>CM066033.1:981363747-981965098 GCA_033557465.1 Ichthyophis bannanicus
AGGCATCTCAGCTTGGGAGTCCCCATATGTGAAGACTCACTCCTGCTTGTTCCTGGAGATAGCACAGTTATTTACCTGTAACAGGTGATCTCTGGTAACAGCAGGAATAAGTCTTCACAACCCACCCACCTCCCCAGGAGTTGTATCTCTATCTATCTTTCCTTTCCTCTCTCTCTCTCTTTGTCTCAGCTTTAAAACTTAACTGAGGAGAGGCAGTTGGGAAAGGCGGGAAGGCAGCACGCAGGCGTGGTGGGATGCTTCCAAAAGCTCTTTGATTGGACGCTGGGAAGCGTTCCCGCGCAGACTCCGTCAGTACCGACGTACCCATATGTGAAGACTTATTCCTGCTGTTCCCAGAGATCACCTGTTACAGGTAAGTAACTGTGCTCTCTCAGCCAAGGGATGCAGTTAGTCTAGCCTTGCCTGCCTTAGGGCAGGAGGTGGCGGATGGCACTGTGGGTAAGGATAACCAGTTGGCTGGATATTCTGGCAATTGTGCTGTGGGCCACTCCCTGTTCTCTAGGAGATTGGCGGCAGCTATGTCCCCTGGTGTAGGGGAATCCTTTCCGCGAAGAGAGCTTTCAGAGTCTGGATTGTCCTCCCTGGAATTCCTTTCCTTTTAACAACAGTCCTGGTCGTTCTGGCATGGAAATTCAGATTCTGCAGCCTCTGTGTTCCCCTGAATGCAATCTGGTGACGGACAGGCTGAGAGTGGAAGCCCTGTTTGATTGCCTATGGCTGAGTATCCAAGGTGAAGGGTGCCCCCTGGAGATAGAGATCAGCTGGGATCTGTCTGAGATTTGGACTATGACTTTGATTCAGATGTTTCTGTTCTGGGCTCTGATGTGGACGAAGTAATACTCTTGCCTTTGGAGGATTGTGAAGAAACTGGTGTTATCCACCTATTACATAGAAACATAGAAACATGATGACAGAAAAAGACCACAAGGCCCATCTAGTCTGTCCTTCCATAACAACAACTACAACAATCCACTTTTTACCTTTAGAGATCCTCTGTGTTGGTCCCATGCTTTTTTGAATTCAGTTACTGTCCTCATCTCTACCACCTCCACTGGGAGACTATTCCACGGATCCACTACTCTTTCCGTAAAGATAGAAACATAGAAACATGATGACAGAAAAAGACCACAAGGCCCAGAAGGAGAAACTGGCAGCATTGATTGCCAGGGTCTCATCCACCTTGAGCTTGGTGATGCTCCAGGCACAGGGCAGGAGCCGAAGGTGCATCCAATCCCACAGGGGGTGTGGAAATCCACTAGTGTCTTCCCATTCCTGGAGGTCTTCGTGATCCTGTCCAGGTGGGATTCTCTCGACTCCCCATGTAAGGGGTGCGGGTGTATACGATGTACATTCTCCCATAGAAGGGAGTGCGTTGTGTGTTTTAATATTCCCAAGTTTGTTGCGCAGGTCATGACGGTTACCAGACAGACCACTATTCCTATGGAAGATGGATTGGCTTTAAAGCATACTCTGGACCAAAAGATGGATTTGTTGTTGAAGAACTAGCTCACTGTGGCGGCTGCTATTCTCCAGTTGGCGGTATGTGCAGGCCTGTCATCTCAAGCCCTGCTCCAGTGGATTCAGTCTCTTCCGAAAGTTACTATTCCTATTTTGGATTCGGTTACGGCCTTCCTTTCTGATGCCATGTGTGACCTGGTATGTCTAGTGGCCAGGGATAGTGCCCTTTTGACAGTGACATGGTGTTGGATTTGGCTCCAAAACTGGGCAGGAAACATTTCTTCCAAATCCCAGTTCACCAAACTGGCCTTTAAAGGGGAACTTCTTTTTGGGACCGATTTGGAGAAGTTAGCTATGGACCTGGACGAGACAAAATATTCCTGCCTTCTGGAAGACAGGTCCAGAGGTCCTGTGAAGTGGGTAGGGGCCCCTTTTTTGTCAGCCTCTGCCCACTCCCTGTGGGCACACTGCTCGGATTTCCGGGGGTCTTGAGACTCCCATCACAACCGGCCTGGAAAGCCTTTCTTCCCCTCTGCTGCCGGATTTCAGACTTGTTCTCAGTCCTTTAGAGGAGTGCATGGGCCCAGGAACTCTGTTCTCTCCAGAGGACGACCCTCCCAGACTGCACAATAAAGGTTTGGGGGCCTATTCCCTGGCTCCTTTGCCTCTTTTTTTTTTTTTTTTTTCAGGAATGGGCCTGGGTCATCAAGGATCGGTGGGTGCTAGACATCATTCAGTATGGCTATGTTCGGGAATGCAAAGAGCCAATCCTGGACACTTTCGTATTCCTCCCCCTGTGGGTTTGCAAACGAAAGTGCCGCTGTGTGGATCATCTTGGACAAATTGCTACTCCTGAAGGCAGTGGTACCTGTTGCCTCAGATGATTGGGGCAAGGGTAGATGTTCCATTTGGTTCATGGTGCCGAAAAAGGGCAGATAATTCCAGCTGATTCTGGACCTCAAGGGTGACAACGTCCTGTGCTTCCGGATGGAAATTTTGCGATCCATGATTCAAACAGTGCGCCGAGGGGAGTATCTGGCATCTCTAGGTTTGGCTGAGATGTATTTTCATATTCTCATTCGGGAAGATCAGCAAAAGTATCTGCATTTTGCAGTTCTTGGTTCGCCACCCTCCCATTTGAACTCTCAACTGCCCCAAGGATATTTTCCAAGATCATAGTAATGGTGGCTGCGGCACTATGGCACCAAGGGACTTGTATGCACCCATACCTTGATGACTGGCTCATCTGAGCCTATTCTCTGAGGTGTTTCAGGTAGCAACCAGAGTGCTGTCTCTTTTCGGAAAGCCTTGTCTGGGTGATCGATCGGGGAAAGAGCCAGTTGATGCCTTCACAGTCCTGGAGTTTCTGGGAGCATATTTCAATACTCGAATGGTCAGAGTCTTCGTGCTAGAGGAGAAAATCATAAGATGGTTGGATTGCCTGGCACTGTTCTGTTTGCAGCAGGCTCCCAAAGTCTGGGATTATCTTTAGCTCCTCACATTGATAACGACGGCAGTCAAGATGGTGCCATGGGCGCATGCTCATATATGCCACTCCAGCGGTCCTTGCTGACTTGGTGATCCCAGAGCTCTCAAGAGATCCAGCTCAAGCTCCCGCTCCCAATGATGGTGAAGGCCAGCCTGCAGTGGTGGCGGCAGCCCAGTTATCTGAGGAAGGGCGTGCCACTGGACGATTGCTCATGGATCCTTTTGATGATGGATGCCAGTCTCTCGAAGTGGGGAGCGCAATGCTAAGGCCGACAGCCCAGGACTATTGGAACCACAGGGAGGTGGTGCGGTCCCTCAACTGCCTCAAGGAGAGGGCCATCAGGTTGTCTGTTATGCATATCCGGCCTCTGGATGAGGGCCAGGCTGTTTGAGTGTTTTTGGATAATGCCATGGCAATAGCTTATGTCAGTCGGCAAGGCTGCATGAGGAGTGCCGAGGTAGCTCTGGAGATGGCTCTCCTGTTTTGCCTGAGCAGAGAAGAACCTCTTAGCTTTGTCAGCTCAGCACATTGCCAGGGTGGAAATTGTGGAAGTGAACTTTCTCAGTCGGCACTCTCTGGATCCAGGAGAGTAGGAGTTGAGTCAGGCGGCATTTCAATTGATTCTGCGCTACTGGGGTCACCCCGAGATGATCTGATGGCGACCTGCTCCAGTGCCAAAGAGTGCCTCTACTTCATCCACCACACAGAGAAGGGGTCTGAGGGCATCGACGCTCTGGCTCAGCCTTGGTCAACACCTGTTGTATGTGTTTCCGTCATGGCCCCTGCTGGGGCATGTGATTTGGTGTATAGAGGTCCACCTGTGAAGGATTATTCTGGTGCTGCCAGACTGGCTGAGGAGAGCATGGTTCAGAGATCTGAGGTGGCTCCTACAAACGCCATCTCTTTGTTTGCCTTCGTCTCAGGGCCTATTGTGTCAGGGATCGATCATTCTGGAATACCTGTCTCCCTTCTGACTTAAGTTTGTCTCTTGAAAGGAGACAGCATGTAAGGGCTACTCTCCATTGATGGTTTTTGCTCTGCTCAGAGCTTGGAGGAGGTCTGCCAACTTGGCATATGTGTAGGTCTGGTGCCTCTTTGAGCGATGGTGCGGTGCACAACTGCTGGCTCCTGAGGTGGCCAAGGTGCTTTTTTGCAGGATGGTCTGGAAAAAGGGCCTTTCTCTTAGCTCCCTGAAGGTTCAGGTGGCAACTTTAGCCTGTTTCAGAGATCAGGTGGCTGGTAGGCTCTAGCTTTACACCCGGGTGTTTTGTGCTTTCTTCAGGGGGTTCAGCTGGTCTGTGGTTCCTTCCTAGGATCTTTGTCTGGTGCTCAAGGCTCTGATTTCAGAGCTGTTGAAGTGCACTACTATGAAGGATTTGATGTTCAAGACGGTCGTCTTGGTTGCAATTTGTTCCGCAAGGTGGATTTCCGAGCTGCAGGCTCTGTCTTGCCAAGATCCTTTCCTATCTTTTTCTGAGGAGGCCATTTCCATTCAGCCTGCGCCTTCCTTTTTACCTAAGGTGCTTTCTCCCTTTCATGTGAACCAGCTGGTTTGTCTGCCCTCTTTCTCTAAGGAACAGTGTCAGGGGAAGGATACGGATCTTTTGCCTTGTGGAAGTCCAGAGGGTGCTTCTCTGGTACTTTTTGTGCTGTTTGCTGGCCCACACAAAGGTGATATGGTGGTTCAGTCTGCATTACTGGAGCACTAGATTAAGTAGAAATAAGAATATAAGAATGCCAAGATCAGACTAAGATCCAAGGTCGGACCAAGATCCATCAAGTCCAGTATACTGTTTCCAACAGTGTTCAATCCAGGTCATAAGTATCTGGCAGATTCCCAAAAGGCACACAGATTCTACAATGCTTGTCAAGGGGCAAGCAGTGGATTTCCAGAGTTCTCTAATAATGATTTGTGGACCTTTCCTCCAGGAACTTGTCCAAACCTTTTTTTAAACCTAGCCACAGTAACAGACTCTGGGAACGAATTTCAGAGTTTGATTACACGTTGAGTGAAAAAATATTTTCTCTTATTAGTTTTAAATGGGTTACATTATAGCTTCCTTGCATGTCCCCTAGTCTTTCTACTTTTTGATGGCATAAACAACCAATCAACGTTTACCCATTCCATTCCATTCATTAATTTATAGATCTCTATCGTATCTCCCCTCAGCCTTCTCTTTTCCAAGTTGGAAAGACCTAATCTTTAAGCCTTTTTTCATAGGGATATCCTTCCATCCCCTTTACCATTTTGGTGGCTCTAATCTTTACCTTTTCTAATTCTACTGTATCCTTTAAGATATGGTGACCAGAATTGCACACAATATTTAAGGTGTGGATGCACCATAGAACGATACAGAGGCATCATAATATCCTTGGTTTTAATCTCCATTCCTTTCCTTATGATTCCCAGCATTATATTTGCTTGCTTGGCCACTGCTGCACACTGGGCGGATGGTTTCAACTTACCCACGATGATACCTAAATCTTTTTTCTGTTGGCGGTTCCTAATGTGGAACCTTGCATCGTGTAACTAGTTTGGGTTGTTCTTTCCTAGGTGCATAACTTTGTGCTTGTTCACATTAAATTTCATCTGCCATTTGAACATACAGTCTTCCAATATATCAAGATCCTCTTGCAATTTTTCACAATCCTCTTGCATTTTAACAACTTTGAATAATTTTGTGTCATCTGCAAATTGGATCACCTCATTATTCTCATTTCCAGGTCATTAATGAATATATTAAAAAGCAATGGGCCCAGCACAGATCCCTGGGGTTCTCCATTATTCACCTTTCTCCATTGAGAAAATTGGCCATTTAGTCCTACCCTCTGTTTTCTATCTTTTAACCAGTTCCTGATCCATAATAGTACAGTGCCTCCAATCCCATGACTTTTTAATTTCTCCAAGAGACTCTTATGAGGGACCTTGTCAAAGACTTTCTGAAAATCCAGGTACATTATATCAACCAGCTCACCTTGGTCTACCTGTTTATACACACCTTCAAACAAATATAACAGATTATTAAGACAAGACTTCCTTGGCTAAATCCATGTTGACTTTCTCCCATTAAACCAGGGGTCTCAAACTCAAATTGCTTTGAGGGCCAAATGAGGACTTGTAAAGTAACCCGGGGGCCGCATAAGACGCGGGGCCTCATTTGCATAAGGGACCTCATTTGCATAAATATTTGCATAATGTTACCATACACTAACTTTTAGTAAACATGCCTCTTTAATGAGTATGGATAAAGAAAGACTAAAAGATTTAGAAACAAGAAGACAATAATTAAACTGGGAACCCCAAAAGCCAAACTTGGAATGTGCAACAACACTGTAGAAATAAAACTATAAATTAATTTCCTCTTGTACTAAACAAAGCGCAAACATTAATGATGCACATTTCCCAGAGCTGACATATTCCAGTTAATAAATTCAAAATAAAGAGATATTTTTCTACCTTTTGTGCATTTTTTTCAGTTGCAATTGTTCCAGCCACTTTCTTCTGGTTTCTTCATGTCTTCTGCTAACTCTCCATCGTCTGCTTCCATTTGCCCTTTCTTCTCTCCTAGTTTTTTTCCATTCTCTCTCTACATCTGCTTTAACATACTAATCTTTCTCCTTTTTCTCTTTCCTCATTCCTATTTCATCCACTCAAATTTTACCCCTCCATCCTCAATCCCCACTTACTCTCACAATACCTGGCCAATTGTAGATTTGTCTTCTCTCCCAGACAAAATATTTTTCCCCTCTCCATTTCACTTTCCCAGCTCCATCCCATTCTAATCCTCCCCCAACATCAGCTCCCTTCTAGTTCCAGCCCCACCCAGCATCCGCTCCCTTCTAGTCCCTGCATCAGTCCATTTCCAGTCCTATCCTAGCCTCACCATCAGCCCATTTCCAATCCTAGCCCCCCATCAGCCCATTTCCAATCCTAGCTCCCTCCCCTCACAGCCCATTTCCATTCCAAGCCCCCCTCCCCATCAGCCATTTGCAGTTCAAGCCCCCTTCCACTCAGCCCATTTCCAGTCCTAGCAACCCCCCCAGCACATTACCAGTCCTAGACCCCCCATAGCCCATTACCAGTCATAACCCCCCTGCCAATAGCCCACTTCCAGCCCTAACCCCCATTACCCCATTTCAGTCAGCCCCTCCATAGCTCATTACCAGTCCTAACTCCCCCCATCAGCCCACCTCCAGTCCTTCCTAACCCCCCCCTGCCCATTTCCAGTCCTAGCCCCCACCATAGCCCATTTCCAGTCATAACCCCCCCTGCCAATAGCCCATTTCCAGTCCTACACCCCCCCTGCCAATAGCCCATTTCCAGTCATAACCCCCCCTGCCAATAGCCCATTTCCTGTGATACACCCCCTGCCAATAGCCCATTTCCACTCATCACACCCCCCCTGCCAATCGCCCATTTCCCTTCATACCCCCCCCTGCCAATAGCCCATTTCCAGTCATACCCCCCCCTGCCAATAGCCCATTTCCAGTCATACCCCCCCCAGGTAAATAAAAAAACAACCTGGCTTCTGCTGCTGGCTTCTGCTGCAGCAGAAAATCAGCTGTCCCGCGGCCCCTTTCCCTCTGCGCGAGAGCCCTGAGTGTGCTTCCTCTGCGGCATGCTTTTTAAGCCGCGAAGAGAGTATTTCCCTCTCGCGCGGCTTAAGCCTATTCACTTTTCAAGCCTCGCGAGAGGGAAATACTCCCTTCGCGGCTTGAAAAGCACGCCGCAGAGGAAGCACATTCAGGGCTCTCGCACAGAGGGGAACGGGCCGCAGGACAGAGCAGCAGAAGCCAGTTTTTTATTTTTTTAAAATTGACCGTCGATTCTGCCGTTGCCACGGCGGCAACGGCAGCAGCAGAAGCCGTCGCGGGCCGCACAACCTTCTCCCGCGGGACGCGTGTTTGAGACCCCAGCATTAAACCCTGACTATCTACATGTTCAGTAATTTTATGCTTTATAATGGTTTCTATCATTTGGCCCAGTACTGATGTCAGGCTCACTGGTCTGTTTCCTGGATCACCCTGGAACTCTTTTTAAAAATTGATGTTACGTTGTCCATTCTCCAATCTTCAGGTACAACAGATGATTTTAATGATAGTTCACAGATTACTAATAGTAGATCTGCATTCTCATATTTCAGTTCTTTCAACACCCTCGGATGTATACCATCTGGTCCAGGTGATTTACTACTCTTCAGTAATGCTTCTTCCCAGTTTATTGGTATTTCTTTCAATTCTTCCGATATATCACCTTTAAATACCATTTCTGGCATGGGTAACTTCCCTACATCATCTTCAGTAAAGACTCAAGCAAAGAATTCATTCAATCTCACTGCTATGGCCTTGTCTTCCCTTAGCGCCTCTTTTACCTATCATCCAATGGTCCAGCTGACACTCTCACAAGATTTTTGCTACAAATGTATTTTAAAAAGTTTTTAGTATGGGTTTTGCTTCCATGACGAGCTTTTTTTCAACTTTTCTCTTTGTCTGCCTTATCAATGCCTTGCATCCAACTTGCCAGTGCTTATGTTTCACGTTCTTGTATTTTGGCTCCATTTTCCATTTCCTGAAAGATGTTTTTTTGGCTTCAACAGCTTCTTTGACTTCGTCTTTAAGCCATGCTGGCAGTTTTTTGGCCTTCCTTTCACTTTTCTTGAAGCATGGACTACATCTGGTCTGGGCTTCCAATATATTATTTTTAAACAATGCTCATGCTTGATGTAAGTATTTAATCTTTGCAGTTGCTCCTCTTAGTGTTTTCTTAACTATTTTCCTCATTTTATCATAGTCTCCCTTTTAAAAGCTAATATAGTACTGTGTATTTCATTGTCATCCTCCTATTTATTAAATCAAGCGCAATTAAGCTATGATCACTATTGCCAAGTGGTTCCAATACTCATCTCTTGCTGCAAATCATGTGTTCCACTAAGGACTAAGTCCAGAATAGCTTCCCCTCTTGTCTGTTCATGAGCTCCAAGAAGCAGTCACTTATTTCATGTAGGAACTTTATCTCCCTAGCATGTCATGCAGTGACGTTAACAGTTTCGATACCAGGGTAATTGAAATCACCCATTATTACTGTGTTGTAAGTTTTGTTAGCTTCCCTGATTTCTCTTAGCATTTCATTATCCATCTGTTCATTCTAGCCAGGCACCTTTTTTTTCCTTTTGGTGCCTTCGCACCCTTTTTTCCAGCTGGCAGCACCACTGGTCTTCGACCTTGCTAGGGCACTATTTTCCCCCATGGCTACCAGTAGTTTCAAAAAGTGTGATTGGTGTAGAAAAATGTGTGTCCCTTACCAGTACACATGACTGCTACCTGCGCTGCCTAGAGCCAGACCACGGCCCCGCAGCCTGTGATCTTTGCAGAAAGAGGTCTACCAAAGCCCTTAAGAGTCAACAGCAGCAGCACGATATGTTTTTCCCGAGTCCCGTTGCTTCCAAACGCCATGGCCCCATCTAAAACCACGGACTCCTATGGCACCCTCACGGACCCCGGTCGATGCTGTGGGCTTTCAGAAAGGGGGTTTCCCTTGAAGGAACACAAGAAGATGAAGAACTCCTCAAAGGCAGTGATCCTGGGTGGCTCCGGCAGGCCGGGTAAGCCTCCAAGCCAGTCCCGCAGTCCACGCTGGTAGTCTGAGGGCTCTGAGCAGGAGTGGCCCACCAAGGTCGCTCAGAAGGAATCGCCCGAAGATTGGCCCTGGACACCCAAGGCCACCCGCACTGAGGACTCCCCTTCGGGGGAACCAGTGTCTGGCCCAAGTTCCTCAGTGCCGACGCCAAAAGCTGCGGAGCCTTCTGGACTGGAGACCAGAATGGCATCCCTGGAGTGCAGCTTGTCTGCCTTAATGGACCAGCAGCAGGCGGTGTTGTCCAGCACAGCCAGTTCCTCCACCCTGACCACCGGGTACTCAACATCAAGGATGTCTCCGGAGGCCGAGCCGATCCTTGAGACATACAGCCCAGAGTCGATTCTTGGCCGAGGTCTCGAGCCGGGTCCCGTTCTATGGGACCAAAGTCTTCCCCGGCTAGCGTGCATGGCACCAGCTGAAGGATCTCCGAGGGGTTCGAGCAGGTCTCGGGCCTGGAGCCTCTGGGACACCTTCCCCTCGAGTCTTCCACTGACTGCTCTGACTGGGAAACAGAGATTGAGGAATCCCTCGACACCCATTGCCACCATGACATCCCCTCGGACCCGTACCCTTACCCCTCCGAGTCCTGACATCGGTCCCCGCCTGAGGACATGGTGTTCCTCGACTTTGTGCAGGACATGTCGAAGGTACTAGTATTCCCAATGGAATTGGAGGAGGACCCTTGGATGGAGGAACTAGAAATCCTCCAATACGAGACTCCACCGAGGGAATCGCTGACAGTACCCATTCCCACCCCCCCTGGAACGGCTAATGCTCTGCATGTGGGGAACACTGGCATCTGTGCTTGTCGTGAGCAAGCGGTTTGACTTGATGTATCGGGTCCATTGGAGCCCCGGCTTGCAAAAGGCATAGCTGTCACATAACTCCATGGTGGTGGAGTCGGGCATGCGTTGGCTGAAGAGCCAGAAGACGCACCTCTTGGTGCCCCCGGGTAGGGAGGACCACACCTTGGATGCTCTCAGCAGAAAGTGTTACCAGGGCTCGATGCTCATCGGTTAGATCCAGGCCTACCAGCTGTACATGGATATGTACCTGAGAGACCTGGTGAAGGAACTCTCCAAGTTCTCAGCTGGTCTCTCCAAGGAACCCCTACCAGCGGTTCAAGAATCTGGCCAGAGCCGTCTGTGAGTGCTCCAAATTCATGACTCGAGCAGCCTATGACATCTTCAAGTCGGCCACTAGAGTAGCTGCAACGGGCATTGGTGCCCAGCGCTAAGCCTGGCTTACAGTCTTCCGACCTCGAGCAATGGGTTCAGGACAAATTGGTTTTTGTCCCATGCCAAGGTGGAGAACCTCTTTGGCAAACCCATGACGGAAAAGGCAGCCAAGTTGAAAACTGAACACGTGACAAGGACCAGGCTCTCTAAAAAGACTGCTACCCTCACCCAGTGGAAGGACTTTGGTAAAAATTCCTTTTACCCAAGGAAAGGGGCTGCTTATGAAACTACCCACATTTTCAGGCCTCCTCAGCTCTCCAACAGGGTCAGCAGGCCACACAATGTCTGACGTTCATAGGAGCAAAATTGGATACTGTTCAGGCAAAGGCCTCCTCCCCCCCCCCCCCCCCGGACTGAGCCGACAATCTCAGAACACTTGTCACAGACGTGCAACACCATCCCTCAGTGTCAGCTCGGTTTCTGCTGCGCCTACTCAGCCACATGGCCTCCACGGTCCATGTCACCCCAGATGCCCATCTGCCCATGAGGATTGCCCAGTGGTGCCTCTGACACCAGTGGATACATGCTACAGGCTGCCTCCAAGACAGAGTCTCAGTGACCCACCAGTTGGCGGATTCCCTGACTTGGTGGCAAAATCCGCAACACCTTCAGGCAGGGATGCTCTTCCAAGCCCCATATCCCCTAAGGGTCCTCAAAATGGATGCCTCCATGCTGGGATGAGGAGGAACTTCACACCCAGGGCAGCTGGTTACCAGCCAAAGGCAACCAGCTGATCAACCTTCTGGAGCTCTGGGCAATATATCTAGTCCTCCAAGTTTTTCACCACCGTCTGAGGCATTAGCCGGAGCTGATCCAAACAGACAAACAAGTAGTGATGTTCTACATGAACAAGCAAGGGGGCATGGGGTCTCACACCCTTTGCCATGAGGCAGTGACACTCTGCTCCTATACAATTCATCAGGGAATGCTCCTACAGGTGATATACCTACCAGGTCAGGACAATGCCCTGGTAAACAAGCTGAACAGGATTCTCCAACCGCAAGAAACTCCAGAGTGGCGACCCGACTCTTCCAACTCTGGGGGACCCCGAGGGTGGACCTTATAGCCAGCCCGGGCAATTAACAGTTGCCCCATTTCTGTTCCCATCAGCTCCACCCGGACCGGGTAGCGACAGATGCGTTCCTCATCCTGTGGTCGGAAGGCCTCATGTACACCTTTCCTCCCACGCTGTTGATTTCCAAGACCCTCTTCGAGGCTCTTCGTGTCAAAGTGTCACTGATCCTAATGGCTCCACAGTGGCCCAGGCAACCATGGTTCCTACTAGTCCTCCCATTATTGGTGGAGGCACCGATTCCCCCCTCCCCCCCAGGGAGCTCCCCAGGGCTCTTCTCGCAAAAAGAGGGCTCTCTCCTACACCCTAATCTGGGGTCCCTGGCGCTGACAGCCTGGCTACTGAAAGCCCTTTTCAACCTCTCGGGGGAAGTGGAAGAGATCCTGCTGGCCTCCCGTAAGACATCCACCAGGAGGGCTTATGCCTTAAATGGCACAGATTCTCAGTGTGGTGCGCAGAGTAACAGGTAAACCCGTTCTCTTTCCCGGTGCAGCTGGTTTTGCAGTACCTTCTTCATCTCTCACAATCCGGGCTCAAATCAAACTCTGTCAGGATGCACCTCAGTGCCCTGGTGACGCACCACCACCCTGTGGAAGGCAAGCCCATCTTGGTCTAGCCTCTGGTGACTCGCTTCATGAGGAGGTTTCTGCTGTCAAAACCCTCCGTCCGCCCTTCGGCACTGGAGTGGGATCTCAATGTAGTGCTGGCCCAGCTCACGCCCGCCCTTCGAGCCCTGGTTACTTGCCACTTCATTTATCTCTTGTGGAAGGTCATGTTCTTGGTGGCGCTCGCCTCTGCTTGCAGGGTCAGCGAACTCCAAGCCCAGGTGGCAGAGGCACCGTATCCCATGATCTACAAGAATAGGGTCATACTCCTTGCACACCTCAAATTCCTTATAAAGGTGGTATCCTCTTCACCTCAATCAAGAGATGGTCCTACCCACCTTTTTTCTGAGGCCTCACACCAACAGGGTGGAGACTGTAAGAGGGCTCTGTCCTTCTACATTCAACGCACCCAGGGCCACCATAAAGCTTCTCTGCTCTTCATTTCCTATGACCCAAGTCGTCTGGGGGAAGCGGTGACCAAGTGAACCCTGTCCACCTGGGTGGCAGACTACATTGCCCTAGCCTATGAGCAAGCTGGGCTCACGCTGGATGGTCTGGTCACTGCACACAGCGTTAGGGCCATGGCTGCCTCTGTGGCAAATCTGCGCTCCGTCCCGATGTTGGACATCTGCTGGGCCACCACTTGGTCTTCAGTCCACACCTTCGCAGCTCACTACTGCTTGGAGAGAGGGAGTCCCAATGCGACAGTGCATTTGGCCAGGCAGTGCTTCATCTTTTTGGGGTCTAGGCAACTCCACCCTCCGACCCTTCTATGTTCAGGCTACTGAAGTGTTGGTTTCCATTGGACACATGGGTCCTACTGCAGTCTGTATCTACAGACTTAATTGTTGCTGCTCACGGCTCCCCTTGGGGGTGACTGTTTTCTCTCTTTGGGCTTTAGGTAGCCTGTAGCTGGGGCATCCCATATATGAGGACTGACTTTCTGCTTTTTCCCAGAGAAAGCGTAGTTATTCTCCTGTAACAGGTCTTCTCCGGGGACAACATTAATCAGTTCTCACAACCCTCCCTCCTCCCCTTGGAGTTGCTTCTTTACCTTTTTTTTCCGTCTTTTAGCTATGTCATTTGACTGAGCAAGATGGCACACTTGGGCAGGAAGAGGACCACGCATGCATGGTGGCATCTCCTAAAGGCTTTCTTTGAAAGTGAGGGCTCTGTTGGCGCCGATGTCACCCATATGTGAGGACTGATTCCTGCTGTCCCCGGAGAACATCTGTTACAGGTGAGTAACTATGCTTTCATACTAAATTGCAGTCTGGAATTTAGGATTAACCTCTGAACTCTCTTCCTGCTTTCATCACACTCTCCTACACTCCATCAGGCTTCACTAAGATGTGAAAACTCTCTAGTGTGCCTCTTTTTAAAAAGGGCAGTGGGAGTGCATCTGCCTTACAGTTTTATAAGGTTGCTGAGACAGAGAGCCGCCTTGCCAATATGTTGGAATCCATCTGGAACTTCGTCTCCAGGCTGTAATAGTTGCTGGTGCTGGCTCAAGGACCAAGAGCTGAAGCCCCACAAGCCTGTGCTGCCACCCAAGATCTTCGGGCTTATGCATTGCTTTTGGCAGAACTTTCTGAAACCGCAGATCCTCAGCCTCTAGAGAAGCTATATTTTTAAAGCATAGATGCTGGTGTTTTTACTTTAACTCGGTTGCTTCTATCTTGGACGCAGGCGGAACATACTGAATAGAAGAGCCCAAAGGTAGTTGACGGCATCTGGGAGGAGGGAGAAGGTGAGAACAGATTCTGATTGGGAGCAGGGAGGAAGTAGTCATGGATGGACACAGGAAGGGGATAGGGGACAGAGTACAGTGTTACCAAGTTACCCAGTTCCAGGACTAAGATTTTTTGCCAATTCTGATTTTAAATTTGCATTGTAATGCAGTATGGTATTTGTAGTTCTTCATTTTTACCCTTTGGAATTGGTGCTGCAGGCTCCATAATGCATCAGAAACAGTGTCAGAAATCCAGGACTAGTTTAAAATCTCACACCTGAAACTGGGATAACCTTGCAACTCTGAAAGTGGATATGCTGACTTGGGTTGGGGAGAGGAAGGCTGGTGACAGGAGATAGTTTAAACAGGGGAGTACTAAAGACAAGGGAGCACATGAACATGGGAGTAGGGAGACAGAGGGGAGATAATGGATGTAGGGCAAGAGTAAGAAGACACCGGAGAAATGCTGGGGGGAATAGACAAACCAGGGAAATGATGGACATGGGAGAAGTAGGGGGATAAAAGGGGGATGTTAGACATAGGGGAGTAGGAATACACAGAGGGTGTTGCTGTATGGAGCAAGGAAGAGAGAGAAAGAGGCCAGGTATTCTTTTAGCACTGACAGTTCAATACAGAAACCTTGTGCTAGAGCCCAGCCCCAAAGCCCTAGCTCAGGGTTTCCTAAACATGTTTAGTGCATGCAAATGAGTTGTGCACAAAACGTCTGCACTAAATGAGGAGAGCAAGCCAGGCACATTCGCAGAGAGGTCTGCGTTAGCAGCACCTATAATCTTGTGCACAAAAAAAAAGTTCAGCACTTGTGTGCATGTACTGGATTGTTAGAATGATATTGCTGTTTATGCATCAGATGAGAGAAACTTCTGATCAGAATAATATTGTCCTATCTCCAGGAACAAGCAGGAATAAGTCCTCACATATGGGTACGTCGGTACCGACGGAGCCTGCGCGGGAAAGCTCCCCAGCTTCCTAGAATGGAAGCTTTTGGGACCTCCCACTGCACATGCGCACTGCCTTCCCGCCTTCCTGAACAGCTCTCCTCAGTTTCTCTTTTTTCCGCGGAGCCAGCAGGTCGTGTATCCTGTCACCGCTGAAGAAATTGTAGTTTTTTGTTTTGTTTCTTTAGACCGCGTACCTGCCTTCCCATACCGATACCGGTATCGCCGGTCTTCCTTTTTTCTTTCTTGAAAAATTATTTTCTTTTCTTTTATTATTTTTCAGCACTTGGTCACTTCAGTTAGGCCTTCAGGCCTACTTGAATTCTCCACATGGAGAAGCCAGCCCCTGGATTTAAGAAGTGTACCAAGTGTACTGCTGTAATATCAGTCACAGACACCCATGAATGGTGTCTTAAATGTTTGGGGCCTGACCACTCCATTCCGGACTGCCCTTCCTGCTCCCAAATGTCTAAGCGTGGGTTGCAGAACCGGGCCAACAAATTCCATGTGCTGTTTGCTTCAGAGAATCCAACATCACAGTCATCCAGGTCATCATCTCCGGATGGATCTCAGGTAACCAAACCTTCTGTGGGCAAGTCCTCAAAGGGCAAATCTCCTTCAAAGCATCGAGAGGCTCTTAGTTTTGAGGACCCTGCCCCAGCCAAACAGCCCCGGCGGGAAGCCCTACCTTCCAAAACGCCAATACAGGGGCTACAGGTTGACATCGATGGCACGGCCTCGACAGATCACCTGTTGGACTGCTCTGGGGTACCGGCCCATTCCGGTACCGACATCCAGGCAGCCGTGGCGTCCATGGGCAATACTGTCCAATCCATGCAGCAGGCCGTCATGGCTTTCATTAAAACTGCAACGCCATCGGTACCGCTTCCAGCGGTTCCGGGCCCGGTTCCGGTATCGTCCGCCATGCCGGAACCCAGGCCTTCCTCTTCTAAACGCAAATCGGTACCGTATGGGCTTTCGCTCCATACCGCTTCCATACCCGGTACGCCCGATGTCGATACCGATCGGTATGCGTATCGTGCGTTGGAGGAAACTAGAGAATACACCGATTCCTCTGAGGATTTTGGCTCCTCTGATGAGTCTGCAGAGCTCTCCCTTGACCTTCCTGAGGAACCTTCTTCTCCAAAAAGGAGAATGTCTCCTCCAGAGGATTTGTCCTTTCAGGACTTTATTTTAGAAATGGCTAAAGGCCTTTCTATCACTACCTCCTCTGAAAAGGAACCAAGGTCAAAAAGATTGGATATTTTAGGATACTCTAAGTCTCCTAAAGAAGCAGTTACCCTGCCTATCCATGAAATCCTTCAGGAACAATTGATGGATTTCTGGGAGAACCCTTTAACTCTGTCTCCTTATTCCCGTAGGTTGGACACCATGTATCGGGTCCCTCCTTCTCCTGGTTTTCAGAAAACTCAATTGCCTCACCACTCTATTGTGGTAAAATCTGCAATGAAAAAGATCAAGAGTACTAAAAGGCACTCTTCTACACCTCCAGGAAGGGAATGTAAGACACTGGACTCGTTTGGTAGGAAAATCTTCCAGGCTAGTATGCTTATAGCCAGGATTAATTCCTACAGCCTCTATATGGGCATGTTCCTAGGGGAACTTGCCAAGAAAGTACGGCATTTTGCCCCCTTTATCCCTGAGGATAAACAAGAGGACTTCCTTTCTATCGTTAAACAACTTTCAGATGTTTCTAAGTTCTCCAACAGAGCTGCCTTTGATTCCTTCGAGGGAGCCAGCAGAGCTTCTGGTATTGCTATTGCAGCCAGACGTCTAGCTTGGCTCCAGGCTTCTGATCTGGAACCCTGGGTTCTAGATGGCTTACGGAATCTGCCCTGTACAGGTGAGAACTTATTCGGTGCAGAGTGGCAAGTTAAGGCCACTCAAATGGACGCTGAAAATGCCACCTTAGAGAGACTTTCTAAATCCACTTCTACTCCCACTAAGAAGAAGTCTTTCAAGAGGCCTTATTATAAGAAGGCCAGATATGCTTCCAATACTGGCCAGCAATCTTCTCAACCTCGTTTTGCGGCTAAACGTCAGCAAACGAAACAAGCAAGAGCAAAGCCTGCAGCAGCTACTGCAGCTCAACAGGCTCCACCCCCTCAGGGGTTTTGACTTGCCCCTAGAGAACTTGCCATTCCTGGTTCTGGACCAACCAGAACCTCTCACCATACCTGGAAGGTTAGCTCACTTTGCTCCCAGATGGGAACAGATCACAACAGAGCAATGGACCCTCTCTATCATCCGAGAGGGTTACAAACTTCATTTCTCCAGCCTTCCTCCTCATCACATGGTGAGACCCTTCAATTCTCCATCTCCTCTCCTAGCCCTGTTGGATCAGGAGATCTCTTCTCTGCTTGCCCAAGGGGCCATAGAAGAGGTTCCTCTTCATCAACAAGGGTCAGGTTTCTACTCCCCCTATTTTCTCATTCCAAAGAAGACAGGAGGATTCAGACCAATCCTAGATCTGAGAGAATTGAACAAATTTCTGTACAAGGAGAAATTCAAAATGCTCTCTTTGGGCATTCTCCTTCCATACCTTCAGAGTCAGGACTGGCTTTGTTCTCTAGACCTGCAGGATGCGTATACACATCTACTCATCCATCCATCCCACAGAAAATATCTTCGCTTTCTGTTCAGGGGAGGTCATTACCAATACAGAGTACTTCCCTTCGGTCTCGCCTCTGCCCCAAGAGTCTTTACCAAATGCATGGCAGTCGTAGCCGCATTTCTCAGAAGCATGGGAATTTTCGTATTCCCATATCTGGACGACTGGCTCATTCGAGCTCCAACTCAGTCGCAGGCCCAGATTTCCCTAGACCGCACAAGGAGCCTTCTGCAGTATCTGGGACTGGTGGTAAACCTTCCCAAGTCTCAACTCAGCCCTACTCAGTCTCTAGAATTCATAGGGGCCCAGTTGGACACCACCACTGCAAGAGCCTACCTTCCACTGGTTCGGGGTCAGCGTCTGCTGAGCTTGGCCTCCCAAGCCCAGTCCAGTACTCACTTGACAGCCAGGGAAATGCTACGCCTCCTGGGCCATATGGCCTCCACAGTACATGTGGTGCCCTACGCTCGTCTTCATATGAGAGCAGCTCAATGGACCCTGGCCACCCAGTGGACTCAGGCGTCGGGAGCACTCTCAGACCAAATACAAACCTCAAACCGTCTGTCTTGGTCCCTCCATTGGTGGATATCCACCAAGAATCTGTTGTTGGGGGCTCCCTTTCAGCCCTTGCTACCCCAAGCAACCCTCACAACAGATGCCTCCCAATTGGGGTGGGGAGCCCATCTGCTAACTCTCTCCACTCAGGGCACTTGGTCTCCACAGGAGGCCACCCTTCATATCAACCTCCTGAAACTGCGAGCAATTTACCTTGCCCTCAAGGTCTTCCATACCCTCCTTGCCAACCTGACTGTCCTGGTTCAGACAGACAATCAGGTGGCCATGTTTTACATAAACAAACAAGGAGGGACGGGCTCTCTGTCGCTTTGCAACGAAGCTCTCAGATTATGGGCCTTCGCCAGAGAGCACCAAATTCATCTGCTAGCAGTGTATCTTCCAGGAGTTCAAAACTCTCGAGCAGACAGACTCAGTCGAGTTCTGCTGCCACACGAGTGGTCCCTACACGTGGACCAGATAACCAGAATCTTTCAGGAATGGGGGACCCCGGACATAGACCTCTTTGCAAGTCCGTGGAATGCCAAACTTCCCCGGTTCTGTTCCAGGACTCCGTGTCAGGAAGCTCAGGCCACGGACGCCTTTCTCCTCCATTGGGGTCAGGCGTTCCTATATGCCTTTCCACCCATTCCGCTGATTCCCAAGACTCTGTTCAAACTCCAGAGAGATGACGGCTCTATGATCCTCATAGCTCCACGCTGGCCACGCCAAGTGTGGTTCCCTCTGCTTCTTCAGCTCTCCCAGGGATCCTCCCTGGACTTAGGAGCTGCACCAGACCTTCTGTCTCAGGAGGACGGGACTTTGTGGCACCCAAACCCCAAATCCCTACATCTCCGAGCTTGGTTACTGAAGGCTTAAGTCTTCAAGACTTTAATCTTTCTCAACCTGTGAAAGATATCCTTCATGCCTCTAGGAAACCTTCCACGAGGCGGTCTTATGCTTTCAAATGGAAACGTTTTTCCATTTGGTGTGCTCAGCAGGGCCTTGACCCTCTGGCACTTCCTTTGAATTCCCTCTTAGACTATCTCCTGCATCTTTCCAATGCAGGCCTTAAGACGAATTCTGTAAGAGTCCATTTAAGTGCTATTTCAGCATCCCTGAAACCTGTAAATGGACAACCTATCTCCTCTCATCCTCTTGTTGCAAGATTCATGAGAGGCCTGACTCTCACTAAACCTCCCATCAGACCCCCCCCGGTCGCATGGGATTTGAATCTAGTGCTTGGTCAGCTTATGAAGCCACCTTTTGAGCCGTTATTTTCTACCTCCTTGAAATTTCTTTCCTGGAAGGTACTATTCCTAATTGCAGTCACTTCCGCTCGTCGCATCAGCGAACTGCAAGCTCTAGTGGCTAATCCACCTTATACAAGATTTCATCATGACAAGGTGGTCCTTAGGACGAATCCCCACTTTATGCCTAAAGTGGTCTCGCCTTTTCATCTTAATCAAGAGGTATATCTACCTGTATTTTTTCCGGCTCCTCATGCCTCCAGTGCAGAGAGGAACCTTCATACTCTGGATTGTAAAAGAGCTCTAGCCTTTTACCTTAATAGGACTCAGCCACATCGAAAGTCTTCTCAACTTTTCGTGGCTTTTGATCCTTCACATTTGGGACTTCCAGTCTCCAAGCGTACACTTTCCAATTGGATTGCTCAGTGTATTTCCTTTGCTTACCAGAGTAAAAACATTTCTCTGGAAGGCCATGTCACAGCTCACAATGTGAGAGCCATGGCAACTTCTATGGCTCATCTGCACTCTGTTTCCATTGATCAGATCTGTCGAGCCGCTACCTGGGCCTCGGTTCATACCTTCACAGCCCATTACTGTTTGGACAAGGACTCCCGCCGGGATGCCTTGTTTGGCCAGGCTGTCCTCAAACACCTGTTCCATTCTTAGACAACTCCTGCCCACCTTCCCAGGATGGATGCCTGAGATCCATACGAAGATGGCGAACCTTGACAGGGGATCCCACGCATCTAAGCTAGGGAGTCCCCATATGTGAGGACTTATTCCTGCTTGTTCCTGGAGATAGCACAGTTACTTACCTGTAACAGGTGATCTCTGGGAACAGCAGGAATTAGTCCTCACAACCCACCCACCTCCCCTAGGAGTTGTATCTTTTATCTATCTATCTTCCTGTCCTCTCTCTATTGACTCAGCTATAAACTCGAAACTGAGGAGAGCTGTTCAGGAAGGCGGGAAGGCAGTGCGCATGTGCAGTGGGAGGTCCCAAAAGCTTCCATTCTAGGAAGCTGGGGAGCTTTCCCGCGCAGGCTCCGTCGGTACCGACGTACCCATATGTGAGGACTAATTCCTGCTGTTCCCAGAGATCACCTGTTACAGGTAAGTAACTGTGCTTTATGTGCTAGATAGCAATCCAGCACACACACATAATATTGTTCACACTTCCCCTGCTGGTTTTTTTTTCAACACTCTTCAGCAAAGTCAGAAAAAGGTTGTGGGTGCTATATTCTTTAGAAACTGGCATAAATTCCTCACCAGTACTGACTGCAAACCTATGAGCTCTAACCCTTAATGGCTCCTCAGACCTTGCATTAAAATCTCTCATTGAGTTCAGCCTTCCAGGCTTCTGTGCACTTTTCTGCATTTGTGCCGCACAGCTAATTTCTTCCTTACCATCCATATAAATGGACTTAAATGCATGCTGTGCTACTGTTAGTGTAGGTGTTTGTGTATTGTTTATGCTCACGTTAGATTCCTTCCTGCGTTCTGTGCCCACACAATTGCAGCAAATTCTGCATTAATACTGCACTGATGCCTGCTGTGATAGCAGTGCACTTTTCTGCATAGAGTTTTCAATGTCTGTGTAGGATTGGCCTACAGTAATAAGGCTTGTTTAGTTTTCCCAGTAGATGTATTAATGTTCTAGTGCCCACTGCAGCATGTATTTATTTACTACTACTACTCGTTTATATAGTGCTACAAGATGTATGCAGCGCTGTACAGAAGGGGAAGGATAATGAGAGAGAAGGAGAACAAAGAATTAAGATCCAAAAGTGGCCTTAAAGAGGTGAGCCTTTAGCATGGATTTGAAAAGGGGGAGAGATGAAACCTGACGTAGTTTGTTCCGGGCATAAGGAGCAGCAAGGTGAAAGGATCAAAGTCTAGAATTGGCTCTTGAAGAGAAGGGCATAGAGAGAAGCAAACCAGAGGAAGAGCGGAGTTCACCAGGAGAAGTGCAGGGAAAGACAACGGAGAAAAGGTAGTGAGGAGCAATAGAACGAATGCACTCACAGGCCAGAAGGAGCAGTTTGTACCGGATACAGAAACAGAAGGAAAGCCAATGAAGCGATTTGAATTATATACCATCTTTAGAAAAACAAGAGTTTTTCAAAATGGTTTACAATAAGAGCTGACATCAAAAGGAAAGACGAACAGTTAAAATATAGGTAAGCATACTCATCAAATAGCTAAAGAAAGAAAATAATCCAATTTATTTATTTATTCTTTTCTTCTATACCGCCCCTTCCAGAGATCAAGGGCGGTTTACAGGGAACAGTTAATTTTATATAGTTTTACATGGAACAGTAGTTGTAACTATATACAGGTAAACATTGTATGCAACTGTGTCAAAAACTATTTACAAAGAACTATAAACATAAATTACAATGAGCAATAAACAAACCTATCTTACAATCGATCTTGTGTATGTTCTGGAAGTTATTTTCTTATTATTTTCTTAAGTTATTTTATTTTTCTTATTTTCATATCGTAACAACTGGTAATGGCTATACATCACATAACTGTCCCCTTTAATAATAAAGCCAATGCTGCCTTTTCCTATGTACAGTCCTTCTTTTATGATTCCTGAAAGTTAGTGCTGTGATGGGATGGCAGAATTGCTCTGTAAGTCTTGAGTGACTTTTGTAGGGTTTTGTATCACTTCACAATATACCTGGTACTGTGTCAATATGCATTGGAACAGCTGATACATACAGTATTTCAAATATATTTGGTAACTCAGCAATAAACTAAGGGGCAACATTTCTAAAGCCTATTTGGCAACCTATGAAAATAATTGGTAGGCAAAACATTTTATGATTGTCAGTAACCACTGCACAGTGGCATAAATTTCATTCAAGTGGCTCTAGCCATGCAGGAGGCCCAGGGAAAGAGGGGGTCCACTTACAGCTGCTCCTGCATTCTCTGTGGTTGATTTTCCCTCCAATCTCTGGAGCTCTTTCCAATATTTTGGCGGTCCTTAATTTGAATTTCTGCTACTGTGTACGTACTTACGTTTCTAGAATATTGCAAATACTGTTGCATTACTGGTGTGACGAGCAGGGACTGTCTTTTTGCTTATATTTCTGTACAGCACTGTGTGCGTAGCGCTATATAAATGCTAAGTAGTAGTAGTAGTGTATATATTACCATCAGTAGCAGAGGTACTAGAGGAGAGACAACTGATGCAGTTACAATAGAGCCACACAGTGGAGGGGTTCCTCCTTGCTATTTTCAAAAGTGCTCCCACTGTTCCTTTACTGCTGACATAAGTGTTGCCCTTCAATCCCAAGGATTTTTAACTTGTCCTGCCCCAACCCTACCTTATCTCCACCCCATTTTAGGCTCCTTAAACAGCTGAGTCATCGATTGCCTATAGGCTGCGGTTTAGTACAGCCATTCGTATGTGTATGCATTTGGTGCATTTTTCCTTTTTGCCGCACGTTTTTAGCTTGCAGTCAAGGCTGGCCCATCCATTAGGCATCTACTTAGATCGGCACCAGTACAAAAGTTCACCGTAGCCCTGTATGAAAGCTCCTATCGCCACTGCTGTTGCTGCCACCTTCCATCAGGCCAAATCTAAAACGTAGCTAAAGTGGCTGCATTGAGGCCTTAGAAACATAGAAACATGACGATAGAAAAAGATCACATGGCCTATCTAGTCTGTCCTTAAGCATGCTCAAGGCTTGGGGTATCCTGACCCCCTTGCCCCAAACAGGAAGATTAGAGGTGGGATGCGGCCTGTCTTGAATGTGTGCATCTGCTTAATGCCTTGTAACGACCAGTTCTGCTAAGTTTTATCCCACCGTAAGTCTTTAGTTTTCCACTTAATTCTGTTGGCTCTTTTGCAGGAACTCTGTGCTTGTCTCACAAATGAAATATTAAGTTATTAGGAAAGGAATTGGGAATAAAACATAGTCAAGCCTCTGTATTGCTCCATGGTAGACTGCACCTTGAGTATTGTGTTCAGTTAGGTACAGACTAGGGCAACCAAAATGATAAAGGTGGTGGAACGATTCTTTTGTGAGGAAAGGCTAGGGAGATTAGCACTCTTCAGCTGGAGAAGAGAAGGCTGAGGAGATATAAGATAAAGCTCTGTAAAATTCTTTGGAGTGGAAAAGGTAAATTCAAGTCATTTGTTTACTCTCAAAAAATAGAAAAAAATACTAGGGGATACACCATGAAGTTATTGAGTTGTACATTTAAAACAAATAAGAAAAAATATTTTCACTGCATGCATAGTTAAGATGTAGAACTCTTTATCTGGTGATGTGGTAAAAACAGCATTGTGGGGTTTAAAAAGTTTGGACAGATTCCTGAAGGGGAAAGGTCCATAAACCATTATTAAGGTAGATCCGGAGAAAGCCACCGTTTTTTCCTGGGGTAAACATCATGTGATCTATCTATTTTTTGGAATCTTGCCAGGTACTTGTGACCTGTATTTCTCATGTTGTAAACTGGTTTCTAGGCTTGACTGAATTTGGTGTGACCCATGGCCTAGTATGGGAATTCTTATGTTCCTGTATCTTTATTAGTATGATTTCTTCAGTTTTTATGTAGTGTTCTGAACAGAGTGGTGTTAGCACTCGCAGATGTTGGCGTGATGGAATTATTTGACTTGTAACATGAGCAGGAAAAAGTGGAGACAGTGGGAGTAATTTCATAGCAGGGTGGCTATGTCAAATAACAACTTTATGCCAATTTTATAAAGGTGCCATAGGTGCCTATGTGCTTTTGGAATTACACCTGGTAGTGCCAAATTTTCCCTTGCTTCAAAGAAGGTATAAATGGTATTTCTCCAGGAACAAGCAGGAAGTCAGTCCTCACAAATGGTGCTGATGGAGTCTACATGGAGCATTTCCCCAGCTTTCAAAGAAAGCCTTTGGGACATGCTACTACGCATGCATTTTCCCTTCCCGCCCAGGGTGCCATCTTGCTCTGTCTCCTTTTTTCTGCAGAGTCCAATGGACGTCTGTCCTGTTTTACCTGGAAAAATTCCTTGCTAAATATCCTTAAAGTTAGCTTTCCCAGTTTGCGTACCAGTTCCTCTTCTTGCCTCGAGCCAGTGCCGAACTTGGCACTGTTCTCGACTCCCTTTTTTATTTTATGATCAAGGCTTGCCTTGACTGGCATTTGTGCCCTTTTTTGCCCAGGGGTCATTGACCCTGCCAGGGTGCTCCCCACCATGTTCCCCGGTGGGTTCAAAAAATGTGACCGCTGCAGTCAAACTGTCAGTGACAGACACCCATGACTGCTGCCTACACTGCCTGGGACCGGACTATGACAGCACCTCCTGTGACCTGTGCCAGGTCACGATGCCTAAGACCAACAAAAAGAGGTTGGAGTTGCAGGAAAACTGTTCCCAGGTCCGATGGCCCCGGAATTCCCGACTCCGAGCTCTAAGCCCAACACTTCCCATGAGGCCTGAGCATACTCGGAGTCCCGTGGCAGCGGCTCCTCCTAGAAGACCTCAGATCCTGAGAAAAAAGAAAGTCCTCGAAGTTTGCCGAGGTTGCACTGGAGGAGCCTGGTAAAACCACCCGGAGGGACTCGGGTGGTTCCGAGAAGAGCCCTACCAAGGTCTTCAAGAAGGATTTCTCAGCTTGCGGAGACCTTGCGAGGTTCCTTGAGGCCGTAGTCCTTGTCGAAGATGTACTCGCGAGCGTGCCAGCACCGGGCCCGAGATCCTCTGTGCCCGCACCAAAAACTGCAGAGCCTTCTATCTTGGAAACCAGAATGGCGGCCCTGGAGCAGAATATCACTGTTATCCTGACCCTGCAGCAGGCGATGATGGCTGGTTCATCATCATCTGCCCAATGACTAGACCCTCAACTGCAGAGAGTCCACGGTCATCAAGCCGAGCTCAGAGCGCTGCTGTCCTTGGGTAAGCCCGCAGTGCTGGTCAAGGTCCCAATCCCGGTCCTCGGGCATCCGATCCTCCATAGCTAGTTCTGCGACTCGGACCCTAGGTTCTACAGAGGCCACTGACTCTTTGGTCACAAAACATAATGGCCACAGCTTCTTGAACGAACACTTTGTATAACTTAGTGAAGAAATCGTTCACTGCAAACAAACACTGGACTAGAGAATTTCAAATTTTTGAGGTCTCAGTTAAGCAAAAGCATTGCCATTTAGACTCACGTCATAATAAGGCAAATTGCATGATCACATCAATGACCTCATAAAAAACAAACAGAACTCTAATCTCAGTGAAGTTTTTCAAGAAATATACTCTTCATACGACTCAACTACTAGTATGAAAAAAACTTGCAATATCAACTTCCCAGATTAGAAATGTTCCGTATCTCTTTTTATCCTACTTAAAAGAATGCAGAGGGCCGGGTAGACTGGAGGTGTGCACAGGAGGGAGATGGGAGCACCAGACGGTTAATATGGATAGAGCGAAGGCTACGAGGAGTATGGAAGTGCAATAAGTCAACCAAATACTGTGGAATATCGGTATATATAACACGATAAGTCATTGTTAAAATTTTGTATTGAAAGTGGTAGGCAACAGGAAGCCAGTGTAATTGATTAAGAACTGGCGTGATATGATCACCATGGGAGGAATGAGTTATGATCCAGGTGGCTGTATTCTGTATTAGTTGTAAGCGATGAAGTTTAGTTTTAGTAATACTAGAAAAGGCCAAGTTACAGAAATCTATATGTGACATAACTAAAGACAGGAGTAGTGTAGTCAAGGCATGTGGAGAGAGGAATGGACATATAGGGGAGGAGTGGTCTAGTGGTTAGGACAAGGTACTTCAGGCCGGAGGGCCGGGGGTTCAAGTCCCACCTGGGGACAGCAATCTCAGGCCAGAGGGACTGGGATTTCTAGTCCTATAGGCACTCCTTGTGGTCTTGGGCAAGCCACTTAACCCTCCATTGCCCATGTTCCCTGTATTAGTGTATGTGTGTCATATCCCCTCGTGTTAAATGTATCCCCCAATTGACCACTTTGACCCGGTGAAAAGTGGTATATAAATACAGCTAAATAAATAAATATAGCACGTATCTGTCGTAGGTGATAAAAAGCTACGGGAAAGGAGCAAGATATGTTCTTGAAAGTTAAGCACTGAGTCAAGAGTCAGGTCAAGATAACAAATAGAGGAGACTAAGGGGATAGCAGAACCAGCAAGGGTTGGGGCAACAGTAGGACACAGGATACCAAAAGTAAACCAGATTGCAAGAGTCTTAGACAGATTAAGAAGTAGATAATTGGTGGTCAGCCAGGAGGAAACGTGTTGTAAGCAATCGTTGAGTATGGAGAGATTTGGGTGATGTGAGGTAGTATGATGTATAAGAAGCGCTAAGGGTGCCAAAAAGATGTTAAAAAGAAGAGGAGCCAGAACAGAGCCTTGAGGAACACCACAGCGCAGAGGGACATGATCAGAGGAGGTTGAGTTAAAGTGCACAGAGAAGAAACATGAGGAAAGGTAGGAATGAAACCACTGATAGACCGTCACGCGAAGCCCAGAGTCATGAAAATGTGAAAGTAGCAGGGAATGATCAACAAGGTCGAAAGCAGCTGAGAGATCAAGTGACTCCACCAGAGTGATATCACCACATTCATGGGCTATGTGAATGTCATTAAGGAAGGAGAGTTAAACGGTCTCAACACTGTGACCAGTGTGGAAACCAGACTGTCGAGGGTGAAGTAGGTGAGTTGAATCAAGATGATGGGACAGCTGAGAAAAGATGGCTTTTTCCAGAATTTTAGTGAGGAATGGCAGATTAGAAACAGGACGATAGTTGGAAAGGACAGGAGGATCAAGGGAAGATTTCTTTAAGATGGGCCGAACAAGCTCGTGTTTCCAGGTAGAGGGAAAAACACCGGGATGATAAGCTCTCATTGAGGATGACAAGGACAAGAGGGAGAAGCGCCAAAGATGATTCCCTAATCCAAGCAGAAGGAATACAAGCCCTATGAGCATTCTGCATTGCCTGCGACACCAGTCCGTACTGATCCAGACAGACAATCAAGTCACCATTTTCTATATCAACAAGCAGGGGGGCATGGGCTCATACTCCCTTTGCCAGGAGGCGGTGGCCCTCCTCTCTTTTGCAGCTCACAAAAACATGCTCTTGTGAGCAGTTTACCTCCCGGACCAGAACAACTGCATAGCAGACAGACTGAGCAGAGTCCTTCAGCTGCACAAGTGGCGTTTGAACCCCAGGGTGGCCAAGATGCTCTTCCACCTCTGGCAGGCCCATGATGGATCTATTTGCCTCTCCGGACAATATGCAGCTGTCTCGCTTCTGCTCGCACCAACTGCACCTGGAGAGAGTGGCGGCAGATGTCTTCCTGATCTCGTGGTCCGAGGGCCTATTCTATGCATTCCCACCGACCCTCCTGGTCACCAGGACCCTCTTCAAGGTGCAGAGTGAGGAGGGCGTCAATCATACTAATTGCCCCCAGGTGGCTGAGGCAGCCCTGGTTTCCACTGCTGCTGTCCTTGTCGGTGACACTCCCAGTTCCGCTGGGCCAAGCCTCAGACCTGTCTCAGGAGGGGTCTCAATCCTGCACCCTAATCTGGGGTCCCTAAAACTAACAACATGGCTGCTGAAAGGTTAGCACTGGCCCCTTTCAATCTCCCAAGAGAAGTCGAGGAGATCCTACTTGTCTCCAGAAAGTCTTTCACCAGACGGGCTTGTGCCTTTAAGTGGAGAAGGTTCTCCGCCTGGTGTGCAGAAAGAAGGGAGAACCTCCTTCTGCTGTCAGGTGCAATTAGTACTCCAGTACCTATTGCATCTGTCACACACCAAGCTGAATAACTTAGTGAGGGTGCATCTGAGCGTGATAGCTGCTCACCACCACCCTGTTGAGGGGAAACCCCTCTCGGGCCAGCCCCTGGTTTCCAGGTTCCTCCGGGGCCTCCTGTTATCCAAGCCCCTTCTCCACCCTCCAGCAGCAGAGTGGGACCTCAACATGGTGCTCTCACAGTTCACCAGACCGCCTTTCGAGCCCCTTGTCACCTCCAGTACCTTTCTTGGAACGTGGCCTTTCTGGTGGCCCTCACGTCTGCTTGACGAGTGAGTGAACTCCAGGTCCTGGTGTGGATGCACCATATATAAGGTTCTACAAGAACAGGGTAGTGCTTCGCACGCACCCCCAAATTCCTCCTGAAGGTGATATCTCCTTTCCACGGCCTCATGCCAGCATGGAGGAACTAGTACTTCATACACTGGATTGCAAACGGGCCCTGTCCTTCTACTTACAGCAGACCCAGGCCTATCGCAAAGCTCCTCAGCTTTTCATGTCTTATGACCCCAGCAGACCGGGGCTGCCTTGACTAAGCAAGCTCTGTCCACTTGGGTGGTGGACTGTATTGCCCTCGCTTATGAGCAAGCCGGCCTCTCCCTTGTGCACCGGTTCACAGTGCATTGCATGAGGGCGATGGCCATGTCCGTGGCCAACCTATGCTCAGTGCCGGTGATGGAGATATGCAAGGCCACCACATGGTCTTCGATTCGCATGTTTGCAGCTCACTGCTGCCTGGAGAGCGAGTACCGCAGGGACAGTGCATTCGTTCAGGCAGTACTCTGTAATATTCTCGTGGTATAGGCAACTCCTGCCCTCCGACCCTTCTGTGTTGAGGCTACTGGAGTGATAGTGTCGCTGAGCACTAGGGTCTTGCAGAATCTCTCAATGGAGACTCACCTTCTGCAACTCACGGCTACCTGACTTAGTCGCCATTGGTGCTATCATGGTTTGGTCCTCGGCAGTCTGGAGCTATGGAGTCCCCATATGTGAGGACTGACTTCCTGCTTGTTCCTGGAGAAAGCGTAGTTACTCACCTGTAACAGATGTTCTCCAGGGACAGCAGGAATCAGTCCTCACAATCCTCCCTCCTCCCCTGGGAGTTGCCTTCTCTACCTAATTTTAGATTGCACTACCATCCTAGCTATGTCATCTGACTGAGCAAGATGGCATCCATGCGCGGGAAGGGGACCATGCATGCGTGGTAGCATGTCCCAGAGGCTTTCTTTGAAAGCTGAGGAAATGCTCCGCGCAGACTCAGTTGGCGCCGACATCACCCATATGTGAGGACTAGGGTTGCCAACTGGCTCCAGATGCGCCCGACAGACTTGATCCAGTCCTGGGTTTACCCCACTGCATGCAGTGACTTGTAGTTTTCCATTTCTTATGGAGTGAAATGGAGAAATCAGAACTACATATCCCTGCATGCAATGGGGTAAACACAGGACTAGATTGACCCTGTCGGGCGCATCTGGAGCCAGTTGGTAACCCTAGTGAGGACTGATTTCTGCTGTCCCTGGAGAACATCTGTTACAGGTGAGTAACTACGCTGTGTGAACAGGCATAGTTTATAAAAATACATGCATACATTGAAATACTACCAAACTATAGCCCTACTGGGAATGCCTGCTTGCAGATAACATAAATGTAAGCACTATCTCTTGATGCGCTTATCTTTTATGCATGTATACTCCCAATATAGTTTCAGAATAGCCATTTTCTGTGCATAAAACATGAGCTAGGGCATACTTCTCAGGTTGGCTGTGATTTATAAGTCTTTATAGTTCAGCTACCTCTATTTCTTTTGATTAAAGTATTCTTTTTAAAGTTGATGCTGAATGAGGATCAGAATTCCTCGGGCTCCATTTCCAGGACTATTGTGGTGAAAATGTATACAATGGTATAAATGGTGACAGGTAGAATGAGAGGCCATTTGTATGGAGTCAAAATGATGGTGTCACAGGTTTTCCTTAACTTTTAAGTTTGCTGTATAATTGGAAATTAGTTCTGGGATGTTCTTTCCCCAAATCATATGGAAGCTGATGTTTTGATTTGGCAATTAAAGATCCTTTTTATACTTTGCAGACTAATGAATGGAGGCTGAGCTATGTTAACAGAGACTTCTCAGTGTGCCCTTCCTACCCTTCAATTGTTACTGTGCCCAAAGTAATTGATGATGAGGCTATCCGAAAAATTGCTACTTTTCGCCATGGTGGGCGTTTTCCTGTCCTTAGTTACTACCATAAAAAGAATGAGATGGTAAGTGCTGGACCCTTTGCTTATTAAATATTGCTTTTTCTATAGTCTTGTGAACTCTGTGTGTGTGTATGTTAGCTTATTTTTTTCAAAGGGAAGAATACTTATAGAAACAAAAACGATAGCGGATAAAGACCATATGGCTTATTGTTTGCCCATCCATTAAGCTGTACTACAATCCCCTTTTCTCCCTTAGAGACCTTCTGTACTTGTCCCATGCTGTCTTGAATTCATTTACAGTCCTCGTCTCTACCCCCACCTCTGAGAGGCTGTTCTTGAATTCATCCCTCTTTCTGTAAATATATACTTCCTTAGATTACTCCTGAGTGTATTCTCTTTCTATGCCCCCTCGTTCCAGAACTTCCTTTCAATTGAAAGAAGCTCTTCTCCTGTGCATTTATGCCACAGAGATTTTCAACCATCTCAAACATATATCCCCTCTCCTCCTTTTCTCCCAAGTATGCATATTGAGTCTGTCCCTATAAGCTTTATGACAAAGACCACTGACTATTTTAGTAGTTGCTCTCTGCACCAACTCCACCCTGCTTATATGTTTTGAAGGTGTGGTCTCTGGAATTGCATGCAGTACTCCAAATGATGTTTAGCCAGAGACTTATACAGAAGCTTATGAAATCAGCATGTCTGTGTGTGCCCATGTCCCTGTGTCTTCCCCTTAACTTTTATTTGGTGTCTTGTGCACACTAAATTTTCAGGGCATGGTTGGGAGGGGTGATGGAGCCCAAGAGGATCCTGAAAGAGGTGTGTTATTAGGATTCACATATGCACAAACATGTGCTTTCAAGAAGGTAGGTTCTGTTAGTTATACAGAGCCTTGCAAAATTCTTCACTTTCTTGTACGTTCTTCATTTTTTGCCCGCTTAAAAAATATAGTTTAAAATATATTCCATATTGTCCCTCCAGTCCAATCCAGCACATATGGGTTGTCACTCTCCTCCAGCAGCTGAGGACTGAGCATGCCTAAAGGTTCTGATGTCACAGTAGAAGAGCTCCTTCCTTGGAGCCCAAAGGCCAGTAACTTGGTCTTCATCAGCTGAAGGAGGAGCCTCTGCATGGCTAGGCTCCACTGTAGGAACTTGGCCTGCTTTTCCCAAGAGTGGCTTTTAGTACCTTCTTTGTTTTGGATCAGTCAGATCAATATAGAGCTTGAGTGCAAATTTTAAGAGCTGGGTATCACTGTGCCTTTGTGGTGGCAGTGGAGAGAGCTGACAGATAGCGGGGTCTGACTGCCAGAATCCTTGAGTGGGTCAGCAGGGCTCAGGGGTTCGTAATAAATACCTGGAACTCCAGGTCCCCCCCCCCCCCCCAGCTGGACAAACCCTGCACTGCTGTCAGGTTGGCAGGTTAAGTCCCATAATCTGCTGTGTATGCATTGGAAAGCCTTGCAATACAGTTTAAAAAAAAAAAAAAAGCTTTGCGGCAGCAGTTTTACCCGAAGCTGAGAGCAGCGCCAGGGAAGTCTGTGCTCAATCCTCGGAAAGCATTGTGGTGAGTGTGGTTGTTTGCCTCTAGGCAGTTTTTACTCTTAGTTGTCACTGTCTCTGGTGTAGGCAGTAGGTGTGCATTCCTGTCGGAGGTATCTTTCATTCTTGCATGCGGCCAAGCCATCCTTGCTGTGCCACGTGTGGAGGTGTCCAGGGGGTGCTAGTGGCAGGGATTTGCCGTGTGTGAACATGGCCAGGCAGGTCAGTCAAGTTTGTTTTGAGTGTTGGGGCCATGGATTGGCAGTCCGGATCCGCAATGAGGCAGCTTCCTCCAACAATGCGGTTTTGGCGGGAAACAGCTTGGCCTGGAGTGGCTTACATGGAACAATAATAACTTAGTGAATTACATAGAACAGTAAACAATTGTGTTGTAAACATAATGTCAAAATACATAACATCAAACATCTAAATGTATTAGAATACTGTTATATAGTGGGGAAGAGGGTTGGGTGAGGGTTGCTGGTAGAGGGTGGAGGGGTATTTATTTTTAAAGACTGGTAAGCAAAAGTGAAACTGAGCCAAGAATAGTCTTTTCATGCGATGTCCTGCAGAGTGATGAGTTAGGGGCCAATGTTGGGGGGGGGGGTGCATTCTCAGAGATGCGCTGCCTACACTGGCAGATTTGAATGCTGCAATGGGTATCCATTGCCGCAGCTGTGCATTTCCAGCTCCTGGGTTGTTCAGAGCCATTGGGAGTGTTGGTGCAGGGGATTTCTGAGGACCTTAAGCCAAGCTCTACCATTTTGATGGACAAATGAGGTGACAAGACAGCAACCTCCGGCAGACCTTCCTCTTCCTGAGGGTCACAATAAAGGTATGCGGGTCCACCTTTCAGGCACTTGGATTAGAAGGAGACTCTGCTTTTCTTTCAAGGAATGGACATGCATTGTTGGACACTTGGGTACTGGACATTGTCTAGCCCTGTTGATACCTTCTAGGATTCCACAGTGAGATCTTCCTTGAAAAGGGAAGCATTTAGTGTCACTTTGGACAAACTGGTAGCCCTAAGGGCTGTCATCCTGGAGCTACCAGGGAAGAAAGGGATGGGGTGGTATTCCATTCATTTCATTTTATTTCATTTTCCTGAAGAAAGAAAGCATATTCTGTACCCTCTTGGACAGGAAGTCTGTCAGCAGGTTGTTGAGGGTGCCACTTTTTTCAAATGGAGATCCTTTGCTCCATCAAGGTAGTGGTCTGGCAGGCAGAGATCCTCACTTTACTGGATCTTACAGTTCTACCTTAGTTTTCCAATTCGGCAGGTCCACCAGAGGTACCTTCAATTTGCATTGTTGGGTCAACACTTCCAGTATTTTTTTGTTTTTGTTTTTAATTAGGATTTTTAATATATACAATACCACATGGTAAAGAGATACAATAAATTGAGAGATCCGATAGACGGCGTCTTACAGAGTCAGCTGTTCCTGACGTCATTTCCTGATGCTGCGTCGGAGGAAGGTGCGGGTTGGGAGTGTACCTCAGACTCCCTTACCAGTGTCCTCCGACTTACCTCAGAGGGCTGCTGTAGTTGGCCTTTTGGATTTGTTTATTCGTCGGGAAGGTCAACCACAATCGGGGGCGGGAAGCCCGGCTTTGTGTACGCCGGAGCTAGTGAGCTCGGCGTCACCTTTGGGTAGTGATCTAACGCCCCCGGAAGTGAGGAGACCGCCAAAACTAGGGTGTCCTGGGAAGCGGTCTAGTGGCGGGGACACTGTGGGGCCTTGTGTAGGTGCCTCTCCAGAGTTGCTGGGGTCGCCACTAGACGTGTTGGTGAGTGGTCAAGTTACCTTGAGAGTTTCTTCTGACCCGGGAGCGCTTGGAGTCCAGCAGCTGATGGCGGAAGTAAGCGGAGTAGTATCTCCAGGAACAAGCAGGAATAAGTCCTCACATATGGGTACGTCGGTACCGACGGAGCCTGCGCGGGAAAGCTCCCCAGCTTCCTAGAATGGAAGCTTTTGGGACCTCCCACTGCACATGCGCACTGCCTTCCCGCCTTCCTGAACAGCTCTCCTCAGTTTCTCTTTTTCCGCGGAGCCAGCAGGTCGTGTATCCTGTCACCGCTGAAGAAATTGTAGTTTTTTGTTTTGTTTCTTTAGACCGCGTACCTGCCTTCCCATACCGATACCGGTATCGCCGGTCTTCCTTTTTCTTTCTTAAAAAATTATTTTCTTTTATTATTTTTTCAGCACTTGGTCACTTCAGTTAGGCCTTCAGGCCTACTTTAATTCTCCACATGGAGAAGCCAGCCCCTGGATTTAAGAAGTGTACCAAGTGTACTGCTGTAATATCAGTCACAGACACCCATGAATGGTGTCTTAAATGTTTGGGGCCTGACCACTCCATTCCGGACTGCCCTTCCTGCTCCCAAATGTCTAAGCGTGGGCTGCAGAACCGGGCCAACAAATTCCATGTGCTGTTTGCTTCAGAGAATCCAACATCACAGTCATCCAGGTCATCATCCCCGGATGGATCTCAGGTAACCAAACCTTCTGTGGGCAAGTCCTCAAAGAGCAAATCTCCTTCAAAGCATCGAGAGGCTCTTAGTTTTGAGGACCCTGCCCCAGCCAAACAGCCCCGGCGGGAAGCCCTACCTTCCAAAACGCCAATACAGGGGCTACAGGTTGACATCGATGGCACGGCCTCGACAGATCACCTGTTCGACTGCTCTGGGGTACCGGCCCATACCGGTACCGACATCCAGGCAGCCGTGGCGTCTATGGGCAATACTGTCCAATCCATGCAGCAGGCCGTCATGGCTTTCATTAAAGCTGCAACGCCATCGGTACCGCTTCCAGCGGTTCCGGGCCCGGTTCCGGTATCGTCCGCCATGCCGGAACCCAGGCCTTCCTCTTCTAAACGCAAATCGGTACCGTATGGGCTTTCGCTCCATACCGCTTCCATACCCGGTACGCCCGATGTCGATACCGATCGGTATGCGTATCGTGCGTTGGAGGAAACTAGAGAATACACCGATTCCTCTGAGGATTTTGTCTCCTCTGATGAGTCTGCAGAGCTCTCCCTTGACCTTCCTGAGGAACCTTCTTCTCCAAAAAGGAGAATGTCTCCTCCAGAGGATTTGTCCTTTCAGGACTTTATTTTAGAAATGGCTAAAGGCCTTTCTATCACTACCTCCTCTGAAAGGGAACCAAGGTCAAAAAGATTGGATATTTTAGGATACTCTAAGTCTCCTAAAGAAGCAGTTACTCTGCCTATCCATGAAATCCTTCAGGAACAATTGATGGATTTCTGGGAGAACCCTTTAACTCTGTCTCCTTATTCCCGTAGGTTGGACACCATGTATCGGGTCCCTCCTTCTCCTGGTTTTCAGAAAACTCAATTGCCTCACCACTCCATTGTGGTAAAGTCTGCAATGAAAAAGATCAAGAGTACTAAAAGGCACTACACCTCCAGGAAGGGAATGTAAGACACTGGACTCTTTTGGTAGGAAAATCTTCCAGGCTAGTATGCTTATAGCCAGGATTAATTCCTACAGCCTCTATATGGGCATGTTCCTAGGGGAACTTGCCAAGAAAGTACGGCATTTTGCCTCCCTTATCCCTGAGGATAAACAGGAGGACTTCCTTTCTGTTGTGAAACAACTTTTAGATGTTTCTAAGTTCTCCAACAGAGCTGCCTTTGATTCCTTCGAAGGAGCCAGCAGAGCTTCTGGCATTGCTATCGCAGCCAGACGTCTGGCCTGGCTCCAGGCTTCTGATCTGGAACCCTGGGTTCTAGATGGCTTACGGAATCTGCCCTGTACAGGTGAGAACTTATTCGGTGCAGAGTGGCAGGTTAAGGCCACTCAAATGGACGCTGAAAATGCCACCTTAGAGAGACTTTCTAAGTCCACTTCTACTCCCACTAAGAAGAAGTCTTTCAAGAGGCCTTATTATAAGAAGGCCAGATATGCTTCCAATACTGGCCAGCAATCTTCTCAACCTCGTTTTGCGGCTAAACGTCAGCAAACGAAACAAGCAAGAGCAAAGCCTGCAGCAGCTACTGCAGCTCAACAGGCTCCACCCCCTCAGGGGTTTTGACTTGCCCCTAGAGAACTTGCCATTCCTGGTTCTGGACCAACCAGAACCTCTCACCATACCTGGAAGGTTAGCTCACTTTGCTCCCAGATGGGAACAGATCACAACAGAGCAATGGACCCTCTCTATCATCCGAGAGGGTTACAAACTTCATTTCTCCAGCCTTCCTCCTCATCACATGGTGAGACCCTTCAATTCTCCATCTCCTCTCCTAGCCCTGTTGGATCAGGAGATCTCTTCTCTGCTTGCCCAAGGGGCCATAGAAGAGGTTCCTCTTCATCAACAGGGGTCAGGTTTCTACTCCCCCTATTTTCTCATTCCAAAGAAGACAGGGGGATTCAGACCAATCCTAGATCTGAGAGAATTGAACAAATTTCTGTACAAGGAGAAATTCAAAATGCTCTCTTTGGGCATTCTCCTTCCATACCTTCAGAGTCAGGACTGGCTTTGTTCTCTAGACCTGCAGGATGCGTATACACATCTACTCATCCATCCCTCCCACAGAAAATATCTTCGCTTCTGTTCAGGGGAAGTCATTACCAATACAGAGTACTTCCCTTCGGTCTCGCCTCTGCCCCAAGAGTCTTTACCAAATGCATGGCAGTCGTAGCCGCATTTCTCAGAAGCATGGGGATTTTCGTATTCCCATATCTGGACGACTGGCTCATTCGAGCTCCAACTCAGTCGCAGGCCCAGATTTCCCTAGACCGCACAAGGAACCTTCTGCAGTATCTGGGACTGGTGGTAAACCTTCCCAAGTCTCAACTCAGCCCTACTCAGTCTCTAGAATTCATAGGGGCCCGGTTGGACACCACCACTGCAAGAGCCTACCTTCCACTGGTTCGGGGTCAGCGTCTGCTGAGCTTGGCCTCCCAAGCCCAGTCCAGTACTCACTTGACAGCCAGGGAAATGCTACGCCTCCTGGGCCATATGGCCTCCACAGTACATGTGGTGCCCTATGCTCGTCTTCATATGAGAGCAGCTCAATGGACCCTGGCCACCCAGTGGACTCAGGCGTCGGGAGCACTCTCAGACCAAATACAAACCTCAAACCGTCTGTCTTGGTCCCTCCATTGGTGGATATCCACCAAGAATCTGTTGTTGGGGGCTCCCTTTCAGCCCTTGCTACCCCAAGCAACCCTCACAACAGATGCCTCCCAATTGGGGTGGGGAGCCCATCTGCTAACTCTCTCCACTCAGGGCACTTGGTCTCCACAGGAGGCCACCCTTCATATCCACCTCCTGGAACTGCGAGCAATTTACCTTGCCCTCAAGGTCTTCCATACCCTCCTTGCCAACCTGACTGTCCTGGTTCAGACAGACAATCAGGTGGCCATGTTTTACATAAACAAACAAGGAGGAACGGGCTCTCTGTCGCTTTGCAACGAAGCTCTCAGATTATGGGCCTTCGCCAGAGAGCACCAAATTCATCTGCTAGCAGTGTACCTTCCAGGAGTTCAAAACTCTCGAGCAGACAGGCTCAGTCGAGTTCTGCTGCCACACGAGTGGTCCCTACAGGTGGACCAGATAACCAGAATCTTTCAGGAATGGGGGACCCCGGACATAGACCTCTTTGCAAGTCCGTGGAATGCCAAACTTCCCCGGTTCTGTTCCAGGACTCCATGTCAGGAAGCTCAGGCCACGGACGCCTTTCTCCTCCATTGGGGTCAGGCGTTCCTATATGCCTTTCCACCCATTCCGCTGATTCCCAAGACTCTGTTCAAACTCCAGAGAGATCACGGCTCTATGATCCTCATAGCTCCACGCTGGCCACGCCAAGTGTGGTTCCCTCTGCTTCTACAGCTCTCCCAGGGATCCTCCCTGGACTTAGGAGCTGCACCAGACCTTCTGTCTCAGGAGGACGGGACTTTGTGGCACCCAAACCCCAAATCCCTACATCTCCGAGCTTGGTTACTGAAGGCTTAAGTCTTCAAGACTTTAATCTTTCTCAACCTGTGAAAGATATCCTTCATGCCTCTAGGAAACCTTCCACGAGGCGGTCTTATGCTTTCAAATGGAAACGTTTTTCCATTTGGTGTGCTCAGCAGGGCCTTGACCCTCTGGCACTTCCTTTGAATTCCCTCTTAGACTATCTCCTGCATCTTTCCAATGCAGGCCTTAAGACGAATTCTGTAAGAGTCCATTTAAGTGCTATTTCAGCATCCCTGAAACCTGTAGATGGACAACCTATCTCCTCTCATCCTCTTGTTGCAAGATTCATGAGAGGCCTGACCCTCACTAAACCTCCCATCAGACCCCCCCCGGTCGCATGGGATTTGAATCTAGTGCTTGGTCAGCTTATGAAGCCACCTTTTGAGCCGTTATTTTCTACCTCCTTGAAATTTCTTTCCTGGAAGGTATTATTCCTAATTGCAGTCACTTCCGCTCGTCGCATCAGCGAACTGCAGGCTCTAGTGGCTAATCCACCTTATACAAGATTTCATCATGACAAGGTGGTCCTTAGGACGAATCCCCACTTTATGCCTAAAGTGGTCTCGCCTTTTCATCTTAATCAAGAGGTATATCTACCTGTATTTTTTCCGGCTCCTCATGCCTCCAGTGCAGAGAGGAACCTTCATACTCTGGATTGTAAAAGAGCTCTAGCCTTTTACCTTAATAGGACTCAGCCACATCGAAAGTCTTCTCAACTTTTCGTGGCTTTTGATCCTTCACATTTGGGACTTCCAGTCTCCAAGCGTACACTTTCCAATTGGATTGCTCAGTGTATTTCCTTTGCTTACCAGAGTAAAAACATTTCTCTGGAAGGCCATGTCACAGCTCACAATGTGAGAGCCATGGCAACTTCTATGGCTCATCTGCACTCTGTTTCCATTGATCAGATCTGTCGAGCCGCTACCTGGGCCTCGGTTCATACCTTCACAGCCCATTACTGTTTGGACAAGGACTCCCGCCGGGATGCCTTGTTTGGCCAGGCTGTCCTCAAACACCTGTTCCATTCTTAGACAACTCCTGCCCACCTTCCCAGGATGGATGCCTGAGATCCATACGAAGATGGCGAACCTTGACAGGGGATCCCACGCATCTAAGCTAGGGAGTCCCCATATGTGAGGACTTATTCCTGCTTGTTCCTGGAGATAGCACAGTTACTTACCTGTAACAGGTGATCTCTGGGAACAGCAGGAATTAGTCCTCACAACCCACCCACCTCCCCTAGGAGTTGTATCTTTTATCTATCTATCTTCCTGTCCTCTCTCTATTGACTCAGCTATAAACTCGAAACTGAGGAGAGCTGTTCAGGAAGGTGGGAAGGCAGTGCGCATGTGCAGTGGGAGGTCCCAAAAGCTTCCATTCTAGGAAGCTGGGGAGCTTTCCCGCGCAGGCTCCGTCGGTACCGACGTACCCATATGTGAGGACTAATTCCTGCTGTTCCCAGAGATCACCTGTTACAGGTAAGTAACTGTGCTTTCTGCACCGGTACTGGCTCCTGATATGGCAGCTGTTTCAGTTGAGCATCTGCCTTTTACCTTTGAGTTGCAGAAACCGGAGCAATTTACATTAGAAGCCATCTGGTCGGCGATTAAATAACTTGGAGAGGCTGTTGTCCCTCAGGTCCAAAGCTTGCAAGCTCAAGTGGCAGTGGCTGAGAGGACCTGTTCTTTGAATTCTGAGGCCATCGGCGTTTTGAAGTCGACAGTACCTGAGTCCTCTGGTCATGTGGAGCATTTGGATTCATGGACGTAGGGTTTGATGAAGGACTTTAGTAATTTGAGAAGCCGGTTGGAAGCCTTGGATAATCATTCTAGACTGACTAATTTACGTATGATTAATTTTCCAAAAGTGGCTGGTATTTCTGCTAAAGATATGTTTAAAACCTATTTGTCAGAGGTGCTTGGTGTATCTTCTGAGCTTTGTCCACCATTGGTTAAGATATATTACATCCCTATGGGTCATAAGGTTTCTTCAGATTTCGCTGTACCTGGTGTACAAGACTCAGACATATTAAATGTTACTGCTATGTTAGAGTCATCGGATACAGAGGCAGGTACCCTGGCTACCTGTTTAATAGCATCTGATAGGGAATGACTTCTGAAAATGTTTTTCAAGAAGAAAAATGCTGTGTTTAAAGGTTGCTTGATCCGTATGTTTCCTGATTTGGCTAGAGAAACCCAAAGACGTAGGAAAGAATTTTTAATTCTGCGTCCAAGGGTCTCTCAATTGGGTGGGCTTTTCTTTTTGAAATACCCCTGTAAGTGTCTTGTAAAGTTAGAAGGTAATTTTTATATATTTTTTTCCATCACAATTGATTTCCTTTTTGAATGCTCGAGGGGCCCTTACTGTTGGGACTATTTCCTGTTCTACTCCCTCTTGATTAAGTTAGGCTGATTTTGTCTCTGTTAATTCCTATTAGAGTAATTTGGTCTATTATTTCTATTATTGGATCTCTCCACATTGTGGACTTGAGTGGGAATTTCACTTAAATGTATTTCCTCTGGCTGTTTTCATATTTGATATTTGTATTCTTTGATTTCCCGATTTCCTTGCAAGTGTTATATCCTTGTAATTATTGAATATTCTATAAATAGAAAGTAAAAAAAAAAGAAATACAATAAATCACCAAATTATAAAGATAACAATACAAGGGAAATAAAATATAAAAGAGCTCAGTTCACATCACGAGATGTTAACAATCTAGAAATAAAAAGAAATAAAAAACAAGGGTAACAACAACAACTCTCATCTACTCTGAGCCTATAACTATAACATCTGTGTCCACCAAAACTTGTTCGGTATGTTTAACAACATGCCATATGTCCGTCAAGGTGACAAAAGAAGCTTGAGTATCCTGAGAAGGCACTGGGAATTCCTTCCAGGAGGCCAGCTGCGGGAGCCCAACCTTAGCCCTGAAACTTTGCTCACAAGGAGAGGACAAACTGGAAATTTCAGATAGCCCAGGAGGAGAAGGTGGTACACTCTCAGGGGAGCTAAGATGTGCTTCCTCTATGGAGGGGGAGAGGGTAATAGTACCTGCAGTCTGCTTAGTTTGTGTAGGGTATTTGAAACAATCCTATTCGGTCTCTTATTAGAGTGGAAAAATATATCCAAAAAACAACACTCACTCCATATATATCAAAAACATTGTTATGTCAAAATTTATTAAAGTATATTCATTCTAATCTTCTTCTTTATTCACAAAAACACAGACTTGGAGGAGGTCTCAGACTTATTAGGCATTTCAATCAGGCAAACAAATACCCAGATACTAGTGCCATCTTGCATCAATGACCATCCTCTATAGCAGGGGTCTCAAACTCAAATTGCTTTGAGGGCCAAATGAGGACTTGTAAAATAACCCGGGGGCCGCATGAGACGTGGGACCTCATTTGCATAAGGGACCTCATTTGCATAAATATTTGCATAATGTTACCATACCCTAACTTTTAGTAAACATGCCTCTTAATGAGTGCATGAATAAAGAAAGACTAAAAGATTTCTACATTACTATAATCCAGTGGCAACCGCCAGGCACATTAGGAACTACTACAAACAAACACTGCCCATTTAGAAACCATAGCAAACCCGCCATATCCTAACAGCACTACCAGGACTCACAAAGCACCATACCCTACCTATCAAAAGGCAACACTGCAAATATTAAATCAATACATTTCAGAGAATAACAATACATGACCTACTGGGGACAGAGAACAAGTAGCAATGTCAAATAGGAATTACATAAACAGAATACCTCAGCTCAGTTACACATGCAGAATACACCATCACCAAACAAGGAATCAAAATTTAGAAAACAAGACAATTTAAACTGGGACCCCCAAAAGCCAAACTTGGAATGTACAACAACACTGTAGAAATAAAACTATAAATTAATTTCCTCTTGTACTAAACAAAGCGCAGACGTTATTGATGCACATTTCCCAGAACTGACATATTCCAGTTAATAAATTCAAATAAAGATATTTTTCTACCTTTTGTGCATTTTTTTTCAGTTCCAGCCACTTTCTTCTGGTTTCTTCGTGCCTTCTGCTAACTCTCCATCGTCTGCTGTCCATTTGGTCCTTATCTCTTCTAGCTTTCTCCATTCTCCCTCTACATCTGCTTTAACATATTAATCTTTCTCCTTTTGCTCTTTCCTCATTCCTATTTTCATCCACTCAAATTTTACCCCTCCATCCTCAATCCCCACTTACCTGGCCAATTGTAGATTTGTCTTCCCTCCCACACAAAATATTTTCCCCTCTCCATTTCACTCTCCCAGCTCCATCCCATTCTAATCCTCCCCCAACATCAGCTCCCTTCTAGTTCCAGTCCCACACAGCACCCCCTCCCTTCTAGTCACTGCATCAGCCTATTTTCAGTCCTAGCCCCCCATCAGCCCATTTCCAATCGTAGCTCCCCCCCATCAGCCCATTTCCAGTGCTAGCTCCCTCCCCTCACAGCCCATTTCCATTCCAAGCCCCCCTCCCCATCAGCCATTTGCAGTTCAAGCCCCCCTTCCACTCAGCCCATTTCCAGTCCTAGCAGACCCCCCAGCCTATTATCAGTCCTAGCCCCCCCATAGCCGATTACCAGTCCTAACCCCCCATAGCCCACTTCCAGTCTTACCACTCATAGCCCATTACCAGTCCTAACCCCCCCCCATCACCCCATTTTCAGTTACCCCCTCATAGGCCATTACCAGTACTACCCCCCCATCACCCCATTTTCAGTGTTACCCCCATCACCCCATTTTCAGTTACCCCCTCATAGGCCATTACCAGTACTAACCCCCCCCCATCACCTCATTTTCAGTGTTACCCCCATCACCCCATTTTCAGTTACCCCCTCATAGGCCATTACCAGTACTAACCCCCCATCACCCCATTTTCAGTGTTACCCCCATCACCCAATTTTCAGTTACCCCCTCCTAGGCCATTACCATTCCTAAACCCCCCCCATCACCCCATTTTCAGTTACCCCCCTCATAGGCCATTACCAGTCCTAGCCCCCCCCCCATTACCAGTCCTAACCCCCCTCCCACCATCAGCCAAATTAGATGAAAAAAAAATGTATATTTGCTGCTGCTGCAGTATTAAGCGTCCCGCGGGCCACTCTGCCTGGTCCTCTCCTCCCTGCAGCATTCAGCTCCAAAAGCGGCGGCTTTCAGAGCCGCGAAGAGAGAGAGAGTTTTTCTCGCGCGGTTCTGAAGACTCTCGCGCTGCTCTTCAGAACCGCGCGAGAGAAACACTCTCTCTTCGCGGCTCTGAAAGCCGCCGCTTTTGGAGCTGATACTGCAGGGAGGAGAGGACCAGGCAGAGGGGCCCGCGGGACGCTTAATACTGCGGCGGCAAGTTTGGAATTTTGTTTTTTTTACTCGCCGGTACTTCGCGGGCCGCACAGGCCCGCGGGCCGCGTGTTTGAGACCCCTGCTCTATAGCAATACAGCTCATAAAGTACATTAAACCTATATCAAAACAGATCAAAAAAATGCTTAGCTTCTTTCCCCAACGCCCCACTACGGCGCCCTTCGTGCGTTTCGCTTAATAAAGCTTCTTCAGGGGCATAGAACAAAGTTTAATTTCTTCATATTACTTTACATTCTCTTTATATTTTTCGTCAATGCTGCAGACGCTCAAGCGATCGCACCTTCCTGCAACATGGCCGACCAGCTACACATGGCTCAAATCAAAATGCACATTACCTGACCTATCCTGACACGAAAGTGGTGATTTTTTGTTCAATAAAAAATCCACAAATATCTCACAGTTCATCACTGAGAGGACTGAAATGGAGAAGGCAATAAGCCGAAGAACCACAGAAAACGGCTTTTTTTTTTTTTAGAAGAGATGAAAATCTCTTGTTTTGCTGCATGCAACTCATGCCGTTTAATATGTTTTCTTCCATACCAAACTGTCTGGACAACTTAGTCTTAAGTCATTTCCTTTCTATTTCCATTTCCATTTCCTTTGCCACAAATTAGAACTTCCTTATCGTCACTCCAGTCCAGTCCCTTCTGGGTTGCGTAACCCTTCCAGCAGCTTGGAGGCTGAGTCAAACCCTTTTGAGGCTGGATGGGTATAAATACCGCTGGCACCACCCCTAAGCCCCAGTAATCTCAGCCTCCAAGCAGCTGGAGGGTTCCGTAAACCAAGGGCTTACTGGAGTCTCCCATTTAGTCTCTTTGTTTGATTTTTTTATAATTAATTTAAAGGATTTTTGTACCTCTTTTATTTCTTTAATTTTCTATTTTGGTAGTGCCCCTTTAAGGTTTTTGCTCCTTCTCTCTCCCCTCTCTCCCCCCCTCCCCTCTCCTCCTCCGGCGATCGGGCTCTCTTCGTGCAAGGCCTCTTTACCGGTGGGAGAGGTGCTACTCACCAAGAGGTTTGCCGGCGGCAGAGAGTGATCCGCGGGATAGCTCCATTCCCTCCGGTTCTCTGGCCTCTGAAATGGACCCTTCCGCCTCGCGCTGAAGCCCTCAGGCGGCTGAGCGCTTGAGGCCCCAAAGCGCCGTCCCTCCTCGCTCCCGGCTTGGCGAAGCAGCCCGGGAGTGGTCAGAGGTTGCAGTCGGCTGCAGAAGCTCGCCTCTCAACTGATTTTCGGTACGGCGGTGCGAGCCGACCCGCTGGGTCCCGGCCTGCTCTCCACGTGGCTGAGGCCCAGCCACGTGTAGTAATCCGGAGGGCGTTTGCATTCCCGGAGCTCAGCGCTGATCAAGGAAGGCCACAAACAGCAAGTACAGGGGTTTTTCTCCCCACATATATATATTTCTATAGTGGAGCGGCCATCAATGTAACTTAATTTTAATTATTTCCTTAATTTCTAATGTGTTCATAGGATTTCTTGGGGAGTGTGGGGGGAAGAAGTTGGGCATCTATTGCAGTCCCGGATTACATCCCAGTAGGTAGCCTAGGGTTGATCCACATAAATTTGTCTCTTTTTTATTTCCTTTTTATTTCTTTAGTTTGGCCCTTTTCTAGTTTATTAGTGCCTTCATTTGGGACAATGTCCAAGCTACGGTGCCCATCTTGTGGCATCCGCAGGGGCACAGCCTCAGAGGCAGGGATCTGCAGGGGCTGCGCTGCAGAGGCTGCCTCTGTGGAGCAGGGCATACAATTGTCCATTTCGCAAACTAATGAGGGTCCAGTGGAGCATCTGGAAGAAGAAAGAGAGCCCTGCATCCCTCTGCCCTCGACCTCTGAGTTTCCCCCTCCATCCCTGCCCTTGGGGAAGAGAGTCCCTGTGACCTGTTTTCACCCGAATTCGTCCTTCTGCTGCACAAAGCCTACTGCATGCGCGAACAGGGGCTGGGGGCAGGAGTCCAGAGCTCAGGGAAGGAAGGCTTGGGGGTTAACCCAGGGAAGCCCATTCCCCAGGATTCCGGCATTCCATCTAAGCGTGCGAGGCTAGCGAGCGAAGAGCCGCCCGCTTCCCCTCCTCACGACACTCAGGAGGAGGAGCTCTCCGATAAGGAGATAGGGGATGATGAGGAGGAACTTGAAGGAGAGATCCCGGAGGAAGATCAATCCCGCATAGTGCGAGTCTTTCGTCGGGAGGAACTTCCGGGCCTGATCAATGAGTCCCTGAAGGTCCTCAAGGTGGCTTCTGACACCTCAACAGATGAGGAAGCGCTGGAGGATCCCCTGATCCAAGCAGTCAGAAGGTCTCAAAGGGTATTCCCTATACACAGGGTCGTCCGCCAGATGATTCAGGAAGAGTGGGACCAACCTGAATCCTCCCTAAGGGGGGTGCGGTCGATGACACGCCTTTATCCAGTACTGGAATCGGACAGAGATTTGCTGAAGTCGCCCAAGGTGGATGCGGCGGTATCTGCAGTTACTAAGAAGACGACTATCCCAGTAGAAGGTGGCGCGGCTCTGAGGGACGCACAAGATAGAAAATTGGACACATTGCTAAAGCAGGCCTTTGATGTTAGTGCCCTTGCCTTGCAGGCTTCGGTTTCGGTTTCGGGGGCCTGGGTGGCACGGACTTGCCTGAGGTGGTCCCAACAGCTTCAACTGTCAGAGGGTACCGCAGGAGACGTACAGCCGATTGCAGCTAAGTTGGAGTCAGGAGCAGCCTACCTGGCGGATAGTCAGTACGATCTCATCAGGAGCCTAGCGAAGAGCATGGCATCCGTAGTCGCAGCTAGGCGCTATTTGTGGCTCCGCAATTGGGCAGCCGACTCTCCCTCTAAGGCGCGGCTGGGTCGTCTTCCCTTTAAGGGGAGATTGTTATTCGGTGAGGACCTGGAAAAGTTAGTAAAGGACCTGGGCGAATCCAAGGGAGGCAGGCTTCCGGAGGACAGACCGAAGCAGGCTCGCCTCCCAGCGCCATCCCGGAGCCAGCCAAGAGACTCACGGAGGTTTCGGCCTCCCAGGACGAATTCCTTTCCTAGGGGTCGCTTCCCGGCCAGGGGGTCAAGCTTTAAGGGGTTTCGAGGAGCAGGGAGAGGTTTTGGGGCCTCTACCTCCTTCTCGGGACCTAGAAAATCGCAGTGAGATAGAAGGGGTCCGGGCGGGCGATTTACCCTTGGGGGGCCGCCTAAGACTATTTCTCCCCGCCTGGACCCGGGTCACGTCCGATCAGTGGGTCCTGGAAGTGATCAGAGAAGGTTATGCCCTCGAATTTGGCAAACAGATACTTCCAGCCTTTATTCAATCCCCCTGCGGCTCTCCGACAAAAAGGAGGGCTATAGAAGCCACTCTGTCAAGACTGGTAGCGCTCAGGGCAGTGGCTCCGGTTCCTCCAGACCAATACAGCTCCGGTCGGTACTCCATTTATTTTGTAGTTCCAAAAAAGGAAGGCTCCTTTCGTCCTATCCTAGACTTAAAGCAGGTCAATCGCTGTCTCAAGGTACCCCATTTCCGGATGGAAACCCTGAAGTCAGTCATTGCGGCCGTAAGGGACGGGGAGTTTCTCACTTCTCTGGACCTGACTGAGACCTACTTACACATTCCGGTCCGAAGGTCTCATCAACAGTTCCTGAGGTTCGCAGTGCCAGGAGGTCATTTCCAATTTCAGGCGCTGCCCTTCGGTTTAGCTACGGCTCCCAGGACCTTTACCAAAGTAATGGTGGTCGTAGCCGCCTTTCTGCGAAAGGAAGGAATCCTGGTACACCCATACCTCGACGATTGGCTGATCCGGGCGAAATCAGAGGAGGAAAGTCGCTCGGCGACAGCCCGAGTAGTAGAGGTCCTAGAGGAGTTAGTGTGGATCATCAATCGGTCAAAAAGCAAGTTGATTCCCACTCAGGAACTCGAGTATCTCGGGGCAAGATTCGACACCAGAGAAGGAAAGGTGTTGCTCCCTCGGAAGCGAGCAAAGTACCTAAGGACTCTCGTATCGCAGTTCCTGGGAAGAAGAAACCCTTCAGCGTGGCTTTACCTCCAATTACTGGGCACCATGGCTGCGACAATAGAGGTAGTTCCGTGGGCCAGGGCCCACATGCGGCCTCTACAACGCTCCTTGTTACGTCGTTGGTCTCCTCAGAATCATCCCTTGTCTGCTCCTCTACCCTGCGTGCCTCGAACCAGAAAAGCCCTCCAGTGGTGGAGATGTCCGAAGAACCTAGAATGCGGGACGCCTCTCGAAGCTCCGCAGTGGATCCTGCTAACAACGGACGCCAGCCTGTCGGGCTGGGAAGCTCATTGCCAAGGCCAGTTTGCTCAGGACCTTTGGTCCCCGGTGGAGTCACAGTGATCCATCAACAGGCTGGAGTTATGAGCAGTTGCGCTGGCGCTCAAGACGCTCGAGCCACTAGTGAGGACAAACGCAATCCGCGTTCTCTCAGACAATGTCACCACGGTGGCCTACATCAACTGCCAGGGGGGAACAAGCAGCCCCGCCCTAGAGAAGGAGGCGGCCAGCCTGTTCCAATGGCCGAGTCCCGGTTGTTGGCCCTCTCAGCTCAACACGTGGCCGGCTCAGACAACGTGACAACAGATTACCTCAGCAGGTTCAAGGTCGACCAGGGAGAGTGGGAGCTGGAGCAGGGAGTCTTCAACCAGATTGTCTCCCTCTGGGGCCCTCCAATCATGGATCTCATGGCCTGCTACTCGTCGGCCAAAGCAAATCGCTTCTTCAGCCGAAGAAAAGAAAGAATGTCTGAAGGTCTGGATGCTCTGGCCCAGAGGTGGCCCTCCGGGGGGCTTCTGTACGTGTTCCCTCCTTGGGCCTTGATCGGAAGGGTTCTTCAGAGGGTGGAATCCCACCAAGGCTTGGTCATCTTCATTGCTCCAGATTGGCCTCGCCGTCCTTGGTATGCGGATCTAGTGAGGTTGGCGGCCGACCAGCCGTGGCGGCTTCCCTGCAAGAAGGATCTTCTGAGGCAGGGTCCTCTCCTGATGCCTCACGTGGATCGATTCTCGCTTATGGCCTGGCTATTGAAAGGGCGCGGCTCCGGAAACAGGGATATTCGGGTCCAGTGATTTCAACCTTGTTGAGCGCGCGAAAGCGTTCCACTTGTCTTTTCTATGTGAGAGTGTGGCGCATCTTCGAAGCCTGGTGTGCAGAACGCCGGAAGAAACCCCTTTCGGCCTCCATCTCAGAGATCCTAGAATTCTTGCAAGCGGGTTTTGAGAAGGGTCTTGCTCCCAGCTCCCTACGAGTTCAACTGGCAGCCATCTCTTGCTATAGAGGCAAGGTCCGTGGGAAGTCCTTAGGGGTCCACCCGGACGTGACCAGGTTCCTGAGAGCGGTTAGCTGTCTGCGTCCACAGAAAAGATCAGTCATCCCTCCCTGGGACCTCAACTTGGTGTTAAATGCCTTGGCCAAAGAACCCTTCGAGCCAATAAAGGAAGCCTCACTTAAAGATTTAACATTGAAGACGGTCTTCTTGGTAGCCATCTGCTAGGCAAGGCGCGTCTCCGAGATCCAGGCGCTGTCCTCCCAGCCCCCCTTCCTCTCCTTCTTTAAGGACAAGATGGTCTTACGAACAGTTCCTTCCTTCCTCCCCAAGGTAATTTCGCCTTTCCATCTGAACCAGCCAGTTTCGTTGCCTGCGTTCCCAGACGTCGGGCGGGGAGGGAAGGATGGCAGTCTTCGTTGCCTAGATGTCCAGAGAGCGTTGAAGCGCTACCTCTCCCGCACGGCCTCCTTTAGAAGGTCTGAACGTTTGTTCATTCAGTTTGGGGGTCCCCACAAGGGGGAGGCCGCGGCTAAAGCTTCCATCTCTAGATGGATCAGGGAAGCGATTGCCTCTGCCTATATCCTGAAGGGAAAACAGGTTCCGGCAGGCCTGCGGGCCCACTCCACGCGCGCACAGGCCGCTTCATGGGCTGAGTACAGCCTGGTTCCCCCGATTGATATTTGCAGGGCGGCGACTTGGTCCTCGCTGCATACCTTTACCAAGCACTACAGACTGAATGTGCAGAGGTCTGCAGACGCTAGCTTTGGGGACGCGGTAATTCGTTCCGGGATAGCAAACCCCACCCAAGTTTGAACTGCTCGGTTACATCCCAGAAGTAAAGGGACTGGACTGGAGTGACGATAAGGAAGAGATAATTAGGCCTTACCTGCTAATTAGTGTTCCTGAAGGAACGACAGTCCAGTCCCTGATCCCACCCGGGCTACGAAGAATATAGCGGAACGATTCCGAGTCCGAGGCAGCGGCGAAAGGTGTTTTTGTTTGCACGGGGCTAGGGAGCTGGGGGTCGGAAAGGGCTACGGCAACCTCAGGTGATCCTCCCCCTCCCTCCTACTCCTTCTGGCCACTGCAGGTTTCGGTGCCTACATTATTAAAAAAACAAACAAACAAAAAATAAAAAAACATATATATATTGTGGAGTGTTAATTTCAGGTTTCTACAGTTAATGGTTGTTTGTTAAGTCTGCTTTTTCAATATATTACTGGGGCTTAGGGGTGGTGCCAGCGGTATTTATACCCATCCAGCCTCAAAAGGGTTTGATTCAGCCTCCAAGCTGCTGGAAGGGTTACGCAACCCAGAAGTAAAGGGACTGGACTGTCGTTCCTTCAGGAACACTAATTAGCAGGTAAGGCCTAATTATCTCATCATGGTGAAACACAATAACCATATTTATTTATTTATTTTATTTAACAGGTTTTATATACTGCTTTATCATTTCAATGAAAGCGGTTTACATTGAAACTTAAACTTGGTAATGTACATTAAACAGGGACATTGATAACTTGGATTTTTCTGAGGCAATGGAGGGTTAAGTGACTTGCCCAAGGCCACAAGGAGTGCTAGTGGGAATCTAACCCTGGTCTCTAGGTTCCCAAGCCAGTGTTCTTGACCATTAGGCAGCTACTCCACTTATAGTAGGAATTAAAGCGGCCAGTCATAAACCAATTCAAATTCCACTCTTTAACTAGTTCCTGAGCACATTTACTCAGATCCACAGCTGAAGAAAACCACCTCAAGTACTTTTTTTCTTTTTTTTTTTAATTTAGATTTTTATTTGGTACTGCACACATTGTTACATCACTTTTTCTCATCATTTACAATCCATAATATATCATACATCTGGCTGTCTTCATCAGCCCAACACAAAAAGCTTACATCCTTAATTGGCATACCTCACCATTTTAAGACTATCTTCTAATTCGTATCTTCACATTATTACCCAATTACCATTTTTCCTCTTACATTACATTATAGATTCTTCTCCATGTGCCTATGCATTTTTTAATTTTCCTTTCTCCCCCCCCCCCCACTGGATCCTATAGTGCACACCCCCTTATTTTACTATCACATTCCCTAATCTTAATTGAACTCACCTCATTAATTTGTTGTCCTCCTTTTGTAACCATTCCCTATACCTTTCCCATCTTCTTTGAAAGATCTCTATCCTGTGTGTTTTATATGCAGTGATTTTGCTCATCCTATAGATGTAGGCCAGCCTGCTTAATATTCTCTCAGGTACTGGCCTCTGGCCTCCACCCCTTCGCTATTTCCATCCGCACTCCAATCGCTAGCATCTTTAGCATATACACCAGTTTACTCCTCAAATCATCCCCCCATTCATTCAGTAACACCTCCTGCTGGTGTAATATGGCCAACCCATCCCACCATATCTCGTGCCAAGTCAGCCATTGCCATGTTTTCTGTAGCACTGGGCACATCCACCACATATGCATATAATCCTCTCTCTCTCCACACCCCCTCCAACACATCAAATCATTATATTTCCCCATCTTACACAGACGCACTCAGGTTAAATACATTCGGTACAGCATCTTATAACAATGTTCTTGAATTGCTGTCGAGACCACTGGTATTTTAAGGAAAATCATTTTTATTATTATTATAGTTGTTATTAATATGATATTCACAACAAACAGTTAGATGCAATGTCCAAAAATATCAGACAGGGCTCAACACTGTTCACAAACTCTACAAACAATTCCAAACATTATTAAATAGCTTCATACACAGAGCAACCCCAATTGGCCTACTATATAACATCCTAATGATACAGCTATCCCCAATCCTCCCCCCACTTAGTTTAAATCATTTTTATTAATCAACCACATACAAACAGTACATGCGCTGTGCATTTTCAACTTACTTTAACTAGGTTTTACGGCTCTTTTTTTTATTTTTTATTATTCATCAAGCCGTACCACACCCTTCCCAACTAAGCACAGTAAGGTTACGATCATAACACTTTGAACGAGGTACATCCAATACTACAAACCTAATTATAATTTGCCATGCAACAGAACACACATCTTAAGTACCATGGAAAATACCATCTAACATAACATAAAGAACTATACGCCCCTATCCTGCTATCAGACCCCCACTCCTAACCACGTTCTTCCTTTCAATCTCCTCATTCTGTAAGCCCCACCCATTGCCCTTCCCCCTCCCCTCCCCTCCCCCCTTCCCCTCCCCTCCCCCCCCCCCCCCAGTCCTGTACTACACAGTTGGGGCTTGAAACCATTTTTTCTTTTAACACTATCATCACATTATTATAGACCACTTCTAGGTGTCTCCTCCTGCCCAACTCAACTACATTAGCCTGTTGGCAGGGATATCTCCAGACCACTGTTCCCTCTAAGCTGTGCGCATGTGCGCGTGCACACACCTCACCGAACGAGCGCACATACTTTACAACAGAGCGCACAAAAATTACGGTTCTGATTCTGATAGAAAACAACACAGACGTCTTAAAATTTAAAAGTTGTTAAGTATTTATGGTTTTCACAAGTTCTACAATGTTTTCTAGTGCAATCAATGTGGTGTACATACAGTATTCTGATGTATAGTCAAATTTTAAAGTATATAACTCCGAGTGTCTTTATGTGGCGCACAAAAATGTAACCTTCCTTCAAAAGCTGCACAGTTGATATTTTATGCGCACACAACCTACAGAAAATTAGAGGGAACATTGCTCCAGACCCTTCCATACTTTATCAAAAGCCACCATTTTCCTTCCCCCCAGAATTTGGGCAGTTCTTCGTTCCATACTTCTCACCTCCATCATAGAGTTTTCCCATCCTTTCAGCTTGGGCGGAGACTCCGCCATCCATTGTCTTAATATACATTGCTTCGCCACTATAAATCCTCTCCCACATAACTGCTTGAAGGAACTCTGTACTGAAATTCCCTGGTTAGGTATATCAAGCAATCCCCAGTCTGGCAGGAGAGGCGCCTGATACTTTGCTCTACCCCCCCCCCCCCCCCAGCGCATCCCAAACCTTCTGCCAGAAGTGTTGTATATGAATACAGAACCAGAATCTGTGCGAGAACGTGCCCCTCTCCACCTTACAGAGCTTACACACATCTGTCTCCGCTAGGCCCGCATGTGCCACCCATACATCGTGCACATATGCCCTCCAAAGAAATTGATATTGAATTTCCTACAGTCTTACCGACTCCGACATAATTTTTATGGACTTAAAAGCCTGCTGCAGTGCCTCCACTGTAACACCCGGCATCTGGTCCCGTTGCCACTGTTTAGCCAAGTGGTCCAGGGGACTAATCTGTTGAAAATAGCGTAATTCATCCCGTAATTGAGCCACTTGCACCTTCCCCCCCTAATATGGTGAAAAGCTCCAGCATCCCCCCAGTACGAAATATATCGGGGGATTTCCTTTGTAAGTCATGAACATAATGTCTCACCTGCAAGTAAAAATAGAAATGTCTAGATTCCAAATCATATCTCCTCTGCAGCTCCAAAAACGAGTCCATCTCGGCCTCCCCTTCCATTCTCACGTGACCCAAGCACCTAAAACCTTTCCGGGCCCATTCGCTCGCCCCTACTCCTAGCATTCCCGGGGGAAACTGTCGATTCCCTAGCAGGGGAAGACAATCCGTCCTTCTCCAGCAGTTGCCCCGATATTGACATAGCATCCGCCAAACCTGATGTAGGGCTCTCAAGTATCCTGACGCCCTCCAAGCTGGCGCCATCTCTCCAGGGGACTGATGCAACAAATACAAGGGATGTGCACTTCCTGCCATCTCCTCTACCAACCCCACCGGTACCGTGCTCTCTATGCCCCACACCAAGTCTCTTAGCAGCCTGACCATATAGGTGAGATTGTAACTTCTCAAAGGCATCAACCCCAGCCCCCCTTCCTCCTTGGGTCTCATTACTGCAGAGATAGCTATTCTGGGTTTCCGACCTCTCCAAAGATACCTATTTATGTGTTTCTGCAACAGCAAAATATCTTTTGTTAGTATCCAGACGGGCACATGTCTCAAGAGATAGACCCACCTAGGCAGCTCCACCATCTTAAAGAGCGCCACCCTGCCCATTAAAGAGATCGGCAACTCACTCCACCTCTTCAGCCTCTCAGTTGAGGCTGCGAGCATTACTTTCACATTTATCTCATAGAGCTGAGACGTCCGCTCAGGTATCTGAATTCCCAAATAGCGAAATTGCCCTTCTTACCACTCTAACGGGAAGGTCCCCTGCCACCTCGACCGGACCCTCCTACCCACATCTAACATTAGGGACTTTGTCCTATTTATTCGCAGCCCCGAGAAGGACCCAAACTGCTCAATCTGTTGCATCGCCATTTCCAGAGATTGTTGCAGATTCAACAGACATAGCAGCATATCGTCCGCAAAAGCACTAACCTTAATACCGCCTCCCCTTCACTCCATCCCTTTAATCCCCTCCGACCTCTCCAGGTGCAACAATAGGGGCTCTAGCTGCAGAACAAACAAGAGGGGGGAAAGAGGGCAGCCCTGCCTCGCCCCCCTCCTCAGTTCAGACGGTTGGGAATATTCACCCCCCATCGTAATCATAGTCAAAGGTTCTGTATACAACGCCTTGACCCACCTCAAGTAGTCCCCATCAAACCCAAACCTACACATCACTTCGAACATATACTCCCAAGAGACTCTATCAAAAGCCTTTTCGGCATCCAAGCTTACTAGTATTAGCGGAGTCTCCTTAATTTGGCAATAGTCCATAGTCAAAAGAATCTTACTTATATTCTAAAGCGCCTCTCTCCCTTTTACGAAACCAGACTGATGTTTTCCTATTCTCTGGAGCACTCCCTGCATTCTCAATGCCAGCACTGAAGCCAACATTTTCATATCATAATTGATTAGAGATATCGGCCTATAAGACGCTGGGTCTACCGGGTTCTTTCCTGGCTTGGGAATGAGGGTAATGGAGGCTGTTCTCATTTCCCTAGGGAACTTCCCCGTCTCCAGTACCTCTGCATATAATGCCACTAGGGTGGGGGTCACGGTGAGTTCGAGCATTTTATAGAACTCTATCCCAAAACCATCTGGCCCTGGGGCCTTGTGCAGGGTTCCTGCTCTGATAACGGTTTGTATCTCAGCCCCCTGAATCGGCCCACTTAATTCTTGCTGCTCACGCTCAGTCAACTGCGGCAACTGCACCCCATCCAGAAAAACTCGCTCCTGCTCTCTATCTTCTGTCTCCGGAGTGTACAGTTCTTGGTAGAATTGCCTAAAAATCTGCATTATTTGCCTGGTGTCCCGTTGCAGTGTTCCTCCCTTATCCCGGAGCACCGCCACTACTTTACTCCCAGTCCCTTCCCGGACCAAGCGAGCCAATAGGCTGCCTGTCCGATCTCCATATCGAAAGAATTGATGCCTATAATACTGCATAGAGTACACAGCTCGCTCGTGAAGCAAATTATTTAGGCGTCTCTGCATCTCTAGATAGGTTGCCAGACTTTGGGGATCCCTCCCTGCCATAGTTAGCCTCTTGTACATTTGAAGCTCATGCGCCAGGGCTATGATAGCCTCATTAAGCTTTTTCCTTTCCCGAGCCACATATGCGATGATATGGCCCCGCATCACTGCTTTCCCAGCCTTCCAGATTACCTCAACCTTGCTCACTGGAGTATCATTAAACCGCAGATACTCCTCCCATTGTTGAATTAAATACTCTTTGAATTCCTTATTCTTCCACAGATGCCTTGGGAAAGACCACTTACTTCTACCTCCACTCCTCCCTTTCCAATCCATACGAACCATTGCGTGGTCTGATACTATAATAGGATCAATCTCAATACCCAGGACCTTCCCAAAGTTGTCTCTAGAGACCAACATATAGTCTATCCGAGACCATGACTGATGGGCTCTCGACAGGTTGTGTAATCTCTCTCCCCCTCATGCAAAATTCTCCAGGCATCCACTAGCCGTCCAACTCGACATAGATACCCTACTCCCTTCTTACTCCAGCCACCTCCTTCCCTCTCCTGAGACCTGTCCAGTATTGGGTCATGTGGGCAATTAAAATCTACCACCACTATTACTGGGATTTTCAGGGCTGCCATTACGTTTTGTGCTATACTCTTGAAAAATTGATGATTATATGTATTAGGTGCATAAATATTCCCAACATATAGCTCCTCCCCCTAGATTCTAATGTGGAGAAATATGAACCTTCCTTGCGCGTCCACCTCCTCCTTCAAAACTACCACCGGACTTCCTCTTTTAATTAATATTGCTACCCCATTTTTGTACCCTCCCGAAGATGCCGCATACACTTGCCCTACCCAGTCATGCTTCAATTTCGCATGTTCCTTCACACTTAGGTGCGTCTCCTGTAGTAGGGCTACATGTGCTTTCGCCCGCTTGAGTGCTTGCAGAATTTTTGTACGCTTCACCGGCGAACTAACTCCGCTGACATTCCACGTCACTATGCGCAAGTCATGTCTCATCTAACCCCCCTCTGCCTGGATAACCTCGTGGCGTTGTCTCCATTATTACCCAAAGTTGCCCAGCCTCAACTTCAGGCCCCCCCACCTTCTCCTCCAATCCGCCCGTTGCACGTCTTTGAGCTAACCCTGCGCTCTTCTCCCCAAGTTCCACAGATCTTCCACTCTTCCTTCCCTCCTCCCCGAGCACCCACTCCCCTATGGGATCCCTCTCCCTTCCTTCACTCAGCCCTATTATCGCATTATTCCCCCCCTCCCCCCCACCCTCCCCTCCCCAGCTCTCCCTCCCCCCCCCCCGTAAAATGATTCACTTTCTACCCTCAGCTTGTCTCCGCTGAGGCCTGGTCCCCGATCCGACGCTATGGGGCCTCCGCGCCATTCCCTCCCATGCTCTTTCAGCCAAGCTCCACCCGACTATGACATTCATCAACCGCCCCCTGCCACATTAACCATTATCAATTGTCTGCCCCCTCATACAGCATTACCTTTAGTCTACACATCTTAGCCATAAGCCACTCTCACACCCGGAATAAGTGCACATGCAAGTCCTTGACGTATCATTTTAGTTCCTTGAAACTCTCCACTCCCGCTTTGTTGCTCCCGCCACTGGAACCACTACTCCACTCCAGCACTCAAATTCCCAGCCTTTGCGCTCTCCAGGCCCACCAAAAACTTCCTTGCCTCTCCCACGGAGGTGAAAGCGTAATTTCTCCCTTTGTCCATCAAACAAAGTGTGGCTGGGTACGCCAGCGTGAACCGCATCTTCTTATGAAACAGTTCGGAGCATATAGGAGCAAACTCTTTACGTTTTGTTGTCACTGCTTTAGAATAATCCTGGAACAATAATAGTTTCTGATTTTCATACATCAGCTGTCCTTTCTGTTGGTACGCCTATAGCAGTTGGACCTTGTGCTGAAAGTTAAGTTTCACGATAACCACTCTAGGCCTGTTCCGCAATTCCGTTTTAGGTCCAAGGCGATGCGCCCTTTCGACTTTCAAGTCTCCTACCAGTGCAGTAAGGCCCAATTCCTGCGGGAGCCATTTCTCTACTAAAGGTAGCAGCATCCGATCCACCGTTGCCTCCGGCACTCCCACTATCCTCAGATTGTTTCTGTGCGACCTATTTTCTAGGTCATCGACTTTCGCTAGGAGCGCCTCTATCTATTTTTGCTGCTCCGTGCTCTCTCTGGCCCTCCGGCCCTCCTCATCCTCTATCGAGGACACGCGGTGCTCCAGCTCCTCCACTCTGCGACCCACCTCTGCCATCACACCTCCCATATCCTCCAGCTTCTTCAATATTTGGTCAAATTTGGGGTCTAGGAGTTTTACCACCTCCTTCGCTAGCTCATCTGCTGCCGAATCCGCACTCTCCACTCCTGGGGACATCGGCTGCACGGCCGCAGCCGTTGTAGGCCCTAATTTATGGGCTTTCTCTCGGTCCTTTTTTTGCGGCGGGGGCATCGTATTTCTTCTTTTCGTTCTGTCCCTGTTGACACCTTCCAGCCCCTTTATTATTTATCTCTCGCTCAGCTTTCTAATATCTTGTAATGTTCAATATTGCCGTTTAAAATGCGAGGCAGCCCCGGAGCGAGCAAGAAGCCGCCTTACTCACTCATGCGTCACGTGGGATCCACCACTGGTATTTTAACACCTTCATATATTTTGTTCCATCTCTGATAGTCCCAGTGATCTCCCAAGTCCTCCTCCCATGCCTGCATATGTGTTTCTTGGTCCATGGGCCGACTCAATGCTTTATACATTCTCAAAATTACACCTTTGGATAAATCTCCCATCCTAAACATCTTTTCAAATTGTTTCTCCTTATTACCTAAGCATTCCTTTATTTGTTTTCCCCCCAGGAAATTTGCCAGTTGGAAGTATCCATACCAATCACTTCTCTCTATTTGAAATTCTTGTTGAAGCTCCCCAAATGGTCTTAATTGTCCTGCAGCTGTTAATTTCCTTTTATTCTTTGTTTTTTTGTGGTTGCGTCTGCCTTCATTCGACACCTACCGGTACCGCCAGTGGTGGTTCTTTCTTTTAAAAATAAAAAATAATTGTATTTTCTTCAGGGGTCTTTCCCCTGTTTCTGGTGCTAGGTGCCATTTTGGGCACTACGCCCACTTTTCTTCAGGCATGGAGAAACCAGCTAGTGGTTTCAAAAAATGCTCAAAGTGTGGCGGTGCCATTTCTGTCACCGACACCCATGATTGGTGTCTAAAATGTTTAGGTCCTGAACATTGTCCAACAGAGTGTCTCTCCTGCACGAGGATGACCAAAAGGGGCCTGCAGAATAGAGCTGAAAAACTCAGTACCCTTTTTGCCACAGATGTGTCGTCACTTGCATCAACGTCTTCCAGGGCTTCATCTTCCTCCCATGGATCTCAGGTAACTAAACTTAAGTCTTCTAAGACTGGCCGGTCCTCAAAGGGTAAATCTCCTTCAAAGTATCGAGATGCCACTGGCGTTGCCCTTGAGGATAATTCACTGGCAAAACAGCCCCAGCGGGAGTCTTTGGGCTCCAAAGCATTAACGGGGCTCCAGGATGTTCCAGAGGCTTCCACCTCTGCAGAACTACTGCTGCCATGTTCTAGGGTCGTAGCCGCTTCCATCGGTACAGACACCCAGGCATCGGCAGGAGCGTTGGATAAAAGAATCCTCGCTATTGAACGCAGTCTAGTGTCCCTCTTAGCAGCTTCGGTACCGCTAAGACCGCTAGAGACTGTTCAACAGGTATCGGTACCGACAGTACCTGCTTCGACAGGACTGCTTCCCCCCCATGCCGAGCCTTGAGTCTATCTCGGGTATCAGGGATCTGGAACCGAGACATTTCAGTACCGACTTCGAGCGGTACCGATACCATGCGTTACGGGAGCATCCGGTACAGAGTGCCCTTGAGTCTTCCGATTCCGATGACTCTGACGATTCTACCGGTACCAGAGCGAACCTACTAGAGCAGCGGTTCTCAACCTGTGGGTTGCGACCCCCAGAGGGGTCGCCACAGAATTTAGCAGGGGTTGCCTCACTCCGCCAAGTTAAAAAAAAATAAAAATAAAAAAGCGCACAAGTTGCTGCTGAGTCTGCTTCTCGGCAGCGGCAAACTCACCTCCTCCAATCTTCTGCAGCCGCGGCTCCCTGCCTTTTAAGGAACCGCGGCTGTTCCTGTGAAAACGTTGCAGAGCCTTCCTGTCTCTCGACGGGTTCCGTGCAGCATTGTCCTGCCTCCAAAGGAAGTGGTAAACAGCTTCCTATGGAGGTGGGACAATGCTGCACGGAGCCCGTCGAGAGACAGGAAGGCTCCGCAATGGCTTCACAGGCACTGACATGGGGGAAGGAGGGGGCTGACATGGAGGGATGGATGGAGGGCTGACATGGACAGAGGGGGGCTGACATGGAGGGAAGGGAGGGGGGCTGACATGGATGGAGGGAGGGGTGGGCTGACATGACAGACGGGGGGCTGACATGGAGGGAGGGAGGGGGTGCTGACATGGACAAAGGGTAGAGACAGGGACATACTGGACATACGGGGGATAAATGCTGGACAGAGGGGAGAGACAGTGCGGGTTATGATTATAATGGGCTGATGGGAGGGCTAGCACTGGTAATGGGCAGATAGGGGGACTAGGACTGGTAATGGGTTGAGTAGGGAAGGCTAGGACTGGGAATGGACTGATCAAGGTGGGGTTTGAGACTGGTAATGGGCTGATAGGGGGGTAGGACTGGTAATGGATTGATGGGGGGGTTAGCATTGGAAATGAGCTGATCGGGGAGGTTAGGACTGGAAATTTTATTTATTTATTTAGTATACATTTGTATACCGCTACTTCCAGCGATCAGCAGCGGTTTGATTACAGATTGGAAATTGTCAAATCATAACAGGAAATTTTTGAGGTATAAACACATTGATTAGACAGGAAAGCACAGCACACAGAGAACTATTTTACAGGGAACATGGGTTCTCCAGGACCAAGCAGGAAGTCAGTCCTCACATATGGGTGACGTCGGCGCCGACGGAGCCCTCGCGGAGCAATTTTCCCCAGCTTTCAAAGAAAGCCTTTGGGAATTGCAGCGCACATGCGCGGTCGCCTTCCCGCCCAAGGGTGCCATCTTAGCCAGTCTTCTTTTTTCCGTGGAGCCCTACAGACGTACCCGTCGTGTCCCCGCTGAAAGTTGATTTTCGTGAGTTTTTCTCTTTTTTCACTTCGGTTCGACGCCGGTCGTTTTCCTGCCCGGACTCGCGACGCCGTTGCGAGTCCTTCTCTTATTTTTCGGCTCCCAGCACCGGAGGCCGGCTGGTTCACTTCGCCCACAGGTGGTCCAACATCACTTCAGATGCCTGGGTGCTTCAAGTCGTGAGAGAAGGATATCTTCTCCACTTCCATCAGGTCCCTCCCTCTTATTTTCCGGGAGAACCTCCTCGACTCCCTCTGCACAGGGACTTACTCCTTCAGGAGTTAGCAAGTCTTCTTCAGGAACAGGCTGTGGAACCGGTGCCCCACCACCTGAGAGGTCAAGGCTTTTATTCCAGGTATTTCCTAATACCAAAAAGGACAGGAGGCCTCAGACCCATCCTGGACTTGCGCAACCTCAACAAGTTCCTCGTGCGGGAAAAGTTCAAGATGCTTACCCTTGGAATCCTTCTGCCCTACCTCCAGCAGGGAGATTGGCTATGCTCCTTAGATCTAAAGGATGCCTACACGCACGTCCTCATCCACCCAAGCCACCGCCAATACCTAAGGTTTGTGGTGGCAGGAAATCATTACCAGTACAGAGTACTGCCCTTTGGCCTATCCTCCGCACCGCGAGTCTTCACAAAATGTCTCGCAGTGGTGGCGGCCTATCTCCGGCTTCACGGCCTCTATGTCTTTCCGTACCTCGACGACTGGCTCATCAGAGCATCGTCCTCTCCGGCAGTCACCAATGCCACACACTGCACGGTGACTCTTCTGCAGTACTTGGGCTTTGTCATAAACTTCGCAAAGTCCACTTTGCTCCCCTCACAGGATCTCGAGTTCATCGGCGCAAGACTGCACACTCCTCAGGCACGAGCTTTCCTGCCTCTCGACAGGGCTCAACGGCTCATGGACCTAGCCGGCCGTTTTCGCAGCCAGTCCCTGGTCTCCGCCAGGCGCTTCCTGAGACTACTCGGCCATATGGCTTCCACCGTCCACGTGACCCCCAATGCTCGCCTGAATATGCGGCCTGCTCAATGGTGCCTTCGCAAGCAGTGGCAACAAGCCACCGGCGGACTAGCCGACTTAGTGCGCATCTCCGGGCCGCTGGCCTCTTCCCTACAGTGGTGGCTTCATCGGCCGAACCTGGTGCTCAGAATGCCGTTTCAGTCGCCTCAGCCGGCTCAAGTGCTGACGACCGATGCTTCCCTCCTGGGTTGGGGAGCACATTGCCAGGGGGCATGTACTCAAGGTCTCTGGACCGCGTGGGAGTCTGCTCAACAGATCAACTTCCTGGAGCTCAGAGCAATCCGTCTGGCGCTCAAGGCTTTCTCCCACCTGACTTCTCACCGGTCCGTCCTTGTCCAGACGGACAATCAAGTTGCCATGTTCTACGTGAACAAGCAGGGGAGCACGGGCTCCTTCCTTCTCTGCCGAGAAGCTCAGAAGCTCTGCTCTAGGGCCGTCAGTCACGGCATTCTTCTCAAGGCAGTTTATCTCCCAGGCCAAGAGAATTGCCTGGCGGACAAACTCAGCAGGATACTCCAGCCGCACGAGTGGCGTCTGGATCCCTTGGTAGTTCAGAAACTTTTTCTGAAGTGGGGCCTCCCCACGATGGATCTCTTTGCCAGTCCTCTCAACCGGCAACTTCCTCGCTTCTGCTCTCGTCAGCCACATCCCCTTCGGGTAGCGGCAGATGCTTTTCTACTCTCATGGTCGGAAAGCCTTCTCTATGCTTTTCCTCCCATCCCGCTAGTCTCTCGAACTCTATTCAAGGTTCTCCGGGACAAAGCTTCCATGATCCTGGTGGCTCCTCGCTGGCCCAGACAGCCGTGGTTTCCACTCCTGTTGCAATTAGCGGTAGAGGATCCGTTCCCTCTGGGGTTTCAACCGGATCTCCTAACACAGGATCAGGGGTCTCTGCTACACCCCAACCTCAGATCTCTCAATCTAATGGCCTGGCGGCTGAAAGGGTAGTCCTTGCTCCCCTTCTCCTGCCGGCAGAGGTGGAAGAGGTCGTCCTAGCTTCTCGGTGACCTTCTACCCGCAAATGCTACGCCCTTAAATGGCGTCGCTTTTCCGTTTGGTGTGTACAGCAGTCTCAGGATCCCTTCTCCTGCTCGGTGTCGGTGATCTTGCAGTACCTGCTCTACCTCTCTAATCTGGGACTTAAGTCCAACTCCGTCAAAGTCCACCTCAGTGCTCTTTCAGCACACCATGTGCCGGTGGACGGCAGACCTCTTTCCAGCGACCCTCTCGTAGCACGGTTTCTCCGAGGTCTCCTTCTACTTAAACCACCTCTGCACCCGCCAGCACCTGACTGGGATCTGAATGTGGTTTTACAGCGGATCACCTGTCCGCCTTTTGAACCGATGGCTACCTGTTCTCTGCGTTTTCTTTCGTGGAAAACCTTATTCCTGATAGCCCTCACTTCCGCTAGACGCGTAAGTGAATTGCAGGCCCTCGTGTCTGATCCCCCTTTCACTCGGTTCTACAAAAATAGGGTAGTCCTACGGACTCACCCAAAATTTCTTCCAAACGTTGTCTCCCCTTTTCACATCAATCAGGAGGTGGTACTTCCAACCTTCTTTCCCAGGCCTCACTCCAGCCGAGCTGAAAGGGTCCTGCATACCCTGGACTGTAGAAGGGCATTGAACTTCTACCTTGACCGTACGTGGGAGCACCGTAAAGCTGCTCAGCTTTTTGTGTCTTTTGACCCCAATAAATTGGGGCTCCCGGTCTCCAAGCGTACTCTGTCCATCTGGGTTGCTGACTGTATCGCTTGGGCTTATGGGGCAGCCGGACTCTCCTTAGAAAGTCGAGTCACGGCTCATTGTGTTCGGGCGAAGGCTACGTCAGTGGCTTACCTCCGCTCTGTTCCGCTGGCAGACATCTGCCGGGCCGCTACTTGGTCTTCGAGCCAGACTTTTGCGGTCCATTACTGTCTCGAGAGGGAGTCCCGCAGGGACAGTGCTTTCGGACAGGCAGTCCTCCGAAATCTCTTCGAGGTTTGAGCAACTCCTACCCTCCATCCCGGATGGGGGCTACCGGTGGGTGATAATTCAGTGAAGATTCCTTTCTTCTGTGCCGCTGAGCTAGAGGGAGCTCATTTTTGTGCTTAGGGTCTCCGGTAGCCTTAAGCTTGGGAGTCCCATATGTGAGGACTGACTTCCTGCTTGGTCCTGGAGAAAGCGTAGTTACTCACCTGTAACAGGTGTTCTCCAGGAGCAGCAGGAATCAGTCCTCACAACCCTCCCTCCTCCCCGTGGAGTTGCAATCATCTGCTTAAGTTTTTTTGCAAATTTTTATGCTGTCTTTTAGCTATGTCATCAGACTGGCTAAGATGGCACCCTTGGGCGGGAAGGCGACCGCGCATGCGCGCTGCAATTCCCAAAGGCTTTCTTTGAAAGCTGGGGAAAATTGCTCTGCGAGGGCTCCGTCGGCGCCGACGTCACCCATATGTGAGGTCTGATTCCTGCTGCTCCTGGAGAACACCTGTTACAGGTGAGTAACTACGCTCTATGGAGGGTTAAGTGGCTTGCCCAAGACCACAAGGAGCACCTGTGGGACTAGAAACCCCAGTCCTTCCGGCCCAAGGTTGCTGTCCTCTAGTGGGATTTGAACCCCTGACCTTCCGGCCCGAAGTACCTTGCCCCAACCACTAGGCCACACCTCCACTCCGGAAATGGACTGATTAGAGGAGGGTAGGACTGGTAAAGGGCTGATTAGGGGAGTCTAGCACTGGTAATGGGGTTGGGGGGGACTAGCACTGGAAATGAGCTGATTAGGGGAGGCTAGGGCTGGTAATGGGCTTATGGGGTGGGGTAGGACTGGTAATGGACTGATGGGAGGCTAGCATTGGAAATGAGCTGATCGGGGAGGGGGGGCTATGGCTGGAAATGCGCTGATTAGCAGAGGCTAGCACTGGTAATGGGGTTGAAGGGGGACTAGCACTGGAAGTGAGCTGATTGGGGGGCTTCAACTGGAAATGGACTGATTGGTGGGGAGGGGAGGATAGAGCTGCTGGCCCTGGAAGAAAACTGGGGGCTAAGGCTACAAATGGGCTGATAGGAGGGGATGGGAGAATGGAACTGGAAGGGAGTGGATCTGAGAGGGGCTGCCATGGTATTTGTACTAGAAGGGACTGGTCAGTGGGGAAGGAGGGGGAATGGACACCAGTGGCAGTCATGGGAATGCAAGTTGACATTGGAAGTCACTGAGAGTGAGGACTGGAAAGGGGCTGATACTGGGGAGGGTTACTGGGACTGGAAATATGCTGATGGAAAGAAGTGAAGAAAACGAAAGAAGAGATAAGAAATGGCAGATGGACCATAGACCACAGAAAGAGAGCTAAGAGAAGACAGGAAAGCAGAAGCCTCAGATCGGGACCAGCATGATCAGAGAATAAATTGGTCAGACGACAAAGGTAGAAAAAGGTAGAAAAAATAATTTTATTTCATATTAGTGATTTGACTATAAAATCATAATTTTGAAATCAAATATTGTTACTTGTTATGATTATTGTGGTTTAAATAAGTAAATTTTATGAATAAAAACATATTGCAAAGACCTATAATATAATTCAACAATTACAGTGACAATGCGTTAACGGTAAAGGAAGAGAGACTCATTTATTTTATCATTGGGGGTCATCACAAGTTGACCAAAGGTAAAAGGGGTCTCAGTACAAAAAAGGTTGAGAAACCACTGTACTAGAGGATTCAACTCCTTCTCCTCAACGCAGGATGTCTCCTCCAGAAGATATGTCCTTACAGGATTTCATACGTGATTTAGCAAAGGGTCTTGCAATCACTGTGATTCCAGAAAAGGAACCTAGGGCAGAAGAATTAAGAATTGTACAATACCCTATGGCTCCCAAGGAGGCAGCTATGCTTCCCATTCACAAGATCTTACATGATCTGATGTTGAGAATGTGGGAAACTCCTTTAACGATATCTTCATATTCCCAATGCCTTGACACTATATACCGAGTGCCAAGTTGTCCTGGTTTTCAAAAAACTCAGTTACCACACCATTCAATGGTAGTGGAATCGGCCATGCGAAGAATCAAGAGTGCTAAAACACATTCTTCTAATCCTCCAAGCCGGGAATCCAGGACACATGTTGCCTTTGGGCGTTGATGCTTTCAATCCTCCATGCTATCAGCCAGGATCAGTTCCTATATTCTTTATATGGGAATGTTCCTAGAAGAAGTCACAAAAGACTTAGAGCTCATTAGCCCTTGTGTCTCTGAGGAAAAAAGAGCAGTCTATCTTATTCTGGTCAAGCACGCCCAGAATGTCTCTAAATTCATGAACCGTTCCACCTTTGATTGCTTTGAATGTATTAGCAGAACCTCTGCTATATCCATAGGAGCACATCGCATTGCTTGGCTTCAAGCATCAGACTTAGAACAGTGGGTGCAAGAAAAGCTGGGAAACATTCCTTGTACAGGAGAAAATCTCTTTGGCAAGGACTGGCAGGACAAGGCTAATCAGTTTGAATCTGAAAATACTACCTTGAAAAGACTATCAAAGTTTACAGCCAACCCAGCAAAGAAAAAAACATTCAAAAAACCCTTTACAGTAAGAAAAAGAAGCATTACCCATCTTACACCCATCAAAGCCACTGTCCGCTTCATGTTCCCCAGAAGGGGCAACAGCAGAACAGACAGCAAAGAAAGCCGCAAGCTCAAAGAGCTCAACCGACCCAACAGACCCAGCCCCCTCAGGATCTTTGACTTCTGCCTAGAGAACTTAGTCATTCTGCCCCTGAAAGGTCCAGAACCCTTAACCATTCCAGGAAGACTATGCTATTTTGCCAAAAGATGGCAACAAATAACATCAGAAAATTGGACTCTGTCCATTGTACGACTGGGGTACAAGCTTCATTTTCTCAACTTGCCCCACCTACAATAATAGAACGGTTCAATTCTCAGGCCCCTGCCACCAACCTCTTGTGGCAGGAGGTCACATCACTTTTCGCTCAAGGAGCAATCAAAGAAGTACCCATACCCCAACAGGGGACGGGGTTTTACTCCCCCTGTTTTCTTATTCCAAAGAAGACGGGGGGACACAGGCTTATACTAGACCTCAGAGAATTAAACAAGAATTTGTTCTGAGAAAAGTTCAAAATGATCTCCCTCGGGACACTTCTACCATACCTTCAAAGTCAGGACTGGCTATGTTCTCTAGATCTAAGAGATGCGTACACGCATATTCTCATCCACTCAGATCACAGGAAGTTCCTTCGATTCCTGGTCCAAGGAAGACACTTCCAGTACAGAGTTCTTCCTTTCGGACTCGCCTCTGCTCCAAGAGTCTTCACAAAATGCATGGCAGTGGTAGCAGCATTTATGAGGACTCTGGGAATATTCGTCTTCCCTTACTTAGACAATTGACTCATTCGAGCATCGACAGCTTCAGAGGCCAGCTTCGCTCTTTCTCAAGCAATGAGAATTCTTCAATACTTGGGACTGGTCATAAACCTCCCAAAATCTCATCTCACCTCCTCTCAATCTCTCAAATTCATAGGGGCACGTCTAGACACACAGCAGTCAAGGGCTTTCCTGCCACAGCCACACTGTCTACGAATAATACAACTGGCATCTCAAGCATCTATGAAGGTGTACCTTACTGCTTGAGAGATGCTTCAACTTCTGGTACACATGGCATCCCAATGTCCATGTGGTTTCCTATGCTTGCCTCCACATGCGAGCAGTCCAGTGGACCCTATCCTCTCAATGGTCACAGGCCTCGGGTCAGTTAATGGACAAAATCAGAAACACCACACATCTGATTTCGTCCCTGCAATGGTGGCAATCTCTAGAAAACCTCCTCGTAGGCTCTCCTTTCAAGCAGTCTCTAAATCAGGCCACCCTAACAACAGATGCGTCCAAGATGGGTTGGGGGGCCCACTTGCACGATCTCTCCATTCAGGGTTTTTGGACCTCAGAGGAAGTTTCTCTTCACATAAACCTCCTAGAGCTGAGCCATTTTCAATGCTATTCAAGTCTTTCAGACCCATCTCGGCAACAAAAACAGTTCGGATCCAAACTGAAAATCAGGTAGCTATGTTCTATGTGAACAAGCAAGGCGGAACAGGCTCTCTGTCGTTATGCAACAAAGCTTTGCGACTATGGGCCCTCGCCAGGGAGTTGCAAATTCACCTGTTTGCAGTATAACCTCCGGGCATTCAAAACTTATGGGCAGACAGACTCAGTCAAATACTGCTGGTCCCTCCACTCATACCAGCTTGCTCGAGTATTTCAAATCTGGGGAACACCAGATATAGACCTCTTTGCAAGTCCACAGAATGCCATACTTCCCTGATTCTGTTCCAGAATCCCGGCTCACAACTGTCAGGCAAGAGATGCTTTCCTACTCCATTGGGGTCAGAACTTCCTCTATGCCTTTCCACCCATTCCCCTCATTCCCAAAACTTTATTCAAACTTCAAAGTAACAGAGGTCGTATGATACTCATAGCTCTACGTTGGCCATGACAAACGTGGTATGCTCTTCTTCTGTGTCTCTCTCAAACCACTCCTCTGGAGTCGGGGAATGCTCCAGATCTTCTGTCTCAGGAGGGGACGGATGCTTACTGCATCCCAATCCCCAGTCCCTACATCTCAGGGCCTGGTTACTGAAAGCCTAGAATTCCAGGATATTAACCTTTCTCAACAAGTAAAGGATATCCTTCTGACTTCCAGAAAACCTTCCACAAGATGTTCCTACGCTTTTAAGTGGAAAAGGTTCTCTGTCTGGTGTTCACAAAAGGGACTTAACCCCCTTTTGGTACCTGTAGAGTCGCTACTAGAGTATCTCTTTCAATTATGAACTTCTGATCTAAAGACCAATTCAGTGAGAGTCCATCTTAGTGCTATTGCTGCTTTTCATAAACCTTTCGATGGACAACCTATTTCCTCTCATCTGCTTGTATCAAGATTTATGAGAGGCCTACTCTTAACTAAACCTCCCATTAATATACAGACCTCCGACTGCAAGTAATCAAAACGTTGACTCCATACTAGAATCGGCTTGCAACTCTACAATAAGGAAACCTCTTATCATGCTAGGTGATTTCAATCTGCCATCTCTCTCTAACAATCAAGAAACATCTTTCTTAGAAGCGATGGAAGAAATGGGTTTCAAGCAAACAGTTAACCAACCAACCCACACCAAAGGAAACACTCTCGACCTAATATTCATTCCTACCCATTATACAACCACAGCTCACTATGTCTCACCTTCCACATCTCAAGTCCCATGGTCTGACCACTATCTGATTAGGTTCTCTTTCCACCTCCCACAATACACCAAAGCACCCCTTGTCAATCTACAACAAGGTCAAAGATTTCGGCCATTCAATAGAGAAGAGTTTCTTGAATCAGTACTCCCTAGATTGGATCCTCATATCTATAACCTTGATGACGCAATATCCAGCTGGAATACCATTATTGGATCCGCATCAGAACCATATTCAACAAAGATTTGCCATAAAATGAAAAATGGTATACTATTGAACTTGCAATTCTGAAGAAAGGTCTTAGAAAAATGGAATCTACTTGGAGAAGGAAAAAACTCACGAACTCAGAATACAATATTTTTTACTACTCAAAGATTACAAAGATGCGATTAATAAGGCTAAAAAACAATATCACTCTAAAACTTTATCTAAAGCTATTAATCGTCCTAAAGAACTATTTGAGATTGTCAAATCGTTAACCAAATCCCCATCCAACAATTCTCACAAAATTTGTATTAACCCACAATTACTTGCTGATCATTTTGCAAATAAACTCAAACTTAACAGCCATTTCACACCACCTAGCCTAACTCTTTCAGATAATAACCACCTGGAATGGAAAACCTTCCACCCTATTACCAACAAACTCCTACTTCAGACAATCTCCAACCTAAATACAACAATCTCTCTTCTTGATCCTTGTCCAGTGACTTGGATAAAATCAACAAAAACAGAACTTGCCTCAGACCTACTGAACATAGTCAACCAATCTCTTCAACAAGGACGTATAGCAGATGTCCTCAAAAGGTCAGCAATTCGACCGCTGTTAAAAAACAAATCACTAGACGACAATGACCCAACTTCATATCGTCCCATTGCAAGTATTCCATTTCTTGCCAAGATTATTGAAAAGATTGTACAAACACAGCTGCAAGATTATATAGACTCATCAGCTCCATTAGATGAGCATCAATATGGATTTCGCCCATATCATGGTGTAGAAACACTCCTAACAGCACTATTTGATACAATCATCAGAGGTATCGATAATGCCAAGCGAGCCTTCATTCTCATATTCATTGATATTTCCTCGGCCTTTGACACTGTAAACCATATCACGCTCATTTCAAGACTCTCTCAAATAGGCATCAAAGATAAAACCCTTGAATGGTTCATATCCTATTTTACTAACCGGACTCAATATGTGCAAATAGATCGAAATGCCTCATCCCCATTTCCACAAGAACAGGGCATCCCTCAAGGCTCTGCCCTTTCGGCACTTTTGTTTAATCTCTATCTTCAACCCATCTGTTCCATATTTAAACGCTTCAAAATCAACTACCACATCTACGCGGACGACATCATGTTATACTCGCCATTTGATGTGTCCAACCCGGATTATAGTAACATATGTCGTTGCCTCTCTGAAGCTGAACTGTGGCTGAAATCAAGGAATATGAATATTAATTTTAAAAAAACAGAAGTTCTATCCATAACAAACACAAGCTTCACTCCCCCACTGGAAATCAAGATTGGAAAAAACTCTCTCCCAGTCAAAGATGAGATCAAATACTTGGGAGTCACTCTGGATAAAACCCTCAGCCTCACCAAACATATAAAACAATCTGTAAGAACAATATCTTTCAAACTGAGGACAATCCAACAACTTAGACCATTGATTGACAACACTGATTTCAGAACCATAGTACAAACACTTATTACACCACATTTAGACTACTGTAATGGTATTCTTCAAGGGACCTCTAAGAAAAATATTCACACTCTTCAATTAGCCCAAAATGTCACTGCAAGGATTATCTACAAAGCAAAACTTTCAGATCATATATCTCCGATTCTCTACGCTCTCCATTGGCTACCCGTCTCATGCAGAATCATCTACAAGTCCTTAGTCAATACGTTTAAGATCTTTAATAATATAGCACCATCTTTCTTATCTACGCTCATCACCATTCCACATGATAATAGATCAAGACGAAGAATAAACCTTCACACGATACAAGTCCCTGATTCTATTCGAAAGACAAGTCAGAAGACAAGTAACACAGCTTTCTCATACTTTGCCCCTATGCTATGGAACAACCTCCCGATTGAAATCAGAGAAATCAAAGATCTTCAATTATTTAGAAAAAATCTAAAAACCCATCTATTTACTCTGCACTACAATATCCTCCACATTGAAGATAATCCTAACACAGAAAAAAACACCGATCATCAATCACTCACTGACCCTACTTAGACAAGGCATAAACCTTTCCCACACATTCACATTGCTCACCTAGATTAAGCTTACCCTTAGAAAGCAATTGCTTGTCGCTAATGTGAATAACTGTAATTTAATGTAAATATTTGACTTTACTGTTGATATACTGTTGGTAGTATGTTTTGAAACATTATCTAATTCATACCCAGTTCAAATGTTCCTACCCCTCCTGTTATCTCATTGTATTTTTAAGTTACACTTAATAGTTGAATGTTCTTTGTTCTAAATCTGTTCTATGTAAAATAATAGTGCTCTATTATTAATGTTTGTTACCTGTAAACCGCCACTGATCTCTGGAAGTGGCGGTATAGAAAAGATGTATAAATAAATAAAATAAAATAAAGCCACCGCCGGTGGCATGGGATCTGAATCTTGTTCTTGGTCAGTTTATGAAACCGCCCTTTGAACCTTTAGCCACTTCAGACCTAAAGTTTCTTTCATGGAAATTTATTTTCCTAATTGCCATCACTTCTGCAAGGCGCATTAGTAAACTACAGGTATTAGTAGCTGACCCTCCTTATACAAGGTTCCACCATGATAAAGTAGTCCTCAGGACTCATCCTCACTTTATGCCAAAGGTGGTTTCGCCTTTCCATTTAAACCATTCGATTTATCTTCCTATATTCTTCCCTAGGCCTCATGCTTCTAGTGCGGAAAGGAATATTCACACATTGGATTGTAAAAGAGCCTTAGCCTTTTATCTCCAAAGAACTAAGCCACATAGAAAATCTTCTCAGCTTTTTGTGGCTTTTGACTCTAGTCATTTGGGACTTCCAGTTTCCAAAAGAACTCTGTCAAATTGGATTGCAGATTACTCTGATATGTATAGGATATGCAAAGGACTTTCTCTCGAGGGCCATGTCACAACTCACAATGTGAGAGCAATGGCAGCCTCAACGGCTAACCTTTATTCTGTGTCTATTGATGACATTTGCCATGCAGCCACTTTAGCTTCGGTACACACCTTCACAGCCCACTACTGCTTAGACAAGGACTCCCGTCGGCTTGCCTCGTTTGGCCATGCTGTTCTCCAGCATCTCTTCCATACTTAACACAATTCCTACCCACCATCCATGGTTTGGATGCCAGAGGTCCATGGGAGGAAGCATGATCCATCTCACCTGGGTTCGCAGTTTGCTGGGGTCACCCCTTGGCATCTTTCAGCTGGGGAGTCCCCATATGTGAAGACTACATTCCTGCTTGTTCCAGGAGATAGCGTAGTTACTCACCTGTAACAGGTGATCTCCGGGAACAGCAGGAATTTAGTCTTCACAACCCACCCACCTCCCCTAGGGAATTGTCTTTATCTCTTTCTCTACTTCTCTCCTTTGGTCTCAGCTATAAACTCAACTGACGTGAGAGAGGTACAGAGGCGGGAAGGCAGCACGCATGCGCTGTGGGATGCTCCCAAAAGTGTTCCTATCGGACACTGGCGAGCGTTCCCGCGCGGGCTCCGTCGGTACCGACGATACCCATATGTGAAGACTAAATTCCTGCTGTTCCCGGAGATCACCTGTTACAGGTAAGTAACTATGCTTTCTGCGCATCCACCGCCAACATTATGGACGATGTCTGATCCTTACGTACTTGCCATATTAAATTCAGCAACTTACGTACATTATCACTCGCTTGTCTACCCGGGATAAATCCTGCTTGATCCTCCTTTATCAATTGTATGTATTTCTGCAACCTGGTCGCTAATATTTTAGCTAGTATCTTAGCATCCAAATTGATGAGAGAAATAGGCCTATATCAATCACACTTCCCATGGTCCTTTCCGGGTTTGGGTATTACTACTACACCCGCCACCTCCATTGAGCTTGGTAGCGTTTCCTCTTTTAATACTTCATTGAAAACATCTCTCATTATCGGGCTAACTTCCTCACAGAACTTTTTATAAAACCTGGCTGTAAAGCCATCCTATCCTGGCACCTTGCCATCTTTATAGCCTCTACTACTTCATTTCTGTCACTTTCTCTGTTCATCCACTGTTGCTCTGAATCTAATTGCTTCAATGCGATCTCTGCCAGATACTATTCTATATCCACTCCCTCACTCTGTTGTTCCGATTCATAAAGTTTACAATAATATTCCCGAAATACTTTTTGTATTTGTTCAGTATCATTAGCCTAACTGCCCTGCTCATCTTTTATTCGCAGGATCTGTTACATCCTTCTTTCCTTAATTTTTCACGTTTATTTTTCTGGTTTATTTCCCTGTACATAAAATTCATGTCTGAGTTGGTTCAACTTAAATGCGTCTTCCTTCTTATTTAGTCTTCCTAATTCTTCCTGTAAGTTTCTAATACATTGCAGCCTCCTCTTTCCACCTTTCTGTTTGTACATTGTCTTTTCTAGTCTCAACTTTGTTATTAACTCACACTTCTTTTGTTCTTTTTCCCACTTTCGTTTCGCTGCCAGCGCTATACAGTGCCCCCTTACCACCGCTTTCAATCCATCCCACACCCCAGCTGGTCCCACCTCTCCCCCATTATTATGCTGCATATAGTCCCTTATAGTGCTCTGAATACGTCTTAGCCCCTCTTCCTTATCTATAAAGGATTCATTCATCCTTCAAAACCGCAGACCTCCTCCCTCTCTTTGTAAACTCAATGAGACCTCCACCATTGCATGGTCTGTCCATCTTATGGGTCCTATATCCACTCGCTTTACCTGTTCTACTATCCTTCCATCCACCCATATCATGTCCAATCTACTGTAACTGTTATGTGGGTATGAGTAGCGTGTGTATTCTTATTCCCATACATATATATCACCCAGGAAAGAGATTTTTTCCTGGGTGTGTATGACTGATGTTTTTGAATCATACAAACCTTGTACATAGTTTATAATCCTGTTCTTTGTACATAGTTACAACTGTTAATTGTAAGTTTGATCTGAATTTTTGTAGCTTCACATTGTTATATGTAAAAACAGCATTGCCTTGTTTACTGTTGTTCAATGTAAACCGCAACTGATCATTGGAAGGTGCGGTATATAAAAACTTGTTAGTTAAATTAAATTAAATATATAGCCACGCATCTACTGCTCCCAATTTGTGTAACAATTTCCCTAGCTTTTTACTTGCACTTTTAGTGCCTTGCTAATTACCCCCCGTGGTGTCTATTCTGGGGTTTAGGGTTGCATTAAAACCCCTCCCTAGTATCACTGGGTTTTACATATGCGCTTCCACCATCTCATATAATTTCCCATAAAACCCCCCTTGCTGTGTATTTGGTGCATATACACTCCCTACTACTAAGGACCTCCCTGCTATTTTCCCTTTCCACAGAATGAAACGCCTCTCCGGGTCCCTCTCTACATGTTCTTCTTCCAAGCTCAACCCTTTTGTAAAGAGAATTCCCACTCTCCCCCCCCCCCCCCCCCTCTTTGGTGAGTCCCGATTATGTGCCACATATACTTTATCATAGTCTTTACTCATCAACCACATTTTTGTGGTTTTTTTTAGATGCATTTCTTGTATAAGCACTACATCAGCTCTTAATCTGTTACCCTCTTTTACTAGGGCCTGTCTTTTATACCAGGAATTAAGGCCTTTGGCATTAATGGTTACTACCTTACATTCATCAAATTTATTTTGCTTACTCCCCATGATTTCAGATTGTTATCTCTTTGTACATTCACAAGATCCAATTACCCCCCCTCTCAGCCCCTCCCTCACAACCTCCCTCTCTTCCCCCCCTCCTTCTTGCTTTTAGTAGGTTCCCCTTCCTCAGTGACATCATCCTCCCCCTCCCACTCATGACTCATATTTCTGAACATATTCACTCTTATCTTAATCTCCCCCTTACTCTCATCCTAGCTCACTTTACTTTACCCCCCGCGCCCCTTTCGTTTTATATACTCAGTCTTTCTTTGTGGCTTCTTTTTTCTTGCTGTTGCCTTCAGTTCTTTTTTCAATTCACAAACTGTGCTTCCTTCCCATCTTTCCTTCTTGACTCTGGGTTCTTTTTCTTTTCCTTCCATCTCATCTCTGCTTATTTATTCAGTCCCATGTCCTTTCTCTTTTGCATTACACGTTTACTTTTCCTCTTTTTGCTGTCCACTTTCTGCCATCTTGTCTGTCCATTCTCTGGTTTCCTCATTTCTCCCACCTGTGGTAAACGTGTTACTTCTGCTTTCTTCATCGCATCCGCCAACTGTGTCGCTGTTATCGCCCGCCTTGTAACACCGTTGCTGGTGAACGCAATTCCTGCTGGGTACAGCCATTTATATTTAATGTTCTATTCCCGTAGCCTCATTGTAAATCCCCTCCATTCTCTTCTGCATTGTAGCGTGGCCATAGCCAAGTCCACAGAAATTGCCACCTTATTCCCCTTCCACTCAAGTTGGCCTGCCCCCCTCACTTTAATTATTCTTTCATTAATTTTTAAGTCCTGGAGGCATATAATTATATCTCTCAGTGCCTCCCCTCTCCTTGGGCCAAGCGTACGGTGCGCTCTATCTATTTTAACTTCCTGAGCCATCCCTCTTTCCTCGGGGTCCTCCAGCACCGCCTTGCATATGTCTCATGCTGTTTGCTCACATTCTCTGTATTCTTTACTTTCTGGTACCCCCTTTATTCTTAAGTTGTGTCGTTTTGCTCGATTTTCCAAGTCCTCAAGTTTCAGCTCGATCTGTTCCTTTGCCGCTTCCAAAATGTTTGCTGCCTTATTTATTGCACTCGTGTTGCTTCGCACCTCCTCTATTTGCCCTTCAGTTTCCTCCACTCTTTTTCCCAGTTCTTGCTCATCAGCGAGGAATTCTATTATGGCCGCCTCCATGTCTGCCCTAAATCCCGCCATTTCTGAGCGCAGTTCACCAAACCAGGAACATAGCTCTTCTTTTGGAATTTGTACAACGGCACTTTTACTCTGCACCCCTTCCAAGATACCAAGTTGTTCTTCAGTCTCTGGCTCCAAATTTGCCTCACCTCCCATTTTTTTCTTCTCTCTGCTCACCTCGCAACACTGAGAATGTGTACTCTCTTATGTCCGCTGTTTTTTTTTTTGCCGCAGTCACATCACCTGCCTCTGAGCCCGTTGTCTATTACTGTCCACTCTGGGGCATTTGGTTTGCTTTTATAGGGGAGATTTTTTGCTTTTGTGGTGTTTATCGGCAGAGCTCTTCTTCAGCCGTCCATACGGTTCGATGGCATCACCGGAAGTCATACTTCCTTAATAGTTATCTCACCAATCATGTTTGAGCTGACCTGAAATGAGCCCCGAACAAGCAACCCAAATCAAGAAAAATTACATAATGGCCCGACCATGGAACTGGTAGTAAACCCAAAATGGAAATACTAAATAATGATGTCAACCAACAAAAAACCACTGCGGGAGGATATTTAAAGCAATTAATCACACAGACTAGGATATCTACAGATGTGGCTGCTGCATGCCACTGCCCATTTATCGCAAATTAGTGAAAATTAGAAACATAGAAACATAACAGCAGATAAAGACCATATAGCCTGTCCAGTCTGTCTTTCCATATCAACTACTAAGCTCTACGGTCACTTTTTTCCCATGAGATCTTCTGTGTTCATCCCATGCTTTCTTGAATTCAGATAGTCTTTGTCTCTACTACCTCCACTGAGAGACTATTCCACGCATCCACCATTCTTTCATAAAGAAATAGACTCAGAAATAATTTGCAGAAGTATCTCCTTTCACTTTCATCCTATGCCTTTTTGTTTCAACGTTTCTTTCAATTGAAAGAGGCTCTTTTCCTGTGCATATATGCCGGAGGTATTTAAACGTCTCTATTGTATCTCCCCTCGCCTGTCTTTCTTCCAAAGTATTGAGATATTTAAGTCTGCCCCTATATGCCTTATGATGAAGCCCAAAGACCAATTTGGTAGCCACCCTCTGCACAGACGGCATCATTCTGTTTATATTCTTTTGAAGGTGTGGTCTCCAGACTTGCACACAGTAATCTAAATTAGGTCTCACCAAAGACAGGGGTTCTATCACCTCTTCCTTCCTGCTTTCCATTCCTCTCCCTATGCACCCAAGCATCCTTCTGGCTTTTGCTGTTGCTTTTTCTACCTGTTTAGCCACTTCAACATCATCAGAAACAATCATCCCTAAATTTTGCTCTTCTTTGATGGAAAGAAGCACTTCACTCTCTGTATTGTACCGCTCCCTTGGGTATTTGCAGTCCAGATGCATAACTTTACATTTTTTAGCATTAAATCTCAGTTGCCAAATTCTCGACCCTTCAAAATTCACTAAATCCCTCTTCATGTTATCTACGCTTTTCCGAGTGTCTACTCTATAGCAGATTTTAGTATCATCTGCAGAGAGGCAAACCTTACCCATAGCCTTTCCTCAATAACCCCTACAAAAATGTTAAAAAATTGGACCAAGGACCAGATCCCTGATGCACATTACTGATAACATCATCTGCTCAAGAGTGAGCGCTGTTTACATTTACCCTTTGTCACCTCCCACTCAACCAGTTTCTAACCCAGTCAGTCAATTTAAGGTCCATCCCTATGGCACTCAATTTATTTATAATTCATCTGTGCAGAACAGTGTCAAAGGCTTTACTGAAATCTTAAATATACCACATCTAAAGCTCTTCTTCGGTCCAACTCTCTGGTCACCTAAAGAAATTAATGAGATTTGTCTGGCAAGGCCTGCCTCTAGTGAAACTGTTACCTTGAATTCTGCAATCCATTGGATTCCATAAACCTCACTATCCTCTATTTTAGCAGTGTTTCCTTTAGTTTACTCACTACAAAGGTCAGACTATCTGGCCTGTAGTTCCCAACCTCATCCTTACTTCCACTTTTGTGTAAAGGGATCACATACGCCCTTCTCCATTCCTCTGGGACCAGGCTAGATTTTAAATAAGAATTTCAAAGGTGAGACAGTGGACCACTTAAACTTCCATAAGTTCTTTCAATACTCTTGGGTGTATCCCATCTGGCCCCATCGCTTTGTCTGTTTAGTTTAGCTAGCTCCGCGTGAACATAGTCTTCTGAAAATCACTTAAGATCCACCTCACTTCTGTTCCTATTTATTGGTGTTTTCTGAGGTCCTGTTCCTGGCCCTTCATCTGTGAACAGAGAACAGAAATATTTGCTAAGCATTCCGCTTTATCCTCATCAGCTGCTACATATTTCTTCTCTTCACTCTTCTGCCTAACATTGCCACTTTTGTATTTCCTGAAAAATGTTTTGTTCTCCAATTTGACTATGTTGGCTATTTTTTCTTCCATTTGTATCTTTGGTTTCTTTCCTATCTTTTCTAAGCTTTTCTGCATATTGATGCTTGTCGTCCTCTTTCTGTGATCTCTTGTATTTTATGAAGGACATCCTCTTTTCTGGAAGGGCAGACTAGGTAGTCCATATGATCTCTTTCTGCCGTCATGTTTTGATGGGGGTTTTTTTCCTCACCTTTTCGGTGACGACTTTCGAAAACAATAGTGACCTCCTTTTCCTTTTACATTTACAATTGTTTGATCATTTATTTATTTAGCTGCATTTATATCCCGCTTTTCACCGTGTCAATCATAGCCCTCCTCTCCCTCAGGAGACCAAGGAGCAGTTGATTTGGTGGTTGCATCTCACCATCTGTTAGAAAGGATGCTTCTGGAAACACTGGATTGGGTGGTTGTCACTACAAATGCCATCTTTAAGGACTGGGGAGCTTATTGTCTAGGTCTGTTTGTCCAGGGACTTTGGTCCCCACAAGATTCCTGGTCAGTCAACCAGCTGGAGACCAGAGCAATCTGAAGAGCTTCCAGCCTGTTCTGGTGGGGAACGTGCTCCACATATCAGACAATACCACGGCTGTGGCGTATATCAACAAACAAAGTGGGACACTCGGTGCTGGGGTGGCTCTCGATGTGGTGGAGCTGTGCCCTTGGGCAAAGGAGCATCTGATTGCTCTGTCAGAGGTCCACATAGCAGGTGTCAACAATATGCAGGCCAACCTCTTGAAATGGAACTCTTTGGGTCCCAGCAAGTGGGAGTTAAGCCCTCACACGTTGATCCTCATAGTGAGAAAGTGGGGCCTTCCAGTATTTGACTATGGCCACTAGGAAGAATGTCCACATGCAAAACATCATCTTGACGGCCACAGAGGAGAATGTGAAAGTACAGAACTAATTCAGTTGCGTGAAGGATCTTTGGCCAGTGGGCTTGGATGTCCTGCTTCAGAAGTGGCCCTGGGAGGGGTTATGTATGTCTTCTCCTGTGGCCTTTGGTTAGCCATCTTCTGTGCAGATTTCAGTTTCACCTGGTCTAGTGATTATCGTTGCACCAGATTGGCTGCATAGGCCTGTTAGGTGGATCTCTTGAGCCTGTTGGTGGGGTCTTCTCTTGCTTTGGGGTCTTCTGTGGAAAGGGCCCTTGGTGATGGAGGATCCCTTTCCTTTCTCACTTATGGCCTGGCCCTTTGGAGGAGTAGACTGTTCAAGAAGGGCTACTCTGGAGCAGTAGTGAGTATCCTAGTTGATGCCCAGAGGATCTCTACTTCCTTGAACTGTGTTAGAGGCTGGAGAGTCTGAGAGAGATTGTGTTCCTGTTAGGCTTCAGAGGCCAGGAAGGTGGACATAGTCACCATTTTGTCCTTCTTACAGTTGGGTTTGGATCAAGGATTGCCACTGAACTCTCTTAAGGTACAGGTAGAGACCCTAGAATGCTACTGGGGGTAAATTCAAGGGATGTCCTTTGTGGCACATCCTGACATCTCTCAATTCTTTAGGAAAGTGAAGAGGATCTGTCCGCATCCAATTGTTCCTCACTGGAGTCTTTGTCTGAGATTAAAGGCCCTAAAAGACTCTTTTATGCCCATACAGAAGGCTTCGCTCAAGGATTTGACCTTCAAGGTAGTTTCCCTGGTTGCTATTGCGTTTGCCAGGTGAGAATTGGAGCTGTAGACCTTGGCCTGCAGTAAGCCTCCTTTGGTTATCAGTGTCTGTTTCTTCATGTGCTATGCTGTCATTTCTACCAAAGGTGTCGTTTCTGTCTTATCTTAATCAGGAAGTTCTCCTGCTCTTCTTTTAGAGGTTGGACCTTTGGTGAGATCCGTCGCTGTGTCTGCTGTATGTGAGGAGGGCATTAATGTTATACCTGGAAATTACTAATTCCTTCCATTGGTTGGACCATCTCTTTATTCTTTTCAGTGGTCTAAATTAAGGAGGCTGTTAATTCCACATACCTTCTCAGTGGAAAATGAGTGCTAGAGGGAGTCTAGGTTTACTTCACATTAAAGGCTGGCCTAACTTTTGCCGCAGAAGCTAATCAGGCAGTAGCTAATATGCTATCTGGCCAAACCGGATATTCAGTGCTGGTGGCCAGATGTGACCCTGGCATTGAATATCCAGGTTCAAATTTCAGCGGCAACGGCTAGCCCAAGGCTCAATAAAAGCCAGGTTGCCATGGCGACCAGAAATTTGTAAGGATTTCCTTGCTGCCCCATACCCCATGCAATTTTGGCTGTCCGCAGAGATCCAGTCTCCCACAGGCAAAACAGTAGGGCAAAGTACAGATCGTGGCTCTGAAAAGAGCAGGCTTCCCGCAGGGATCTCATTCCCCATGGGCAGAAGAAGAGAAGCAAGCCACAATTGTGGCAAAATCCTCCTCCTCCTCCTCCTCCTCCTGTCTGCCTGCGAGAGATTGGATTTCTGGGGGCAGAACAGGAGGGAAAGGTCTGCAATCGCGGCTTGGATAGAGTAGGCTGCTATGGGGATCCCATCCCCGTGGGCAGAAGACATAAGCTGTGATCGCAGCAGAATCCCCTAATTTGCTGACGGGAGATCAGATTCTCACGGACAGAACAGGAGGAGAAGACAACAATTTGCAGAGTGGAGGCAGAGGACAGCTTGTTAAATGTCCTGAAGGAAAAAAAAGTTAGAGGGGAGAGGGGACGTGAGGCATCAAAAATGTAAAGGGACAATAGCATTAAAAAAACCCCAAATAAACAAAAACAAAGAGGAGGATGGGAGGAATGGAGGGCAGGTGGAAGGATTGTTACGGGGGAGGGAAAAGGGTAGAGGGGGCAGGGCCGGCCCGTCCATTGAGCAAGAATGTTTTTTTGCACAGGGCCCCGCGTAAAAAACATTCTTCATCATCCCAAGTTTAAAAAAACAAAACAAAAACAGCTGCTTCTGCCGCGGCAGCATCAAGAGTGCCGCCGCGGGGCCCCCCCTGCCCGGCAGAGCCTCCCTGCATCGTAGGCTAGCGTTGAATCCCCGAACGCGGGCTTTTTCAGAGCCGCGAGAGTTTCCTTTCTCGCGGCTCTGTTAATCCCGCCGGGGTTTTCAGGGGGGGCCCCGCGGCGGCACTCTTGATGCTGCCGCGGCAGAAGCAGCTGGTTTTTTTTATTTTTTAATTTGGGATGATAGGGGGAAAGGGGGTTTAGGACTGGTAATGGGCTATGGGGGGGGAGGAGGCTAAGACTGGAAGTGGGCTGATAGGGGGAGGGTTAGGACTAGTAATGGGCCATGGGGGGGGGGTGCTAAGACTGGAAATGGGCTGATGGGGGGGGGGTTAGGACTGGTAATGGGCTATGGGGGGGGCTGACTGGAAATGGGCTGATGGGGGGGGTTAGGACTGGTAATTGGCTATGGGGGGGGCTAAGACTGGAAATGGGCTGATGGGGAGGTTTAGGACTGGTAATGGGTTAAGGGGGGGGCTAAGACTGGAAGTGGGCTGATGGGGGAGGGTTAGGACTAGTAATGGGCCATGGGGGGATGCTAAGACTGGAAATGGGCTGATGGGGGTTAGGACTGGTAATGGGCTATGGGGGGCTAAGACTGGAAATAGGTTGATGGGGGGGCTAGGCCTGGAAATAGGGTGATGGGGGGGTTAGGATGTAATGGGCTGATGGGGGTGTTAGGACTAGTAATGGGCTATGGGGGGGCTAGGACTGGAAATGGGCTGATGGGGGGTTAGGACTTGTAATGGGCTGGGGGGGGCCAAGACTGTTAATGGGCTGGAGGGGTTGCTAGGACTGGAAATGGGCTGAGTGGAAGGAGGGCTTGAACTGCAAATAGCTGATGGGGACGGGGGCTTGGAATGGAAATGGGTTGTGAGGGGGAGGGAGCTAGGACTGGAAATGGGTGAGTGGGGGGGGGGCTAGGACAGGAAATGGGCTGATGGAGGGGCTAGAATAGGACTGGAAATTGGCTGTTGGGGGGGTGCTAAGATTGGAAATGGGCTGTGGTGGGGGATTGGATTGAAATGGACTCATGAAGGGGCTAGAACTGGAAGGCTCATGGGGCCTTGGATTGGAAATGGGCTGAGTGGAGGGGAGCTAGGATTTGACATGGGCTGATGGGCTCATGGGGGGCTGGGATTGGAAATGAGCTGATGGAGGGACTCGGATGGGACTGGAAATAGATGGGGGAGCTAGGACTGGAAATAGGCTGATGGTGGGTCTAGGATAGGACTGGAAATGGACTTATGGGGGGCTAGGACTGGAAATGGGCTGATGCGGGGACTAGAAGGGAGCGGATGCTGGGTGGGACTGGAACTAGAATGGAGCTGATGTTGGGGGAGGATTAGAATGGGATGGAGCTGGGAGAGTGAAATGGAGAGGGGAAAAATATTTTGTGTGGGAGGGAAGACAAATCTACAGTTGGCCGGATATTGGGAGAGTAAGTGGGGATTGAGAATGGAGGGGTAAAATTTGAGTAGATGAAATAGGAATGAGGAAAGAGAAAAAGGAGAAAGATTAGTATGTTAAAGCAGATGTAGAGAGAGAATGGAAAAAAACTAGAAGAGAGAAGAAAAGACAAATGGACAGCAGACAATGGAGAGTTAGCGGAAGACACAAAGAAACCAGAAGAAAGTGACTGGAGCAATTGCAGCTGAAAAAAAATGCACAAAAGGTAGAAAAAATATCTCTTTATTTTGAATTTATTAATTGGAATATGTCAGCTCTGGGAAATGTGCATCATTAACGTCTGCGCTTTGTTTAGTACAAGAGCAAATTAATGTATAGTTTTATTTCTACAATGTTGTACATTCCAAGTTTGGCTTTTGGGATTCCCAGTTTAATTATTGTCTTCCTGTTTCTAAATTGTGATTCCTTGTTTGGTGATGGTCTATGTTCTGCATGTGTAACTGAGCTGAGGTATTCTGTTTATGTAATTCCTATTTGACATTGCCACTTGTTCTCTTTCCCCAGTAGGTCATGTATTGTTCTCTGAAATGTATTGGTTTAATATTTGCAGCGTTTCCTTTTGATAGTTAGGGTATGGTGCTTTATGAGTCCTGGTAGTGCTGTTAGGATACAGCGGGTTTGCTATGGGTTCTAAATGGGCAGTGTTTGTAGTAGTTCCTAATGTGTCTGGCGGTTGGCACTGGATTATAGTAATGTAGAAGTCTTTTAGTCTTTCTTTATTCATACACTCATTAAGAGGCATGTTTACTAAAAGTTAGTGTATGGTAACATTATGCAAATATTTATGCAAATGAGGCCCCGCACCGAGTCTCGGCACATGGCCCTGCACCCCCCTTGGCCGCCCCTGGAGTGGGGAGGGGTTGAAGGGAAGAGGGAAGAGTGCAAGGCTTGGAGGTTAAAGGGATGGCTGTATGAGGAGGAAAAGGACAACTGTATATGCCAAAAGATGTATTCCCCCTCCAAAAACACACACAGGCACTCACTCACACTCACACACGCACCTCACATCTGCATGACAGATATATATCACTTTCTATCTATATACTTCTATCTAAAGATGCCTCATTCAGTCTCTGCTACCATAGCAAGACACTTTATCTTCTCTCTTCAAACTCTTCAACCCTCATCATACATGAAGCAGTTTGCAAATGGAGGAATGTCAGTGGAGAATGGAGGGAAGGAAGAAGACATGATGGGGTCACAGCCAGTGGATCCTAAGATTTTGGCCTGGCTCCTAAATCCAAACAAAATTTGTCAAGGCCTGGGCTAGTCACTGAAACCGTGAACCACCACTGCTGAATATCCCACCCTTAATCTTATTTTTGGAGTGGAGTAGTAGTCTAGTGGTTAGAGCAACAGTCTAGTACCTGAGAGATCAGGGTAAAATTCGTACTGGCACTCCTTGTGACCTTGGGAAAGTCACTTTACCCTCCACTGCCTTGGAAGAAAAAGCTTGGCATTCTACTTCCCAATGCCAAGAAAACCCAGGGACTGCTGGGATGCCAGACGTCAGCACTGACTTGACTGCATGTAAAATAAAAAAAAAATCTATTGTGTCCAACAGAGTGGTTTGGGCCAGCCAATAACTATACAAAGTCTAAATCTTGCATACTGTCCCTCAGACTTCAAAGGGTGAACTATAATGTACATTAAAATTGCTTAAAACTGATTCTGTATTGCATTCAAACAGAATCTGAGTCCAGTACACTATTAACATTTCTGATAACACCCTCACATCAATCTTTACATAGGGACAATCAACCCCTGACACTTCATGGATAAGCACCTGAACTAAACTCAACCCATTCTTAAACACAATTTCCATTCCTCCACTCTTCCTTCCCTGCCTGATCTACCCCAATAAGCAGAATCGTTCAATAGCTACGTCATTTTCCCTGAATCAAGTTTCCGTAATAACCATCGTATCTCAATTTGCAGACATAATCGTGTCAGCTGGAAGCTCTGCCATGTGTTTTTGTTTTTATGGAGTGGACATTAAACAAAATTTGCTTCCTTATCGTCCCTCCAGTCCAGTCCTGCACCTCTGGGTAGTGCACCCCCTCCAGCAGCTTGGAGAGACTGAGCATGTCAACTTCTGAAGTCACCAGTACTAATACCACTGGCACCGCCCTTCAGCTCCCAGTATGCCGAGTCTCCAAGCAGCTTGAGGAGGTGTGAGCCAGGGTGCGCATCTCACTGAGGGGTAAATAAGGAGATAGCTAGTTAGTCAGGTTTTTGTTTCTTTTTCTGTGGATTCATTGCCTTTGTGATTCATTGCCTTTGTTTTGGTTTGTTGGTAAAGTTAAAAAGAAAAAACAAAACACTATTTAAAGACAAGAAAAATTGGAGCAGGCTGCTCTCTGTACCTTTGTGGAGGATCTCTGCTGCTTCCTCCCTCCTTGAATGTTTGGGGGGTTGAGGCACCTGCAGGCATTCCAGGGCTTCGGCGGCTCCTGATCCCGTGATCGGATGAGGAACTGTTGTTCGGCAGCTCAGCGGATTGAGCCTCTCTCTCCCTCCTCGGCAGCAAAGCTGTGTGCTGGCTGAGCACGAGGTGTGCAGATTCCTCGGCGGAGGTCAGAAATCGTGGCTGGAGCACTGCTGCTCATCTCCTCTTCAGTCAAGATATGTGGGGATAGACGACGGGAGGACCACGTGGCTGGGGAGGAAGGCTTGGTTCCTCGTGGCTTCGACGATTGCAGCGCCATGGGAAACGAAGGCTGCTGGTCTCTTCCCGCATTTTTCTCCCATCAGAGGAGGGAGAGCCTGGTCAGCCATTTTGGATTAGCATGCACACGCGGCAAGTTTTCTCTCTTAATTGGGCTTCAGGGGCTGGAGCTCTGTACTCTGTTAAAAAAAAAAGCAAAAACAACAAACCAGCAAATAGGAGGTAAGGGAAGCCCAGGGTCTATTTGGGTTCCCTGGACAGTAGGTGGAAGAGTTTTTCCTTGCGCAGAGTCCCCGGGTAGGTTGAGAGCCTAGTGGCAGCGCTCTGGCATTCATGCCTGCGCGTCTGCAGTGTCTGGTCTGTGGTACTCTGCGAGAGGCTGTGTCCGACATAGGTGTATGTCGCGGCTGCATGACGGAGGCTACAAGTATGCGGCAGGCACTACAGGGTAAGGCGCAGGAGTCCATGTCTTTGCCAGTTCAGGAGGGCCAGGTCTCTGTGGAGCCCCCTCCCTCTCCACTGGAAACAATTGCGGCAGTCCCTGGCCCCTGTACCGCTCAGGGACTGGGGGCTGGAGGGGTTCTTGGGGGTTTCTCACCAGAGTTTGTACTTTTATTGCATTAGGCCTTTTGCCTGCGCCAGCAGGGTACAGTAGCAGATCCATCTTTGGCACCCAGCGCAAAGCGTGGTGCTGCAGGGAAGGGGGATGACCCCGGTGCGGTGCCGGCCAAGAAGGCCAGGACCTCGGAGGAGTGGCCAGAGCGGTCTTCCTTGTTGGAGGGGCCGGAGGCCGATGATTTGGAGCTAGAGCTGGATTTGGAGGGTGAGGATCTTGAGGAAGGAGAGATCCCGGAGCCAGAAAACTAGACGCACATTTTCTGGGTTTTTCAGAGGGAGGAGCTGCTGGCTCTCATCACGGAATCTCTCTGAGCACTCAACTTGCCCTCTGGTCAGCCGGCAGAAGATGAGTCGCTGGAGGATCCCCTCATTCAGGCCGTGTGACAGATGCAGTCTGTCTTCCCGGTGCACAGGATAGTCAAGCAGATGATGCAGGACGAGTGGGACCTGCCAGAGGCGGGACTGAGGGGAGTTAGAGCCCTAATCCGTCTCTACCCTCTGTTGGGGCAGGAGCGCGAGGAGTTTGTCACCGCGGGTCGACGCAGCAGTGGCTGTGGTGACGAAAGACCACCATTCCCGTTGAGGGGAGTGCGGTGCTGAAAGATGGGCAGGATAGGAATCTGGACATGTTATTGAAGTAGGCCTTTGATATCAACGTCCTGTCTTTGCAGACTTCCATTTGCGGGGCCTAGATGGCGAGGGCCTGTCTACGGTGGAATAACTTCCCTGATGCAGCAGGATCGGTGGGCCCAGGACTGGAAAGGGGAGGCAGAGGGCATACCTCTCAGCCCGAAGGCATTCCCTGCAACCCGACCCTGGCCCTGGGAGGCCAGATCGGGGGTCGGGTTGCGGGGAAAGCAGTTTGGAAGCTGGCGGCCAGGGATTGTGGCTTTTAAATGGAGCCGCGTGCCATGGCAACTGGATGCCATGGCGCCGCAGGTCCATTTAAAAGGCCAGTACATGCAGGCTGGGCAGAATCGCGGTTCCGGCCTGCACGTACAGGCCTGTTCGCGATTCTGATCCCACGGGGCTAGACATGCCCTGTGGGATTGGAATCACAACTCCCTTTGTGTGTCCGGTTCCGGTCGGGTACACAGAGGGCTTCTACTTTCAGGATGGAATCGGGCCTACTGTGTTTTATAATTAGGACTGAATAAAAGTGATTGATCGTGTTAAAAATTGGCTGAGTGGGAGGTGACAAAAGGTACAGGGAATTTTGTTAGTGATATTAGAACATAAGGTATGCCATGCTGTGTCAGGCCAAGGTCCATCAAGCCCAGTATCCTGTTTCTATCAGTGGCCAATCCAGGTCACAAGTACCTGTCAGGTTCCCAAAAAGGTACACAGAGTCCACATTGCTTATTCTGGGGTAAGCAGTGGATTTCCCTGGTCCTCTTTAATAATGTTCCCAGGCCATTAGGCTACTTCTCCACTCCAAGAAGGGTCTTTCTAACCGCCCACATAGGCCTGGGAAAGCCAGGCAGTCTGAAAAGCATTTTTTTTCCTGAAGCTGCTTTATTCAAAAAGCAAAGACAGAACCAATTAAAGAAATAGGTGTCATATGGTGACATTTTACTTACCAGTTAATGACCTTTACTTGAGTCCTGCTAGGCCAGTCCATACAAGTTGGTTGTGTTCCTCTACCAGCAGATTGATGGGGACAAAGAACCAATGAAAAGCCCAGGCTTCATTTACATAACTCTCATGCCTCTATTCGCCTCAGCCACCAGACATCACTCAGTATTGACTTCCACAGATGTAGTCAATTTGATTTTTCTACAATCCAGTGGGTGAAGTTCATGTGTACAGCGTGTTGCAGGAATCCGACAGGATCATATCTTTGATCACCTCCAGTAATGGGAAGACAGTAGTGGAGTTCCGCACCCCTTTAAAGAGCAGGTGAACCTTTGGCTTTTTCTCAGTGCTGGAAACATCTATCAAGTTCAAAAAGCAGATGAGACCCTGGTAATCAATGTTGCCAGCTCCTCCTTCCGGAATAGGTGGATCATGCCGACCTTTGGATAGTCTTCTCAAGGTGTAAACGCTTCCTTATCCACATCAGAGACCATCACTATCCGAGGCATAGTTAACATCTCAGATAGTTCCCAACTGTTCTCCATTTCCAGGGAGTGCCCCTTGCCAGGGATGTTAAGCCAAAGGTAAGCGTACAGGGCTTCTACTTTCAGCCTACCCGGCATGAGACTGTGTCTGGGGCACCCAGAGGTTGCAGAGTATTAATAGTGGAAAAGAATTCCAGAGAGGACAATCTGAAGTCCAGAAGCTCTCCTGTCAGATAAGGCTCCTCAATACCAGGAGGCATAGCTGCTACAGACCCCCTAGGGAATGAAGAGTGGCTCACAGCATGGTCACCGGAGCCTCCAGCCGGCTGAAAATCCTTACCCTTAGCGCCATCCTGCACCTCTTGTCCTGAGGCAGGTAAGGGCGGACTGAGGGGGGGGGGGGGGGGGGAAAGCATGTCCTCTAGGGGCGACTCAAAAGCTGCTATGCAGGAAGGGTAGAATCCAAGGATGAGGCTCTTCGCTTGCCACAGGTTAAACAATGTTTCCTGGAAGAACACGTAGAGTTAGCGCGCGCTCTTGTGATACTTACCCTAAGGCCGCATCAGCCCTCAAGCATGTTTTAATTGCGCTTTTATGTAACGCATATTAAAGGCACTAGGGAAGGAGCATGCATTGTTGCTGCTTGGGTGGCACGCACATTAGGCAAAAACTTTACTAACATATGCAGAAAATGGCAGGAAACCCCCACACAGCTCCACAGTTGCTAGCAGTCCACCCCAAATTGCGTCCCTCAGAGATGGAACCGGGAGCCCCCAACAAGGACAATGACAAGATCAAGCTTTGGTACTCAACCCCATGAGAGCCCAAGCCATAGAATCTGTGCCGGGCTCAGCTCTACTCCCCTGAAATGGCTTCATTGGCTGGTTTTAGGTGGTTTTTTTTTTGTTTTGTTTTTTACAGCAATGTGTGGAAAATGGCTGGCAGGCAGATCATCTGAGAGCCTTCTGCAATCTTTGGGAGAGAGCAAGGGGGAATGGAGGAGGAGGGAGGGGGCACTGAGGTTGTGTGAGGCTGCTATACTCTTCCAAATCCTTCCAAATTGTGGCTGCTCATCAGGCCCTTATCATAAGGGCGTGGAGCTGAACCAATTTTCCCTCCTATGGCTACTGAAAAGACCACAGTCTAATGGAGCCTTCTACGTTGCGCTCCAGTGAGAGAGTCTCTATTTAAGGGCTCAAGGTGGTCATTCACAATCATTTAATCAGTCTCTCTTCCTGTCAATCCTCAGATTTTCTACAGAGAAGAGAATATCCATCCACCATCTGCTGGAGACAAATCCAGAGGGAGCTCTGGTGGCTGAAGCAAATAGAGGCATGAGAGTGATGTCATTGAAACCTGGGCTTTTTCATTGGTTCTTTGTTTCCACCAATCTGCTGGTAAGGGAAAACACAACCTGCTTGTCTGGACTGGTCTCGCAGGACAAAATGGAAACTGTTACTTTGTTATGTAGGACAAAACTAGGGAAAACGATTGCAGCAAAGATGCTGACCTGGTAAGTATTAGTCTTGACCTACACCTACTCTCACTCCTCTTCCTTTAGTGAAAATCTTTATTTTAAATTATTTTAAGTTTAGCAACATAATCCCTTCATATACATCAACAGACAGGAATATCTTATAGCCAGAATTACTCCTTCACATCCTACCACCCTCTTCCCTTCTCTGCAAAGCCACATTAAGTAACTACAATATTTAACACAGCACTTTGATAATACATGGTCAAGATTATCACAAATGGGTGCCAAATGACCACAATTTTTCTTCTTCTTTACCCAACTACATTGCACCTTTGAACAAACGTTGGCATGTCATTCTCCACCCATTGAATCAAAATGCAACACTTAGCAGCAAAACATGCTTTCCTTACAAATAAGATATCATCAGTACTGCAGCTCAAAAGAATTCTCTGGGAACAAGCAGGAAGTCAGTCCTTTACATATGGGTGATGGTGCCAATGGAGCCTGAGCGGAAGCATTTCCCCAGCTTTCAAAGAAAGCCTTTGGGAGATGCACCACGCATGCATGGTCCCCTTCCTGCCCAAGAGTGCCATCTTGCTTCCTTTTTTCCGCGGAGCCTTCCGGACATTGTCCAGTTTCCACCGGAAAAAGTGTGATTTTGTTATGTTTGTCCGGTTTGCATACCGGTTCTTTCCTGCCCCAGAGCCAGCTTGCCTTGGAGTTGCTCCTCGGGTTCATTCATTTGTGGGTTGTTTTTTTTTTTCTTTCAAGGCATCCTTGACAGGTGTTCATGCCCTTTTTCAACCGAAGGCCTCGGATCCCTGCTGGGCGGCGAGGACACCCTTTTTTTCTATGGCCTCCAGTGGCTTCAAGAAGTGCGATCGGTATAGCAAAATGTTTCTCACGGACCAGCACGACTGCTTCCTCCGATGCCTTGGCCAGCAACATAACTACTCTGACTGTGAACTCTGCTGAACTATGACCTCAAAGGCCCTAAAGAGCCTCATCAGCAGCAGGAGAAAGTTTTTCAGAATTCTGTCTTTGCACTGGAGTCTCCGGTGACACCACGCTCCAGGGCCCCTTCCAATACCTCGATGCTCCGCGAAGCCAGAGCCTCTTTGAAGTCCCATGGCCGCGGTTCTTCTGTGCGGAAATCCCCGGAGCTGGAACGCAAGAAGAAGAAACTCTCGAAGATTGCCTCGGAGGACGGGTCTGGAAAGAAGGGGAAATCCCACTCCAGGCCTTGCAGTCCCAGACAGGAGTTGGAGCGGTTGTGGCCTCCCAAGCTGCCCCGCAAGGAGTTGTCTGCACCCGCCGACCAGCCTCGAACCTCTGAGGCAATCCTCATCGAGGATACCCCCTCGACAGTACCGATGCCAGGCTCAAAGCCCTCGGTACTCAAGTCGAAGGCTGTGGAGCCAACTGGTATGGAGACCAAGATGGCGGCCTTAGAGAACAGTACATCTGCCCTTTTGGCCATGCAGTGGGCATTTGTCTGGCTTGTCCAATTCATCCATCCCAACGACGGGCCCCTCGACATTGAGGGCTTCCTCAGATGTTGGACCGGTCCTCGAGTGCCACCAGGCTCGAGAGAGTCCCCGGCACCGGATGAGGTCGTGGTCCCATTCCTCGGGGCACCAGTCCTCCCCGATGAGTGCCCTCGGCTTGCACTGCAGATCCTCTGGAGGTTACAGACTGCCTGGACAGACCTCGACTGAGGTAATTGTGCGGCATTGGACTCATACTCTGATTTCGAGGATGAAGAGTCCCTGGACAAGAGGCGGCACAGAGACATGCTCTCGGACCCATCTCCTCCAATGCCCCAATGCCGTTTCCCTCCTGAAGACTTTGCTTTCCTCGATTTTGTGTGGCACATAGTCAAGGCTCTCACTATCGAGACCGAGGAATTGGAGATACTCCAATACGAGGCATCCCCTAAGGAAACTCTTATGGTACCATTGCCTCCGATCCTCGCCCACCCCCGGATGTGAAATACATCGGCATCTGTATTAATTGTCAGTAGGCACCTCGACGCTATGTACTGGGTATGCCGAAGCCCTGAGTTCCAAAAGACCCATTTTCCCCATAACTCGATGGTCATGAAGTCAGCTATGCGCCGGCTGAAAAGCCAAAAAACTCATTTGTCAGTGCCACCCAGCAAGGATGCCCAAATGCTCGATGCCCTTAGCCAGGAATCCTTTCAAGGATCGATGTTAACTTGCCAGATTCAGTCCTATCAGCTCTATATCGACATGTACCTGTTGGAACTGTCGAAGGAGCTTGGGGGATTCTCAGCAGGCCTCGATGGGGAACTCCTACAGAAGTTTAAGTCCCTGACCTCAGCGGTATTTTTTTTTAAAATTTAAATTAATTTATTTATTTAAATGGATTTGTATCCCGCTTTATCCTAAAATCAAAATGGTAAAAGAGTTCTCAAAGTTTTTGTCTCGAGCAGCCTACGATGACTGAGTCTTTGGCCAGGGTGGCTGCCGCAGGCATCAGGGCACAATACCAAGCATGGCTGCAGTCTTTTGACCTAGAGCAGTGGGTGCAGGACAAATTGATTGATGTTCCCTGCATAGGAGATAACCTATTCAGGAATCCCATGCCAGAAAAGGCCTCAGAGATAGAAACCAAATGCCTGATGAGAACCAGGCTCTAAAAGCAGACCTCTGTGCAACCCCTGAAGAAAGCCCTGGGGAAAGAAGCCCTTCAAGATGAAATAAATGTCTGCTGCTTAGAGCAGCTCATTCATGAACCGACCAGAGGGGAGGCCATTTTGGGACCTAGTCCTTAGTGGAACACCAGATCTGGTGCAAGAGATAAGGGTGTTGGGGCCACTTGGCAATGGTGATCATAGCATGATAGCGTTTGATTTAATTAATGGAGGTGGGATGGTAAGGAAATCCACAGTACCACCTTTTAACTTTCGAAAGGGAGACTATGATAAAATGAGGAAAATAGTTAAGAAAAAACTAAAAAGGAGCAGTTGCAAAGGTTAAACCTTATACTACTATTTATCATTTATTTAGCGCTACTCACGCAGCGCTGTACAGTAATACATGCAAAGAGGCAGTCCCTGCTTGTCAGAGCTTACAATCTAGTCAAAAACAATGCAATACAGAGCAAAAGTCAATTCAGGGCAAAACAAATATGGCGGCAAAGAGCAAAAGTCAATTTGGGGCAAAACAAAATGTGGCATTTTCAATTCAGGTCAAGACAAGGGATAGAATTCAGGATCTGAAAGCCAACAGTGAAGAGGCGGGTTTTCAATCTGGACTTGAAGAGGGCCAGGGAGGGTGCCTGGTGTATAGACACAGGTAGGTTGTTCCAGGCGTAAGTTGCAGCAAGGTGAAAAGAGCGAAGTCGGGAGTTAGCGGTGCGAGTGGAGGGCCTAGATAGAAGTAATTTGTTAGAGCAAAGTTCGCGAGAGGGGATGTAGGGTGAGATGAGAGATGAAAGGCATTGAGGGGCCATAGAGTGAATGCATTTATAGTTTAGGAGGAGAAGTTTGAATTGGATGCGAAATTGGATAGGGAGCCAGTGAAGCGACTTGAGAAGAGGAGTAATGTGGGCATGGCGAGGCTGGCGGAAGATTTGTCGAGCAGCATAATTTTGAATAGATTGAAGGGGAAAGAGATGGCTCACAGGGAGACCAGCAAGAAGTAGGTTGCAGTAGTCGAGGCGAGAGGAGATTAAGGAGTGGACAAGTGTTTTAGTAGTGTGTTTGGAAAGGAAGGGGCGGATTTTGCTAATGTTGTAGAGAAAGAAGCGGCAGGTCTTAGCTACGATTTGGATATGTGTGGAGAAGGAGAGAGAGGAGTCAAAGATAACCCCCAGATTGCGGGCCGAGGAGACAGGAAGGATCGTAGAGCCATCCACGGAGACTGAGAAGGGAGGGAGAGGAGGGGAGGAATTGTGGGGAAAGACAAGGCCATGTTCAGTTTCAGGCGGTGGTGAGACATCCAGGCAGCGATGTCAGAAAGGCAGGCAGAGATCTTGGTCTGGATTGTGGGGAGATATTAGGTGTAGAGAGGTAGATTTGGGAGTCATCGGCATAGAGATGATACTGAAAGCCATGGGAGGAGAAAAGCGCACCAAGGGATTGGGTATAGAGAGAGAAAAGGAGCGGACCCAGGACGGATCCCTGGGGTACCCCAATATAGAGCGGGGTGGGAGAGGAGGAAGAGCCACCAGAGCATACACTAAAGGAGCGATAGGAAAGGTAGGAGGAGAACCAGGATAATACGGAGCCCTTGAAACCAAGCAAGGAGAGAGTGGCGAGGAGATGTTTGTGGTCAAGTGTCAAAGGCAGCAGAGAGGTCGAGAAGGATGAGGACAGAGTAGAAGCCCTTAAATTTAGCCAGGAACAAATCGCTGGAGACTTTTGTAAGAGCTGTTACAGTGGAGTGTAAGGGATGGAAGCTGGATTGTAGAGGGTCCAGGAGGGCCTGAGAGAGGTGAGGAAGCTGAGGCAGCGGTGGTGGACTGCTCATTCTAGTAGTTTAGATATGAAGGGAAGGAGGGAGATGGGTCAATAGTTAGAGGGACAGGTGGGATCGAGTGAGGTTTTCTTGAGGAGAGGTGTGACCACAGCATGTTTGAAGTTTATGGGGACAGTTGCAATGGAGAGTGAAGGGTTGAGAATAAGAGAGATGGAAGAGACAACGGTGGGGGAGATAGGATTTAGGAGGTGGGTGGGGATAGGATCAGAGGAACAGGTGCTTGGGTGTTTAAAAATACTATCTTGGAAGCCCAGACCAGCTGGATTCAACACTTTAAGAAAAGTGGAAGGAAGTCCAAAAAACTGCCAGCATGGTTTAAAGGTGAGGTCAGAGAGGCGGCTGTTGCCAAAAAAGCATCTTTCAGGAAATGGAAAAAAGAGCCAAATGACGAAAACTGGAAACAGCACAAGCAGTGGCAAGTTAGATGCAAGGCACTGATAAGGCAGGCAAAGAGAATTTGAGAAGAAGCTTGCTGTGGAAGCAAAAACACATAATAAAGATTTTTTCAAGTACATTCGTAGCAAACATCCTGTGAGAATCAGTTGGAAAAGATACAAAGCATAGTGTAGGGCTAAATGGCCAATTTTCCCAATGGAGAAAGGTGAATAGTGGAGTACCACAGGGATCTGTGCTGGGTCCGCTGCTTTTTAACATATTCATAAATGACCTGGAAATGGGACTAATGAGTGAGGTTATCAAATGTGCAGATGACACAAAACTTTTTAAAGTTATTAAAAGCCCATGAGGATATTGATAAATTGGAAGACTGGGCATCAAAATGGCAGATGAAATTTAATGTGGACAAGTGCAAAGTTATGCACCTAGGAAAGAAGAACCCAAAGCATGGTTACACGATTCAAGATTCCACATTAGGAACCAGAACCCAGGAAAAAGATTTAGGTGTCATCGTGGATAACATGTTGAAACCTTCCACCCAGTGTGCAGCGGCAGCCAAGAGAGCAAATAGAATGCTAGGTATCATAAGGAAATGAATGGAAAATAAAACAAAGGATATTATAATGCCTCTGTATTGTTCCATGGTGCGACCGCACCTTGAATATCGTGTGCAATTCTGGTCGCCGTATCTTAAAAAGGATATAGCATTATTAGAAAAGGTACAGAGAAGAGCCACCAAAATGGTAAAGGAGATGGAAGGATACCCCTATGAAGAGAGGCTAAAAAGGTTAGGGCTCTTCAACCTGGGAAAGAGACGGCTGAGGGGAGATATGATAGAGGTTCATAAATTAATGAATGGAGTGGAACGGGTAAATGTAGATTGTTTACATCATCAAAATATAGAAAGACTAGGGGACATGCAATATTTAAGACTAATAAGAGAAAATATTTTTTCACTCAACGTGTAATCAAACTCTGGAATTGGTTACCGGAGGATATAGTAAAAGCTGTTAGTGTAACTGGGTTTAAAAAAGGTTTGGACAAGTTCCTGGAGGAAAGGTCCATAAACCATTATTAAAAGGGACCCGGGATATCACTGCTTCACCCAATACAAGCATTGTGGAACCTGTGTCTTTTGGGGAAACTGCTAGGTACTTATGACCTAGATTGGCCACTGTTGAAAACAGGATACTGGGCTTGATGGACCTTGGTCTGAGCCAGTATGGCATATCTTATGTTATGTTATCAAGGAGAAGGGTGGTGGTCAACAAAGCAGCAGAAAGGTCAAGAAGCATGAGGATCAAGTACGGGCCCTCTGATTTTGCCAGGGGCAGGTTGCTGGAGATTTTTGCAAGAGTCATTTCAGAAGAATGTAAAGGATGAAAGCCAGATTGCAATTGATTAAAAAAGGCATGAGAGGAGAGAAAGTCAAGGCAATTGCAGTGAACCACACGTTCAAGTAGTTTAGAAATGAAGAAGAGGAGAGAGATGGATCGATAATTAGAAGGACAGATAAAGTCTAATGAGGGTTTCTTGAGGAGAGGCATGACCAAAGCATACTTGAAGGCTGCAAGAACAATTGCAGTGGAGAGCAATAGATTGAGAATATGAGAGATGGAAGGGATGACAGCGGAGGAGATGGAACTTAGGAGATGGGTGGGAATAGGATCAGAGGAGCAGGGTAAATGTAGATCGGTTGTTTACTCCTTCAAAAACTAGAAAGACTAGGAGACAGTCAATGAAGCTACACTGTAGCCCATTTAGGACTAATAAGAGAAATATTTTTTACTCAACAAGTAATCAAAATCTGGAATTTGTTACCGGAGGATGTAGTAAAAACTGTTAGTGTAGGTGGCTTTTAAAAAGGTTTGAACAAGTTCCTGGAGGAAAAGTCCATAAACAGTTATTAAAGATGACCAGGGAATTCCACTGCTTACCCCAGGATAAGCACTGCGGAATCTGTGTACCTTTTTGGAAACCTGACATGTACTTGTGACCCAGATTGGCCACTGTTGGAAACAGGATAGTGGACTTGATGGACCTTGGTCTGACCCAGTATTGTATTTCTTATATTCTTCTGTTCCATACCAACTCAAGGCTGGAGCAAAGATGCAGTATGGGAGCAAAGAATCACCTGAGGTAAAGTGCAGCAGTTCACTTCAGATGTCCCAGATCCCACAAATGCCCTTGGTGGCCTCTGGCCTTTGGGCCCCTTGACCCTCTCCCTTCCCCCCCAAAAAAATCTTTTGGTGGCCTGTGGTCCTTTGCACTCCCATCCTTCACCAAAAATATGTTGAGGGCTCAAGCGGACCACCCCCTCCCCTCCTGAAACCCCTGCACACATCTCCAATGTTAGGTGGCAGGAGTGATACCCATTCGCTCTTCCCCATTTAGTCCTGCCTCCGTATCGCCATTTTCAACATGGTGTGCAGAAGCCAGAGTGGGTGGGCTTTGCTTCTGTCTCTCACCACTGCACGGGAGTTCTGGGGGCACTGGGGGAGTTCCAGAGTGGCATCAAGGGGTGGTCCTGGGCCCACAGCATATGTTTTGTGGGGGAGGAGGTGCCAAAGTCCACTTGGATCACCAAGGAAATCTTCAGGATGAGGTGGTGGTAGGGGGTTTAGGAGCCATGAGCCACAAGGGACATTTGTGGGGTCAGAGTTGGTCTGGACAGTCAAAAAATAAGGGAATTGGAGAGGATGTAGTGGGGAGTGTTGAGGGGAGGATAGGGGGCTGCCAGGTTTTATTTTTGGGTGGGGGTGGGGAAAAGGAGTCTGGCCTTTTTTTTTGTTTTGTTTTGTTTTATGTCTCCCTTCCTGTCGGTGTGGATGTCAGTCCCTGCTCATGTATTGACAGGAAAGGAGATTTTACTCACCATGCATCAAATGACCGCATGTTACTGCAGCAGTGTATGCTGGTGTTTTTTTAGATTGCCTACACTTTTTAATACAGTGCTAATTTGCATTCCATTGTTTTACTGCATTAACGGTAAAATTATTTTTATTGCATGCTCTGCTATGTTACAATGCAGGATCTTTGTGGCATCATCCGAACACACTATCTTTAGCATAACAAGCAAATATCCCTTTCTATAGGTAATGATGCGGAGTAGCCAGCCCCTGGTGGGGACTAATGGAAGACGATGTAAAGAAGATGAAAAGCTTATTAATGCCACCCTGCGGGCAGGGAAACGTGGTTACATCATTGATACTCGCTCTCTGAATGTGGCCCAACAGGCCAGGGCCAAAGGAGGTGGTTTTGAACAGGAAGCACATTATCCACAATGGAGACGAATTCACAAAGCCATTGAAAGGTAAGATAGATGAGTCTCTCCTGAAGGCCAGGGTGTGTAAGTGACATACTTGGTACCTTTAAGATTTTGCTTATTTTGGGTCTGATGTACTAATTATTTTTCTAATAAAAACAAAATGAGGGTAATACCCTTTAGTAGTTCTGGCACCTTGATGTATGTTTTTTTTATAGTGGCATTGGGGGGGGGGGGTAGTGGGAGAAAGGCATGCTTAGAAAAAGGGAAAGTCATGCTCCCTTTTTATCTATGTTTATAATGTCAGGCAATAACATGTGCATCCGAATACACCATGAGAAATTACAAGAGAGTCATCAACATTTATCTGCAAGTTGAAAAGTGTACACTAGCAGTGTAACACAATGGCACGTTTCTCCTGTTTCCAGAATCAGGCATGTTGGTGGGGGGGGGGATCATATGTGTATTTCCATAGGAAGTGTCTGGGGACGTGTGTGTCAGTCATTGGGAGTGTCTGGAGGGTGTGTTTGCATGTCTCTCCTTCTCATGACCCTCCTCCCAGGTTTCCTCTATTTTCTATTTCTCTCTCTCATATATCCGTCCTACCACCCTTCCCTCAATTTCTCTCTTTCTCAGGCTTCACCCTGTCTCTCTCTCTCTTTTAAGTTTCCCCCGCCCCCAGGCTTTATCCTCTCTTGTAATACCCCCTCCCCGCCAGCTTTACGCAGTTTCTCTGTCTCTCTGTCTCCCTCCTTCTCCCTTCATCCAGTCTTCTTTCACTCGCCCTTTCTTGTCCCTGGTCACAGCTTCTCAGAAATGCTAAGGTTCAGGTTTCCCCCACAGTTCTTGAATGGTGGAGCTCTGCAGCAGAGGAAGCTCTGGCTAATCTTTCGATTTAAAGTGTGTCTCTTTTTTTTTTTGTATGGTACCTGTATCAGAAATGGTAGACTGAATCTCTTACTTCAGTAGTCCATGGGCTCATATATGAGTAACTAAGCAATTGAAATCCATGGGCTATTGAAATAAGATGTTCAGTCTACCACAAACAGAACTTTGTTAATTGCTGATGTGTTTTTAGGTAAAAGGTGTTGACCCACATATAAGTTTCCATTTTTGTATGTTGTGAGATTTTCATTTTGAGGTTGATTTTCCGACTTCGATTATGTATCGAAGTAATACTCCTAGTTGCAGTAGAGGTACAATTGTCACCTTCTTAATCCTATCCCCCTGGTTTTATGTCATTGCCATCTTCCTTTTTTCCATCTGTGACTTTTCACGTCTCTCCAGTTTGTGCTCCTTTTTCTCAGTTCTCTGTGCAGAGCCCAGCTTTCTGAATTCCTCTGACCTTGTCTCCTTTTTTCCCCTCTCCTGTTGCCACAGCCTTAACTTTTGAAAAAAAAGGAGCACCTGTGGCATTTGTGGTCCAACCTGGACTTGAGGAGGAGGAGCCACAATGCTTTAAAGACAGCTTGTGCTCTTGTGGCATTTTTTTTACAGTGCCTCTGTGCCCCTTGATCTGTCCCCTCCCTTTTTTTTTTATAATCCTTTGGTCCTGAAGAACCTAAGGATACTCATGGAGAACCAAAGCTCAGATTCTAAACATGGAACCTCCAAGTCCTTGGTGTGGAAATAAATGCATCAGGTCCGCCCTTCAAGTTATTCTGTAAGTGAGGATATGCATTTCCTGACTGCAACCAGGAATCTGCTTTTTTCAGTAGGTGTGGATGAGGAATTTGTGAAGGCTAGGAAAGATGGTGAAATAGGAAGTTGATAAGACTGCAAATTTCTCATTTGGAAGTTGAATTGTTTATTTTTCCAAAAGGTACAACATCTTGCAGGAGAGTCTCATCAAATTGGTAGAAGCATGCAACGATCAGTCTCACAATATGGACCGTTGGCTTAGTAAACTTGAAGCTTCCAATTGGCTGACACACATAAAGGAAATCCTAACAACAGCTTGTCTAGCTGCTCAGTGTGTTGACAGGTAAAGCATGCTCAATGCATCCTGAAAAGAGGAATGCCTTGGCTTTAAAGTGTCTTCAGTTCCAGCCATTTTTTACCACGAGGTTGAAATTGTTAATTTTATAGGACTCGTCTTTCTAGTATAGATATTGCTGTTTGGTGTGATGTTTTACAGACTTGTTTCAGTGCATTTTTTCAAAAAGATTATAAATATTTAAAGATTCTGGTTTTGCTTTCTAGGCCTCATTTTCTGTGACATTTTAGATCCTACATGAACATAACTGTGCTTTGTTTCCCTCTAAGAAAGAAACGTAATTCCACTGGGAGTTTTCTCATATCCAAGACCTAACTCTTATAAACCCCCCCCCCCAAACCCCCCCTCCCTCACCTGCATATGCTCTATACTCTGTCGAATTACAAATCATAAAAATATAGGGTCCCATTGGGATTCCTGCTAAAAGCAATATGTCCCTGTAGGAGAGTGATATTATGCAAAGTGTAGTGTAGAGGACTGCTAAAGAAGTTTATTTAAGAAGAGCAGGAGCTCTGTTGTACCTTTGTGGAAGTGGACTTAAATTTAAGCCTCTGAAGCAGCATTTCTTTCTGCAAAACAAAGGCTTTTGGCAGGTGATTGTTGATGATTAATCAGTGAATTCAGATGAGTAATTTAACATTCAGTCTTTGTTTTAATTGTGCCATGTGCTTTATAGAATGGTAATAAAAATTCTAAAAAATCAGAAATATTTTCCTATTATACACTCGCTTGAGTAGAGAATTAGGAGTTTTTTCTGGATCAGTGATACTGCTTTGAATGCTAGACATTATCATTGTCATAAGTTTGGCTGATACACTGATGTCCTCTTTCTCCTTTATTGAAAGTATTCAGTATATTACCCACTGAATTTGTTGGTGGATTAATTGTGTAGAGGACTGTACAGCACCCTCTTGGGACTTTGTTGCAGTCATTGATCCCCGGGTCCATATTAGCAAGAGATGCTTGGGACACTGTACATTTTCAGTTGGCTTTGGTGGGTGCAGGATCTCCTTGTTCCCCCACTGTACTTTTCAGGTAGTTTTGTTCAGAGCAGGAGTTTTCCCCTTGTATTACCTATTCTTAACCTCTGCTTTATAAAAATATTGTCACCACAATAGGGAAGAGAGCTCCAGAATAAAATTTATTTAATCCTTCCTTGCCAAAAAAAAAAGAGCGATTCAGCCTGTTATCTTTTTAAATCTGAGACTCTTGACATCCTACAAAATTAGACGGCAAGTAGATTACAAACAAGATGCCCGTTCTGGGAGTAGGAAAGGAGCCAAACTACCAATCCGGGTATTAAAGCTGCAGGAGATAGCAAACTGATACAATCGTGGCTTTTGGGGAAGGCCTTTGGGACCCAGGGCTGGGATGATCTCCTGTTGACCATCTCTGGGGTCTCTGTCCTACCCCTGTGTTTTGCTTCTTGGTGACTTTAATCTTCAGCTTGACTGTCCCCTCCGGTCTAAGGACAGGGCCTTCATTTCTCTCCTAGGCAATCTCTCCCTCCTGCAACATGTCCATTTCCCTACCCACTCTGTTGGATATACCCTTGACCCTCTTATTACCCCTTCCACCTCTCCCGCTACTCCCATGTCCCCCACATCCTTCCGGCTACCATGGTCCAATCATTTCTGTGTCTCTTTCACCCTCCATTTATCTCATCCAGTTTGCCCTTCCTCCTCCATTCCTCAGTCTTACCAGACCCCCTAGCGGATCACACCTCTTACACGTCAGAATTTTCCATCAGCGGATCAGTTTCTCCCCCCTGACTTCCCTTTGCTTTCTTCTGACTCCTAGGGACATACCTGGGACAATATCCCCTCCACTGCCCTTGATCTCCTGGCCCAGGCTGCACATCCCAACTACTTGTCATCCCTGGTTTCCCCAGGACTGTGCACTCACCGCACTCAGCTCTGCCATGCTGTGCATCTCTGGTGTGCTCATCCTTCTCCCCTTAACCTCCACATTTATTGCCAGTGTCACAAGGCGAACCGAGCTCTGCTTCATTCTGCAAAGCAGGAATACTTTTCCAATTTGATCCTCAGATCCTCCAATTCTTCTTGACAGCTTTACTCCATTTTCCGGGCATTATCTGTTTTCTCTGCCCCCATTCCAGCACTTTCCCTGTGTCCAGACCCCAATTTTTGTTACAGGCACATGGTGTTCGTGTGTTTATTTCCTTGGACATGAGCGTGGAGAGGTATTAAGGGGCAATGTGATTGATTAGTTTAAATGTGGTTAAATCTATTAATCCATTTCAATAATCGCTGTAAGTTTTCAACAGATCCATGCCATAAAAAGAAAATATCATCCAGAAAATGAACCTACGGGGAATATTAGCAAATCATTCAGATGGGTATGTAAATATGGACTCAAAATGTGCCATGTATAGTGTGGTCACAGATGGAGCAACCGTGGCCCCCATGGCTATGCCACAAATCTGTAAATAATACTTTGCATCATGTATTTTTGTTAGAACTATCTCCAGTAATTGTAGAAAAAAAACAAATGGCAATCTAGGAGGTAGCTCAATGGATAGATTAGACACCACTGTTAACGCCTACATCCAATCATTGTTAGTATACAGTGCGTTAACATACAGGGTCACCAAAATAAGATGGTCCATGTCACCAGAAAAAGATTGAAGTTGGTAATGTGCTGTGTCGCTTATGAAAGATGGTACCTTATGGGCTAAAGGTTGAAGAAAGGGGTCACAGAATTGTGATAAGGATTCTAGTATAGATCCCCCCCTACAAAAGGCATTAGGTCATCCAGGTAGTGCTGTAAGTGGCTTGTGGCTTTTAGGAATGGTATGGAATTTGGGGATGTTTGTCAAAAAAGTTCATTCCTTCTTAGTAATCCAACCCACCAACAACACACCCAACATTAGTTCAAGAATCTCATTCTTCAAATTGGATGTAGGGTCAAACTCATCTCCAGGAACAAGCAGGAATGTAGTCTTCACATATGGGTATCGTTGGTACCGACGGAGCCTGTGTGGGAATGCTCCCCAGCATCCAATAGGAAAGCTTTTGGGAGCATTCCACAGTGCCTGTGTGCTGCCTTTCCGCCATTCCAATTCTCCCTCTTCAGTTCTTAGTTTTCCGCGGAGCCGACAGGTCGCATACCCTCTCACCGCAGAAAATTCTTTGTTACTACTTTGTTTTTTGTGGTCGCATCTGCCTTCATTCAACGCCTACCGGTACCGCCGGTTCTCTTTTCTTTCCTAAAAAAAAAAAAAATAAAATATATATATCTTTTCTGAAGTACTTTCTTCAGAAGCTTTTTCCCTCTCGTTGCTAGGCGCCATTTTGGGCACTAGGCCCATTTTTCTTTTACAATGGAAAAACCAGCTACTGGTTTTAAAAAATGTTCTTAGTGTGGCAGTACCATATCCGTCACTGACACCCATGACTGGTGTCTCAAATGTTTAAGACCTGACCACTCTCCATTGGATTGTCTCTCCTGTAGAAAGATGACCAAGAGGGACCTGCAGAACTCGGTACCCTTTTTGCCGCAGATGCGATGTCCGTTGCATCGACGTCTTCCAGGGCTTCATCTTCCTCGCATGGATCTCAGGTAACTAAACAAGTCTGCAAAGACTATCTGGTCCTCAAAGGGTAGATCTCCTTCAAAGTATCGAGGTGCCATCGGCGTTGCCCTTGAGGAAATTTCACCGGTAAAACAGCCCTGGCTGGAGGCTTCGGCTTCCAAAGCACTAACGGGGCTCCAGGATGTTCTCGAGGCTTCCACCTCTGCAGAACTACTGGTGCCATGCTCTGGGGTCCCGGCGCTTCTACCAGTACCGACACCCAAGCATCGTCAGGAGCGATAGATCAAAGATTTCTCGCTATCAAACGCAGTCTAATGGCTCTTCTAACGGCTTCGGTATCATTGAAACCGCTTCAGACCGTTCAACAGGCACCGGTACCGACACCGGTACCGGTACCAATGGCACTGGCCTCGGCAGGTATATCCCCATGCCGAGTCTAGAGTCCATCCCCGGTATCGAAGGATCGGTACGGAGACACCTCGATACCGACTTTGATCGATACCGGTACCGTGCCTTGCACGATCATCGGGATCACAGATATTTTGAATTCTCAGATTCTGATGACTCTGCCGATACCAGAGCACGTCTTCCGGAGGATCCATCTCTTTCTCCTCAGCGTAGAATGTCTCCTCCAGAGGACATGTCCTTCCAGGATTTCATTCGTGATGTGGCTCGAGGCCTTGCAATCACAGTGGCTCCTGAAAAGGAGCCTAGGGCAGAAGAGTTAGAGATTCTTCAATACCCTAAAGCTCCTAAAGAGGCAGCTACTCTGCCCATTCATAAGATCCTATAACCACATCTCCATACTCTCGCAGACTCGATACCATGTACAGAGTTCCACCTTGTCCTGGTTAGACATACTCAAGATGTTTCCAAGTTTGTCAACCGTGCAACCTTTGAATGCATCAGCAGAACCTCTACTATCTCCATTGGTGCACGTTGTATTGCCTGGCTTCAGGCATCAGACTTGGAAATTTGGGTACAAGATAAACTGGGCAACATTCCTTGCACAGGAGAAAAATCTCTTTGGCAAGAATTGGCAATAAAAAGCTAATGAGATTGACTCTGACAATATTACCTTGGACAGGTTGTCAAAGTCTACAGCCAACCCAGCAAAGAAAAGATCTAATAAAAAACCCTTTTTCAACAAGAAAAAGAAGTTTTATCCTTCTTATACCCAGCAGGGTCACTGTCCAGTCCATGCTGCCCAAAAGGGACAACAGCAACAAACTGGACAACAGAAGAAGCCAAAAGTCCCAAGAGCTCAGCCAGCTCAGCAGGCTCAGCCTCCTCAGGGGCTTTGGCTCTCTTTTCTAGCGAACTTAGCCTTCCTGCCCCTGCAGGGTCCAGAACCCTCTACCATCCCCAGCAGATTGTCAGTTTGCCACCAGATGGCACCAAATAACATCAGAAAATTGGACTCTGTCCATTGTACGAGAGGGGTACAGATGTCATTTTCACAGCATGCCCCCTCCTGCAATCATAAGACAGTTCAATTCTCAAACCCCTGTCGCTGATCTTCTGAGTCAGGAGGTCACAATACTTCTTGCTCAAGGAGCAATAGAAGAGGTACCCATACCTCAACAGGGTACAGGGTTCTACTCCACCTAGTTTCTCATCCCAAAGAAAACAGGGGGACACAGACCCATTTTGGACCTCAGAGAATTAAACAAATATCTGTTCCATGAAAAATTCAAAATGATCTCTCTCGGAACACTTCTGCCATACCTTCAGAGTCAGGATTGGCTACGTTCTCTAGATCTAAAGGATGCATATACTCATATACTCATCCATCCAGATCACAGGAAATTCCTTTGATTCCTTTTCCTGGAAAGACACTTCCAATACAGAGTTCTTCCCTTTGGTCTGGCTTCTGCCTCAAGAGTTTTCACAAAATGCATGGCAGTAGTAGCTGCATTCCTGCGAACTCTGGGGATATTTGTCTTCCCTTACTTGGATGACTGGCTGATTCGAGCACCCACAACTCCAGAAGCCAACTCTGCTCTTACTCGCACAATGTGAGTTCTGCATTACTTGGGATTGGTCATAAATCCTTCCAAAATCCCATCTCGCTCCGTCTCAGTCCCTAGAATTCATAGGAGCTTGCCTAGATACCAGACAATCAAGGGCTTTCCTTCCACAGCCCCGCTGTCTTCGTATAATGCAGCTAGCTTCCCAAGCAGCGGTAAAAGCCTCCCTAACTGCTCGAGAAATGCTTCAGCTACTGGGACATATGGCATCCACTGTACATGTGGTTCCCTATGCTCGTCTTCACATTCGAGCAGCCCAGTGGACCCTATCCTCTCAGTGGACACAGGCCTCAGGTCACCTGTTGGACAAAATAAGAAACTCACAATGTCTTATTTCATCCCTCCAATGGTGGCAATCACTGGAAAACCTTATAGGCTTTCCTTTCTAGCAGCCCCTATTCCAGGCCACTCTAACAGATGCGTCCCAGTTGGGATGGGGAGCCCACCTACACGATCTCTCCACCCAAGGTCTCTGGTCCCCATAGGAGGATTGTCTTCACATAAACCTCCTAGAACTGAGAGCAATCTTCCTTGCTCTTCGAGTATTCCAAGCCCAGCTCAGCTACAAGACAGTCCTAGTCCCAGACCGACAATCAAGTAGCCATGTTCTGTGTGAACAAGCAGGGCGGAACAGGCTCTCTGTCGTTATGCAGTGAAGCTTTACGACTATAGGCCCTCGCCGGAGAGCATCAAATTCACCTCCTCGTGGGTATATCTTCCAGGCATTCAAAACCTTTGGGCAGACAAACTCAGCCGAGTACTGCTGCCACATGAATAGTCTCTCCACTCTGACCAGATTGCCTGAGTATTCCAAATCTGGGGAACCCCAGACATAGACCTCTTTGCAAGTCCACAGAATGCCAAACTTCCCCGGTTCTGTTCCAGAGTTCCAGCTCAAAGCTGTCAGGCAAGGGATGCTGTCCTCCTTCGTTGGGGTCAAGACTTCTTCTATGCCTTCCCACCCATTCCCCTCATCCCCAAAACACTGTTCAAGCTTCAGAGAGACAGAGGTCATATGATACTCATAGCTCCACGTTGGCCACGGCAAACGTGGTATCCTCTGCTTCTACATCTCTCTCGGGCTACATCTCTGGAGTTGGGATGTGCTCCAGATCTTCTCTCCCAGGAGAACGGGACGCTATGGCACCCGAATCCCCAGTCCTTGCATCTCAGGGCCTGGTTGCTGAAAGCCTAGAACTTCAGGATCTCAGCCTTTCTCAACCTTTCTCAACAGGTAAAGGATATCCTTCAGGCTTCCAGAAGACCCTCCACAAGACGATCATACGCCTTCAAGTGGAAACTGTTTACTATATGGTGTTCTCAAAAGGAACGTAACCCTCTTGTGATACCTTTGGAATCGTTAATGGAATATCTCCTTCATTTATCAAATTCTGGTCTTAAGACCAATTCAGTAAGAGTCCATCTTATGCTATTGCAGCCTCTTAAAAGCCTCTAAATGGACAACCTATTTCCTCTCATCCACTCATAGCAAGATTTATGAGAGGTCTTCTAACAAAACCTCCCATTAGACCACCACTGGTGGCATGGGATTTGAACCTTGTTCTTGGGCAGCTCATGAAACTGTCCTTTGAACCTTTAGCCACTACAGCTCTAAAATTCCTTTCATGGAAGGTTATCTTCCTAATTGCAATCACGTCTACACGACACATTAGTGAGTTACAAGCTTTAGTGACTGATCCTCCTTATACAAGATTTCACCATGATAAGGTTGTTCTTAGGACTCGCCCTCACTTTATGCCAAAGGTGGTCTCGCCTTTCCACTTAAACCAAGCGGTTTACCTTCCTGTATTCTTTCCGAGGCCTCATGACTCCAATGCAGAAAGAAACCTTCATACCTTAGACTGAAAAAGAGCCTTAGCCTTTTACCTGCAAAGAACGCAGCAACATAGAAAATCTTCTCAACTTTTTGTTGCTTTTGATTCTAATGATTTGGGACTTCCAGTTTCCAAAAGAACTCTCTCTAACTGGATTGCACAGTGCATATCCTACTGTTCCATGTAAACCGCCCTTGATCTCTGGAAGGGTCGGTATAGAAGTAATTGTTAAATAAATAAATAAATAGGCTTTCTCTCGAGGGCCATGTCACAGCTCACAATGTGAGAGCCATGGCAGCCTCTATGGCTAACCTTCACTCTGTGTCTATAGACGACATCTGCAGAGCAGCTACTTGGGCTTCAGTGCACACTTTTACAACCCACTACTGTTTAGACAAGGACTCCCATTGGGATGCCTTGTTTGGACAAGCTATTCTTCAGCATCTCTTTCAGACTTAATGCAACTCCTACCCACCGTCCGGGTTTGGATGCCAGAGATCCATGGGAGGAAGCATGACCCATCGCACCATGGGTTTGCAGCTTCCTGGGACCATCTCCCTGGCATCTTTCAGCTGGGGAGTCCCCATATGTGAAGACTACATTCCTGCTTATTCCTGGAGATAGCGTAGTTACTCACTTGTAACAGGTGATCTCCAGGAACAGCAGAAATTTAGTCTTCACAACCCACCCACCTCCCCTAGGAGTTGTTTGTCTATCTCTCTCTTTCTCTCTCTTCTTCTCTCCTTTGTCTCAGCTATAAACTCAACTGAAGAGGGAGAGTTGGAATGGCGGGAAGGCAGCACGCAGGTACTGTGGGATGCTCCCAAAAGCTTTCCTATTGGATGCTGGGGAGCGTTCCCGTGCAGGCTCCGTCAGTACCGCCGATTACCCATATGTGAAGACTAAATTTTTACCTGCTGTTCCCGGAGATCACCTGTTACAGGTGAGTAACTACGCTTAATTGTTGGTAGTATTTGGTGTCTGCCAATTTCGATAATAGATGAGTATGATATGTCAACATATCTTGAATCACAATGGCATCTCCTTTTTCTGCACGCTGAAGATATCAGTCCTTTCCCTAAGCTCTTTAAGAGCAATACGTTCTGACTTAGTGATATTGAAAAAAGCTGAGATCTTAGTATCTTCCAATTTTTTAAGATCTGCCAGAACCAATCGTTGGTAAGTAGCAACCACTGGATCAGGAGTACCTGGAGGAATCCATTTTGAAGGATTCTTTTTAACCAAAATGTCAGGCATTATTGGAACTGATGAAAAAATGTTATCTCCATGAACAAGCAGGAATGTAGTCTTCACATATGGGTATCGTCGGCACCGACGGAGCCTGCGCGGGAATGCTCCCCAGCGTCCAATAGGAAAACTTTTGGGAGCATCCCACTGCACCTGCGTAACTGCCTTCCTGCCTTTCCAACTCTCCCTCTTCAGTTTTTCGTTTTCCATGGAGCTGACAGGCAGCAAACCCTGTCACCGCAGAATTTTCTTTTTTGTGGTCGCGTCTGCCTTCCCGTCGACACCTATACCAGTACCACCGGTGCCTTCTTTATTTTCTTATTTCTTTTCTAATTCTAAAAAAAAAGAATAGCTTCTTTTTTGAGGGTCTGTCCCCTCTTGGTGCTAGGCGCCATTTTTGGCACTAGGCCGCCTTTTCGTCCAAAATGGAGAAACCATCTAGTGGTTTCAAAAAATGGTCAAAATGTAGTGGTCAAAGTGTAGTATGAGTATCGTTTAGACAGTGTTTGCACTTTAGGTGGTTTTGAGAGTTTTTGTGTTTGGGTTTGTGTCAAAATGTAGTGGTACCATTTCTGCTACCGACACCCATGATTGGTGTCTTAAATGTTTAGGTCCTGACCATTTGCCATCGGAGTGTCTTCTTTGTAGAAAGATGACCAAAAGAGGCCTGCAGAACAGAGCTGCAAAACTCGGCACCCTCTTTGCCTCGGATGCAATGTCTGTTGCATCAACATCGTCCAGGGCTTCATCTTCCTCCCATGGATCTCAGGTAACTAAACCCAGGTCTTCCAAGACCGGCCGGTCCTCAAAGGGTAGATCTCCTTCTAAGCATTGAGATACTACTAGCGTTGCCCTTGAGGAAAGCACACCAGCCAAACAGCTCCGGTGGGAGGCCCCTGCCTCCAAAGCATTAACGGGGTTCCAAGATGTTCCCGAAGCTTCTACCTCCGGAGAACTCTTGGTGCCATGTTCTGGTGTCGTGGCCTGCTCCGCCGGTACCGAAACCCAGACATCAGCAGGCTCCATGGATCAACGTATCCTGGCCATTGAGCGCAGTCTTGCGGCTTTATTAGCAGCCTCAGTACCGCTAAAACCACTACAATTGACGCAGTTATCCATACCGATAATGGTACTGAATGTACCTGCATCGACTGATGCACCTCTCTCCATGCTTCCTCCCATGCCAGGCCTGGAATCGGTCTTCAGCATCGAGGGTCCGGTATCAAGGCATTCTGATGCCGACTTCGATCAATACCGCTGACAAGCAATATGAGAGCATCCAGCCCGACAATACTTCAAATCCTCAGAGTCCGAGGACTCTGTCGGTACCGGGGTGGTTCTTCCGGAGGATCCCTCTCCTTCATCACAGTGTCAGATGTCTCCTCCGGAGGACATGTCCTTTCAGGACTTCATATGTGATATAGCACGGGGACTGTCGATCACCATGACCTCTGAGAAGGAACCGAGAGCTGAAGAATTAGAAATTCTTCAGTATCCGGCAGCTCCTAAGGAGGCTGCTACCCTTCCTATTCACCGAATTTTGCATGATCTCATGCTTAGGATGTGGGAAACACCCTTGACGGTGTCTCCACATTCTAGGAAACTAGATACAATGTACCAGGTACCGCAGTGTCCCAGTTTCTAAAAAAAAACACAATTACCACACCATTCCATGGTGGTGGAATTGGCAACACACAGAATCAAGAGTGCTAAGACGCATTCATCCAACCCTCCAGGTCATGAATCGAGGACACTTGATGCCTTTGGGCGTTGATGCTTTCAGTCCTTGATGCTATCGGCTAGAATAAGCTCTTACATACTTAAGAACATAAGATATGCCATACTGAGTCAGGCCAAGGTCCATCAAGCCCAGTATCCTGTTTCCAACAGTGGCCAATCTAGGTTGTACGTACCTAGCAGTTTCCCCAAAAGACACAGATTTTGCAATGCTTGTACTGGGTCAAGTATTGATATCCTGGGTCCCTTCTTAATAATGGTTTATGGACCTTTCCTCCAGGAACTTGTCCAAACCTTTTTTAAACCCAGCTACACTAACAGCCTTTACTACATCCTCTGGTAACAAATTCCAGAGTTTGATTATACGTTGAGTGAAAAAATATTTTCTTTTATTAGTCTTAAATAGTTTACCCTGTAGCTTCATTGCATGTCCCCTAGTCTTTCTATATTCTGATAACGTAAACAATCGATCTACGTTTACCCATTCCACTCCGTTCATTAATTTATAGACTTCTATCATATCTCCCCTCAGCCGTCTCTTTTCCAGGTTAAAGAGTCCTAACCTTTTTAGCATTTCTTCATAGGAGTATCCTTCCATCCCCTTTACCATTTTTGTGGCTCTTCTCTGAACCTTTTCTAATAACGCTATATCCTTTTTAAGATACGGCGACTAGAATTGCACACAATATTTAAGGTGCGGTCTTACCATGGAACGATATAGAGGCATTATAATATCTTTTGTTTTATTTTCCATTCCTTTCCTTATGATACCTAGCATTCTATTTGTTCTCTTGGCTGCCGCTGCACACTGGGCCGAGGGTTTTAACATGTTATCCACAATGACGCCTAAATCTTTTTCCTGGGTGGTGGTTCCTAATGTGGAACCTTGAATCGTGTAACCATAGTTTGGGTTGTTCTTCCCTAGGTGTATAACTTTGCACTTCTCCACATTAAATTTCATCTGCCATTTTGATGCCCAGTCTTCCAATTTATCAAGATCCTCTTGCAATTTTCCACAATCCTCTTGGGTTTTAACAACTTTAAATAGTTTTGTGTCATCTGCAAATTTGATAACCTCACTCGTTGTTCCACTTTCCAGGTCATTTCTGAATATGTCAAAACGCAGCGGACCCAGCACAGATCCCTGGGGTACACCACTATTTACCTTTCTCCATTGGGAAAATTGGCCAGTTAGCCAAACCCTTTGCTTTCTATCTTTTAACCAGTTCCTGATCCACAGTAGTACACTGCCTCCTATCCCATGACTCTTTAGTTTTGCCAAAAGCCTCTGATGAGGGACTTTGTCAAAGGCTTTCTGAAAGTCCAGATACACTATATCAACCGACTCACCTTTGTCCACCTGTTTATTCACACTTTAAAAAAAACATAACAGATTAGTAAGACAAGATCTTCCTTGTCTAAAGCCATGTTAGCTGTCTCCCATTAGACCATAACTATCTACATGCTGAGTAATTTTATTCTTTATGATGGTTTCTACCATTTTTCCCGGTCCTGACGTGAAGCTGACCGGTCTGTAGTTTCCCAGATCACCCCTGGAACCCTTTTTAAAAATTTGTGTTACATTGGCGATCCTCCAATCTTCAGGTATTAGAGATGATTTTAATGATAGTTCACAGATTACTAATAGCAGGTCTGCAATCTCATATTTCAGTTCTTTCAACACCCTTGGATGTATACCATCCGGCCCAGGTGATTTGCTACTCTTCAGTTTATCTAATAGTTGTAATATATCTTCCCGATATATCGATATTTCCTTCAATTCTTCCGCACCTTTAAATACCACTTCAGCTATGGGTAACATCCCTACATCTTTATTTATTTATTTTATTTATTTAAATCTTCCTCAGTAAAGACCGAAGCAAAGAATTCAGTCAGTCTCTCCGCTATCGCCTTGTCGCCTCTTAGTGCCTCTTTAACTCCTCTATCATCTAATGGACCAACTGAGTCTGACAGTTTTTTTTGCTACGAATGTACTTGAAAAAATCTTTATTTCGCATTTTTGCTTCCGCAGCAAGCTTCTTCTCACCATTCCAGGCAGACTGTTATTTGGCCGAAAGGTGGCAAAGGATAACATCAGAGCAGTGGACTCTCTCCATTGTAACAGAGGGGTACAAACTCCATTTCCACATTATGCCCCCTCCCACCATCACAAGACAGTTCAATTCTCGGGCCCTCTTCACCACTCTCTTGTGTCAAGAGGTCACCTCACCACTTGCTCAAGAGAGCAATAGAAGGAGGTACCTGTGTCCCAACAGGGCATGGGTTTCTAGTCCTCCTACTTCCTCATTCCAAAGAAGACAGGGGGATACAGGCTCATACTGGACCTCAGGGAGTTAAACAACTATCTGTTCTGAGAAAAATTCAAGGTGATCTCTCTCAGAACACTTCTTCCTTACATTCAGAGTCAGGATTGGCTGTGTTCTCAAGATCTAAAGGATGCATACACACACATCCTCATTCATACAGATCACAGTAGGTTTCTTTTATTTCTCTTTCAAGGAAGACACTACCTGTACAGGGTTCTACTGTTTGGACTGGCTTCTGCCCCAAGAGTCTTCACAAAATGCATGGCAGTAGTAGCAGCATTTTTGAGAATTCTGGGGATATTTGTCGTCCCCTACTTAGAGGACTGGCTCATCCGAGCATCAACAGCTCCAGATGCCAGTTCCGCGCTCTCCTGTACAATGCACATCCTGAAGTACTTGAGACTGGTCATAAACCTCCCAAAATCTCACCTCACCCCTTTTCAGTCCCTAGAGTTCATAGGGGCTCTTCTAGACACAAGGCAGCCAAAGGCTTTCCTGCCACAACCACGTTGTGTTTGAATACTCCAGCTGGCCTTTCAAGCAGCTATGAAAACTTTTCTAACTGCTCGAGAAATGCTTCAGCTGCTGGTGCATATGGCATCCACTGTCCGTGTGGTTCCCTATGCTCGCCTACACATGTGGGCAGCCCAGTGGACCCTAGCCTCTCAGTGGACACAGGCATCGGGTCACCTGGGGGACAAAAACAAACTCTGCATGCCTCATTTTGTCCCTACAGTGGTGGCAATCGCTGAAAAACCTTCTCGTAGGGTCTCCTTTTCAGCAGCCACTACACCAAGCCACCTTGACGACAGATGCGTCCAAGTTAGGTTGGGGGGCTCACTTGGACAATCTCTCCACTCAGGGTCTCTGGACCGAGCAAGAGGCTTGTCTTCACATAAACCTCCTAGAACTCGGAGCCATTTTCTATGCTCTTCAAGTATTTCAGGACCGCCTGAGCTACAAGACTGTTCTTGTCCAGACCAACAATCAAGTAGCCATGTTCTTTGTGAACATGCAGGGTGGAACAGGCTCTCAGGCATTGTGCAATGAAGCTCTATGCCTCTGGTCCTTCTATTAGCGGTGCACCTTCCAGGCACACACAAACCTCTGGCAGACGAGCTCAGTCGAGTACTGCTGCCACACGAGTGGTCGCTGCATCCGCAGCAAATTGCTCAAATCTTTTGGATCTGGAGAACTCCAGATATAGACCTCTTTGCAAGTCCTCAGAATGCCAGACTTCCCCGGTTCTGTTCCATAATTACGGCTCAGAACTGTCGGACAAGGGATGCCTTCCATCTCCATTGGGGTCAGGACTTCCTCTATGCCTACCCATCCATCCCCCTCATTCCCAAAACTGTATTCAAGCTTCAGAGAGACAGGGGCCATATGATCCTCATAGCCCCACGCTGGCCACGACAGATGTGGTATCCACTGCTTCTACGTCTCTCTCAAGCCAAGCCTCTGGAGTTGGGATGTGGCTCCAGATTTTCTTTCCCAGGAGAATGGGACGCTATTGTACCCAAATCCTCAGTCTTTACACCTCAGGGCGTGGCTACTGAGAGCCTAGAATTCAAGGATATCAACCTTTCTCAGCAGGTTAAGGATATCCTTTTGGCTTCAAGAAAGCCTTCCACAAGGCGGGCCTATGCCTTTAAGTGGAGAGAGTTCTCTATCTGGTGTTCAAAAAAGGAACTTAATCCTTTTTCAGTTCCAGTGGAGGCATTACTGGAGTATCTCCATTTATCATCCTCTGGTCTTAAGACTAATTCAGTAGGGGTCCACCTTAGTGCCATTGTGGCTTTCCACAAGCCCTTTGATGGACAACCTGTCTCCTCTCAACCGCTTGTAGCGTGGTTTATGAGAGGCGTACTCTTAACTAAACCTCCCATTAAGCCACGACCCGTGGCATGGGATTTGAACCTTGTCCTCGGGCAGCTTATGAAACCGCCCTTCAAACCCTTAGCCACTACATCTCTAAAATTTCTTTCTTGGAAAGTAATCTTCCTAATTGCCCTCACTTCTGCAAGACGCATCAGTGAGCTACAAGCTTTAGTGGCTGATCCTCCTTATACAAGGTTCCACCATGATTAAGTAGTTCTTAGAACTCACCCTCACTTTATGCCAAAGGTGGTTTCGCCTTTTCATTTAAACCAGTTGTTTTACCTTCCTGTATTCTTCCCTAGGCCTCGCACCTCTAATGCAGAAAGGAATCTTCATACTCTAAACTGTAAAAGAGCTTTAGCTTTTTACCTTCAGAGAACTAAGCAACATAGAAAGGCTTCTCAGCATTTTGTTGCCTTTGACTCCAGTAATCTTGGATTACCAGTTTCCAAGCAAACTCTTTTTCTAACTGGATTGCAGATTGCATATCCTTTGCCTATGAGAGCAAGGGACTTTCTCTCAAAGGTCATATCACAGCTCACAATGTGAGAGCAATGGCGGCCTCTATGGCCAGCCTTCGCTCAGTGTCCATTGATGACATTTGCAGAGCAGCCACTTGTAGCCCACTACTGCTTAGACAAGGACTCCCGTCGAGGTGCCTCGTTTGGCCAGGCTATTCTCCAGCATCTCTTTCAGACTTAGAACAACTCTTATCCGCCGTCCCGGGTTTTGATGCCAGAGATCCATGGGAGGAAGCATGACCATCTCAACCTGGGTTTCGCAGCTTTCTGGGGTCATCTCCCTGGCATCTCTCAGCTTGGAAGTGCCCATATGTGAAGACTACATTCCTGCTTGTTCCTGGAGATAACGTTGTTACTCACCTGTAACAGGTGATCTCCGGGAACAGCAGGAATTGAATCTTAAGTGGTAGAGATGAGGAATGGTATCTGATTTCAAAAAAGCATGGGACAAACACAGAGGATCTCTAAAGAAAGAAAGGGGACTGTTGTAGTTGTTGATATGGAAGGACAGACTAGATAGGCCATGTGGTCTTTTTCTGTCATCGGTTTTCTATGTTAACAACCCACCCATCTCCCCTGGGAGTTGTGTATCTCTCTCTCTCTCTCTCTCTCTCCTATAAACTCAACTGAAGAGGGAGAGTTGGGAAGGCAGTGGCGCAGCGCAGTGGGATGCTCCCAAAAGCTTTCTTATTTGACGCTGGGGAGCGTTCCCGTGTGGGCTGCATCTGTGCCAACGATACCCATATGTGAAGACTCAATTCCTGTTGTTTCTGGAGCTCACCTGTTACAGGTGAGTAATTACGCTTTACCTGCAGTTTCCGAAAAAATTGACATATTTTAAAAGGTTGATATACGACCATAGGAATAAATGGCAGTCCAAAATTCAACACTTATAGCAGAGGATCTAATCTACATGGTCAATTAGTACATACTGCCTGTTTGATGGACTGCTCTGCATCTTACAACCAACCTACAATTGGGTTGGGACATTTTAGTTGCAGCTCTTGCAGTTTTTGGCACATCACTGGTCCATTTTGGACAGATTCCGCAATGGGTATATCATACTATTCTCATTGGAAGACAACTTGTACTACATCATTTTCAGTCTATATGATCCTCTGCCCCCTTGCTTCAAGAAATGCATTGATTGTACGATTCGACCTGTTCGCCATAGATTATGTGAATATTCATCACACTTGAATATGAAGGTCATGAGCGCTCCAATGGTCAGTCATTGTATACAGTATCAACACACTTTGAAGGACTTAAAATGGAGGATAATTGATTGGTTTCCAATGGATCCCCATGGGGGAGATTGAGAACATAAATTGCAAGTGCTGGAGCAGTCCTGGATTTTCAGATTGGCCATTGTTGTTCCTCAAGATTTAAATCAAGAACTTGATTGGTGGCGTTTACTTTGGCTATTTGGAATGCTGCTAGGTCTGCCTATATCTGATCTCTATTGTTTTTTTAATATCATGTGCCCTTTCTAGGCCAGTCCCGAAATACTCTGGACCCAAAATTCTGACCAAATGGCCGAGCCTGAAATATTCGGGATCGGCGCAATGACGCAGATACTAAAGATTAATGAGCGAAATACCGGAAGCTAATGACAACACACATTTGGGCTGATGAAAAGAGAGTTGTGCTAGTGTTTCTATTTATACACCAGGCCAAAACAGCCAGAAAACAACCTGCAAATAGGTCATTAGCAATAGGTGATTTAGAATTAAAAGCAAAGTAAACAAGATGGAGTCAGCTGGTAAAAGAATGCGAAAAGAACGATATAAAGCTGCTGAAGTCATTAGGTTTCTCACAGAAAGTGATGGTAACAGTAATAGCAGTGGCGAAGATGTCATTGATAATGAAACAAGAGGTTTTCACAAAAAATGTGGACTTTGAAGGCTTGGATGACAGTGACCCAGATTCAGTAGCAGCCACAGCTGAACCTCCAGGTTAGTAATTATTTGCAGACATTATTTATGTCACCTATATATCAGCTATGTCTTTAGGTACAACAAAACGCTAAATGTCACATTTATATTGATAAATTGTTCAGTTTGAAAAATGTCAACTATAATAAAACATTTTCATTTACAGTTGTGGCCGCGGCTGAACCATCTGTAAATATAAATCGTCTTGGCAGAGGGAAGCTTTGCCGTCATACTGCAGACCGTGGCGATAATGCAACTACATCACAAGTACGGACAAGAAGAAGCAGTCTTCCATGGAAAACAACTCCAAAAGACGTCCGTCAGTTTCCTTTCATTGCACAACCAGGCATAGCCAAACATATGGGTGTCAATGCAACTAAATTGGACTTCTACAAACTCTTTGTTACAGATGAACTAATTTCAATGATTGTTCTTGAGACAAATCGCTATGCAGCAGAACTGTGTGCTAAAATACCAGCTGACAAGCCTCATGCCCGAATGAGAAAATGGCAAGACGTTGACCATAATGCTATATGGAGAATGTTGGCGTTGACGATGGCTATGGGAATAATCAAGAAGCCTATGATCGACTTGTACTGGTCTGGTCAACTACTGTTAGAAACTCCATTCTTTCCATCAATAATGAGCCGAAATACATATAAGCGAATATTACAGGCCCTTCACTTTCAAAACAATGCAACACAGAAACCCGAGGGTGATCACATTTGGAAGCTTCATCCATTCTATGACATTATTACAAAGCGATTCCAAATTGTTTATATCCCGGAACAAGACATTTCAATTGATGAATCTCTACTGTTTTTCAAAGGAAGGTTATATTTCAAACAATACATACCTACAAAACGCTCAAGATTTGGCATCAAATCATATGAGCTGTGTGAGTCACGTAGTGGATACACTTGGAAGTATATGCTATACTCAGGTCAAGATGCAGTTCTAAGTGATGGTTTACATGGAAGTAGCTACTGTATTGTGCTGAATCTGATTGATGGACTGCTTGATCAAGGCTATCGATTGGCTGTGGATAACTACTACAACAGTCCAGAACTCTGTATGGATCTGTATGACCGAGCAACATCCTGCTTTGGAACGGTACGATCCAGTCGAGTTGGTATGCCTACTGACCTGCGTCTAAATGTAGATGGAAGGAAATTGAAACGAGGAGATGTCACATATCGTACAACAGATAAACTGCTAGCACTTTGCTGGTATGATAAGAATTATGTAACAATGTTGTCCAACTGTCATGATGGCTCTGTAGTTGACACTGGAAAAAGAGATCGGAATGATCAGCCAATTCGAAAGGCACAAGTTATCGTTGACTACAACAACATAATGGGCGGTGTAGACAGAACAGATCAGTTATTGGAGTATTATGCTTTTCTGCGCAAAACTGTAAAGTGGTACAAGAAAGTTGCCTTTCATCTGTTGGACATAGCAGTACTCAATGCTCAGATACTCTGGAGCAAGTCCCACCCAGAGGAGAAAGTGACAGGACTTGACTTCCGTATGAAGCTTATCTTGACTATCATTGAAACAGTTGGTCCTGATGCTAGTGCATGTGATGCTGGTGGCCGACCAAGTACTGGTGTTTCCCCATTTTGCTTGACTGCTAGACATTTCCCTAGCCTCATTCCACCAACTGAGAAGAAAACTACTGTATTTCGACAGTGTTGCGTGTGCAATGAGAGTCTCGGACATCGACATGTTGCTGGTGACAATCGTAAACGTGTTGAAACTAAATATCACTGTGCTGACTGTGGAAATGTACCTCTGTGCTGCACCATGTTTTGCATATTTTCATAATAATGAAGATCTTAAATAACTTGTAATTGTTATGATCAGTTAAAATTAAATCGAATGTATGCAACTAATAACGATTGCTTTTATAAATAAAGTGCACCTATTTTCATGTTTTTGAGCCTTCAGTTATACATATTTGTGTTGCTGTCTCATTTTTCTATCAAATGGTATATAATACATGACCATAGCAGAAAGAAAATCACTGTTATAACATATTGAATAAGACCGGCACAATTTTCCTGAGAGATGGAAAAATTAACCCGGCTGCAGAATGTGGATTAGAAATTTAAAGGGAGCCTTGATAGGGTTTTAAGCATGTCACGCCGTGATTTTAAAGAGGAACTTGGAGAAATTGAGAGTTACACATGTTTGGGATCATTGGATGTTCTTTTGAGCATTGAGACAGAGTTTTAAGAATTGACAAGCTCTAAATGTAGTGCTGTGTTAGACTTGTGACATCATTCTGGCTTGAACGGAACATCTTGTGACATCATTCTGGCATTTAACGGACATTTGTATGGAATACGATACAACGCTTCAGCAATAAACTGCTGGATCCTGCTTCCTGGCTGGATAAGGGATAGCTGGCATAATAGTTGAGAGTTCTGTAGAACCAAACTGCAAGTTTTTGCTTTCTAATGACTTTTATAGGTGTTTTAAAGTGTTTTCATAGATGTTTGTGTTGGAAAACATTAGTGGTGTCTAGTATACTTGATAAACTCTCCTTTTTAATATTTTTTATCCCGAGAGTCTTCACGACCTCATGATAAACATTCAGACATAAGAATTTTTCCAGTGGGGAGCTCCTTTTTTAGGAAGGTTTGCTTTTTGTCATTGATATTAATTCTGTGGACTTTTTGGGTGGAGTCTTTTTTGAGTAGGACATGATTTTTGGCGCCCTTGAAAACTATTCATAACAGTTTGAACAGAAGGACCACATTCCGACTGCAGTGAAATTAGACACACTTGTGATCAGTTGTCGGTAGTCACATGACTTGAATCAACCAATGAATGATGGCTATAATGTTTAAAATGACCACATTCCCTCCCTGTTACATTTTCACAATGGTGAAGGCGACACCGTCAGAAAAGTCATTATCACCAAACTTCAAAGGGGGTACAAAGCCATCTCCAAAGACCTTGGGATTCCTGTGTCTACAGTTCACAATGTTATTAAGAAGTTTCCTGCTCATGAAGCTGTCAGGAATCTCCCAGGTGGTGGGAAGAGGAAAATTAATCCAATAAGTCTTTGAAGGTTAGTGTGAACTGTTGGAAAAATACCACATACTACATCCAAAGAGCTTAAGGCTGACCTGGAACAGTGGTTTCAACCCGCACCATATGCTGTGCACTCAACAAAGGACTTCATGGGCAAAGGCGAAGGAGGGACCCCACTGCTCAGGCATAAAAAGGCACACCTGATCTTTGCCCAAACCCACATTGAGAAACCACAATCCTTCTGAGAAAATGTTATGTGGACAGATGAAACCAAATTTGAGCTCTTTGGGAATGCAGACCAATGATACATTTACAGATGAAGAAATGAAGCTGTTAAGGAAAAAAGAATCTTTCCTATAGTTAAATATTGTGAAGGTTCAATAATATTGCGGGGCTGTTTTGTTGCCTCAGGAACTGGAGTCCTCGAGCGTATTAAAGGAATTATGAAGTCAGAGGACTACCAAGGTATTTTGGAGTGAAATGTGCTACCCAATGTCAGAAAGATAGTTCTGTGTCAAAGGTCATGGGTCCTCCAGAAGGACAATGACTCAAAACATATATCAAATAGTACAAAAGAATGGTTAAAAATGAACAAATGGACTGTTTCAAACTGGCCAGCAATGAGTCCTGATCTCAACCCAATCAAGAACCTTTGGAAAGAACTGAAATCTGCCATTATTAAAAGGAATCCTGGAAACATTCATGAGCTGGAACAGAGTGGGAGAAACTACCAGCAGACAGATGTACGAAACCTATAGATTGGCTACAAGAAACATTTGGCGGCTGTCATCACTGCCAAGGGTTGTGCAACCAAGCATTAGTGAAGGGTGCCATTAATCCTGTCTAGGTCATATTTTGTTTTTTTTCTCAAAGTACTAAGTCCAAATTGCACATACAGCTTTTTTTGGGGTTATATACCTTAGAACATGATATTAAAATATTATGATGACATACATTTAGAATATTTCTAATTATTTCTCAAGATATTGTACACAACATTCCTAAAATGCAAGGGTGCCAATAATTTTGAACAGAGCTATATTTTCCATCTTGCCATGCAATACTTGCTGAATATACTCAGTGCTTTTCTTCATGTCTGTCTTTTTTTTTTTTTTTGCCAGAGAAGGCGCTTCTGTGCTTGTTCATGGAACTGAAGGAACTGATTCCACACTTCAGGTGACATCACTCGCTCAAATCATCCTTGATCCAAGGTGCAGGACTTTTCGTGGCTTTGAGGCCTTGCTGGAGAGGGAGTGGCTGCAGGTATGAATATGAGCTATCAATGAATAGACTTTCTGAGCTTTGAGTACCTGTTGCATTATTCATCCAAATAAAAAATTTGTGGAATTCTGATATCTAATAGCACAGTATTCAAGAGCACTTATCTGAATAATGATGCTTGCTATCCATTTAAGTGGCGTTGGTGGGATCTGTCCTATGATTTTCAGCTGTACTATTTAGATAGTGCTGCTGAAAATCATTCTCTAGGAACAAGCAGGAAGTCGGCCCTCACATATGGGTGACGTAGGCACAGATGGAGCCCGCACTGTATTCATTCTGCAGCTTTTAAAGAAAGCTGTTGGGAGTTACGCCACACATGCGTGGTCACTCTCCCGCCCAAGGATGCCATCTTACCTCAGCCTTCTATTTTCCGTGGAGCCCAGCAAATGTCTTGTCTGTTCACTCGTTAAAAAGTTGATTTTTTTCTAGGCACGTTTTTGCCCTCTTTTACCAATTCGCATTCTGATCACCTTCCCTTCACCTGGGATTGTCCTCACCTTGGCATTGTGTTTTTTCTTGGGTCCATTCGTTTTTATTTTTCTCGGGTTTTTCCTCGTGCATACACTGACTGGGATATTAGTTTGATCTCGCTGGAGCTGTCTTTTCTGCTGTGTCCTCAGTCATTGGCTTCAAGCAGTGTGGCAGGTTCTCCTGCACCATGTCCATAATGGACTGCCATAGCTGCTGCCTTCGCTGACTCTGTGTGGATCACGATGACTCCACCTGCCCGCTTTGCCTGCAGATGTCGAGCAAAAGTTGGAAAACCCGTGAATCTAAATGAGAATCTATCTTCAGTCAGAAGTCCTCTATTTCTGCCCCAGCATAGAGTGTAGAATTGCTATCCTTGAAGCCACAACCGATGATTCATAGTCGCGCAGCCAAGCTTGTTCTGAGTTCCGGGTTCGTGGAACCTCAGATCGAGGATTGTCCTTAGAGGACCTCCACCATAAAGTATAGACTCTGCCCAAGTCGGCGTCAAGGTCAGAGGCTGTATCTGGTGGTAAGACCTCAGGCACAAGCCCCGGAGCCCTCAAGGTGAGGCCGAGGGTGATGGCCAGGAGTAGCCCCGAAGCTGCCCCAGCAGAAGGATGGACCCATCACCATCAGTGATTTCCTGTAGGAGGAGCCGGCAGCTACGATGCCACCTGGCCTCAAAGCCAGGATGGTGACCCTGCAGTGCAGTCTGGCTGCCTTCCTGGACTCGTAGCACTGTCCAATTCCCAGTGTCTCTGGGTCATCGGTACCAATGTTGGGGCACTCCTCTTTGAGAGCTTCTCTGGAGCATGTCCAGCGGTGCTAGAGAAGCATGCTTGCCAACCACAATGCTTCTCTTCACCCATAAGGCCTCTGACCCCATTGATACCTCCATCGGTGCATCTGGCTGATATCTGTCAGGCCCTTGAGGTGCTCTCTGACTGTGCATGGGAGACTGAGGACGAATTGCCCAATACCCAACTTCATAAAGATGTGTTGGATCCCTCCCCGCCGCAGGAATGAAGACTGTCCCTGCTCGAGGACCTTGCGTTCCTCGACTTTGTACTGGAGATGTCCAAGGCCCTGTCCTTTGTGGCTGAGCTGGAGGATGAACCTTGTGCTGAGGACCTGGAGATTCTCCAGTACGATGCCTCTCCAAGGGAGACATTGACAATGCCTGTCCTAGAGCGTTTGCTCTTCAGGATTGGGAAGCCCTGGTGATGGTGCCTGTTGTGAGCAAGTGACTCGATTTCCCAGTATAGAGTCCGCAAGGGCCCAGGTTTGAAAAGACACAGCCGCCATACAACTCCATGGTAGTTGAGTCTGTCGTGCGTTGGATCAAAAGCCAGAAGACTTACTCCTCGGTGCCCCTGGGCAGGGAGGCCCGCACCATGGATGGGTTTGGTAAGAAGTGCTACCAGGACTCGATGCTCGTGGCTCGCATCCAGGCTTATCAGTTGTACATGGGCATGTATCTGAGAGACCTGGCAAAGGAGCTTGCTGGGTTCTCTGCTGGACTGACTGATGAATCTCTAGTGTGGTTTTGGACCCTGGTCTACTCAGTCAAGGACTGCTCCAAGTTTATTGCTCGGGCAGCCTATCATGGCTTTGAGTGCATGGCTTGGATAGCTGCTAGAGAAAAGGGTTCAGGACAAGTTGGTTGACGTCCCATGCCAAGGGGACAACCTCTTTGGCAAGCCCATGATAGACAAGGCGGCCGAGTTTGAGTATATGACCAGGACCATGCTCTCTCGGAAAACCGCTGACCCTTCCTGATGGAAGGCTTTGTGGAAAACGTCCTTCTACCCAAAGAAGAAGACTTACGGAACTTACCCGAAGTTTCCACCTACCAAGATTTCTAACAGGGTCAGCAGGCCAAGGACCAATAAAAAAGGGACGGCGATGGCAGTGGGGGTGTAATATCGACCGCCTGGCCAGAATGAACAAAGAAATCAAGGAAGCTAACAAAAGCTACAGAGCAGTAATAATAATGGGTGATTTCAATTGCCCCGGTATCCACTGGGTCAGTGTCACAGCAGGACATGCTAGGGAGATAAAGTTCCTAGATGAAATAAATGACTGCATCTTGGAGCAGCTGGTTCATGAACCGACCAGAGGGGAAGCCATATTAGACCTAGTCCTTAGTGGAACACCAGATCTAGTGCAAGAGAAGGGTGTTGGAGCCACTTGGCAATAGTGATCATAGCATGATCGCGTATGATTTAATTAGTGGAGGAGGGATAGTAAGGAAATCCACAGTACTTCCTTTTTAACTTTCGAAAGGGAGACTATAATAAAATGAGGAAAATAGTTAAGAAAAAACTAAAAGGAGCAGTTGCAAAGGTTAAAGACTTACATCAAGCTTGGGGGGTGTTTAAAAATACTGTCTTGGAAGCCCAGACCAGCTGTATTCCACGCTTTAAGAAAAGTGGAAGGAAGTCCAAAAAACTGCCAGCATGGTTTAAAGGTGAGGTCAGAGAGGCTGTTGTCAAAAAAGCATCTTTCAGGAAACGGGAAAAAAAGAGCCAAACGACGAAACCTGGAAAAGAGCACAAGCACTGGCAAGTCAAATGCAAGGCATTGATAAGGCAGGCAAAGGGAGAATTTGAGAAGAAGCTTGCTGCAGAAGCAAAAATGCGAAATAAAGACTTTTTCAAGTACATTTGTAGCAAAAAACCTGAGAGAGAGTCAGTTGGTCCATTAGATGATAGAGGGGTTAAAGGGGCACTAAGAGGCGACAAGGCGATAGCAGAGAGACTGAATGGTTTGTTTCGGTCTTTACTGAGGAAGATATAGGGATGTTACCCAAGACTGAAGTGGTATTTAAAGGTGCGGAAGAATTGAAGGAAATATCGATACATCGGGAAGATGTATTACAACTATTAGATAAACTGAAGAGTAGCAAATCACCTGGGCCGGATGGTATACATCCAAGGGTGTTGAAAGACCTGCTATTAGTAATCTGTGAACCTTCATTAAAATCATCTGTAATACCTGAAAATTGGAGGATCGCCAATGTAACACCAATTTTAAAAATGGTTCCATGGGTGATCCGGGAAAGTAGAGACCGGTGCGCCTGACGTCAGTACTGGGAAAAATGGTAGAAACCATCATAAAGAACAAAATTACTCAGCATGTAGATAGTCATGGCCTAATGAGAGACAGCCAATATGGCTTTAGACAAGGAAGATCTTGTCTTACTAATCTGTTATGTTTTTTTGAAAGTGTGAATAAACAGGTGGACAAAGGTGAGTCGGTTGATATAGTGTATCTGGACTTTCAGAAACCCTTTGACAAGGTCCCTCATCAGAGACCTTTGGCAAAATTAAAGAATCATGGGATAGGAGGCAGTGTACTGTTGTGGATCAGGAACTGGTTAAAAGATAGAAAGCAGAGGGTAGGGCTAAATGGCCAATTTTCCCAATGGAGAAAGGTGAATAGTGGTGTACACTAGAGATTCATCAGTCAGACCAGCAGAGAACCCAGCAAGCTCCTTTGCCAGGTCTCTCAGATACATGCCCATGTACAACTGATAAGCCTGGATGCGGGCCATGAGCATCGAGTCCTGGTAGCACTTCTTACCAAACCCATCCATGGGGCGGGCCTCCCTGCCCAGGGGCACCGAGGAGTAAGTCTTCTGGCTTTTGATCGAATGCACGACAGACTCCACTACCATGGAGTTGTATGGTGGCTGTGGCTTTTCAAACCTGGGCCCTTGCGGACTCTATACTGGGAAATCGAGTCACTTGCTCACAACAGGTACCATCACCGGGGCTTCCTCATCCTGAAGAGCAAACGCTCTAGGACAGGCATTCCACATTAGGAACCACCACCCAGGAAAAAGATTTAGGCGTCATTGTGGATAACATGTTAAAACCCTCGTCCCAGTGTGCAGCGGCGGCCAAGAGAGCAAATAGAATGCTAGGTATCATAAGGAAAGGAATGGAAAATAAAACAAAAGATTTTATAATGCCTCTATATCGTTCCATGGTGAGACCGCACCTTGAATATTGTGTGCAATTCTGGTCGCCGTATCTTAAAAAGGATATAGTTTTATTAGAAAAGGTTCAGAGAAGAGCCACGAAAATGGTAAAGGGGATGGAAGGATACTCCTATGATGAAAGGCTAAAAAGGTTAGGGCTCTTTAACCTGGAAAAGAGACGGCTGAGGGGAGATATGATAGAAGTCTATAAATTAATGAATGGAATGGAACGGGTAAACATAGATCGATTGTTTACGTTATCAGAATATAGAAAGACTAGGGGATATGCAGTGAAGCTACAGGGTAAACTAATTAAGACTAATAAAAGAAAATATTTTTTCACTCAACGTGTAATCAAACTCTGGAATTTGTTACCGGAGGATGTAGTAAAGGCTGTTAGTGTAGCTGGGTTTTAAAAGGTTTTGGACAAGTTCCTGGAGGAAAGGTCCATAAACCATTATTAAGAAGGGACCCAGGATATCAATGCTTGACCCAGTACAAGCATTGCGGAACCTGTGTCTTTTGCGGAAACTGCTAGGTACATATGACCTAGATTGGCCACTGTTGGAAACAGGATACTGGACTTGATGGACCTTGGTCTGACCCAATATGGCATATCTTATGTTCTTATGTTCTTACCCCAGGGATCTGTGCTGGGTCTGCTGCTTTTTGACATATTCAGAAATGACCTGGAAAAGGGAATAACGAGTGAGGTTATCAAATTTGCAGATGACACAAAACTATTTAAAGTTGTTAAAACCCAAGAGGATTGTGGAAAATTGCAAGAGGATCTTGATAAATTGGAAGACTGGGTATCAAAATAACAGATTCAATTTAATGTGGACAAGTGTAAGGTTATACTCCTAGGGAAGAACAACCCAAACTCTGGTTACACGATATAAGGTTCCATATTAGGAACCACCACCCAGGAAAAAGATTTAGGCGTCATTGTAGATAACATGTTAAAACCCTCCGCCCAGTGTGCAGTGGCGGCCAAGAGAGCAAATAGAATGCTAGGTATCATAAGGAAATGAATGGAAAATAAAACAAAGGATATTATGATGCCTCTATATCTTTCCATGGTGAGACCGCACCTTGAATATTGTGTGCAGTTCTGTTCGCCGTATCGTAAAAAGGATATAGCGTTATTAGAAAAGGTTCAGAGAAGAGCCACCAAATGGTAAAGGGGATGGAAGGATACCCCTATGAAGAAAGGCTAAAAAGGTTAGGGCTCTTTAACCTGGAAAAGAGACGGCTGAGGGGAGATATGATAGAAATCTATAAATTAATGGATGGAGTGGAACGGGTAAACGTAGATCGATTGTTTATCAGAATATAGAAAGACTAGGGGACATGCAATGAAGCTACAGGGTAAACTATTTAAGACTAATAAGAGAAAATATTTTTTTCACTTAACGTGTAATCAAACTCTGGAATTTGTTACCGGAGGATTTAGTAAATGCTGTTAGTGTAGCTGGTTTTAAAAAATGTTTTGGACAAGTTCCTGGAGGAAAGGTCCAGAAACCATTATTAAAAAGGGACCCGGGATATCAATGCTTGACCTAATACAAACATTGTGGAACCTGTGTCTTTTGGGGAAACTGCTAGGTACGTATGACCTAGATTGGCCACTGTTGGAAACAGGATACTGGGCTTGATGGACCTTGGTTTGACCCAGTATGGCATATCTTATGATAAGTCTAAGGTCTCCAAGCCCCAGACAGCACCCCCTCCGCAACCTGTGTGTGTGTGTGTGTGTGTGTGGGGGGGGGGGGCTTTTGACTCCCTGGGCACAGTCCCTCTACTTCAGAGTCATAATTCAGAGTGCACCATAGGGTGGCATCTGGTTCGCTTTGCCCACCTCTGGCCAGGCATCACCACCAATGCCTGGGTTCCGCAGGTGGTGCAGTAGGGTTACCTCCTCAATTTTGAGCAGATGTCCCCTCCGTTTTTCCAGGGGAACCCTCCATGACCTCTCTTCACCAAGACCTCCTGCTGAAGGATTTTGTAATCCTCCTCGCGGACAAGGCAGTGGAGCCTGTCCGCTAACATCTCTGGGGCAAGGGGTTCTACTCCCGATACCTCCTTGTCGCTAAAAAGATAGGCAGGTTCTGTCATAGTCTAGATCTGCGGGACTTCAATCGCTTTCTGGTCAGAGAGAAGTTCAAAATGGTATCCCTTGAAATGTTTCTGCCCTACCTCCAGCAGGGAAATTGGCTATGCTCCTTGGATCTAAAAGATGCCTATACCCACATCCTGATTCATCCCAGGTACTCTCGGTTCCTCTGCTTCATCGTAGGCTTCCACTATCAGTACAGGGTTCTGTTCTTTGACCTCTCAGCTGCCCCAAGCATGTTCAACAAATGCCTGGCGGTGGTCACCATCTATATCCAGCTACAAGGCATCCTCATGTGCCGCTATCTGGACAATTAGTTCAAAAGGTTCACCAGAGAGAGGTCCATCAAGTGGGCTGCTGCAAGGTCAGGGGTTTGTCGTCAACTATTCCAAGTTCCATCTGCAGCTCCCACAGTGTCTGGAGTTCATAGGAGCCCTCCTCGATACTACTCGGGCCAGGGCCTTCATCTCTCTAGACACGGTGCAACAGCTTGCGTCTCTGGTGACTGAAATGCAGGGTCGCATGACTGCATTAGCCTGCCTCATGCTGCACCTCTTGGGTCACATGGCCTTGACAGTTCATGTGACCCCAGATGCCCGCCTCCGCATGCGGCAGGCACAGTGGTCCCCCAACACTCAATGGTCTCAGACCTTCGGGCCCCTCGCAAATTCCCTCATCTGGTGGCAGCATCTTCTGAACCTCTTGGCAGGTTTGTCCTAGGCACCGCCTGTCCAGAGTATCCTCACCATGGATGCCTCCAAGCTCGGATGGAGAGCCCACTGTGGTGGTCTCCGATCTCAGGGCATCTGGACACAGGAGGAAAGCATGCAGAAGATAAACTTCCTTGAGCTTTGGATGGTGACTAATGCACTTCGAGTGTTCCAGAGCCATCTCTCAAACCAGGTGGTCCTCATCCAAATGGACAGCCAGGGTAGCGATGTTCTCCTCAACAAGCATGGTGGCACAGGCTTGTACCTCTCCTGCTGGGAAGTGGTCCGCCTCTGCACCTTTGCTGCAGCATTTTCTGACTGGCCCTGCACTATCCATTTTGTGCTGGCCATCCACCCCCTATACAGCCTGTTAGAATTGGGCGTTCAGCGGTAGACCCGATTCTCATCCCGTGGAGGCTAGACGTGCCCACAGGATCAGAATCAGGTTTACCTGCTTGGACGTCCAGGCCAGGCCCCAATTCTGATCAGCCGCACATCTTGCACCTACCCAGCTAATTCAGCCAGGCTCCTGAATGGAGCCTCAGTACCATGGTGTCCCATCGCCATGGCACCGTGGCTCCATTCAGGAGCCACGATCACCAGCCAACAAACAGATCTATGTTTCCCTGCAGCCCGTCTCCCGATCGGGCCTTCCAAGGCCAGGGTTGGACTGCGGGAAACCCCCTGTGCCCTCTCACCTTCTCCGGGTTCCACGCCATGATCCTCCGCTGTCCAGGGGGGACTTATTCCACCTTTGAGGAATAAGTCCCTCATCTACATTGAAGGCCCCAGACATACAGGGCTGACCTCTGAATCGGCCCTGTACATCTGGGGTCAGTCGCTGCCCACTGTCCGCTCTCACTCCTCCCCTGGCCCACCCACTCTTGCCCATGAACAGAGCTCCCCGCACAAACCGGCAATACATGTGGGGAGCTCTGTCCCTAGCATAACGATCCGGGCAATTAGTGGGTCTGGATGTCTGGATCAAAAGTCCAGACTCACTAAACATGATTTGGAATGACTCATAGTGTCAGGGTAGTGCATGGGCAGTCTTGCTAATTGTCTAGATAGCAGTGATATTTGGTCCACTATGCTGATATTTTCGGAACACTCAACAAATAAAAACGAGGACATCGGTAGCCAGATGCCCCCTAATCCAAAGTCCTTTTATTTTAATATGGTTTCATCAGCACAACTCAAAAAATCATAAAAAACATAGAAACCTTAGTAAAAGACAATATCAAAGGGACTTATGTGTCGAAGAGCCCATAAAGGTTTCAGCTCAGGACTTCAGCTCAAATGTCTCCCTACAATCCTGACATACTCCATTGCGGGCATCCACATTTCGATAGTGAGCAACCACCATCTGCATCAGGGGAGGGTATTCCAAAGCTGTAATTCCAGTAATAGATCCCAATTCAAACTTCAGCCGTATTTCATGTCAAACATATTACTTAGACACGCTGTTGAGTTATCTGGATAGCTGACTTAATGTTGCTGTTATCTGGATAGCTATTGCAGATGGTGCTCTGGCTGCTATTCGGATGGCAGCACTGAATATTTGGATTATCTTTAAATGCTACAGCTGGTTTTAGCTTCCCCCCCTCCCCCCACCATTCACAGTGTTTACATATCAGGCCATACAGAGTAGTTTTCTTGTTTGTGTATTGGCAATTTAGTTTCTAACTGTGTTTTAATAATTGGATTGTTAGTAAATTAAAGTTGTATTTTATACTACATTTGCACTTATATAACATGTAAATTTTGTTCAAGTGAACAATTTGGGCCTGATATTCAGTGTCTGTGGCTAGCACTGCTAAAGTGTTTAGCCACTGGCGCTAAACTTTAAACCCAGGTGTTCAATGACAAGGCCATATCCTGGCTCCAACATTGAATATCTGGATTGCTGCGAAGCTAACCACTCAGTGGCGATATTCAGCCACTGCCCAGTTAGCTTCTGAGATGAAAGTTAGGCCAGGGTTTCCTGCGCCTGACTTTCGCCGTGTATCATGAACCAGACAGTGGCTCAATATTGCTACTGCTCGGTTAGTGATGAGTGCCACCCTGGAACTCCCCCAGCATGCCCTGATGTTGATACCGATTAGCATCAGAGCGTGTAGCGGCAGCATTAACTGTGTTAGTACTGCTAAATATCCCACAGAGTGGCATTTACACGCTTTGCAAGTCTACAAACTGTGTAAATGCCATTGAATATCTCTCCCCTCTTTATTTTCAGGTGATAATAGTTTTTTTGATTTCAAGCCCACCTTTACAAATAATGCTCAAGCACTTACAGTAATACAAATTCATTAATGAGAAATCTCTTCTCCAAAGAGCTTATAATCTAATTAGGTACCCTGAGGCAAAGGGGGATTTTATTTTATTTATTTGATTTTTCTATACTGCTCCTTCCAAAGATCAGGGGTGGTTTATAGATAATAGAACATTTTACATAGAGCTTGCTTGTGGTTCTGGGTTTTGCATGGAGGTAAGTAGAATCTGAACCCTGGTTTCCTGGGTTCTCAGACCTTTGACCTAACCACTAGGCTGCACCTTATTGTCCAGATATGAAGCGGTATAGGCTCATTTTGCATAAGTGATTAGTGCTTATTGGGGAGATTCAGTCTGTCTGTTGATCTGTCCTTTTGTATGCATGTTTGCGAATGATGTCACTCCAGTGCAGAGCAGCAGCCTAAATAGCTAGAGGGAAGTCTTGCTGTCATGAAGAGCAGGACTGCGGCCTGGCTGCCTTAAAGCAGGGAATGGGCAGGTAAGGGGGTGGAGCATGGAGTGAAGGGGCAGGATTTGAGGAGGAATGCTGGTATAGCATAAAGGAATGGAGAGGATCTAGAGGGAGAAGAGGGTGGAGCAGTGGGGAGGGTTGGAGTCAGAGGACAGACTGAGACTTGAGAGTCCAAGTGAGGATTATCAAACAGGAAAGTGGAGAGATTCAGAGTTGATTGGGAGGAGAGGGAGAAACACAAGTCTTCTAAGACTAACCGGTCCTCGAAGGCTAGATCTCCCTCTAAACATCGAGATGCCACTGGCGTTGCCCTCGAGGACATTTCACTGGCAAAACAGCCCCAGCGGGAGTCTTCGGGCTCCAAAGCTTTGTCGGGGCTCCAGGATGTTCCCAAGGCCTCGACCTCGATGGAACTACTGGTGCCATGCTCGGGGGTTGTGGCCGCTTCCACGGGTACCAACACCCCGGCATCGGCAGTGGACAAAAGACTCCTCGCTATCGAAGGCAGTCTAGTGACTCTTTTAGCTACTTCGGTACCGCTAAAGTCGCTGCAGACGGTTCTGCAGGCACCGGTACCAATGCCGGTACCGGTGCCATTGCCCTCAGTACCTGTTTCAAAAGGCATGCTTCCCCCGATGCCGAGTTTGGAATCTCTCCAGCATGGGGGATCAGGTACCGACTCGTTTTGGTACCGACATCGAGCGGTTCCGACGCCATCTGCTTTGGGAGAACCTGGTGCTTCCTCCTTTTGAGTCTTCCGATTCCGATGACTCGGATGATTCCACCGGTATCAGGGCTGAACTTTTACAAGATTCAACTCCTTCTCCTCAACGCAGAATGTCCCCTCCTGAGGATATATCTTTTCATGATTTTGTACGTGATATGGCAAAGGGTCTTACTATTACAGTAGTACCAGAAAAGGAGCCTAGGGCAGAAGAATTGAGAATTCTTCAATATCCTTTGGCTCCAAAGGAGGCAGCTATGCTTCCTATACACCAGATCTTACATGATCTAATGTTAAGAATGTGGGAAGCTCCTTTAACAGTATCCTCCACATTCTAGACGTCTTGACACTATGTATCGAGTACCACCTTGTCCAGGGTTTCAGAAGACTCAGTTACCACATCATTCTATGGTGGTAGAGTCCGCCATGAGGCGGATTAAGAGTGCTAAAAGACACTCTTCCAGTCCACCAGGTCGTGAGTCTAGAACACTGGATGCCTTTGGTCGTAGATGCTTTCAGTCCTCCATGCTATCAGCAAGAATCAGTTCCTATATAATATACATGGGAATGTTTCTTGAACAGGTTACAAAAGAGTTGGAACTTTTGAACCCTTTCCTTCAAGAGGATAAATGGACAGATCATTTGAATTTGGTCAAACATGCTCAAAATGTCTCTAAGTTTATGAATCGTGCTACCTTTGACTGTTTTGAATGTATTAGCAGAACTTCTGCTATATCCATAGGAGCACGTCCTATTGCCTGGCTCCAAGCTTCAGACTTGGCGGAATGGGTGCAAGATAAGCTGGGAAACATTCCTTGCACAGGAGAAAATCTCTTTGGCAAGGATTGGCAGCTCAAAGCTAATGATATTGACACTGATAATACAACTTTAGACAGATTGTCAAAATCTACAGCTAACCCAGCCAAGAAAACGTTTTTCAAAAAACCTTTTTTCTCTAAAAAGAAAAAATTCTATACATCTTCCACCCAGCAAACACATGTTCCCCAGAAGGGGCAACAACAAACTAGACAAAGAAAGACACAAGCTCAGCAGACCCAGCCTCCTCAGGGTCTTTGACCGTTGTCTAGAGAACTTAGCCATTCTTCCTATTCCATGCCCAGAACCTTTAAATATTCCAGGCCGTATCTGCCATTTTGCCAAAAGATGGCAACAAATCACATCAGAAAATTGGACTCTATCTATTGTGAGTCTGGGATACAAGCTTCATTTCCTCAGCTTGCCCCCATCCATGCTAATAAAACAGTTCAAATCTCAACCGCCGGTCTCAGACCTGTTGTGGCAAGAGGTCATCACTCTTCTGGCTCAAGGGGCTATAGAAGAGGTTCCAATGTCGCAGCAGGGCACAGGATTTTATTCCCCCTATTTTCTCATTCCAAAGATGTCAGGGGGACTAAGACCAATCCTGGACCTCAGAGAACTGAACAGATATTTAGTCCGAGAAAGGTTCAAGATGATCTCCCTCGACACACTTCTCCCATACCTTCACGAGCAAGATTGGCTATGTTCTTATGTTCTCTAGATTTAAGGGATGCTTACATGCATAAGAACATAAGATATGCCATACTGGGTCAGACCAAGGTCCATCAAGCCCAGTATCCTGTTTCCAACAGTGGCCAATCTAGGTCACACGTACCTAGCAGTCTCCCCAAAAGACACAGGTTCCGCAATGCTTGTACTGGGTCAAGCATTGATATCCTGGGTCCCTTCTTAATAATGGTTTATGGACCTTTCCTCCAGGAACTTGTCCAAACCTTTTTTAAACCCAGCTACACTAACAGCCTTTACTACATCCTCCAGTAACAAATTCCTGAGTTTGATTACACGTTGAGTGAAAAAATATTTTCTTTTATTAGTCTTAAATAGTTTACCCTGTAGCTTCATTGTATGTCCCCTAGTCTTTCTATATTCTGATAACGTAAACAATCGATCTACGTTTACCCGTTCCACTCCGTTCATTAATTTATAGACTTCTATCATATCTCCCCTCAGCCGTCTCTTTTCCAGGTTAAAGAGCCCAAACCTTTTTAGCCTTTCTTCATAGGAGTATCCTTCCATTCCCTTTACCATTTTGGTGGCTCTTCTCTGAACCTTTTCTAATAACGCTATATCCTTTTTAAGATACGGCGACCAGAATTGCACACAATATTCAAGGTGCGGTCTCACCATGGAACGGTATAGAGGCATTATAATATCTTTTGTTTTATTTTCCATTCCTTTCCTTATGATACCTAGCATTCTATTTGCTCTCTTGGCCGCCGCTGCACACTGGGCCGAGGGTTTTAACATGTTATCCACAATGGCGCCTAATCTTTTTCCTGGGTGGTGGTTCCTAATGTGGATTGATCCTTATTCATGCAGATCACAGAAAATTCCTTCAATTTCTAGTCAAGGGAAGACATTTTCAATACAGGGTCCTTCCTTTCGGACTGGCCTCTGCTCCAAGGGTCTTCACAAAATGCATGGCAGTAGTAGCAGCATTTATGAGAACTCTAGGAATTTTTGTCTTCCCTTACTTAGACGGTTGGCTCATTCGAGCACCGTCAGCTCTAGAGGCAAGTCATGCTCTTTCCCGAGCAATGCACATACTGCAGTACTTGGGATGGATCATAAACCTTCCAAAGTCCCAGCTCACTCCTTCTCAATCCCTCGAGTTTATAGGGGCTCACTTGGACACACAGCAGTCAAAGGCTTTCCTGCCTCAGCCTTGCTGTCTGAGCATCATCAAACTAGCATCTCAAGCAGTGCTACAAACCTTCCTCACTGCCCGACAGATGCTTCGACTTCTAGGACACATGGCATCTACAGTCCATGTGATTCCTTATGCACGCCTTCACATGCGAGCGGCCCAGTGGACCTTAGCTTCCCAGTGGTCCCAGGCCTCAGGATGCCTGTCAGACAAGATCAGAGTTACCACACGCCTGATTGCATCTCTGCATTGGTGGCAATCTATGGAAAACCTTACAATAGGCTCTCCTTTTCAGCAACCCCTACCTCAGGCTGTCCTGACGACGGATGCATCCAAGTTGGGTTGGGGAGCCCACTTGGGCGATCTGTCTACCCAGGGTCTCTGGACCCCACAGGAGGCTTCTCTTCAAATAAACCTCCTAGAACTAAGGGCCATTTCCAATGCTATTCAAGTCTTTTGTTTCCATCTCATAAACAAAACAGTTCTGGTGCAAACCAACAATCAAGTGGTCATGTTTTACCTAAACAAACAAGGCGGAACAGGCTCTCTGCAATTATGCAACGAAGCTTTGCAACTGTGGGCCTTTGCCAGAGAACTTTGCATTCATTTATTAGCAGTATACCTTCCAGGCATTCAAAACGTATGGGCGGACAGGCTCAGCCGAGTCCTGTTGCCACACAAGTGGTCTCTCCACTCATATCAACTTGCTCGAGTATTTCAAGTCTGGGGAACACCAGACATAGACCTCTTTGCAAGTCCACAGAATGCCAAACTTCCCCGGGTACTGTTCCAGACTTCCAGCTCAAAATTGTCAGGCGAGGGATGCATTCCTGCTCCATTGGAGCCAGGATTTCTTTGACTTCCCACCAATTCCCCTAATTCCCAAAACTTTATTCAAACTCCAGAGAGACAGAGGTTGCATGATACTCATAGCTCCCTGTTGGCCAAGGCAAACATGATATCCTCTTCTCTCAGGTCTCTCTCGAGCCACTCCTCTGGAGTTGGAGAGTGCTCCGGATCTTCTGTCCCAGAATAACGGATCCCTACTGAACCCCAGTCCCTTCATCTCAAGGCCTGGCTGCTCAAGGCATAGAATTTCAAGATCTAGGCCTTTCACAAGTGAAGGATATTCTTCTAGCTTCCAGAAAACCTTCCATAAGGCATTCTTATGCTTTTAAGTGGAAGAGGTTCTCAGTCTGGTGTTCCCAGAGGGGACTTAATCCCCTCTTGGTACCAGTAGAGTCCCTTCTGGACTATCTCCTTCACTTATCAGCTTCTGGTCTCAAGACCAATTCTGTTAGAGTCCATCTTAGTGCTATTGCTGCATCTCATAAACCCTTCGATGGACAACCAATTTCCTCTCATCCTCTTGTTTCAAGATTTATGAGGGGTCTCTTTTTAACAAAACCTCCCATCAAACCACCTCCGGTGGCATAGGATCTTAATGTTGTTCTGGGTCAACTCATGAAGCCACCCTTTGAACCTTTAGCTACTTCGGAGCTAAAGTTTCTTTCATGGAAAGTCATTTTCTTAATTGCTATCACTTCTGCAAGATGCATTAGTGAACTGCAAGCTTTAGTGGCTGACCCGCCTTATACGAGGTTTCATCATGACATAGTAGTCTTGAGGACTCATCCTCATTTTATGCCAAAGGTGATATCACCTTTTCATTTAAACCAATTGGTTTATCTCCCAGTCTTCTTTCCTAGGCCTCATGCCTCCAGCGCGGAAAGAAATCTTCATACCTTAGATTGTAAACGGGCTCTGGATTTTTATCTTCACAGAACTCAGCCATTTAGAAAGTCTTCTCAACTTTTTCTGGCTTTTGACTCTAGTCATTTAGGACTTCCAGTCACTAAGAGAACTCTCTCTAAGTGGATTGCACTGTATTTCCTTTACCTATCACAGAAAAGTAATCCCTCTTGAAGGCCATGTCACGGCTCAGAGCCATGGCAGCCTCAACAGCTAATCTTTGTTCAGTTGCTATTGATGAGATCTGCAAAACAGCAACTTGGGCTTCTGTACATATTTTCACTGCCCACTATTGTTTAGACAAGGACTCCCGTCGGGATGCCTTGTTCGGTCAGGCTGTTCTACAGCATCTTTTCCATTCCTAGATCAACTCCTTCCCACTATCCACTCTTGGATGCCTGAGGTCCCTGGGAGGAAGCATGGCCCATCTTACTTAGATCCGCAACATTCTGGGGTCATCCCTAGGCATTTTTAGCTGGGGAGTCCCCATATGTGAAGACTACATTCCTGCTTGTTCCTGGAGATAGCGTAGTTACTCACCTGTAACAGGTGATCTCTGGGAACAGCAGGAATAAGTCTTCACAACCCACCCACCTTCCCTAGGAGTTGTCTTTCTCTCTTTCTATTTTTCTTCTACTTCTCTCCTTTGGTCTCAGCTTTCAATTCAACTGAAGTGAGAGAGGTAGTTGGGTGGGAAGGCAGCACGCATGCGTGGTGGGATGCTCCCAAAAGCTTTCCTTTTGGACGCTGGGGAGCGTTCCCGCACAGGTTCCGTCTGTGTCGACGGTACCCATATGTGAAGACTTATTCCTGCTGTTCCCAGAGATCACCTGTTACAGGTGAGTAACTACGCTATATCTCTGTAACCCGGTTAGCAACTGTCATCTCCTATGTCACGCCCTGATGCTAAGTGGTTAGCATCGGGGCATATAGCGGTGTTCAGTAAACTGTGTAAATGCCTTTAGAATATTGGGCCCTGTGTTCTCAGACAGGATGGTAAAAGAGAGGGAGAGGAACTGGTTTGAAGAAGCTGTTCAATTTAGTTAGAGCAAAGCAGAAGAATGTCATTAAGAGGCAAAAGAGTCAGGTGGTTCAACTGCTTGTGGGTACAACATAATTTACTAAATAACATTTTGGATTTGAGCTTCTATAGAAAATTTTATTGAAACTTTTTTCTTTTCTCCATGCTGTACCTAGTTAAATTTCTAATGGTGTCATTTTTTTCTATAGGCCGGACATCCATTTCAGCAGCGCTGTGCACAGTCTGCCTACTCTAACAGTAAGCAGAAATGGGAAGCCCCCTCATTCCTCCTCTTTCTCGATTGTGTGTGGCAAATCCTTCGCCAGTTCCCCTGTTCTTTTGAGTTCAATGAGCACTTCCTTGTCCTGCTATTTGAACATGCTTATGCATCGCAGTTTGGTACTTTTCTGGGCAACAATGAAAGTGAGAGGTGAGTGGGGATTAACTTCTGTTTTGACTTGTTCCAGTGTTAAATCTCTTGATGTGAGGAATTTTCACTGTTAGGATTTTTAAAGGCTTCTGACTTACAAACGTGTATAAAATGCTCCTTCAGAAAAGATAATGTTATTGACCTAGTTGAAATTGTGAGTTTGAGATTTTATACGCTTTCTGACATATGGACAAGTTTGGAGGGAGTTGCAAAAGGGAGCACATATGTGCTGCGTATTGCATCCAAGGTATTTCTCATCAGTTTAATTGACATTAATAACTTTTGTGCGTGCGTGCCATTTTTGACCTGGCAGTTTCCTTCCCCATCCTGCTCAGTTGGAATCAAGGCTGGGATCTGGCATTATGACCTATCATTTGCAACTATTTGGCAATTTGATTTTTTTTATCCCCTATTCTATATTCCCTCTCGGCTTACTTTAATCCAGTGCTTCTCATGGAGGTACACTTAGACAGCCAGGTTGTCTGGACTGCCACAGTCAATACACATAGGGGAGGTTTGATCTCATGTATATTCTCTATACACATAGGGTAGATTATATCTCATGTATATTATCTACAGATATCCTGAAAACCAGAATGATTAGATGTGTCTCCAGAATAGGACTGAGAAACTGTGCTTTAGTCCAGACGTAGTGACAGTTCTCAGCCAGACTGTATATATCGAGATTCCTTCTATAGAACCCTGCAATCATGGATCATATATATATAGCCACTAGGTGTTGCTGTTGCACAGCTACTTTGCCTCCTCCATTTGTAACATTTTCAGACCTCGCTAACCCAGCCGTGCCAGGAATGGAACCCAGCAACTGAGCCACTGGACAAACCCAGACATTTTTTAGTGTGAAAACTTAGAGAGGTCATATTCAAGGACTGCAAGGCAAAAGAAAATGCCTAGCCGCAGATGCTTTAAAATAAAACCAGATATATTCAGTAGCAGAAGATAACCCGGTTTCTGCTGTTGAATATCTAGGCTTCCCAGTCACCTTTGTCACTATCCAATCCAGTTAGCCAGGATATTCAGCCACTAACTAGATGGCTCTATGTGATTAAAGGGGATCTGATTCTGTCTCCCAACAATATCCTTTTTCTTTTTTTTTTTCTTTTTCTAAAAAAGGAATAATTAAAGCCTGTTGTGTTTCTGTAAGGGGAGAAGGAGACTTCTCTGCTTACAGAAGATCTCTCCTGCAGTTCTTCCTCTTTCTGATCTCATCCCCCTGTTTCCTAGTTCCACTTCTGCCTTTCCGTTCATGCTGTTTCTTCAGACTCATCGCCAAGCCTATCTTCCTTATCCTACCATAATTGAGTATGTACCGTTCTGTACAATTCAAAGCTTTATTTACTGTAAACCACATTTGATCTCCTGGAAAATGCGGTATCAAAATTTATTATAAATAAATAAAAATCATCCTGCTAGACCAGTCCCGACGAGTGGGTTATGCTCTCCAACCAGCATATGGAGGCAGTCTAGAGCAACTTTGTTGTTTTCATTCGTATATCCACTGGTGCAGCACCTAGAGAACCTAGTATTTGTCATCTTCCTGCAGATGGCTAGATGTTTGGATTGGTGCAGCAGTGCAGATAGATCTGACTCCCCTAGCCTAGTCCACAGTCCTATGTGTTCTGTGTGATTAAGAGCTGTAGGCCCAGCATGTGCTTGGAGCTTGGGCATGCCCTTATCTCCTCACGCTGACAGCTGCCCTGTGTCCAGTGCCGTTTCCCATGGGTTCAAGTGCTGGTGGGCTGAGGAGTGGACAGGAGGGACCCTACAGGGTCTCTGAGTAGGGGTGGTAAGATTGGGACCCGGCTCCACTTCCCTCTTGCTGTTTATCTGCTTGCTAAGGTTCTTTTTTTTATATGTATATATTTTTTCCCTTTTCTTATTTTTCTATTTGGCTCTCTTTGGCTGCTTGCAATAAAGCACCTTCAAATTTATAAAAGAAAAAGACAGATTTTCTTTGGCAGCGAGGTCTCTGAAGATTCCCTTTTTGGGGTTCCATTTTTCCATTACTTTTGCTTCTGTTTTTTGCGGCTCTCTTTTTTTCATGTTATTTTCTTTTTGCTTCATGGAGCTCGGCCAGGTACATGCTGCTGTGCTTCCTGTGACTCCTATTGGGTGAACTCTGCAGCGGACTCTTTTTTAGCTCAGAGTGCGATGGGGATGCCTCGAGGCCTATTTTTTTTCCTACATTATTGGGACCCACCCCCGGAACAGCTGGAGTCCGATGATGATTTGATTGCCTCAGCTGTGTCTCATGGTTTTCACACCTTGGAAATGGCTATCATCCTAGATGTTCGCCTGATTCCTGTAGAGATAGGCTCGAACCTTGACTGTGGTGACTGCGAAGCCTCTAAATCTGCTTTGAACTTCCAGTACGATTGGGAGGCTGAGGAGTTCCCGGATACTCTGCACCACCAAGACGTACCTTTGGATCCGTCCCATCCAGCATCCTAATGCCGTTCCCCGCCAGAGGATATTGCCTTCCTTGACTTTGTGTGGGACATGGCCAGGGTGCTCTCCATCAAGACCGAGGCAGAGGAGGATCCTTGCACGGAAGAACTGGAGATCCTCCAGTCTGAGACCCTTCCGAAGGAGATCTTATGGTACCCATTCCTTCGATCCTCGAATGCCACCTTCTCTGCATGTGGGAGACACCGGTGTCGGTGCCCATTGTCTGCAGGAAACTCGACTCCATGTATTGAGTTTCCCCAAGACTCCAGGTTCCAGAAAACCCAACTTTCCCACAACTCAATGGTTGTTGAGTCCACCATGCCGCAGACTCGAGCCAAAAGACCCATTCTCCAGGAACAAGCAGGAAGTCAGTCCTCAATTATGGGTGACATCGGCACCGACGGAGCCCTGGCGGAGAAATTCCCCAACTTTCAAAGAAAGCCTTTGAGATTGCTGTCACGCATGCGTAGTCCTCTTCCCGCTCAAGGGTGCCATCTTGCTCAGTCTCCCTTTTTCTGCGGAGCCCTTTGGACCCATGTCCTCATCTCTCGGAAAACGTTTTTTCTCTCCCAACCCGTTGGCCTTTTTTCCGGTTGCACCAGTCCTCTCCCATCCTCCCCGACACCCCCGCTTTGGCCATGTGCCAGGGGATACCCTTTTTTGCCTTTTTTTTTTGCCTTTTTCCCTTTTCTTGCTCTGGGCCCTTTTTGTGCCCTTTTTCTAACTGCTGGCCTCGAGGGCTTTCGACCTCGCAGGGGCTCTTTTTGCCCCCATGGCCACCGGCTTCAAAAAAATGTGACAGATGCTCCAAAAATATGTTGCTCACGGACACCCATGACTTGTTTTGCGGTGCCGTGGGGCTGACCACAACCTGAAGATCTGCTTGCTCTGTAAGAAAATGTCTGTTAAAGCCTTGCTAAGCCGTAAGCAGAAGACAAATGACATTTTTCGTAAGGCAGCCCCGGGGGCTCCAGTGGCGGCCTGCTCCACTGATCTACCACTTGCAGGGTACCCCGCAGTGACTCTGTCCCAGGCATCACTCCGACTAGGGTTTGCACAAGGTGGAATGGCGAAAAAAGAAGACTACCTCGAAGTCACTGTTGGGGGCTCTGGGTAGGCCTGAGCGGACTCGCGATCGTTAACTTAGCACTCTCCGGCATTCCTGAGAGTCGGACATGGAACAGCCTTGAAAGGCACCTTGTTCAGATACGGAGGCTTCCGGTGATGGTGCCCGGTCTCCTGAGGGTCGTCCCAGTGAGGATCCCCTCTCCTCCTCTACGCCAGACCTGGTAACCCCAGTGTCGGTGTCCCAGGGACCCGCTCCTGAGTGGGAGTCCCGAATGCTGGTACTAGAGTACAGTGTTTCTGCCTTCCTAGCTGCCCAGAAGGTGCTTTTGACCAGCACGACTGGCCCACGCCTTGAGACCGAGGGGCCCTCGTCTGTGGTCCCAAAAGCTGCCTTGGAAACCCCTGAGAGCCATGGGCCTCATGAGGGTCCTCGGCACCAGTCTCGCTCGCCATCCCATTCCTTGGGGGCGAGATCTTCTAGAGTCTGTGCCTCCAGCTCCAAGCAGGCCTCGGCCACGGGACATGGGGATCAGCCCGATTGAGTTCTTCTCGGACCTCTCGTGCTGGGAGTTGGATGGGGACACATCCACTGAAACTCGTGCCCATAGGGATCTTCCTTCTGATCCGTCACAAAGGCGGTCGCATCCTGAAGATACTTCCTCCTTTGTATTTGTGCGGGATATGGCTTGGGCCCTCAGTCTGCCCATGCAGACTGCGGAGGAACCAGAGGCAGAGGAACCCAACATTTTGCAATACAAATCTCTCGCTAGGGAGTCTCTCACGGTCCCTGTGCCGTCCATTTTGACCCGGCTGCTCCTCCATATCTGAGAAGCACCCGCCTCGGTCCCTATTGTCAGTAAAAAGACTCGGTGCCATGTACACAGTCTTCTAACTCCAACCCTTCCATGGTAGTGGAATCCGCGATGCAGAAGCAGAAGAGTCCGAAGTCGCACTCTTCGGTCCCACTTGGTAGAGAATCCTGTGCCCTTGATGCCCTCGGGCGCAAGGCCTACCAGGTATCCATGCTGGCATACCAGCTATATATGGGTATGTTCCTTCGTGACCTCGCTAAAGAGCTCGGCGGTTTATCCGCGGGCCTTGGAGGTGAACACCTTTTCCGTTTTCAGACACTCTTGAGATCAGTCGTGAACTGCTCGAAATTCCTTTCCCGCGCCGCATATGATTGGTTTGAATCTTCTGCCCGTGTGGCAGCAGTAGGCATCGGAGCCCGGCATCAAATGTGGCTCCAGTCCTCAGACCTGGAGCAGTTAGCAATAGAAGAGAAGGGCACAGATAGAAGCAGTTTGCCAGAAGAGCGGAGTTCCCAAGGGGGAGGGGGGGTGTAAGGAGAGAAGAGAAGAAAGGTAGTGAGGAGCTGCAGATGAATGTATTTATAGGTCAGCAGGAGAAGTTTGAACTGGATGGATGCCTATACACACATCCTTAGACCTGAAGGATGCCTACACACACATCCTGATCCATCCCAGCCACAGAAAATACCTCTGGTTCGTGGTGGAAGGAGAGCACTACCAATACAGGGTGCTGCCGTTCGGGCTGCCCTCATCGCCAAGGGTCTTTACCAAGTGCCTAGTGGTGGTCACAGCTCACCTCAGTCTCCAAGCAGCCTTTGCCTTTCCCTACCTAGGCGATTGGCTCATTAGGGGATGCACAGCTGCAGAGGCACAACACGCCACAGGGCGCACCATCAATGTCCTGTAGCATCTGGGGTTTGTCATCAATTAGCCCAAGTCCCACCTCTCTCTGGCTCAACGCCCGGAGCTTATAGGGGCTCAGCTGGACACTCTCCAGGCCAAGGCCTTCCTCCCTCAGGAAAGATCAGAATGCCTCATGGGGCTAGCCGCAGAGGTGCAGTGACACCAGTCGCTATCTGCCTGGCTTCTCCTCTGCCTGCTGTTCCACATGGCCTCCATGGTTCACGTTACCCCATACGCCCAACAGCATATGAGAGCGGCCCAGTGGTGCTTCCGCTCCCAGTGAACACAAGCTACAGGCAGGCTCTGGGACAGAGTGAGGGTGACCCGCCAGCTGGTGGACTCCCTCAGATGGTAGCAGATTCCCTGTCACCTTCAGGCTGGTATGCCCTTCCAGGCACCCATCCCCCAGACCATCCTCACCATGGACGCTGCCTCACTGGGTTGGGGAGCGCATTGGGAGAGCCTCCAGGCGAAAGGCAGCTGATCCCAGATGGAATTCCAGATGCAAATCAATCTGCTGGAGCTCCTGGTGATATTTTTGGCTCTCCGAGCCTTCTGCCACCAGCTGCAGCACTGGTTGGTGCTGGTCCAGACCGACAACCAAGTCGCAATGTTCTACATGAACAGGCAAGGGGGCATGGGAGTTGTACTCCCTATGCTAGGTCCTATGCGACATGCAGAGGGATGCTCCTAAGAGCAGTCTACCTTCTGAGCCAAGATAATGCCCTGGCAGATAGCTGAGCAGGGTCCTCCAGCCACACGTGCTTGGATCCCAAAGTGACCTCTCAGCTGTTTCGATTCTGGGGTATCCCCCTGGTGGACCTGTTTACCAACCCGGACAAGAAGCATCTGCCCCGCTTCTGCTCCCGCCAGCTTCACCCATCCTGGGTGGCAGCGGATGCATTCCTGATTCCATGGATGGAAGGCCTCCTTTATGCCTTCCTGCCAACACTACTGGTCGCCAAGACCCTCTTCAAGGTCCAGCGTGACAGGATATCACTAATACTGATCTCTGGTGGACCAGGCAACCCTGGTTCCTGCTGCTCCTCTTCCTGTTGGCCTGTTGGTGTCACCGATTCCTCTGGCCGAACCCCAGGACTACTCTCACAGGAGCAGGGATCTCTCTTACACCCCAGCCTGGGGTCCCTGTCACTCACAGCTTGGCTGCTGAAAGGGTAGCTCTAGCTCTATCACGGGCTCTGTCAGTGTCGACGTCGCCCATATGTGAGGACTGATTCCTGCTGTCCCTAGAGAGCATCCATTACAGGTGAGTAACCATGCTTTCTCTGTGGACAAGCAGGAAGTAAGTCCTCATGTATGGGTGACGTCTCCAGTGGAACACCATGCAAGAATGCTCTCTGGCTTCTATTAGAAGCTTTTGAGAGACTCCACCCCACCTGCATGCTTTCCCCTCCCGCCTGCCACCATGGCACCATCTTCTCCAGTCATTTTTCCGCAGAGACCCACAGACATAATTTCGGTCCTGTGCTGGTAAATGTTATCCTTCTCCTTCGGGGGGCCTTCCTAGGCCATCCTAGGCCTTCGGGGGGCCTTCCTTGTTAGTGCCTGCTGTCGCGGTTCCATCTGTTGCAGTTCCTTCATTGGTTCTGGCGTTTTCGGTGATATTTTATTTTTTTGACATTCTTACCCTATGGCCTGGCTAGGCCTGTGGTCACCATCGAACCATTTGATCTAGCCACAGCCATCTTCCTGGACATGTCCCAAAAAACAGTCAGCAGGTTTAAGAAGTGCACTAAGTGTGCCAGAACCATCTCCATCACCGACAGGCACAATTGGTGCCTCTAGTGCCTGGTTCTGATCACCAGCCCTCTTCTTTTAAATTCTTTTTGGCCAGAGGTCTTATTCAGTGACTTTGGCACTGGCTTTGGTCTCATTGGCTTTCCAGGGATCAGCCGACAGTGCATCGACATCTAGAAGTTTTTGGGCTCAGTCAGAGCAGAGCACCTGCAGTGCTCCAGAGCATCAGCCAGGCAGTCAGTCTCCGCCTGGACTTTAGGAATGATTTGGTCTCATTTGCATTGAAGGGGGATCCATCTGAACACTGGGCAAAGGCCCAGGTGCATCAGCATCGGAACCCTTCAAAGTGCAACATCGAGAGAGATGAGCATCAGCGCCCCATCGGGGTGCCCCAGAGAAAGGACTGCTCAACCTCCAGAGTATTGGAGGAGCACCATCTGTCTTCTGACAACTGAGGCCATGCTGCTGATACCCCCACATGGATGCTGGAAACATTGGTCAAGCTGCTCATGCCCCAAGATCTTCAGAATTGGCAGCCATGGAGGAGAGCCTCCTTCAGATGCTCTAGGTCCGCATCGCGTCATTGCTAGAGAAGCAGCCAGCTGATGCCTCAGTACCCACAATATCGTCATCAAGTATCATGCAGCTGATCCTCGTGAGGCATGCTCTGCCTGCGGAATAGGCATCAATGTCTGGCCATAGAAGAGATCAGATGCCGGTCCCTAGTGGGGCCATCTCCCTCTTGAGTGTCAGGTTCTGTTGCCCTGGCAAAACCTCAGAAGTCCTCGATGCATCATTGAACTCGTAGAAGTTCACACTCCCCTCGAAGCAGGAGGGAGCTTCAGGCAGAGACTCTGAGGTACTTTGACTTCCTCTTGGAGTTTGACTCTGATGGCTGGGTGACTGATGTGGAATCAGAGAACTTCTCGGTGGGCAGGTCTTCTGAGCTCCCATCAGACCCCTCCCCTCCACATGAATGGTGAAAGTCTCCTCCAGAGGACACGTCCTTCCAGGATTTTGTGAGGGACATGGCCAAGGCCATTCCATTTTCACTGGAGATGGCGGATGAGCCCAGGGCGGAGGTGTTGGAGATCCTCCAACACTTCTCAGCCCCTAAGGAAGCGGTAGTGATGCCAGTGCACTGCATCCTTGAGTGGCTTCAGATGAGAATGGGAGAACCCCCTCACTGTGTTACCATTCAGTAGGAGTTTGGATTCGATGTACAGGATTCAGAAAGCTCCTGGGTTTGAGAAACCTCAGCGTCCGTACCACTCCTTAGTGATAGAGTCCACCCTTAAGAGGATTAAGAGCACCAAGATTCATTCCTTGATGATCCCGGGTAGGGGAGGCGCAGACAATTGGACTCCTTCAGGAGGAGATGCTTCCAAAGCTCCATGCTCACAGCTTGAGTGCACCTTTACTAGCTCTACATGAGCATGTTCTTGAAAGGTATCATATGAGATCTTGCCAACATGTCACAGTTCCTTCCCCCTGGAGAAACTAGAGCACTATCATGTCCTGGTGGGCTATGGCAAAGACTGCTTGAAGTTCATGGTCCAGGTGACCTATGATGCCTTTGAGACTGTGGGCTTTTGACTGGTTCCTCCGGAGCATAGCCAATCTGCCCGTGACCACAGAGGGAACCCCTCCAGTGGGGGGAAGGCTCTCTCTTTTTTTGCCCATAGATGGCCCCTCATAACTTTAAACTTGTGGTTGTTACAGATAGACCAAAGTGGCTTCATGTACTTCCCTGAACTGCTGCAATATTGCCCCCCTCCCCGAGGGCATATCCTCTCGTCCCTCTGCATCTAGACCTACTTCGGCGAGAAATCTCCGTCCTTCTGGAAGGTCTCACCATCGAGCCTGTGCCACAGGAGAGGTTTGGGCCTGGATTTTACTCCGGGTACTTTCTAGTCCCCAAGAAGATTGGGGGGAGGGAGAGGGGGCGGGGTTCCAGCCCATCTTGGACCTCAAAAACCTCAACACCTTTCTGGTGCGAAAAAGATTCAAGATGGTATCTCTAGGTACTCTGCTCACATCTTCAAAAAGATGATTAGCTATTCTCCCTGAATCTAAAGGATACATATACACACATACCGATCCATCTCGCTCACAGGAGGTATCTCAAATTCATCCTGGAAGAACAGCACTTGTAGTACTGGGGTACTGCCTTTCGGGCTGGCCTTGGCGCCCCGATGTTTCTCAAAATGCCTAGCAGTGATAGCGGCCTATCTTAGAACATTAGGGGTCTTTGTCTTCCCTTATCTGGACGGCTGGCTCATAAAAAGCACCACTCCGGACGAAGTCCAGTAATCAACACTGTTTACCATTCAGGTGCTAGAACTGTTGGGGTTTGTAATCAATTACCCAAAGTCTCACCTTCAGCCCGCCCAAAAGCAAAGGCCTTCCTTCTGCTAGACTTTCTCCAGAGATTGACAGCCTTGGTGCGAGATACTTGGTGTAGTTATCTGGTAACGGCTCGCAGGATGCTGACTCTGCTCGGCCACATGGCCTCTGCGGTACACGTCACACCCATGGCTTGTTTTTCGATGAAACAGGTTCAATGGACACTGAGGACCCAGTGGAACCAGACCACAGGCTGTCTTTGGGACTGGGTGTCATCAGTCCTCACATCCAGTCACTGCACCGGTGGATGGATCATCAGAACCTGCTCAGAGGTCTCCCCTTTTGGAAAGCTTCACCTCAGAAAACATTGACAACAGACACATCCAAACTGGGTTGGGGAGTGCATCTGGATGTCCTCCACACTCGAGGCATGTGGTCTGTACAGGAGAGCCTGTACTAGATTAATTTCTTGGAATTGAGAACCATAGCGAACACCCTCAGGGCTTTTCAAGAACAGCTAGCCAGCCAGATTGTCCTGTTTCAGATCGACAATTGGGTCATGATGTATTACATAAACAAGAAGGGAGGCACAGGTTTGTGTCTCCTGTGTTGGGAAACAGTCTGGTTATGGAGGTTTGCCATCATTTACGGAAGTAGAATATGCTGGTGGACTAGCTGGGTCACATCCTTCACGCACATGAGTGGGCACTGGACAGGGGCATGGTGGCCCACATCTTTCAGAAGTGGGGTACCCCCTCAATAAACCTGTTTGCCACTCTACAGAACGCCCAAGTGGATCAGTTCTGTTCCAGAGTCGTCACCCATACGTGAGGACTTATTCCTGCTGCAGGTGAGTAGCTACCTTTTCCTTCTCTTCTATGCTCTTTCCTTGACAACTCTGCTCAGATGATTATACTTCTGCATACTGTGATTCAAAGACTTTGACTATTGTAATGTTGCTTATCTTGGTCTTCCACGGTTTCATCTTCGACACTTCCAGTCCATTCAAAACATGGCTCTCCGCTTACTTGCTCATGCACGGAAATGTGATCATATCACTCCATTATTTATTAAATATCATTGGTTGCCCCTAATTCTTGGATCATGTTCATACTGCTTACTCTTACCCATAAGGTTATCCATGATGCTGCTCCAGATTAATGGTAAAGGAGATGGAAGGATACCCCTATGAGGAGAGGCTAAAAAGGTTGGGGCTCTTCAACCTGGAAGAGACAGCTGAGGGGAGATGTGTTAGAGGTCTATAAATTACTAAATGGAGTGGAACAGGTAAATGTAGTTTAATTGTTTATGCCATCAAAATGTAGAAAGACTAGGGGACATGCAATGAAGCTGCAGTGTAACCCATATAAAACTAATAAGAGAAAACATTTTTTCATTCAATGCATAATCAATCTCTGGAACTTGTTACTGGAGGATGTAGTAAAAACTGTTAGTGTAGCTGAGTTTAAAAAAGGTTTGGATAAGTTCCTGAAGGAAAGGTCCATAAACCATTATTAAAAAGGACCTGGGAAATCCACTGCTTGTCCCAATACAAGCATTATGGAACCTGTGTCTTCTGGGTTAACTGCTAGGTGTTTGTGACCTAGATTGGCCATTGTTGGAAACAGGACACTGGGCTTAATGGACCTTGTTCTGACCCAGTATGGCATATCTTATGTTCTTATCTGTCCTCCGTAATCACCTTGTATGCTCCAGCAAGGACCCATTGCTTGCTTCGTGATTTTCGCTTGTACCTTCCTTCACCAGTGGTAGTTAAATATGAGTCTACAAGAAAATCAGCCTTTTCTGATGCTGCTTCTGCATATTGGAATGATTTACCTGCCTATCTTCACACCGACCTAAATTTTAAGCGTTTTAAAAAAGCTTTAAAAGCTTTTCTTTTTAGAACCGTTTTTAGCCTTTGACTAGTGTCCTGGGAGGGAGGGCTTCCCTGCTTTGTCTAATTAGCCTGTTTAATATAACTTTTCTGATTTTTGTCTTATTAGCTTGTTTAAATACCTATTTAACTTGTCTATCGTGCATACTCTCTTTTGTCTTTGTCCATGAATGGGATGTGTATGTTTTGGCTGCTATAGTATGCTGTTCTATCTTAAAAATGGAGTTCCTATCTCCAGGAACAAGCAGGAATAAGTCTTCACCTATGGGTATCGTCGGTACCGACGGAGCCTGCGTGGGAACGCTCCCCAGCGTCCAAAAAGAAAGCTTTTGGGAGCATCCCACTGTGCCTACGCGCTGCCTTCCCGCCTTTCCCAACCGCCTCTCTCCAGTTCTTCTTTTCCGCGGAGCCAGCAGGTCGTGTTCCTGTCACCGCTGAAGAATTTATTTTCTTTTATTTCTTTGGTCGCGTGTCTGCCTTCTCGACGCCGGACCGGTACCGCCGGTCTTTTCTTTCTTTATTTAAAAAAAAAAAAATAACTACTGTTTTTCTCACTTCAGTGCATTTTTCTTTCTTTGGCCTTAGACCTACGAAAATTTTTCCTCATGGAAAAGCCCGCCTCTGGGTTTAAAAAGTGCACGAAGTGCAGCGGCACTATTTCTGTCACCGACACCCATGAATGGTGTCTAAAATGTTTAGGTCCTGACCACTCCATTACGGATTGTGAGTCCTGTTCCATGATGTCTAAAAGAGGTCTACAGAATCGAGCAGCCAAGCTCAGTACCCTGTTTCCCTCTGATGCAGCTTCAGTGGCATCGACGTCTTCCAGGGCTGCTTCTTCCTCCCATGGATCTCAGGTAACCAAACTTAAGTCCAGCCGGTCCTCGAAGGGTAGATCTCCCTCTAAGTATTGAAATGCCTCCGGGCTTGCTCTCGAGGAATCCGCACCGGCAAAATTACCCCGGCGGGAGGCTCCGGCTTCCAAAGCTTTATCTATGGGGTCACAGGATGACATCGATGGCTCGGCCTCGACCGATCACCTGTTGCCATGTTCTGGGGTACCGGTGGTTCCCACTGGTACCGACATCCAGACATTGGTGGCGTCGATGGATCAGAATATTCTGACCATGCAGCGTGCCATCACGGCATTCATACAAGCTGCGATGCCTTCGGTACCGCAACAAACTCCGTTGTCGGTACCGACTCCGGCACCAGTACCGATATCGGTTCCGGTACCGATTGCATCGACATCGGCTTCGGTGTCGACTTCAGCGGTACACTGTTCTGTGATGCCCATCGGTACCGAATCGGTACCGATCACTCCCGATGTCGATACCACCCGGTACGCGTATCGGGCTCTGCAGGAGCATCCAGATAGGCGATACTTCGATTCCTCTGAAGACTCTGATGAATCAGAGGCCTCTATCGAAGCATCGGTGATCCTTCCTCAGGAGCCCTCTTCTCCAAAATGGAGAATGTCTCCTCCAGAAGACTTGTCTTTTCAAGACTTCATTAGGGAAGTGGCCAGGGGCCTTTCCATCTCAGTGGCCCCTGAGACAGAGCCTAGAGCCAAAAAATTAGATATTTTACAATATCCTAAGGCTCCTAAAGAGGCAGCCACTTTACCAATACATGAGATTCTTTATGATCACATGTTGGGCATATGGGAGACTCCTCTCACTACCTCCCCTCATTCTCGTAGGTTGGACACCATGTATCGTGTTCCTCCTTGTCCTGGTTTTCATAAGACTCAGCTTCCTCACCACTCCATTGTGGTGGAGTCTGCTATGAAGAATATCAAGAGTACAAAAAGGCACCCTTCTACTCCTTCAGGAAGAGAATGCAGAACCTTAGATGCCTTTGGCAGGAGAATTTTCCAGGTCAATATGCTTGTTGCCAAAATCAACTCCTATAGTCTCTATATGGGGATGTTTCTAAAAGAAGTTACAGATCATCTGCAAACTTTGTCTCCTTTTATTTCAGAAGATAAAAGGGAAGAGTTTCTCACCTGGCTCAAACATGCCCAGGATGTTTCCAAGTTTTCCAACCGTGCAGCCTTTGACTCTTTTGAAGGTGCCAGCAGAGCCTCGGCTATTGCCATAGGTGCACGCAGAGTTGCTTGGTTACAAGCTTCTGATTTGGAACCCTGGGTTCAGGATGGACTAGGAAACCTTCCTTGTACAGGTGAAAACCTTTTTGGCAAAGATTGGCAAGCAAAGGCCACCCAGATGGATGCTGAAAATTCTGCTTTAGATAGACTTTCAAAGTCTACTTCTGCTCCTTTTAAGAAAAGGTTGTTCAAAAAGGGATTTTTTTCCCAAAAAAGGGAAATATTATTCTGCTTATGGTCAGCAGGCATCTTCTGCAGGTCGTTTTGCTACAAAGAGACAGCAACAACCTAAACAGGCCAAGCCTAAGGCTGCTAGGACTGCTACGGCCCAACAGCCTCAGCCTCCTCAGGGCCTTTGACTTACAACTAGAGAACTTAGCCTTTCTGGCTCTAGAACATCCAGAGCCTCTCACCATTCCAGGAAGGTTAGCTCACTTTGCTCCCAGATGGGAACAAATCACAGCAGAGCAATGGATCCTCTCCATCATAAGGGAAGGGTGCAAGCTTCATTTCTTAAACCTTCCCCCTCACACCATGGTGAGACAGTTCAATTCTCCAACATCTCTCCTCGACCTTCTGGGTCAGGAGATTGCTACCCTTCTTGCCCAAGGGGCAATAAAAGAAGTACCCTTTCTTCAACAGGGTTCAGGGTTCTACTCCCCCTACTTTCTCATCTCAAAGAAAACAGGAGGCTACAGACCCATATTAGATCTCAGAGAATTGAACAAGTTTCTATGCAAGGAGAAGTTCAAGATGACTTCTCTCGGTACTCTCCTTCCATACCTCCAGAGTCAGGACTGGCTTTGTTCTCTAGATCTCAAGGATGCATACACCCATGTCCTCATCCATCCAACACACAAAAGGTTCCTTCGGTTCTTTTTCCAAGGAAAGCACTATCAATACAGAGTGCTTCCCTTCGGTCTAGCCTCTACACCAAGGGTGTTCACAAAATGCATGGCAGTAGTAGCTGCATTTCTATGCACTCTAGGAATATTTGTCTTCCCATATCTGGACGACTGGCTCATTCGAGCTCCATCCCAGTCAGAGGCCCAGGCTTCCCTGGCCTGCACAAGGCGTATCCTTCAGTATCTGGGACTTGTAATAAACATCCCAAAATCCCATCTCACCCCTACTCAATCTCTGGAGTTCATAGGGGCCTTACTGGATACCACCACTGCAAGGGCCTATCTTCCCCAGGCCCGTTGCCTACGCTTGGTGCAGTTAGCCTCCCAGATTCAGTTAAAGTCCCATTTAACCGCTCGAGAGATGTTACAACTGTTAGGCCACATGGCATCCACCGTGCATGTGGTCCCCTATGCTCACCTTCACATGAGGGCAGCTCAATGGACTTTGTCCACCCAATGGACCCAGGCATCAGGGTGCCTGTCAGACAAAATAGCAACCTCCAGTCGCCTTTTTTGCTCTCTCCAATGGTGGAGGTCCACCCAAAATCTGTTGCTGGGGTCCCCCTTTCAATAGGTGTTACCCCAGGCAACCCTTACAATAGATGCCTCCCCAAAGGGTTGGGGGGCTCATCTACAAGATCTCTCCACCCAGGGCATCTGGTCTCCACAGGAGACATCTCTACATATCAACCTCTTAGAGCTCAGAGCAATTTTTCTAGCTCTCAGAGTCTTCCACACCCTGCTCAGCTACAAGACAGTCCTCATCCACACGGACAACCAAGTAGCCATGTTCTACGTGAACAAGCAGGGAGGGACTGGCTCTCTGTTGCTTTGCAACGAAGCTCTGAGACTGTGGGCCTTCGCCAGAGAGCATCAAATTCATCTCATGGCAGTGTATCTTCCAGGGGTTCAAAACTCTTGGGCAGACAGACTCAGTCGAGTTCTGCTTCCACACGAATGGTCCCTCCATGGGGACCAGATAGCCAGGATCTTTCAATTTGGGGAACCCCAGACATAGACCTGTTTGCAAGTCCGTGGAATGCCAAACTTCCCCAGTTCTGTTCCAGGATTCCGTGTCAGGGAGTTCAGGCCAGGGATGCCTTCCTCCTTCATTGTGGGCAAGACTTCCTCTATGCCTTTCCACCCATTCCCCTAATTCCCAAGACACTGTTCAAGCTTCAGAGAGACAAGGGGTCTATGATCCTCATAGCACCACGTTGGCCACGCCAAGTGTGGTACCCTCTACTTCTGCATCTCTCTCAAGCTCCCTCCCTGGACTTGGGATCTGCTCCAGACCTCCTATCCCAGGAGGAGGGATCGTTGTGGCACCCAAATCCCCAGTCTCTTCATCTCAGGGCCTGGTTGCTGAAGGCCTAGACCTTCAAGATTTGCATCTTTCTCAGCAAGTGAAAGATATCCTTCATGCTTCCAGAAAGCCTTCCACCAGACGTTCCTGTGCTTTTAAATGGAAAAGGTTTACCATTTGGTGTGCAGAGAAGGGTCTTAACCCTCTTGCAATACCTCTGAATTCTTTACTAGAGTATTTGCTGCATTTATCCCATGCAGGCCTTAAAACGAATTCAGTAAGAGTCCATTTGAGTGCTATTGCAGCATCCCTTAAGCCTCTCAATGGAAGCCTATTTCCTCTCATCCTCTTATAGCAAGATTCATGAGAGGCCTTCTTTTGACTAAACCTCCCATTAGACCACCTCCAGTGGCATGGGACTTGAATCTGGTTCTTGGCCAGCTTATGAAGCCGCCCTTTGAACCCTTAAGTTCTCTTCTGCCCACCATAATGACACTCGGAATACACGCAGCATATAGACGACTGATATGTAATCCTGTATATATGTATATTATATCCCCACTCCCACGCACCTTTTAATCAAATGTTTATTTAGAGTTGTGAAAAATATCTAATCCCTAATCCGTGTGCTATGTAATCATTGCTCAAATCAAAATTGTATTTTTAAAAATTCATTGTATTGTACGATACATGATGATTCTGTAAAGGAAACCGCAGCTGATCGTAGGAAGCAGCGGTATATAAATGTTTGCTAAATAAATAAATAAATAAATAAATTAGCCACTACCTCCTTGAAATTTCTTTCCTGGAAGGTTATTTTTCTCATTGCAGTCACTTCAGCTCGCCGCATCAGTGAGCTGCAAGCCTTGGTGGCTAATCTTCCTTATACAAGGTTCCATCATGACAAGGTAGTCCTCAGGACTAATCCACACTTTATGCCTAAAGTGGTTTCCCCTTTTCATCTGAATCAGGAGGTGTATTTACTTGTCTTTTTTCCAGGACCTCATGCATCAAGTGCAGAGAGGAATCTCCATACCCTGGATTGTAAGAGAGCGCTCGCTTTTTACTTACAAAGGACACAGCAACATAGAAAGTCCTCTCAACTCTTCGTTGCTTTTGATCCCTCTCATTTAGGACTTCCAGTCTCTAAGAGAATTCTGTCCAATTGGATTGCTCAGTGTATTTCATTCGCCTACCAGAGTAAGAACCTTTCTCTGGAGGGCCATGTCACAGCTCACAATGTGAGGGCCATGGCAGCCTCAGTGGCTCATCTAAACTCTGTGTCCATCCACCAAATCTGTCGAGCGGCCACCTGGGCCTCGGTTCATACCTTTACAGCCCATTACTGCTTGGACAAGGACTCCCGCCGGGATGCCTTGTTTGGTCAGGCTGTTCTCAAACACCTGTTCCATACTTAAACAACTCCTACCCCCCATCCCTGGTTGGATGCCCGAGATCCATGGAGGGAGGTAGAGCCCTTCTCAGGGACTCACAACCTTGGGGATCTCCCTGGCATCTCTAGCTGGGGAGTCCCCATATGTGAAGACTCATTCCTGCTTGTTCCTGGAGATAGCAGTTACTTACCTGTAACAGGTGATCTCTGGGAACAGCAGGAATAAGTCTTCACAACCCACCCACCTCCCCTAGGAGTTGTATCTCTCTATCGTTCCTTTCCTCTCTCTCTCTCTCTTTATCTCAGCTTAAAACTCGAACTGGAGAGAGGCGGTTGGGAAAGGCGGGAAGGCAGCGCGCAGGCACTGTGGGATGCTCCCAAAAGCTTTCCTTTTAGACGCTGGGGAGCGTTTTCGCGCAGGCTCCGTCGGTACCGACGATACCCATATGTGAAAACTTATTCCTGCTGTTCCCAGAGATCACCTGTTACAGGTAAGTAACTGTGCTTTCCGATTTCTCCTTTATAAATTATTGTAAATCACATAGATTGTTATGCACTGTTGCGGTATATTAAATACATTTTAACCGTAACCATAACCATGTCTTGGTATACTATTTCCAGTTTATGATTCTGTTTGTCCTGGCCATTGCATCATGCATCTTCTCAAAGATCATGGTGAGGGTGGAGCAGCATTCCTGCACAAGCAGGGAATCCAAGTTCACCCATACCCGGAAAACTGGCTGATTAGTTCTGACTCCTTGGAGAAGTCCAGAGATGAGACAATTCTAGTGATTTACTGGTTAGAATTGCTGTGGCTGGTAATCATCTGCCTCAAGGACAGCCTGGTTACCTCTCAGGACTTGGAATATCTCGGGGATCAGTTCAAAACCCTCTTTGACTGAGTGTTTCTCATGCCAGAGAGGTTGCACAAGCTGTAGCAGCAACTTAATGAGTGACTGCTCCACAGGCCTAGGATTACCTGCAAATCTTGGGGTCATGGCATAGACCCTGGAACTGGTCCCTTGGATCAGGGAGTATATGCGCACCCTAAAGAGACACCTATTGACCCACTGGTCTCTCTTCTCCCAGTTTGATCAAGATGCAGTTGGTCTGGTGGTTAGTCTCTCCCTCTGATGCTCAGGATGCCTTTGGAAGTACCAGATTGGGTGATGGTCACCATGGATACGAACCTGGAGAACTCATCTTCTGGGTCAGTGTGTTCAGGGGTGCTGATCAACCGGTTGGAGGTCAGAGCAATCTGCTTGGTCCTGGTGAGTTTCCCATCTCTCTTAGTGGGCAGAGCTGTCCGCATGTTCTCAGACAATGCCATAACTATGGCTTACGTCAACAAGCAAGCTGGCACTTTCAGTGCATGATGGCTTTTGAGGTGGTGAAGCTGTGTGGTTGGGCAGAGGAGTATCTGATGGCTCATAACAAGCATGTACAACATGCTGGCTGACTTCTTGATTCAGAACACTGTGGATCTCGGTCCGTGGGAGTTCAGCCATCTCGTGTTAGATCTCATAGTGAACAGATGGGGACTTCCAGTATTGATGGCCATCCAGGAGAATGGGGGGCATATTCAAGGGATGTCATTGGCGGCGTACCCTGATGTTTCCTGCTTCCTCAAGTGTGAAGCAGATACATCCACCAAAGATTTGATTGTTCCTCAGTTGAGTGTTTCACTGGTGTTGAAGGCATTGAAAAGTCCTCCTTTTGAGCAAATTCGGAAGGCCTCTTTGAAGGATTTGACTCTGTGTTTTTCTTGGTGGCTATTGCACTGCAGGGCAGGTGTCAGAACTGCAGACTTTGTCCTGCAGGGAGCCTTTTTTTGGTCATCTAAGCGGCATCTGTTTCTTTATGGACTGTGCTTTCACCCAAAGGTGTTGTCGTCTTTTCATCTGTATCAGACCATCATCCTGCCCTTCTCAGAGGAAGACATCTGGACAGACTGTGTGAGGAGGGCATTATTGTTTGTTTATCTATTAGTGGTATTTGATATACCATTCCTTAGCCAGAGGTCAGAGGTAAAACAGTCGTATACATAAATTCATAAAGAAAAATAAACTAAAATAAAATCAATAATATAATAAAACATAAGGATGAATCATACACATATGACAATTAATACCTAGTGCATCGTTTAGTAACATAAAAATCAGCCAATATTAATTGCCACTTCCATTTACTCAAGAGTTAAGATTTTAATGAGATATCTGGAGGTTACTAATTCTTTCTGTCTTTTGGATCATCTCTTGTTTCTTTTCAGTGGTCTGAGGAAGGGACAGGCAGCAGGATTAATAGCCTCCTTAATCCAGTTCAATTACCCAATGGATTAAGGAGGTTATTAGTTCAGTCTTCCTCCTCTCTGGCAGGTGCATGCCAGAGGCAGTCGGGACTTGTTCCTTGAGTGCAGGCTGCCTTGATGGCCCTTGGGCATCTTTGAGCAACTTTGTGAAGCATTACAGCTTTCATGTAGGAGCTGGAATAGACAGCGCCTTTGGCAGGGCAATTCTGTCCAGAGCATCATCTTCCTCCTAGCCTGGGTACTAATTACTTGGGTATGCCCCACTCATCTAGACTGGTCTAGCAGGATGATAAGGAAGGCGATATTTGTTGTTTGCCATTGAGTCAATGTTGACTTATGGTGACCATGTAGATAGTTGTCCTAAACTGTGTTTGGTCTTCAGTTAAGCTGCTAATGGTCTTCCTCTTTTGCATTGACCTTCAACCTTGCCAAGCATGATGCCTTTCTCTAATGATCTTTCTCTTCGCATAATGTATCCAAAGAATGAAAATGAAAGTTTTGCCATTTGAGCTTCTAAGGAAAGCTTAGGTTTGATTTCCTCTAGTACCAACTGATCTATTCTTCGGGTATTCCTTGGTATACAAAGTTCTTCGGAAGCACCATAAGTCGAATGCATTGTTTTTTCTTCTTGTCCGTCTTCACTGACAACATGCACATCCATATGACATACCTAATAATTTTATTTACTACTACTACTGAGCATTTGTATGTCTGTGCAGACATGGAAGAGAGTGTCCCTGCTCATCAGAGCTTACAATACAATCAAGAGGCAATCAAGACAGATAATACAGCAGGTGTAGACATGGATACATCTAGGGGGAATGGTAAGGAAACACAAGGAGATCAGATGAGTCGAGATCCAAAAGCAGCAGCAAAGAGGTGAGTTTTCAGCCTCACCTCTTCCTCGTGTCTTGCTGAATCAGTCCAGGACTCGCTCTGGAAGATACTCGTACTATCTGCATGTCTGGGAGCCCTGTTGCCTCTTGATTGCATTGTCCATTTCCTCTTCGTCTCTCCGGGCCAGTCCAGGCACAATAGGGTTGTCAACCTTCTCCAGCAGCTGAGGAGTGAATTCTGAAGTTTTGCCGACATGCTATCCGGCTCCCCCTGGTGTCAGAACCTCAGTCTTTCAGTCCTCAGCAGCTGGAAGAGATATGAAGCTGACAGGCTCCTGGAGAAACGAAAATAAAATTTAGACAGGAGGCTAGTGTTTCCTTTAAATTCCTCAAGTGGGAGAAAGGTGATCTGGAGGGGAAGGACCCTAGCAGGGTTCTTCTCCGCAGAGACTAGAATCAGTTTGCTTCACCTTTAAGAGAGCCGAATTTGGCATAGAGCAGTGGAAGCAGAGCCTGCCTCAGTCAGCAGCTCCTGTTACCAGGTGAGGGCAGAGAGAGCTGCTGGGAGCCCCAGAGACCATTCGACCGCCTCCGGAATCAAGTACACTCTACCGCTAGCAGCGGGAGTGAGTGACTAGGGAAAGAAGCAGTGCGAGTTTCTCAAATGCAAGTGTTTCAGGTACGTCGGGTTTTTAGACCGGGAACGACGTCGGCAGCTCAGCTACATTGGATTGCGGGTTAATCTGCGGCGTAGGACTTCAGTGTTACTAGGAACGCTCATGCTGCCGAGTCCGACGGTGTGGGGTTAGTGTAGCTGTCGGTGGGGGCTCTCGGTCCTGGGATTTTGGAAGCGGTCCGTGGTCAAAAGTCAGATTCGGCACAGTTAGTTTCGCGGCATCATGGAGGGCAAGCCAGAAACCAGCGATCCCTTAGGGGGCCTTCAGTACGGGGCAGAAATGGCGGGAATGGCGGCCATTTTAGATAAAGCTCCCATTCTGGGGTCTAGTCAGGAAAAGCCCACGAAGAAAAAGTCTAAATCCAAAAAAGCCAGTTCAGTTGGAAGGAGGCTCCTTCACAGTTACTGCCTGCAGCGCAGTGGGGCTTAGAGTCTGTTTTTTCAGCAGACTTTATACTGTCACTACATCAGGCTTATTGTTTGAAGTGTCAGCAGATTCAGGGCAAGGGCTCTGTGTTCCCCTTCCGTCACAGGCTCAAGAGAAAGAAGTCTCCCCGTTGGACCCAGGGGAGGGGCCCTCCAAATCGGCCTTGGGGGCTGAGGTGAGCACCGATAGCATCGGTCAGCACATCTCAGTGCCCCAAGGAGCTGAAGAAAGAGAGATCCTTTCAGACTCAGGTCTGGATCAGTGGGCCACGGATCTGGAGGATGCTGAGATGGGGCCAGGCGAGGATCCTAATCTTTTTAGAGTGTTTAGGAAAGAGGAATTGGGGGCGCTTATTGCCCAGACGCTGGCAGCCCTAAATATTATTCTGCCAACAGCTCAGGAGGAGCCCTTAGAGGATCTTCTGCTCCAAGGTTTTAAAGCGGAGCAAAGGTGTTTTCCTGTTCACAGGGTCATCAAGCAGATGGTGGAATCTGAATGGGAATGTCCGGAGGCTACCCTACGGGGGGCGCAGACCATCGGACGGTTGTACCCGTTACCGCAGGAGGAGCAGGACCTACTAAAGATGCCTAAGGTGGATGCCTTGGTTTTGACGGTGACTACGAAAACGACAATTCCTGTGGAGGGCAGTACGGCCCTTAAGGATTTACAGGATAGGAAATTGGAAACCCTACTGAAGCAGACTTTTGAGACTAGCGCGCTGTCGCTAAGGGCGGCTATCTGTGGGGCGTATGTTTCCAGAGCCTCCATTCGGTGGATCCAAGGGAGTACTCACTTCGAAGGGGGTGAGGCCTCTGCCTTGGAAAGCACGAAGCTGGAATCAGCGGCAGCTTACCTAGCAGATACGTTCTATGATCTGATAAGGGTTTCAGCGAAGTCCATGGCCTCGGTAATTGCAGCCAGGAGGTTTCTCTGGCTGAGGAATTGGGTTGCGGACGCGTCGTCTAAGGTGCGGCTTAGTAAGCTTCCATACAAAGGCACGCTGCTTTTTGGGGCAGCCTTGGAGAAGATTGTAAAGGATCTCGGAGACTCCAGAGGGGGGGTCGTCTTCCAGAGGACCGCCCGAAAGGTCAGAAACCTAACAGTGTGAACAGGGGTCAGGCCCGAGAGTTTTGCAGATTCAGAGGATCTCACTTTGCCCCGTATCAGAGGGGGACGCTTTGTAGCCAGAGGTCAGTCCTTTCGGGGAGCTCGGGGGTTCGGCAGGGGTTATTTCGGGGCCCAGCAGAACCCCAATAAAAAGCTGCAATGAAAGGAGGTTGGTCCAGACGGAAATTCCTGTGGGAGGACATCTGCAAAGCTTCCTATCCTTCTGGGCCACCATAACGACCGACCAGTGGGTACTGGAAATTATTCGTGACGGCTACACTCTCTCAAGTTTGCGCGGCCGTTGGCGGAGGCTTTCGTGGTGTCTCCATGTGGGTCTGCAGAAAAGAAAGCGGCATCCGCGACGCTTCAGCGGTTACTGCGTCTTCAGGCGCTGGTTCTGGGCCCTCACGACCAGTTAGGGTTAGGTTGATACTCGATTTATTTCGTGGTCCCCAAAAAAGAGGGGTCTTTTCGACCTATTTTGGATTTCAAACACGTAAACTGCTGTTTAAGAGTTCCGCACTTCCGCATGGAGACACTGCGGTCAGTTATTCGTTCGGTGCAGCCGACAGAGGTAATTTCGTCCATAGATCTGACAGAGGCCTATCTTCACGTTCCCGTCAGGCCGGAGCATCAAAGGTTTTTGCATTTTGCGGTACCCATGGGTCATTTTCAGTTCCAAACGCTGCCGTTTGGGTTGGTTACGGCGCCACGGACATTCATGAAAGTGATGGTGGTAGTGGTGGCAGCGGCATTGAGAAGACAGGGCATTCTGGTGCACCTGTATCTCGACGATTGGCTGATTCGTGCACCGTCCGTGTCTGAGTCGGTGGCGGCAACGGCGTGGGTGGTGAGTCTCCTGGAACAGTTTGGCTGGTTAATAAACCAGGCCAAGAGTCAGTTGCAGCCGGTGCAGCGGCTCCTTTACCTGGGAGCGGTGTTTGACACGGCGATAGGAGCAGTTTTATTGCCGGAGGTCAGAGTACAAAAGATTTTGAGGCAAGTAACAGTGTTTTTACGCCTGAAAGCGCCGACGGCATGGCGGTACTTACAGCTTCTAGGTTCCATGGCAGCGACCTTGGATCTGGTACCCTGGGCAAGGGCGGATATGCGTCCATTGCAGCAGGCTTTGCTGACAAGGTGGTCACCTCAGGATCATCCCCTGGATCGGAAGTTGACACGTTCACAGGAAGTAAGCGACAGTCTGCAGTGGTAGTTGGATCCCGCACATCTGCGAGCGGGAGTTCCCTTGCAGCAGCCGGATTGGGTGCTCATCACCACAGCCTCTTGGGCTGGGGGGCGCATTGTCAGTCGCACATGGCTCAAGGGAGTTGGCCGCCAGAGATGACGGGTTACTCCATCAATCATCTGGAACTGAGAGCGGTGCGCCTGGCTCTTCACGAGTTTCTCCATCTTGTAGAGAGGAAAGCGGTACGAGTGTTCTCCGACAATGCGGTGACAGTGTCCTATATCAATTGGCAAGGGGGAACAGGCAGTGCAGCCTTGTTAGAGGAGAGTCAGCGGTTGATGAGCTGGGCAGAGTCTCATCTGTTAGCTCTTTCGGCGGCGCATGTGGCAGGACGGGACAATGTGCAGGCCGATTACCTCAGCCGGCATGTGATAGATCTGGGAGAATGGGAGTTGAACGCAGCGGTGTTTCACGACCTTACCCGACGATGGGGACAGCCGGTGATGGACCTCATGGCCACCTTAGACAATGCCAAAGCAAGTCGGTTTTTCAGCAGGTGCAGAGAGTGTATGTCGGAAGGTCTCGACGGCTTGGCGCAGCTGTGGCCGTCGAGAGTGTTGCTTTATGCCTTTCCTCCTTGGCCGATGATCGGGTGAGTCATTTGGCGGATAGAGCAGCACAACAGCCCGATGATTCTCATTGCCCCAGACTGGCCTAGGAGAGTGTGGTATGCGGACCTGGTGCGTCTCCTAGTGGATAGTCCCTGGAGGCTACCCACTCGAGCGAACCTCTTGTGCCAGGGTCCTCTTTTCATGCCGAACATGGATCGCTTCTCGCTTATGGCTTGGCTCTTGAAAGGGAAAGGTTAAGGCGTAGAGGTTATTCGTCGTCAGTGGTAGCCACACTGTTAAAGGCCAGGAGACAATCTACTTCCATAGCTTATATTTGCATTTGGTGTATCTTTGAGCACTGGTGCGAAGGGCGTGGCCTTCGATCAGGCAATGCTCTAGTTCCAGAGGTGTTGTCTTTTCTGCAGGACGGGCTGGATAAGGGGTTAGCTCTCGGTACTCTCAAGGTTCAGTTGGTGGCTCTGGCGTGTTTTCGAGGCAAGGTACGGGGGGGTTCCCCTGTCCGGTCATCCGGATATTCTGCGATTCTTGAGAGCGGTGAAGAACATACAGCCTCCGGTTTGGCCAGTGGTTCCGGCCTGGGATCTAAATTTAGTTCTCGAAGCGTTGACGAGACCTCCCTTTGAACCGACAAGGGGAGTAGCGCTCAAAGAATTATCATGGAAGACCGCTTTCTTAGTGGCTTTGTGTTCGGCAAGAAGGATTTCGGATCTCCAGGCGCTTTTGTGTAGAGAGCCGTATCTTCAGTTTTCCGAGGAGAAAGTAATGTTGCGGACGGTTCCCTCCTTTCTCCCGAAGGTGGTTTCTAGGTTTCATGTGAATCAGACTATTTCGCTTCCAACCTTTAGGGGCCCGGGGGGAAAGCCCAAAGATGGAGCCCTGAATAGGTTGGATTTAGGGAAGGTGCTCCGACACTACCTTAGAAGAACGAAACCTTTTCGAAGATCAGACAGGCTGTTTGTACTATTTGGGGGGCCTCGAAAAGGGAAGGCGGCCTCCAAAGCCTCGATTGCTAGATGGGTAAAACACGCCATAGCAGCGGCATATCAAGCAAGCGGAAAAACTCCTCCAGAGGGGCTCCGCGCTCATTCGACTCGAAGCCAGGCAGCGTCCTGGGCCGAGTTTGCTTTGGTTCTGCCGGTGGATATAGGCCGGGCGGCTACTTGGTCATCTCTTCACACCTTTGCAAAGCATTATAGGTTGGATGTTCAAGTCAGAGGAGATGCAAATGTGGGGGCTTCGGCCATCATAGTGGGTCTAGCGGGTCCCTCCAGGGGTTAGGTACTGCTTTGGTACTTCCCTATTCTGCCTTGGCTGGCCTGGAGAAACGAAGAGGAAGAAGAAATTAGAACTTACCTGCTAATTATCTTTTCTTGATCTATCCGGGCCAGTCCAAGACCCACCCAAAACATTTGCAGATTGAATAAATTTTACCAAGGGACTCTAATACGTCCGTGGTCCATGTTTTACCAGAATTAGGGGCGTGGACGTTACTGAGCAGAAGTCTCATAAGATTTTATAATTGGTCTTCTACCCAGAGAGTCTGGGTCGGTTTTGGTCTATGGGGCTTCCTCGTACTAATACGGGGTGGACATTAGAGTTAAAAAAAAAAAAAAAAAAAAAAAAGGGGAAGAGGAGCTGTTAACTTTTTAGGTAGGCTCTGAATAGTCGTTTGATGGCTTATTGTTGGTTATAATGGTTATCAAGGTTTTGGTTCAGGGAGTTAGTGATGTTCTTAGACTGCTTTGAAAGTGGTAGACGAGGTTCTGACACCAGGGGGAGCCGGATAGCATGTCAGCAAAACTTCAGAATTCAGTCCTCAGCTGCTGGAGAAGGTTGACAACCCTATTGTGCCTGGACTGGCCCGGAAAGATCTCAAGGAAAGATAATTAGCAGGTAAGTTCTAATTTCATCTTCATTGTCTGAGAGTCAATTATGCTAAGAGGCACACATTTTATTAAAAGTTGTGGTTGTTGGTTAATACTTCTTGGAGGTTTTTTCCCCAGAGGTTTTTCAGTCTTGCTTCTGCTTGGGAAGTGCCTTTTCTCTGTGCTGCACCAAGAGGGTACACTAGAGATGACAACACGGAAAGTTGTTCATTTGCCTTCATCTGCTGGCAGGAAGCATAACCCACTCATCTGGACTGGTCTATCAGGATTCAAGGAAACAAAATGATCAGATATTACATTTCTACAACCCTCCTCTCCACCTTGTTCCTCTTGTCCTCTTTCCCTTACTGTGTAGGAGGAGTGTAGAACTTCACACCCCTTCAGCCTTCTCTTTTGTCTATGGCCAGTCTTATGGTTTGAACTCCATGGCACCCTGTAGATCTCATAAGATCTGTCTGCACCATATATTCATAACAAATAACTAGTCTCTAGCTGTAGAAGAGGCAGCTGAGTTGATATGAAGCACTATATGTTTTTCTCCCAATTTGGGGGACAGAGAGGGATCTGGCGTCTGCAGGTGATAGAAGAGGAGAGGCTTGAGAGAGGGTGGCTGAACTTCAAACCTCCTTCAGCTGGTTTCTATGTAGGTGCTGGTTGTCCTGCTCTTTCAGGGTATGCTCATTTCCTGTGGGTCTTTGTGGAATGATACATTCTTTGGCAAAGATTATGGGAGACCAGGGGCTATGATGAAGATAGATAAGGATTTTGCTTTTTGGTTGAAGTAAGATTGTTATATCTGTGCTAATTCTGATCAAGGTGGTATTTCTGGCTTTATCATATGGGGATTAAATGAACTTGATGAAGATGTTATTACAAGGCTCCCTAATGATTTGATTATTGCTACTTATCTCAAGAACCTTACATGTTTGTTTTTGGTTTTGATCACATGCTAGTTACAATCCTCCTAAACATCTCAGGTAGTGGCAGTCCTTTTTGGCTGTTCTGAGACTTTCCTGTGTAGCTGGTTTATTTTACCATAGAACTGACCAGATTCAGTATCTAAACAGCAGAACATTAAGTCCAGAAGACTTAAGATGGTGGTGCCCAATAAGCTTCTTAAATGGATAATCTTAGAAGGAAGATGTAGGGCCCGATATTCCGCGCTGGTGGCTAGCGCTGCTAACACGGCTAGGCACTGGCACTGAGCAGTAAATCTGGATATTCAATGCTGGGATCATATCCGGCCCTGGCAATGAATATCTGGGTTAGCCACTCTTGCCAATCGGTAACTGGTCAGCGGCGATACTGAGCCGCTGCCCGGTTAGCGATATGTGGCGGAGGTTAGACCAAGGTTATCAGCGCCTAGCTTTCACTGCATATCGCTAACCAAGCAGCGGCTCAGTAGTGCCGCTGACCGGTTACCGATCGGTGCTGCCTCCACTCCACCCCTGACATGCCCCGATGCTAAGTGATTAACATCGGGGTGTGTAAAGCTAGCAGCTGCGGATATTCAGCGGCACTAACTATGTAAGTGCCGCTGGATATTTCTTTCCCCACGATTAACATGGTTAGCACCTCTGCTAACTGCATTAATTGCTTTGAATATTGGGCCATTGTTTTTCATGCTAGTAACTTGCGTAAAACAGGTATCTGAGCTTTGAAATAAAGACTGCATAACATCTGTTTCCACTAGGTGTAAATTGAAATTGCAGCAGAAAACAATGTCCTTGTGGTCCTGGGTGAATCAACCAAAAGAAATTAACAGATTTATGAATTCTCTGTTTGAAATCAATGGTCTTGTCATCTGGCCTTCTGTTGCTCCTCAGAGCTTGCAGCTGTGGGAAGGTGAGCAAAGCTTTTCTTACTATACTTGATCTTTGTGCGTGGTGATATTCTTTAGTTAACTGTCTGTAATTATGATCCATAACACTTGGCAGTACTGCCATATGAATTAGTTAGTTCATTAGAAACAAAACGTGGTCCAATAATGAACTGAAAGCCAGGAAAATTCCCAGAACTTATGAATTCAAAATTTGCTCTCCCACTGACAATGCAATCTTCAGCAAGTCATTGTATTTCTGTCCACAGAATAAAGCAGGACCTAGGGGGTGATTGTTTCTGATGATCTTAAAGTGGCTAAACAGGTAGAAAAGGCAATAGCAAAAGCCAGAAGGATGCTTGGGTGCATAGGAAGAGGAATGGCCAGCAGGAAGAAGGCAGTGATAGTGCCTCTGTATAAGTCTTTGGTGTGACCTCATTTGGAGTATTGTGCGCAATTCTGGAGACCACACTTTCAAAAGGATATAAACAGGATGGAGTTGGTGCAGAGGGTGGCTACCAAAATGGTTAGTGGACTTCGTCATAAGGCATATGGGGAAAGACTTAAAGATCTCAATATGTATACTTTGGAGGAGAGGCTGAAGAGAGGAGATATGGAGGTATTTAATCATCTCTATCATGGCATAAAGGCACAGGAGGAGAGCCTTTTTCATTTGAAAGAAAGTTCTGCAACGAGGGGACATATGATGAAAGTGAAAGGGGACAGACTCAGGAGTAATATGCAGAAATATTTCTTTATGGAAAGAGTGGTCGATGCATGGAGCAGTTTCCCAGTGGAGGTCTTAGAAACCAGGACAGTATCTGAATTCAAGAAAGCATGGGACCAACACAGAAGACTTCTTAAGGAAATAATGGTAGTTGACAGTACAGTACCTAGCCCTATGCGAGTGGTGCAGTCGCACAGGGCACAAAAGGATTAGGGGCGCATGTCGGTCTGCTGGCCCCAGCCTGCTCCCCTGCGTTGCCCTGCTGCCACCGCCACTTTTGTTTTTTCGGAGTCAGCAGCAGTGAGGCAGACCCGTGTTTGTAGGCAGCTCCGGTCCCTCCTTCCGTTCTCTGATATAGATCACGTCAGAGGAGGGAGGGACCAGGCCAGCCATTCAAACGCGGGTTTTTGCAACTCAGCATTTGCATGGCTGGCTTGGTCCCTTCCTCTGACGTGACCTACATCAGAGAAGGGAAGGAGAGACCCGACCTGCCTACAAATGCTGGTCTGCCTCATTGCTGCCGCTGCCTTGTCCAAGAAAACAAAAAAGTAGCGGTGGTGGCAGGGCAACGCGGGGGAATGGGTGGGGGCAGGCAACCGGTGGGTGAGGGGGGGTGCCAGAAGAGGAAATAGTAAGGGCGCAATTATGGCTTGGTACTGCCCTGTTAGTTGGTATGGAAGGGGAGATTAGACAGGCCATATGGTCTTTTTTTGCCGTCATGTTTCTGTGTTTCTATGTATCTCCCAATCCCTCAGCTTATTGTGCCATTGCTATCAGGTAATTTTTTGTGTTCTTTTCTCTATCAACTTTGAAATCTGCTGTACAGATAAAGTCTGCCTTTAATGCTCGAGGCAGCTTTATGTATACTTTTGTTATTATACATTGCAGCAAGACTCTATAATTTCAATTCATTAATATATGAACTCTTGCTAAGTCATGCCACTCCTCAGTTTTGCAGCAGAGCAGTTTGGGTAATTAAGGGGGATGCTTTTTATTGTGTGGTACATTCTTGCCCTTACCGTGAATTAGGTGCAAAAATTACTGTGCAGTAAATGTAAAGGCTGTGTGCCGTTGGGAGTGTAGTCAGCCAATGCCCTGTAGTTAGCGCAAAGTGCACCCACCCTCATACCGCAGAAGCCTGTGAAAAATATATTGGCAGATAGCATGGGTGCACCCATGCTATCTACTGATGCCTTTTACTGAGGGCCCCAGCACCCCCAAACATAACAGAAAGAAAAATAGCAGCTAAGCATTCCCGATCCCGATCGAAACACCTGTCCTACAATGCATAGTCCCAAATACCCTGATCTGATTCACGTTACTTGATCACAGTTTCCCTCCCCCCTCCAGCAGACAAGACATCCAACCCTTGCCCTCCACCTTCTCCAGTAGTCTAGTGTACGGGAAAGGAGTGATCCCCCATCTGCTGCCTCCCTGTTGCTGCTTGGATTCAAAATAGAGGCTCTGATCTCTAGTGGTAGTCTCGCCGTACTGCTGCTAGGGATCACTGCCAAATAAGAGTATACAGGCCCAATATTCAGTGGCGGCATCTAGCGCTGCTAAAGTGGCTAGCCATCACAGCTGAACTAAAGGTCCTGATATTCAATGCTTAGGCCATATCTGGCCAATAGCATTGAATATAAGTGCAGCTAAATAAATAAATAAAATATCTGGGTCAGCTGGATAGCAGAAAAACTAACGGGGCAGTGGCAGTACTCGGTGCCCGGTTCGCTTATATACCTGAAAAGGGTGGCCTAACTTTTGTCGCTTAGCGATTAATAAGGTGCTGCTGCCTCCATTCCAGGCATTCAACAATGACACTCTCAGAAATTCAGTGGCATTAACCGCATTAGTGCCGCTGAATATTCCAGTGACAGTGATTAACTCAGTTAGCACGTCTGCTAATCGCTTGACTATATCGCCCCTACATACATAATGAGGCTAATTTGCAAAAAACCATTTACCCAGATAAATGGCTATTTTTCTGGGTAAATGAGCTATTTAAAAACTGCTCATCTACCCTGCGAGTAAAATTGTGCTGATGATTTTTTGAGTTTGTGTGGCGGTTGGGTGCTTTTTTTTTTTTTTTTAAGAGACAACTGCTTTTTTTGTCACTCCCTCCAGAAAGTTCCATCCCATGTAGCAAAGTTGATGCTGGGTGGGTGGATGAGAAACTGTGAACTGCAAACAGATTTTTGTCTGCACCATAAGACATTTGAAAGACCTCTTTTCTTTCTTAAACCACAAACCTCATTCTTCCAAAATACCTTTCCAGCCATACATGCTAATGCTTGGAGGACACACTGTACTACATCTCTTTTTAAGGATTAAACGGTGAAGATCCAGGCTGTCTCCTTCTCTTCCAGTCTCCTCACATGCCCATTTCTTTTTTTGCTACCAAGTCTCAAAAATAGACTACTTAACATAAGATATGCCATACTGGGTCAGACCAAGGTCCATCAAGCCCAGTATCCGGTTTCCAACAGTGGCCAATCTAGGTCATACGTACCTAGCAGTTTCCCCAAAAGACACAGGTTCCACAATGCTTGTATTGGGTCAAGCACTGATATCCTGGGTCCCTGTTTAATAATGGTTTATGGACCTTTCCTCCAGGAACTTGTCCAAACCTTTTTTAAACCCAGCTACACTAACAGCCTTTACTACATCCTCCGGTAACAAATTCCAGAGTTTGATTACATGTTGAGTGAAAAAATATTTTCTCTTATTTGTCTTAAATAGTTTATTTACCCTGCAGCTCCATTGCATGTCCCCTAGTCTTTCTATATTCTGATAATGTAAACAATCGATCTATGTTTACCCATTCCACTCCATTCATTAATTTATAGACCTCTATCATATCTCCCCGCAGCCATCTCTTTTCCAGGTTGAAGAGCCCTAACCTTTGTAGCCTCTCCTCATAGGAGTAGCCTTCCATCCCCTTTACGATTTGGGTGTGTACCATTTTCGGCATGACCAGATCTGGTGCAAGAGATAAGGGTGTTGGGGCCACTTGGCAATAGTGATCATAGCATGATCGCGTTTGATTTAATTAGTAGAAGAGGGATGGTAAGGAAATCCACAGTACTACCTTTTAACTTTCGAAAGGGAGACTGATAAAATGAGAAAAATAGTTAAGAAAAAACTAAAAGGAACAGTTGCAAAGGTTAAAGACTTACATCAAGCTTGGGTGTTTAAAAATACTATCTTGGAAGCCCAGACCAGCTGTATTCCACGCTTTAAGAAAAGTGGAAGGAAGTCCAAAAAATTGCCAGCATGGTTTAAAGGTGAGGTCAGAGAGGCTGTTGCCAAAAAAGCATTTTTCAGGAAATGGAAAAAGAGCCAAATGACGAAAACTGGAAACAGCACTAGCACTGGCAAGTTAAATGCAAAGCATTGGTAAGGCAGGCAAAGCGAGAATTTGAGAAGAAACTTGCTACGGAAGCAAAAACGCGTAATAAAGACTTTTTCAAGTACATTCGTAGCAAAAAAACCTGTGAGAGAGTCAATTGGACCGTTAAGATGATAGAGGGGTAAAAGGGGCAGTAAGAGGGGACAAGGCTATAGCGGAGAGACGGAATAAATTCTTTGCTTCGGTCTTTACTGAGGAAGACGTAGGGATGTTATCCAAGACTGAAGTGGTATTTAAAGGTGATACTGCAGAGGAATTGAAAGAAATATCGCTACACCAGGAAGATGTATTACAACTGTTTGATAAACCGAAGAGTAGCAAATCACCTGGACCGGATGGTATACATCCAAGGGTGTTGAAAGAACTGAAATATGAGATTGCAGACCTGCTATTAGTAATCTGTGAACTATCATTAAAAACGTCTGTAATACCTGAAGATTGGAGGATCGCCAATGTAATGCCAATTTTTAAAAAGAGTTCCAGGGGTGATCTGGGAACTACAGACCAGTGAGCCTGACGTCAGTACCGGGAAAAATGGTAGAAACCTCGTCTGAGTTCCTGACGAGGACTAGGCTCTCCAAGAAGACCGCTACCCTTCCCTGACGGAAGGCCCCGAGTAAAAAAAAATCTCCTTTACTCAAGGAAGGGGAAGGGCTTACGGAAACTACTCTCTGTATCAGGTCTCCCCAGCAGAGTCAGCAGGCCAAGAGACAAGGGCATGGCCCTCATAAGCCGAGCACTCCCAAGACCCGGGCACTGATTCCGGCTCAGCCTCGGAGGTTTTTGACTCCTTGGGCATAGCCTCTCCACCCCCAGGAGACCCACCCCAGCAGCCCACGGGGAGATGTCTAATTCTGTTTGCCCACCGGTGGCCAGTCATCATCACCGACACCTCAGCACTCCAGATGGTCAAGGAGGACTACCTCCTCCACTTGAAGCAGACTCCCCCCCCTCCATTCTTCTCGGGAGAGCCCACCCAGACTCCCCTCCACCAGACTTTGGTACTGCAGGAATTCACAAGGTGGTGAAACCCGTACCCACACACTTCTGGGGCAGGGGGGTTCTATACCCGGTACTTGCTCATATCAAAGAGAACTGGGTCTAAGGCCCATCCTGGACCTGCAGGACCTGAACAGGTGCCTAGTGAGGGAGAAGTTCATTTTGCTTTCCCTTGGGAAACTGGCTATGCTCCTTGACGTAAAGGATGCGTATACATCTTCATCCATCCCAACCACAGGCAATATTTTATTTATTTACATTCTCTTATATACCACTGTCGAATGTAAATAAGTTAATGTTGTAAGCAACCAATTATGAACCCCCTCCAAATGTATATGTTAGAAACTACCATGTATGCTTTAATGTTCCATACAACCGGTGTATGTAACCTAAAATCATATGTATATACAGTAAGTTAATGTTCTATGTAACCAATGTACCCCCTTGTTATATGTACACCGCTTTGATCCAGCAAAAAGCAGTATATAAGATCAGCTAAATAAATAGTTTACTTGGATTTTCAGAAAGCATTTTAAAAGTATCTCATGAGAGACTTCTGAGAAAATTAAAAAGTCATGGAATAGCAAGCAGTGTCCCATTGTTAAGAAACTGGTTAAAAGATCAAGAATAGGGTTAAATGGCAGTTTTCTCAATGGAGGAAGATGAATAGTGAAGTACGCCAGTGATCTGTACTAGGACTAGTGCCTTTTAACATATTTATAAAAGATCTGGAAATGGAAACAGTTGAGTGAGGTCATCAAATTTGCAGATAGCACCAAATTATTCAAAATTGTTACGTTATATGCAGTTTGTGAGAAATTACAGTCGGACTTTTCAAGACTGGGAGACCAGGCATTCACATGGCAGATGAAATAAAATGTAGATAAGTGCAAAATATTACACGTAGGGAAGAATAGCCCATGTTATAGTTACATAATGCTAGGTTTCACCTTAGGAGTTACCACCCAGGAAAAGGATCTAGCACATTGAAGTCCTTGGCATGTAGACAGCACACTGAATTCCTCAGCACAGTGTACGGCTGCAACCAGAAAAGCAAACAGAATGTATAGAATAAAACAGACTATCATAATGCCTCTGTGTCACTTCATGTTGTGACCACAGCTTAAGTATTGTATGGATTTCTGGTTACTACATCTAAAAAATGATATAGAGGAATTAGAAAAGACATAGAAAAGGGCAACCAGAATTTATAAAGTGCATGGAATAGTTCTCCTATGAAGAAAAACTAAAGGTGTTAAGGATCTTCAGCTTGGATAAGAGATGGTTGAGGGGAGATATGATAGAGATCTATAAAATCCTTAGTAGATTGGAACGGGTAAATATAAATAGATGGTTTACTCTTTCAAAAAAACTACGAAGATTAGGGGACATGCCACAAAGTTACAAAGTGGTGAAACAAATAAGAGAAAATATTTTTCCCTCAATGCAGAGTTCAGCTTTGGAACTTGTTGGAGTATGTAGTTAAAAGCAGTCAGCATAGCAGGGTTTATAAAAGGTTTGGACCAGATCCTGGAGAAAGTCAGTTGACTGTTAAGATAGACCTTGAGGTAAGCATGGAGTCTGGCTACTCTTTGGGTTCCTGCCAGGTACTTGCAACCTGAATTGGCCTCTTTGGAAACAGGATACTGGGTTTGATGGACCTTTGATCTGGCTCATTATGGAAATTCTTATGTTCTCCATGTGTGCTTGTATGTGTATGTATTTATGTATAGGGACACGGCATAGCTTGTCAAATCTGGCTGGTAAGTTTTAACAGGGTTGGAGACAGAGAAATTATTTTTAAACGTGTTTCAAATTTTTCATATGCACTGCCAGAAAAGGAGAGTTGAGGGTTTTTCTACCCTGCGTGATCCTTGCCAGAGTCCCCACATGGGGAAGGGTGGGAGCACAGTTTTCTTGTGACATACTGATGACTTATTGTAATATTGACATATTGTAATGCTAGACCAGTCCAGATAACGGGCTGTTTCCCTAACATCAGATTGGTGGAGACAAAGAACTAATGAAAAGCCCAGGTTTCAATGGCATCATTCTGATGCCACTATTAGACTCAGCCACCAGAGGCCCTTTCAGTATTACTTTGTCTTCAGCAGATGGTGGATGGATTTTCTTTTCTCTGTATAAAATCTGGGGATTGAGAGGAAAAGATTAAATGCTTGTGAATGACCACCTTCAGTACAGAAAGATGACTTTCTCTTGAGTGTGATGTGGAAGGCTCCACTAGATTGTGATCTTTTTGGTAGCCATAGGAGAAGGGAAAATTAGTTCAACTCCATGCTCTTATCATAAGAGCCTGTTGAACAGTCACAAATTGGAAGGATCTGGAAGAGTGCAGCAGTCTCGCACAATCTCAGCGCCCCCTTCCTCCTCTGTCCCCCCTGCTCTCTCCTGAAGATCGCCGAAGACTCAGATGGATTTGCCTGCCAGCCACCTTAAATACAGTGCTGCAAAGGCAGCCAGTGAAACAGTTTCAGTGGAGTAGAACTGAGTCCTTGTTGGGAGCTCCTAATTCCATTGTCTTGGGATGCAATTTGGGGTGGATCGCTGGTGATGGCTGGCGCGGTGCGAGAGTTTCCCACCGTTTTCTACACATACTAGTAACATTTGTACATATTGTGCTTCTGGAGGTCGTGTGGTCCTAAGGCATAGTCCGCCCAAGTGGCTCCAATGCACGCTGCTTCCCTAGCGTGAGTAACACACATAATGTAAAAACATAGTTAACATGTGCTTGCGTGTCAACACAGCCTTAGTGCAGGCTGTTGTGATACTTGCCCCTAACCCTGTCTTATTCCAGGAAATGTTGTTTGACCTGTGGCAAGCGAGTTGCCTCGTCTCCAGATTCTGGACTCTGCTTTTCCTGCATGACAGCTTCTGAGTCGTTCCTGGAAGGCCTTCTTTCCCCCTCTTAGCTAGGGGATGCAGTTAGTCTGACCTTGCCTGCCTCAGGGCAGATGACGCATAGCGCTATGGGAAGGTTATTCAGCCAGCTGGAGGTTCTGGTGACCATGCTATGAGCTGTTCATCGTCCTCTAGGGGGTCTGTGGTGGCTGTACCCTCTGGTGTTGGAGTCATGTCTGAGAGGTGAGCTTCCAGACTCCGGACTGTCCTCCCCAAAATTCTTTTTGCAACATGTCTGGTCCTTCTGGCATGGAAATTCAGGCCCTGTGGCCTCTGGATACTCCAGGCACAGTCTCGTGCAGGGCTGGCTGAAAGTAGGAAGCCCTGTTAGAATACCTTTGGCTAAGCGTCCCCAGCAAGGGGCGCCCCCTGGAGATGGGGAACAGTTGGGAAGTATCCAAGATGGCTCGGTACTGGGCTCTGATGTGAATAAGGAAGTTCTCTCACCTTCAGAAGATTATGCAGAGGCTGGCATGATCTGCCTGTTCCAGAAGGAGGAGCTGGTGGTGTTGATTGTCAGGGTCTCATCTGCCTTGAACTTTACTGATACTTCCAGCCCCCCTTCAAGGAGTGCGAAAATCCACTACTGTTTTCCTGTTCCTGAAACTGATCAAGGATATGATCCAGTCTGAGTGAGACTCTCTCAACTCCCTGCCTAAAATGTTAAGCGTGTCTAAGAAGATCTACGCTTTCCTGGAGGACTGCACCGAGTGGTTTGGCATTCCCAAGGTGGATACGCAGGTCACAGCAGTTACCAGACTGACCACCATTCCTGTGGAAGGCGGGTCAGCCTTAAAGGATTTTCTGGACCGTGCGGTTGATTACTTGGTTCACCATGGCAGTGGCTATTCTGTAGCTGGCAGTATCTACCAGCCTGACGTCTCGAGCCCTGCTCCAGTGGATTCAGTCTTTTCTGCCAGATGATACTACCCCTCTTTTGGAATTGGCTGTGGCCTTCCTTTCTGATGCCATGTATGACCTGGTACGTTTGGCGACCAGAGATGATACCCTGACAGTGGTGTCATGGCATTGGATTTAGCTCCAGCACTGGGCAGCGGACACATCTTCCAAAGCCCAGTTGTCCCAACTAGCTTTTAAGGGGAAGCCTCTGCTTGAAGCTGATTTGGAGAAGCTGGTGAAGGACCTGGGCAGGACAAAATCTTACCACCTTCTGGAAGACAGGTCCAAGGGGCCTGTGAAGCGGACAGGTGCCACTTTCTAGTCAGCCTCTGTCTGGCATGCTGGCCAGATTCCTGGGGTCTCGGGGCTCTCATCATTGCAGACTTGGAAATCCTTTTTTCTTCTTTGCTTCCAGGCCTTTGGTTCATTATCAGTCCCTTCATGGAGCATGTGGGCCCAGGGACTTGGTCCCCTCCAGAGGAGGACTCTCCCAGGCTGCGCAGTGAAGATTTGGGGGTCAATTCCCTAGTTCCTCTGGTTGGAAGCAAGCTTTGCCTTTCTTCAGGAATGTACTTTGGTGACCAAGGATTGCTGGGTGCTAAACACCATTCAGTTCAGCTGTGGCCTGGAATGCAAAGAGACGATTCTGGATGCTTTTGTCATTTCCCGTTGTGGGTCTGTGATCAAAAGTGCTGCTGTGCGGGCCACCTTGGACAAGTTGCTATGCCTACAGACAATGGTGTCCGGCATGGCCCCAGACCCTCCCAAGAAAAAGAAAAAGGTACTGGATACTCTGCAGGTCAAGGCCTTCCTCCTGATAGAAAGGACCCACTGCCTGATGTAGTTAGCGAAGGAGGTTCAAAACTGCAGCTCTGTGCCAGCCAGCCTGCTCCTCTGCTTGTTAGGCCACATGGCCTCAATGGTTCTAGTCACGCCCTTGGCTTGCCCGCACATACGAGCAGCCCAGTGGAGCCTCAGATCACAATGGACACAGGCCACAGGCGGGCTGAGGGAAAGGGTAAGGGTCACCCACCAACTGGCAGTCTCCCTCAACTGGTGGCAGTACCCGCAACATCTCAGGACGGGGATGCCTTTCCAAACACCAGCACCACAAAAGGTCCAAACAGGCGCCTCCCTGGCGGGCTGGGGCGCACATTGCGAGGGCCATTGCATGCAGGGCAACTTGTCTTCAGACGAATCTCGGTTACAAATCAACCTCCTCGAGCTCAGGGCCATCTTCTGGGCTCTACAGGCCTTCCGCTATCCCCTGAGCAACCTCTCGATCCTCATACAGATGGACAATCAGGTTGCCATGTTCTGTCTGAACAAACAGGGAGGCACAGGCTCCTATTCCCTCTGTCAGGAGGCAGTAGCTCTTCACTCCTTTGAAGTGTGCAATAGCATGCTTCTGAGAGCGGTGTATGTGCTGGACCAGGACAATCTCCTGGCGGACAATCTCAGCAGGATCCTTTGCCCACACGATTGGCATCTAGATCCCAGGGTGGCACAGAGGCTCTTCCGCCTCTGGGGCAGACCTTGGCTGGACCTGTTCACTTCCCCGGACAATGCACAATTGCCCAAATTCTGCTCACCTCAGCCACACCACAGAAGGGTGGCAGCAGATGCCTTCCTCATCTCATGGTCGAGGGGCCTGCTTTATGGATTCCCACCGACCCCTCTAATAGCCAGTTGCCTTTTCAAGATCCAGAGCGACCATGCCGCAGTAAGCCTGGTTGCTCCCAGGTGGCCCAGACAGCCCTGGTTCCCCCCTGCTGCTCTCCCTGTCAGTGGCACCGGGCCGTCAGCCAGATCTTTATTCGTAGGAGGGGGCTCCCTTCTCCACCCCATCCAGGCATCCCTGATGTTAATTGCATGGATGCTGAAAGGGTAGCACTGGCCCCCTTCAGTCTCACAGACGAAGTGCAAGAGATCCTCCTGGCCTCCTGGAAACTCTCCATCAGAAGGGCATATTCAAGTGGAGGAGATTCTCTCTACAGTGTGCAGAGTGGAATTAGAATCCCTTCTCCTGCCATCTGCCTGCAATCCCAAGAAAACACATATACCAAACTAGATATTGGGCGATTTTAACCTGCCAGCTCTCCAAATTACCCAGTCCAATGCCTTCCTTAATGCACTAGACAAACTGGGCTATCAACAGATAGTTGATGCACCGACCCACTTGAAAGGAAATAAGCTGGACCTTGTCTTTGTTCCACAACCAGACACAAGCCTGAACCATAACTTCAACCTAGCCATCACCCCTGTCCCATGGTCTGATCACAGCCTAATCAAATTTCAGATGCCCATACATCAAGACCACAACTCGACCAGCAGGCCAACTGATGCCCCTCCAGCACCCACGGGATGATTCAGGCCCTTCAACAGAAAGGAGATCATTTAATGGAGTCCTTCCAAACCTCAAGCTAACCTCGGTTGGCGGAGCTCCTTCACACGTCTACCTTCCTCAGACAAATCTTCCAACACAGACAAGCCACCAAAAAAAAGTAAATCAGCGCGCTGGTTCTCCTCGGAGCTACGGACTTCACTGCTCCACCTTAGGAAGCTAGATAGAAGATGGCGATGCTCACGGTCGCCAGATGACCAGGCAGCATACACATCCCACTTAAAAGCACACCGAGAAGCAATCTCAGAGAAAATGAAAGAACACCACTCTGAACTCCTGCAACGCTCTCTAAACAAACCTCGGGATCTTTTCAACATAGTGAAGTCCCTGACGAAAGAGCCCTCGTCTCCCCAACCAAGTCAACTTCACCCTGAGAATTACACAGACTACAAGCCAAAACCAGCAATGTAAGCGCAGCCACATCACCCACACCTAATCACAACTCACTCCAACCAACATCACTCACCTCATTCACACCTCTATCCAAGAGAGACATCAGGGACACCATCGCAGCAATCAACACCACCACTGCCCCAAACGACCCCTGTCCGGCTTTCTGGATAAAATCACTGCGAGAGGAATTCAGCCCAAGCCTAGTCGAAATCATGGATCGGTCCTTCTCAACGGGCACCTTCCCATCAAGCCTCAAACAGACGTCCATCCAGCCCCTTCTAAAAAACAACAAACTGAACCCCCAGAAGGTGGAATCCTATCGACCCATCTCAAGCATCCCCCTGCTAGCAACGATAACCGAGAAGGTCGTCCAATGTCAAATCTAGCACTACATTGAGACCACCGCCCCTCTAACCCATGCCAGCACGGCTTCAGAGAATCTCATGGTGTGGAGATGCTACTCGCCACATAATCAATACCCTAATAAAAGGGATTGACGACATCAGAAGAGGGTAAGCACTTATATTCTTGGACATAGCCGCTGCATTTGACTCCATCAACCATGAATAGCTCCTGATGTGCCTCCACGAGAAGGGAGTCCAGGGCTCAGCCTTGAACTGGTGCAAGTCATACCTGACAGACAGATGGCAGCAGGTATGACTAGGCCCCAAGTCCTTGGAGCCTTTCCAACAAAAACAAGGAGTCCCACAAGGATCCTCACTCTCCGCCCTCCTGTTCAATATATACATGCAGCTCTTATGTGCAATCATCCGCTCCTTCAATATATCCTGTCTGATATATGCGGATGATGATCACCCCATTCAACATTGACCATCCGGACTTCTCAAATTTAATTAATTGCTTTGATGCTGTCACTGACTGGCTTCACTCACAGAATCTTAAGAACTGCAACAAGACTGATGTACTATCACAAAAAATAAAGCCTTTGCCCCCCCGCAGAAATAAAGGTGTGAGACGCCGAGCTCCTAAGCAAACCCACCATCCGATACCTGGGCATCACTCTGGACCGGCACCTAGACTTGAAAGCACACATAAATAACACCATCAAAGCAGTCTACCATAAGATGCGGACGATCCGGCACCTCCGACCCTTGCTACAGCCAGAGGACTTCAGAACAATTTTCCAAGCACTTTGTTTATGCCAATGCTATCCTGCACGGACTCCCCAAGAGCACACTGAACCCACGACAGTTGGCAATGAATGCTGCTGCCCGCTTCCTACATGGGGCATCCAGAAGAGAGCATATAACCCCAATCCTAAAAGACCTACACTGGCTGCCGATCAACTGCCGACTCACCTACAAAGTAGTATTAATGTCCTTCAAGGCCATCAACAAATTATCCTCCACCTCCATAATGGACCTCCTCCACCCTACCCCTCCAAACAGATCCTGGAGCGCCACCAACACACTAATAGTCCCCAAGGAAATAACAAGATGCTCTCAGGCAACAAAGAACAGAGCCTTTGCACTCTACGCACCTACCCAGTGGAATGACCTACCAACCGCTATCCGAGCGATCACTGACCTCACTCAATTCAGGAAGGCACTAAAGCACCATCTATTTGTTCAACACTACTCACACCCCAGTGACACAATTCTACCCACCATACCCACACCCACCTTAAAGTTTCCACCAGCACACCCTGGACCGGGTGAAGCAAACGCTCCCAGCAGCCCAGCTATTTAGATTAAATAACTGACATAGTTACGGAGCAAGCAAGCCGCGTTAACAGCGCGGTGACAAATTGCTCAGTTTGTATATAGTGCACCGAAAAATCTGTACATAGTTACGGAGCAAGCATGTCGCCTTAACAACACAGTGACAAATTGATTAGTTTGTATATAGTTACCCCCAGTTCTAAATCCAAGTTGCTACACCTGTTCAGTGTAAGTGCAAAGTAGGTCCCCCTGCTTTGTACAAAGAAATGTTCCTTGTAAACGGCACTGATTTTAAATAGCGCGGTATAGAAAAGCTTTTAAATAAATAAATAAATACATAAAAATCTGCAGCACATACTGCAGTACTTGTGCATCTCTCCCGCTCAGGGTTGAAATCTAATTTGGTCAGGGTGCATCTCAGTGCCATAGCAGCTAACCATAACCCTGTGGAGGGGAGACCCCTCTCAAGCCAGCCCCTGGTCTCCAGGTTCCTCAGAGGCCTTCTGCTATCGAAGCCCACCCCCTGCCTCCCTTCACCAGAGTGGGATCTCAATGTGGTGCTCTCACAGCTCACCAGACCGCCATTTGAGCCCTTGGCAACTTGTCACCTGAGGTATCTCTCCTGGAAGGTGGCCTTCCTGGTGGCCTTGACATCCGCCTGGAGAAGTGAGCAAGCTACAGTCCCTGATGGCGGATCCACTTTATACCGGGTTCTATACAAACAGGGTTGTGCTTTGCACGAATCCAAAGTTCCTCCCAAAGGTGGTGTCTGCTTCCCACCACAATCAGGAGATGGTCCTTCTCACCTTCTTCCCACCACCTTCCCACGGCCTCATGCCGGTAAGGCAGTGTCTGTTCTGCATATGTTGGATTGTAAGAGGGCCCTGTCCTTCTATCTACAGAAGACCCAGGCCCACCGCACGGCTCCTCAACTCCTTGTCTCTTATGACCCCAGCAGGCTGGGGCTACCTGTGACCAAGCAAACGCTGTCCACTTGGGTGGCGGACTGTATTGCCCTCGCTTATGAGCGAGCTGGCCTGTCCCTAGAGCACCGGATCACTTCATTGTGTGAGGGCTATGACCACGTCGGTGGCCAACCTACGCTCAGTGCCAGTGACAGACATTTGTAAAGCTGCCACATGGTCTTCGGTGCATATGTTCACAGCTCACTACTGCCTATAGCAGGGGTCTCAAACTCAAATTGCTTTGAGGGCCAAATGAGGACTTGTAAAGTAACCCGGGGGCCGCATAAGACATGGGGCCTCATTTGCATAAGGGGCCTCATTTGCATAAATATTTGCATAATGTTACCATACACTAACTTTTAGTAAACATGCCTCTTAATGAGTGTATGGATAAAGAAAGACTAAAAGATTTCTATATTACTATAATCCAGTGCCAACCGCCAGGCACATTAGGAACTACTACAAACACTGCCCATTTAGAACCCATAGCAAACCCGCCATATCATAACAGCACTACCAGGGCTCACAAAGCACCAGACCCTACCTATCAAAAGGCAACACTGTAAATATTAAATTAATACATTTCAGAGAATAGCAATACATGACCTACTGGGAAAAGAGAACAAGTAGCAATGTCAAATAGGAATTACATAAACAGAATGCCTCAGCTCAGTTACACATGCAGAACATACACCATCAAACAAGGAATCACAATTTAGAAACAGGAAGACAATAATTAAATTGGGAACCCCAAAAGTCAAACTCGGAATGTACAACACTGTAGAAATAAAACTATAAATTAATTTCCTCTTGTACTAACAAAGCGCAGACGTTAACGATGCACATTTCCCAGAGCTGACATATTCCAGTTAATAAATTCAAAATAAAGAGATATTTTTCTACCTTTTGTGCATTTTTTTTCAGTTGCAATTGTTCCAGCCACTTTCTTATGGTTTCTTCGTGTCTTCTGCTAACTCTCCATCGTCTGCTGTCCATTTGTCCTTTCTTCTCTCTTCTAATTTTTTTTCCATTCTCTCTCTACATCTGCTTTAACATACTAATCTTTCTCCTTTTGCTCTTTCCTCATTACTATTTTATCCACTCAAATATTATCCCTCCATCCTCAATCCCCACTTACTCTCCCAATACCTGGCCAATTGTAGATTTATCTTCCCTCCAGCACAAAATATTTTTCCCCTCTCCATTTCACTTTCCCAGCTCCATCCCATTCTAATCCTCCCCCAACATCAGTTCCTGTTCGGTATTCCAGTTTAGTCCTCCACAATCGGGTAGTGCTCCTCCTCCTGGAGACTGGACCAATCAAATCTTCTGTAGTATATATGCAGACGGAGCTCCCAGAAGCCCCCAGTGTGTCCAGTCTCCTTGCAGCTTGAGGACGTGCGTGCCCTTTCTGGGCACACTTAGTGACACTTGAAGGAGCAACACTAGTTAGTTAGTTCTTTTGGGTTTTGTTTTGGATTGTTCATTACCATTTATTTGCTAGATAGCTGTCTCTTTAAAAAAAAAAAAAAGAAAGCATTGCCACAGGGGACCTCCCGGGGGAAGCCAGTCCTGCATTAGGCTCCTGCCTTCCTTCCTGGGGATTTCTATAGCCTGGGTTGAGCTCTCCCCTAGGCTGTACGGGGAAGAGCCATACCTGGTCCAGTATTGTCTGTCACTCTGAGAAGTTGGCTGAGATCCTTTGCTGTTTCCTGAGCTGGTAGGATTTTTCATTTCTTTACCTTTCTCGGGTACTGCAGCTCCCTCCCGTTTGGATTTTCAGCGGGTCTGTCAGCTCCCCTGCCTCCCGATTTACTGTTTTTCTTGATTTTTTCACTTTGCCCTTCATTTGGGGCCGTTTTCTTTATTTTCATTTTTCTTTGGTTGCCTTTGTATTTTCGCGCCGTTTTTTACCGCGGGTGAACAAGTGCGGCGGCCATTTTGGATTTCTAAAGGGAACTTTTCAGTGGCACTTTAACACTTGTGCACGGGTTCCCCTGGCATTTTTGGGGTTTCTTATGCTGGCGATTTTGCTAAAGGCACCCCTGAGATTCTGGGGAGTGTTTTATTTTCTGTAAAAAAAAAAAACAAAAACAAAAAAAACGTTTTAAATAAAAGACAGTGCTGATTTGCATAGGGTTGGTCCCTTTGGTGTGTGGGCTTCCCTGTTCCTGATCCCTTTTCTCCCGCTTGGCGGAGGTTGCTCTTACATGGCTGCCAAGCCACAATGCGTGATTTGCGGGTCCCGCAGAGGTGCAGTGACTGACTCTGGCATCTGCAGGGGCTGCGCCTCAGTTTCTTCAGACCTGGAACATCCTATTGAACTTAAGGATCTGCCTATCCCCGGTGACACCTCTCTATCGGGGGAGAGTGTCCCTTCGGCGGGCATCCACCCGTCTGGGTCGGTACCGCCGTCCAATGGATCTGCCCCTGAGCTGCAACATGTGGCTCTAGTAGCGCCGCCTGTGGATTTTTCCCCAGATTTTGTTCTCCTCATGCATCAGGCTTTCCGCTTGAGCCGGTCTGGTCAGTTGCCGGAGGCTTGGCCCGCCTCCCTCCCCTCTTGCTCCTCAGGGGAGGTTCAGCGGTCTTCTCAGCCCGCCGTCAAGAAGCTCAGGTTGGTGGACCAGGATCAGGACACCCTTTGTTTTCCGGATGCTGAAGCGGAGGGTGATCCTGAAACGGAGGCTGATGAGTTGGAGGACGGGGCGATCCCTGAGCCGGAAGATCAGGCTCGGATTATTCGCGTGTTTCGTAGGGACGAGCTGGTCCCTTTGATCACTGAGTCTCTTCAAACTCTTAACCTAGCTGTGGTGCGGCCTCTGGAGGAGGAGGGTCTCGAAGATCCTCTCATTCAGGCGGTCAGGGACGCCCAGGTAGTTTTCCCCGTGCACCGGGTGGTTGAGCAAATGATCCATGCGGAGTGGGATCAACCAGAATTCGGTTTGAAAGGGATTCGGACCATGAATCGTCTTTACCCCCTGGCCGACAAGGACAGGGACTTGTTTAAGTCTCCGCGAGTGGATGCTGCAGTATCGGCGGTGACCAAGAAAACCACCATCCCGGTTGAGGGTGCTGCGGTCTTAAAAGATGCCCAGGATAAGAAGGTTGATAATTTGTTGAAGCAAGCCTTCGATACAAACGCCTTGTCTCTGCAAGCCTCTATTTGTGGGGCGTGGGTTGCTCGGGCTTGTTTACGTTGGTCACAGCGTCTGTGCTCTGGTTCCGGTCTGGACCAGCAGGGGTTGCTGGAAGTTACCCGCATGGAGTCCGGATCGGCTTACTTGGCGGATCTGCTTTATGATTTAATTCGCTCCTTAGCTAACAGTATGGCCTCCGTGGTGGCGGCGCGCCGGTCCATCTGGTTACGCAACTGGGCGGCCGACGGTTCTTCCAAGTCTCGCCTCAGTAAGCTGCCCTTTAAGGGCAGATTGTTATTTGGTGAGGCTCTCGATAGGTTGGTGAAGGATCTCGGTGAGTCTAAGGGTGGAAGACTACCGGAAGATAAGCCTAAGCTCAACAGATCGTCGACCTCGGCGCGCGGTCAGTTTCGGGATTTTCGCAGGTTTCGTTCCTCCCGACTGTGGACATCGCAGCGCGGTCGCTTTGGGACCCGTCATCAAGGATTTCGTGGTTTCAGAGGAGCAGGAAGAGGCTTCTCCGGAGCCGCCTCTTCCTCGGCCTCTTCCTTTAATCGGAAGCCACAATGAAGCGAGGCGGGCTCTAGAGGGAGGCCCGGTTATCGGGGGTCGTTTGCGCGACTTTCTTCCTTCTTGGGCCCAAATTACGTCAGATCAGTGGGTGCTGCAGATTATCAAAGAGGGTTATGCGCTGGAGTTTGCCTACCCACTTCGCGATTCTTTTGTTATGTCACCCAGCAAGGGAGATCAAAAGACGCGGGACATCCGCGTGACCCTCGATCGACTTCTCTCCCTGGGTGCAGTGGTTCCGGTACCTCCTTTGGAAAGAGGCGCCGGTCGCTACTCCATCTATTTTGTGGTTCCCAAAAAGGGCGGTTCTCTTCGTCCGATCTTAGACCTCAAAGGCGTGAATCGCGCTCTCAGGGTGCCGCACTTCCGTATGGAGACCCTGCGGTCAGTCATTGTCGCGGTACGTCAAGGGGAGTTTTTAATGTCCCTCGATCTCTCCGAGGCCTATCTACACATTCCCATCCGGCCGTCTCATCAACGGTTTCTCCGCTTCGCTCTTCCGTGGGGCCACTTCCAATTTCGGGCCATGCCGTTCGGTCTTGCCACGGCTCCCCGCACCTTCACAAAGGTGATGGTAGTAGTCGCGGCGGCCTTGCGCAAGGAGGGCATCCTGGTCCATCCGTATCTCGACGACTGGTTGATTCGGGCAAAGTCCAGTCGGGAGTGTGTGCACGTCACGAGCAGGGTAGTGGCTCTGCTGCGGTCCCTTGGCTGGGTGGTGAACGAATGCAAGAGTTGTCTGTGCCCGACGCAGGATCTCGAGTATCTGGGAGTGCGCTTCGACACAGCACGGGTCTTGGTGTGCCTGCCGGAGCGCCGCATTCTGGCGTTGCGGTCTCTTGTCTGCCTCTTCAGGGGGATGCCCGCTCCGTCCGCGTGGTGGTACCTGCGGCTCCTCGGTACGATGGCAGCAACCTTGGAGGTGGTGCCTTGGGCGCGCTTCCACATGCGTCCGCTACAGAGTGCTCTGCTGCGCCGTTGGTCCAACCAGTTCGACTCGTTGAACAGGAGATTGCCTTGCCCAAAGGCGGTTCGCCGATCGCTCCGGTGGTGGCTCTCCTCCGAGAACCTGACGCGGGGGATTCCCTTGGAGCCTCCACTTTGGGTTCCGTTCACAACAGATGCCAGCTTAACCGGCTGGGGTGCTCACTGCGAGACCCGCTTCGCTCAGGGGGAATGGTCTCCCTTGGAGACTTCTTGGTCGATCAACCGTCTCGAATTACGGGCGGTGCGGCTAGCCCTCTTGGCCCTCGAAGCCCTAGTTCTCGGCCGGCCGGTGCGAGTCCTCTCGGACAATGTGACCACCGTAGCTTACATCAATCGCCAAGGGGGCACCGGCAGCGTGGCCCTGGAATCGGAAGCGACGGCCTTGTTCATTTGGGTGCAGACTCGTCTTCCGGCCATCTCGGCAGCGCATATTGCAGGCGCAGACAATGTTCAAGCCGATTTTCTCAGCAGAGTGTGGGTGGACCCCGGAGAGTGGGAGCTAAACCCGCAAGTTTACGCGCAAAGAGTTCATCGGTGGGGTCCGCCCATCATGGATCTCATGGCGACATTTCAGTCGGCCAAGACAGGACGCTTCTTCAGCAGACGAAGGGAGCGCATGTCCGAGGGGCTCGACGCTCTCATTCAGCCGTGGCCAACGTCCGGTCTTCTTTATGTCTTTCCTTCGTGGGCTCTGATCGGCCGGGTCGTTCAGCGCATCGAGGGCCATCGGGGTCGAGTGTTACTGGTAGCCCCGGATTGGCCCCGGAGGCCCTGGTATGCCGACCTGGTCCGGCTGCGCGACGGCGTTCCTTGGCTCTTGCCCGCGCTGCCGGATCTTCTTCTTCAGGGGCCCTTGCGGATGCCCCAAGTGGGTCGATTCTCGCTTACGGTTTGGCCATTTAGAGGGCTCGGCTGAAAAAGAAGGGTTACTCCCCCGCGGTGATTTCTACCCTACTGCGGGCGAGGAAAACATCCACCTCTCTTACTTACGTTCGGATTTGGAGAATCTTTGAAGACTGGTGCTCCCGGCGTGGAGTCCGTGCAGCGACGGTTTCCGTGCCTGTCGTTTTAAGTTCTCTTCAGGATGGTTTTGATAAGGGCCTTGCGGCTAGTTCCCTGAAAGTCCGGTTGGCGGCTATCTCTTGTTATCGAGGCAAGGTTTTAGGCCGTCTCCTCGGTTCTCATCCGGACGTACATCGTTTTCTTACGGCTGTTTTTCATTTGCGGCCCTCCCGCAGGATTTTCGTTCCTCCGTGGGACTTGAATCTAGTGCTGCGGGCCCTGGTTCGTGAACCTTTTGAACCTCTGAGTAGGGCGTCTCTGAAAGATCTCACGCTGAAGACAGTTTTTCTTGTAGCCATCTGTTCGGCACGGCGTATTTCTGATCTACATGCATTGTCCTGCCGAGAACCTTTTTTGTCTTTTTCCCCGGATCGGGTGATTCTCCGTCCGGTTCCTTCCTTTTTGCCAAAGGTGGTATCTCCTTTTCACGTGAATCAGGCAGTGTTTCTTCCAGTTCTTCCTTCGCACTCTGTCGGGACGGCGGACAAAGGTCTTCCCCGTCTCGATGTGGGTCGTGCGCTTCGTCGTTATTTGAAGGCTACCGAATCTTTTCGGAAGACTGACCGCCTATTCGTGCTCTTCGGTGGTGCACGTAAAGGGGAAGCGGCGGCTAAGGCCTCCATTGCAAGATGGCTCAAAGAAGCTATCGCATCCGCGTATCTGTTGCAGCAGCGGCCTATTTCGAAAGGGATACGAGCACATTCCACTAGGGCTCAGGCGACCTCTTGGGCGGAGTATAGCCTAGTTCCGCCAGCAGACATCTGTAAGGCAGCCACTTGGTCGTCTTTGCATGCTTTCAGTAAACACTATCGGTTGGATGTGTCAGCGGCTCGGGATTCCTGTTTTGGTTCGGCGGTTCTGCGCGCCGGATGGCAAGGTCCCGCCCAGTCTTAACTGCTCTGTTACATCCCGATTGTGGAGGACTAAACTGGAATACCGAACAGGAAATGGAAATTACACTAACCTCGTAATTGTAGTTCCTGGAGGGTCCAGTTTAGTCCTCCTTCCCTCCCGACTATCTGCTATTGTAGTGCGGCGCGCTTTTCCGAACGGTTGATCATAAGACGGTTCCTCCTTTCCGTTCGACCCTTTTTTGTGGCCGCGCTCTTTGCCATGGTTCTTCCTTTTCTTCGATTTTCAGTCAGCTCTTCTGAGATTTCTCACTGTGGGCTGTATTTTTGCTGCCGGAGCGTCGTTGGCGGCGCGATGCAGTGTTCTGACTTCCTCGTTTGGGGAGGGGGTTGGATATTTTCTTGGGGGGAGCCACTTTGTTCTTTAACTATGCATTTTTTAATATTAATCTAATGTGTTGCTTCGTTAAGTATGCTTTGTTACTAGTACACTGGGGGCTTCTGGGAGCTCCGTCTGCATATATACTACAGAAGATTTGATTGGTCCAGTCTCCAGGCTGCAGGAGGAGGAGCACTACCCGATTGTGGAGGACTAAACTGGACCCTCCAGGAACTACAATTACCAGGTTAGTGTAATTTCCATTTCTCCAGGACCAAGCAGGAAGTCAGTCCTCACATATGGGTGACGTCGGCGCCGACGGAGCCCTCGCGGAGCAATTTTCCCCAGCTTTCAAAGAAAGCCTTTGGGAATTGCAGCGCGCATGCGCGGTCCCCTTCCCGCCCAAGGGTGCCATCTTAGCCAGTCTTCTTTTTTCCGCGGAGCCCTACAGACGTGGTCTTCCAGTCCCCGCAGAAAAAGTTGATTTTCTTCATTTATTTTCTATTTTTTCTTCGGTTCGACGCCGGTCTCTTTCCTGCCCGGACTCGCGACGCCGTTGCGAGTCCTTCTCTTATTTTTCGGTTTTTCTGATTTTTCTTGTCAGTTTCGTTTTCGGTTTTTCGCTGGCAGCCCGGTCCTTTGAACTTGCAGGGGCCCTTTTTCCCCCGATGGCTGCCAGTGGCTTCAAAAGGTGTGTTCAGTGTGACAGAAATATGTCTCTCACTGACACACACGATCATTGCCTCCGCTGCCTCGGCCCAGATCACGAGGAACTGATCTGTGGGGCCTGCAGCAAAATGTCCTCCAAAGCTTTACGGAGTCGGCGGCATCAGCGGGAAAGAATCTTCGCAGATCCCACCCGTACCCAGACCTCGTCGGAGGCCTCGGCGTCCAGAGGCTCCAGCTCTGAGCATCGCCGGAGTTCCTCCGACAGAGGTTCTCCCTCCGGGGATCATCATCGGAAGGCGAAACCCGCGAGGGCGGCGTCGGTGGACGCTCCTGGTTCCGCGAGGGCCAGGTCGCATAGCCCCGATAGCCGTCCCAGGTCTGTGGAGCAGGAACGTCTCACGAAGCGACCTCGTCTGGAATCGGAATTGCCTGCTCGGGTAAGTCCTGTAGTCCTCCTGGACTCGCCTCCGAGGGGTCCGACGTCGGGCCCGACGCCATCGGGGCCCGAGTCGGGGGCTGCTGGGTCACCTGAGGTTGGACTCAGGTTGACGGCCTTGGAGAGCAGCCTGGCTGCCTTCATGGACCAACAGCGGGCACTGATCGCTAGCCTCGCTGGCGCCTCTGCCCTGGCCGCCGGGACGTCGACGTCTAAGTCGACCCCTGAGACCGAGCCGATCCTCGAGTCCATGCGGGCTCGAGTCGATCCTCGGTCGAGGTCTCCCTCGGCCTCCCGTTCGGGACCGAGGTCGTCGACGCCGACTCCCTCGGCGTCAGGGCGGCCGACGCCTACGCCCGCCCGAACCGACCCCACCGATTCCTCCTCGGAGTCGGCCTGGGAATCTGAAGTGGAAGAGTCACCTGATTCCTTTAGGACTCGGTGTGTCCCCTCGGACTCCCCTGAGTCCGAACCTCGGAAGCAGTCCCCCCCGGAGGATGCCCGGTTCTCGGACTTCGTCAGGGATATGGCCAAGGCTTTGGCCTTCCCTGCGGATCCCGAGGAGGAGCCTCGAGCCGAGGAGCTCGACGCCCTCCAGTATGACTCTCCAGCGAAGGAGCACTTTACTGTACCGGTTCCTCCCATGCTGGAACGACTACTCTTCCGCATGTGGGAGAGTCCGGCATCGTCGCCGGTATTAAGCAAGCGGGTCGATTCCATCTATCGAGTCCGCAAGAGCCCGGGCTTCCAAAAAGCACAGCTACCGCACCATTCCATGGTGGTGGAATCGGCCATGCATAGGCTCAAGAGCCAGAAGATGCACTCCTCGGTGCCTCCCGGCAGGGAGGCCCGCAACCTGGATGGCCTCGGTAAGAAGTGTTTCCAAGGCTCTATGCTTGCTTGTCGGGTCCAGACCTACCAGCTCTACATGGGCATGTACCTTAGAGACCTGGCTAAGGAGATAGCCGGATTCTCTGCTAGACTTTCCGAGGAACCTTTGCGGAGGTTCCTAGCCTTGTCCACTGGAATTCGAGACTGCTCCAAGTTCATTTCTCGAGCAGCCTATGATGGCTTTGAAGCATCGGCTCGAGTGGCCGCAGCCGGCATCGGTGCCCGCCGACAGGCTTGGCTTCAGTCGTCTGACCTTGAACCCTGGGTACAGGACAAGTTGGTCGATGTCCCCTGCCGAGGTGAGAACCTATTTGGCAAGCCCATGGCTGAGAAGGCTGCGCAAATCGAGACGGAAACTCTCACCAGAACAAGGCTCTCTAGAAAGACCTCTGCCCCTTCCCAAAAGAAGAAGGGCTCGGGAAAAAAGTCCTTTTACCCCAGGAAGGCGGCTGCCTATAAACACTACCCTCAGTATCAGGCCTCCTCAGCTCCCCAACAGGGTCAGCAGGCCAAGGGACGGGGTAATGGGTCCCATAGGCAGCAAGCCCCCAAGCCTGCACCACCGGCCCCTGCTCAGCAGGGTGGGGGTTTTTGACTTCATCGACATAGCCTCTCCCCCTCAGCTGGTTTCTCCCAGCACAGGAGGCCGGCTGGTCCACTTTGCCCACAGGTGGTCCAACATCACATCAGATGCCTGGGTGCTTCATGTTGTGCGAGAAGGCTATCTTCTCCACTTCCACCTGGTCCCTCCCTCCTATTTTCCGGGAGAGCCTCCACGACTCCCTCTGCACAGGGACTTACTCCTTCAGGAGTTAGCAAGTCTTCTTCAGGAACAGGCTGTGGAACCGGTGCCCCACCACCTGAGAGGTCAAGGCTTTTATTCCAGGTATTTCCTAATACCAAAAAGAACAGGAGGCCTCAGACCCATCCTGGACTTGCGCAACCTCAACAAGTTCCTCGTGAGGGAGAAGTTCAAGATGCTTACCCTTGGAATCCTTCTGCCCTACCTCCAGCAGGGAGATTGGCTATGCTCCTTGGATCTAAAGGATGCCTACACGCACATCCTCATCCACCCAAGCCACCGCCAATACCTAAGGTTTGTGGTGGCAGGAAATCATTACCAGTACAGAGTACTGCCCTTTGGCCTATCCTCCGCACCACGAGTCTTCACAAAATGTCTCGCGGTGGCGGCGGCTTATCTCCGGCTTCAGGGCCTCTATGTCTTTCCTTACCTAGACGACTGGCTCATCAGAGCATCGTCCTCTCAAGAGGTCACACAAGCCACGCACCGCACTGTGACTCTTCTCCAGTACTTGGGCTTTGTCGTAAACTTCGCAAAGTCCACTTTGCTCCCCTCGCAAGATCTCGAGTTCATCGGCGCAAGATTGCACACTCTTCAGGCGCGAGCTTTCCTGCCTCTCGACAGAGCTCAGCGGCTCCTGGACCTAGCCAGCCGTTTTCGCAGCCAGTCTCTGGTCTCGGCCAGGCGCTTTCTGAGACTACTCGGCCATATGGCTTCCACCGTCCACGTGACCCCCAACGCCCGCCTGAATATGTGGCCTGCTCAGTGGTGCCTTCGCAAGCAGTGGCGACAGGCCACAGGTGGCCTCGCCGACTTAGTGCAGATCTCCGGCCCGCTGGCCTCTTCTCTGCAGTGGTGGCTTCATCAGCCGAACCTGGTACTCGGAATGCCTTTTCAATCTCCTCCGCCTGCTCAAGTACTGACGACCGATGCTTCTCTCCTGGGATGGGGAGCGCATTGCCAAGGGGCATGTACTCAAGGTCTCTGGACCTCGTGGGAGTCTGCGCAGCAGATCAACTTCCTGGAGCTCAGAGCAATCCGTCTGGCTCTCAAGGCTTTCTCCCACCTGACTTCTCGCCGGTCCGTCCTTGTCCAGACGGACAATCAAGTTGCCATGTTCTACGTGAACAAACAGGGGGGCACGGGCTCCTTCCTTCTCTGTCGGGAAGCGCAGAGGGCTCTGCTCTTGGGCCGTCAGCCGCGGCTTTCTTCTCAAGGCAGTTTATCTCCCAGGCCAAGAAAATTGCCTGGCGGACAAACTCAGCAGAATCCTCCAGCCGCACGAGTGGCGCCTGGATCCCTTGGTAGTTCAGAAACTTTTTCTGAAGTGGGGCCTCCCCACGCTGGATCTTTTTGCCAGTCCTCTCAACCGGCAACTTCCTCGTTTCTGCTCTCGGCAGCCGCATCCCCTCCGAGTAGCGGCGGATGCTTTTCTGCTCTCATGGTCGAAAAGCCTTCTGTATGCCTTTCCTCCCATACCGCTAATCTCTCGAACTCTTTTCAAGGTTCTCCGAGACAAAGCTTCCATGATCCTGATAGCTCCTCGGTGGCCCAGACAGCCGTGGTTTCCACTCCTGCTGCAACTGGCGGTGGAGGCTACGTTCCCTCTGGGGTTTCAACCAGATCTCCTAACACAGGATCAGGGGTCCCTGCTACACCCCAACCTCAGATCTCTACATCTGATGGCCTGGCTGCTGAAAGGGTAGTCCTTGCTCCCCTTTTTTTATTTATTTATTTATTTATTTAACATTTTCTTCTATACCGCGCTATTAAAATCAGCGCGGTGTACATCGAACAAGAATACTGCAATGTATACAAATAACATTGAGTTTACAAATAACAGGGAATTGAACATGGGGGAGAAAACGGGGAAACTAAATACATATTAACTCAAACTATGTACAATGCTCTAATGTAACTGGGTGTTGCATTAGTTTTGTGAAGGTTGGTAGGGTTTGGGGGACTACCTATTATTTGTGGTGTTGACGTGCAGGGGCGACTGGTGTGTGGGGGAAGTTTGCAGGTTGTTAGTTGTGCTTCTATCGCTGGAGGTTTCTGATTAGCATTTTGTGAACAGGTGGAGCTTTATGGCTTTTCTAAATAGGATGAGGCTTCTACTGCCGGCAGAGGTGGAGGAGGTCGTCCTAGCTTCCCGGCGACCTTCTACCCGCAAATTCTACGCCCTTAAATGGCGTCGTTTTTCCGTTTGGTGTACCCAGCAGTCTCTGGATCCCTTCTCCTGCTCGGTGTCGGTGATCTTGCAGTACTTGCTCTACCTCTCTAATCTTGGACTTAAGTCCAACTCCGTCAAGGTTCACCTCAGTGCTCTTTCAGCACATCATGTGCCGGTGGACGGCAGACCTCTTTCCAACGACCCTCTCGTGGCAAGGTTTCTCCGAGGTCTCCTTCTCCTTAAACCACCTCTGCGCCCGCCAGCACCGGACTGGGATCTGAATGTGGTTTTGCAGCGGATCACCTGTCCGCCTTTTGAACCTATGGCTACCTGTCCTCTCCGTTTTCTTTCTTGGAAAACCTTATTCCTGATAGCCCTCACTTCCGCTAGACGCGTAAGTGAACTACAGGCCCTCGTGTCTGATCCCCCTTACACTCGGTTCTACAAAAATAGGGTAGTCCTACGGACTCACCCTAAATTTCTTCCAAAAGTGGTCTCCCCTTTTCACATCAATCAGGAGGTGGTACTTCCGACCTTCTTTCCCAGGCCACACTCCAGCCGAGCTGAAATGGTCCTGCATACCCTGGACTGTAGAAGGGCGTTGAACTTCTACCTTGACCGTACGCGGGAGCACCGCAAAGCTGCTCAGCTCTTCGTGTCTTTTGACCCCAATAAATTGGGGCTCCCTGTCTCCAAGCGCACTCTGTCCATCTGGGTTGCTGACTGTATCGCTTGGGCTTATGGAGCAGCCGGACTCTCGTTAGAAAGTCGGGTCACGGCTCATTGTGTTCGGGCGAAGGCTACGTCAGTGGCTTACCTCCGCTCTGTTCCATTGGCAGACATCTGCCGGGCCGCTACTTGGTCTTCGAGCCAGACTTTTGCGGTCCATTACTGCCTCGAGAGGGAGTCCCGCAGGGACAGTGCTTTCGGACAGGCAGTACTCCGAAATCTCTTTGAGGTTTGAGCAACTCCTACCCTCCATCCCGGATGTTGGGCTACCGGTGGGTAATAGTTCTGTGAAGATTCCTTCCTTCTGTGCTGCTGAGCTAGAGGGAGCTCATTTTTATGCTTAGGGTCTCCGGTAGCCTTAAGCTTGGGAGTCCCATATGTGAGGACTGACTTCCTGCTTGGTCCTGGAGAAAGCGTAGTTACTCACCTGTAACAGGTGTTCTCCAGGAGCAGCAGGAATCGGTCCTCACAACCCTCCCTCCTCCCCTTGGAGTTGCAATCATCTGCTTTAGTTTTTTGCAAATTTTTATGTTGTCTTTTAGCTATGTCATCTGACTGGCTAAGATGGCACCCTTGGGCGGGAAGGGGACCGCGCATGCGCGCTGCAATTCCCAAAGGCTTTCTTTGAAAGCTGGGGAAAATTGCTCCGCGAGGGCTCCGTCGGCGCCGACGTCACCCATATGTGAGGACTGATTCCTGCTGCTCCTGGAGAACACCTGTTACAGGTGAGTAACTACGCTTTTCCTTCTAGTTCCAGCCCCACCCAGCATCGGCTCCTTTCTAGTCCCTGCATCAGTCAATTTCCAGTCCTAGCCCCCCCACTCGGCCCATTTCCAGTGCTAGCTCCCTCCCCTCACAGCCCATTTCCATTCCAAGCCCCCCTCCCCATCAGCCATTTGCAGTTCAAGCCCTCCTTCCACTCAGCCCATTTCCAGTCCTAGCAACCCCCCCAGCCCATTACCAGCCCTAACCCCCCCATCATCCCATAGCCCATTACCAGCCCTAACCCCCCCCATCTGCCCAGAGCACATTACCAGCCCTAACCCCCCCCCCCCATCTGCCCAGAGCACATTACCAGCCCTAACCCCCCATCTGCCCACGGAAAATTAAAACTTAAAAAAAAAGCTGGCTGCCGACGCAGCAAAATCGAATGTCCTGCGGGGCCCCACCTGCCCAGCAGAGCCAGCCCTCCCTCCCTCCCTTCCTCCCTCCCTCAGTCCCTCTCCGCTTTGGCTTAGAACCGCGAAGGGAGAGTTCCTCCCTCGCGACTCTGTTAAGCCCGCTGGGGCTTATGGGAAATTTCCCATCTGCCCCGGCGAGTTTAACAGAGTCGCGAGGGAGAAGCTCTCCCTTCGCGGCTCTGAAAGCCGAAGCGGAGAGGGACTGAGGGAGGCAGGGCTGGCTAACATCGGGGAATTCCGGGGGCAGGGCAGACTGCTTTCTCCTTACCTGTCCGCAGAGAGCTGTGCACACTGGAACAAGCACAGGCCGACTAACTGCAGCAGGGCAGGGAATGGATGAGGGCGCTTGGTACCTCGTGGCGTTGGGCTGGCTGCTCAGACTGCTTCTGCCCCCTCCTCCCTGTCTCCTATTGGTTGAGGGCAGACTCGTGAGGACTTTGTAGACTCTCAGTCTAGAAGACGAGATTGCCGGCGCTGCGTTTCAAAATACAATCATCAGGTGAGCGTGGCGTCGCGGGCCGCACAAAATGCTCTCGCGGGCTGCGTGTTTGAGACCCCGGGCCTAGAGAGTGTTCCCGCAGGGACAGTACCTTTGGCCAGGCAGTAATCCGAAGCATTCTCTGTGTATAGGCAACTCTTGCCCTCTGATCTTTCTGTGTTCAGGCTACCGGAGTGATGGTGATGCTGGATGCTGGGGTCTGCAGAGTCTCTTGGTAGGGACTCACCCTCTGCACGGCCTTCCCTGTTGGTAGCCATTGTTGCTGTCATGGTTCAGTCCTCAGCAGCCTGGAGCTAGGGAGTCCCATATGTGAGTACTGACTTCATGCTTGTTCTTGGAGAAAGCGTAGTTACTCACCTGTAACAAGTGTTTTGTAGGGACAGCAGGAATCAGTCCTCACAATCCTCCTTCCTCCCTTAGGAGTTGCCTCCTTTACCTTATTTACCTTATTTCACCTTTTGCCTAATTGTCATCTAGTTGAGCAAGATGGCACCCTTGGGCGAGAAGGGGACCACGCATACATGGTAGAATTCCAAAGGCTTTCTTTGAAAGCTGGGAAAATGCTCCGCGTGGGGCTCCGTTGGCTCTGATGTCACCCATATGTGAGGATTGATTCCTGCTGTCCCTGGAGAACACCTGTTAAAGGTAAGTAACGCCACTTACATCACCTCCACTAAATAGCAGGTATAGGAACACCTTCACCTTAGGATTAGTATTAATATCATAACTTTGAACCACAGAAGTATGATGAATAAAATCAGTGTTAGTGAACATCCTCCAACATTAAGGGCTAGACATGCAATTCTGATCAGCCTATCAAATTACCCTGGAATGCCCAGTGCAAACTTAAGAATTTAACGAAAAACCTAATAAACATCCTGATAAAGATGAAAGTAGTCAAGGATCACTATCAGTCATAAAACAACTCCAACCCTTTCCAATAAAGTAAAAAACCACTACAGAGAGCGCTGTTGCACAGGTGGTCATACCAGTGGCATCCCTTGTCACAGCAGTTGCTCTGCCCAACGGAGACCAGAGGCTCTCCGGTGGTGACTCAAGCCTGAGAAGTTGGCGGGGGGGATGCCTCTCGAATATCCACACTGGATCCCACTGATGATGGATGCGAGTCTGTCGGGCTGGGGCACCCACTGCAAAGGACGCATTGCTCAAAAGCAGTGGAGTCCGCAGGAATCTGCTTGGTCCATAAATAAACTAGAGATGCAAGCAATTGTTCTGGCGCTACAGAGTTTTAGGCTTTGGCTGCAGGGGAAGGCTGTTTGGATCTTCTTGGACAACGCAACCACGGTGGCCTACATCAGTCAGCAAAGAGGCACAGGCAGCATGTTCTTGTAAGAAGAGGCAGAGGCACTGCTGATGTGGGTGGAAGAACATCTTCAAGTACTTTCGGAGGTGCAAATTGTGGGAATAGACAATGTGATGGCAGACTACCTGAGCAGAATACATGTGGATGCCAGGAGGTCTTCTTGCAGATGGCGAAAAGATAGGGCACACCGATCATGGATCTTATGGCGACCCATGCAATAGCTAAAGCAAGCAGATGTTTCAGCAGGAGAAGAGAGAGGATGTCGGAGGGCCTGGGAGCTCTGGTGCAGAGGTGGCCCACGGAGGAGCTCCGTGTCGTCCAGCACATCGAGGCTCACCGGAGAATGGCCATTCTAATTGCCCAGGACTGGCTGAGGCATCCATGGTATGCTGACCTCATATGGCTACAGGCAGGCTGGCTGTGGCGTCTGCAAGTGTAGGTGGACCTCTTGATCCAGGGGCCAGTGCACATGCCACAGGTGGATTGATTCTCACATACGGAATGGCTCTTGAGAGGGCTCGGTTGAAAAAGAGCTGTGGTTCAGAACCGGTGATTGCAACATTACTTAAGGCCCGGAAAAGGTACACCTCTGTGTATTATATGCGGGTCTGGCACGTCTTTGAGGCCTGGTGCATAAGAAAGACAGTGGCGGCCGTTCTTAGCTACAGTACCAGATGTTTTAGCCTTTCTGCAAGCGGGGTTTGAGAAGTGCTTGGCTTCAAGTTCCTTGAGAGTGCAGGTGGTAGCCATTTTTTGTTATCAGGGCAGGATCCAGGGCATGTAGTTGAATACATCTGGATGTGGTATGTTTCCTGAAAGCGGTAAAGCAGCTTCGTTTGCCGATGCAGTCCATCGTTTCTTTTTGGAATTTGAATTTGGTGCTGGCGGCACTGGCAAAAAAGCCTTTTGAGCCGTTGAGGATTATATCATTGAAGGATTTGACTCTTAAGACAATGTTTCTGGTGGCAATTTTCTTGGCCAGGAGAATTTCTGAACTTCAAGCTCACTTGTGCAGGAAGGTCTGCCTCTTCATCTCGAAAGAAAAGATGGTTCTCCGGACAATACCTTCCTTTTTGCCTAAAGTTGTATTGGTGTTACATTTAAATCAGCCAATTTCACTGCCGGTGCTCTCATGTGGGCCAGAGGGAAGGAAGCGCAGATCCACAACTGCATCTGTTAGATGTCCGGAAAGTTTTGCGCTGTTATTTGAAGAGAACAGCTCCATTTCGTAAATAGGATCAGTTGATTGTGTGGTTTGGAGGTCCGCGCAAGGGCGAGGCAGCGGCCAAGACTTTCATTTCCATGTGGATTAGGGAGGCGATTGCGTCGGCATACATGTTAAAGGGAAAGTCTGAGCCAGCAGGGCTGCGGACTAATTCAACTCAAACCACTTCAATTGGCTCAAAGCACTGCAGCCCGCATAATAGCAGGTGCAACAAGACATGAACACATTACTCCTGTTCTGAAAGACCTACACTGGCTACCAATCAGCTCTCGCATCAAATACAAAACAATCATAAACATATTCAAAATCAAACACCGCACCTCAGCAAACAGCCTGCACACCCTCATACAACCAGACACCAGCACGTGCCCAAGAAGAAAAGGGACTGCCAACAGAGTAAACACACCGAACGACTTCAGAAAAACACGCAAGGACACCACTGAGAGGGCTCTCTCTCTGGCTGCCTCAACACTATGGAACTCCCTCCCAGATGAACTGAGATCGACAGATGACCTCAAAGACTTTAGCAAGCAGCTGAAGACAACACTGTTCATAGAACACTACGGACATGTTACCTAATCCAACAGGAGCCCCTTCCTTACCCTCCCTTCCGTGATAAGAAAATATTCACAGGCACATGATATATCTTAACCCCTAATTACATAGAACACTATTATAGATCACAATGTACATAGTACAGAACAATGTATCATAGCTCATGCTGTAATATAGCTCACATTGTACCTAGTGCAACCTAATCTGTTAAACTGCCCTTATACACGCAATGCATAACATTTTATCACTGCATGAACTACCCTTCCCCACTATTGATTGTATTGCTGTGACACCGCTTTGATTGTATGATAAGGCGGTATAGAAATATCGTTAAATAAATAAATAAATAAACTAGGGCTCAGGCGGCCTCATGGGTGGAGTACTTTATAGTACCACCTGCTGTGATTTGTAGGGCTAATCTATGTGTCATAAAGAGTATTCCTCCCTCCAATTGTTTCTAGGCTATGATTCTTTTTCTGTTGTACCTTATAATCATCAAACAAGATATATTTAATCATAGACATGAAAAGAACATTGAGGTCTCAGACTCCTGATGGCACTATTCTCCAGACAATGTCCTGATATTGTGCCAATTTTGCATCAACGACCTCTGTTCATTCAAAGTCTTTTTTTTCATGATTAATTTTAACCAAACATTTTTACATCTTTTCAAAATGGTTGTGCTTATCTTATTTGGTCCCCGATGCCACCATCCGGCTCCGTGTCGCGTTTCACATAAACGGGTTTCTTCAGGGGGTTAAGAATAAAGCACCTTATGTGAAACGCGACACGGAGCCGGATGGTGGCATCGGGGACCAAATAAGATAAGCACAACCATTTTGAAAAGATGTAAAAATGTTTGGTTAAAATTAATCATGAAAAAAAAGACTTTGAATGAACAGAGGTCGTTGATGCGAAATTGGCACAATATCAGGACATTGTCTGGAGAATAGTGCCATCAGGAGTCTGAGACCTCAATTATTCTTTTCATGTCTATGATTAAATATATCTTGTTTGTTGATTATAAGGTACAACAGAAAAAGAATCATAGCCTAGAAACAATTGGAGGGAGGAATACTCTTTACGACACAGAGATTTGTAGGGCGGCCACTTGGTCTTCTCTTTACACTTTTGCAAAACATTATCAGCTGGGTGTGCAGGTGGCAGGAGATGTCAGATTCAGGGTGGTGGTAATTCAGGCCGGAATCGTGGACCCCTTCCATTGATTGAACTGCTCTGTTACATCCCAGAAGTGCGGGACTAGACTGGAGGGGTGATGAGGAAAGTGAAATTAGACCTTACCTGCTAATTAGCGTTCCTTGAGTAATTCCAGCCCAGTCCCAGAATCCTCCCTGATTGTGTAAGGAAGATTGTTTTGTGACCCCAGGTCTGAAGAACGTTACCTTGGAGTTTTATGGTCCAGGGGGATTAGGAAGGATCAGAGATTGCGATTGAGGAGATTAAGGGCTGGCAGCAATGCTGTCTGTCATTTGTTTTTGCCTTATGTTCTGAGTATTTGGTTGGCCATTTTTTTGTGACTGTGCAGTCCACAGGTAAGCCTCTTCATTCTGGAGGGAAGGAGGGTCCCTTCTAGGGTCCCAAATCATAGAGTTTGGTTGATACGATTTGACTACTTATTTTGTAGCTCCTGTGAGTCTGTTTTGTCATTAGGTTACTGGGGCTGGAATGAGGAGCCCGCTGCCTTAGTACACTGATGTCATCAAAAGATGACATACTCAGTCTCCAAGCTGCTGGAAGAGGTTGACTACCCAGAGGTGCGGGACTGGACAGGAGTTACTCAAGGAAACCAATTAGCAGGTAAGGTCTAATTTCACTTTATCTCACTAGAGGGAAGTTTCCAAAACATAATCACACTGACTTTAAAAAGATCTGCAAACTCAGATTGATTTTTTTTGCTGTCTTTTCCTAACTTCAAATACTGTGATGTGGCATTTGTTATGTTGTGACAAGATCTGCCAGATTTTATTCTGCATATCTACATTTTAAAATACTTATATCATTTCCATACTCGAATTTGGGTTGCATTGCAGTATTACCAGTGGAATTTTATTTTATAAGCACTGGCTGTTTTAAAACAAATACTGCTAATATCTGTAAATAATGTCGTAACACTTCCACATCCAGTCTGAGGAGCATTCAGTTTGTTCAATTATGCTATTTAACTTTGTGTTTTCAGTACTTCTGTAAACTGCTGATGAAATGCTGGAAGTTTTGTTAACTGATCAGTAGTGAGGAATGATAGGAATGTGTTTGTCAAGTGTCTCAAGCCTAACCAGATTGACTTGCACAGTTGACAACCTATATATATTACCATAGACAACATAATGACCAAAGCTATAAATAGTGGTGAAGTTGCTGCTTCACTGCTGTGACCTATGTCAGTTACTGTTGCACATGATTGTGATGTAACTTTCAGCTAACAAGAAATAGCATATGAGAGAGGATCCAAAATTAAGCCCAAAAATAGATACACACCCAGTAGAAATTGTTATCTTGATATGTTGTGATGCTGGATCAGAATCAGGGCTATGTGGGAGAACCATACCACTCAGTTTGCAAGTCTGAGCAGGAAGGAGGTGCCATAACAATTCTTGCATGGGGCACCATTTTGTCTAGCAAATAACCTAGCCAGAACGTCAGTAGTTTTACAGTATGACATTGGTATCACGAACAAACAGGCTATGGTTCTGGAGTTTACTGACATAAAATTACTTACTATAGGCCCGATTCCGAGTCATGGATTGTGGGGCTGCATGTGCAGCCCTGCAAGCTGTCTGGACCCTATTCCCCCTCCTGCTCTCCCTGCACAGCTAGAGTCACAGGACAGGAAGAACTGTTGGTGGGTGGGAGGGAGTGGGATCTGGGTGGAGCAGGGGCAGGCCAAGCTGGCAGGACGTAAAGGGCCAATTAAGGTCACGGCCCTGTACGTCTTGCTAGGTGTGAGGGGACATGCTGATTATTCTACCTCGAAGGTGGAATAATCGGTATCAGTGGGGCAATTGGGCCTGGGTCAGGCGGTGGATTAGAGGGGGATCTTAGCTATGTGAGCCAGGGGCACCCGCCCTGTCCTCTGGCCCGATTCTGTGTACTGCGGGAACGTTCCCGCGGTCTAGAATCGGGTCTTAACGGGCCCGTCTTGCTTGGGGCCATCCGGATGTGACCCTTTGTGAATCGGGCTCCATGTATAGACAGGGCCAGCACGACACACTGTGCAAACTGTGCACTCGCACAGGGCAGCAATCATGGCAGGATGACACGGTCGGCAAAGTGAGCTGGCCAAGCCCAGCTGTAGAATGAATGGCAGCAAGCAATGGACAGCGAAGAGGCAAAACAAAAAGCAACTTGGATGTTTTGAAACCCATGTGCAAGCATCATGTTTGATACATCCCTGTCCCTCAGTAATAGTAAGTTGCATCAGAGGAGCCTGGGTCAGACAAGCAGCATGTCATAGTAACATAGTAAATGAAGGCAGATAAGGACCAGTATGGTCCATCTAGTCTGCCCAGCAATATGGCAGGAGTAGGTGCACCCCTACCCATGTCTTTGCTTAGTGGTGCACCCACCAGGAGCAGGTGCACCCCTCCCCATACCTTTGTTTCTTTGTTTGTTTAGTGGTGAACCCACCGCTCCTCCCCCCATCGCTCCATGCAGGACATCCCTATTTGTTGAGAAATTAGATGGTTCCGTTTATTTTGATGGGGAAACTGCTAGGTATGTATGACCTAGATTGGCCACTGTTGGAAACAGGATACTGGGCTTGATGGACCTTGGTCTGACCCAGTATGGCATATCTTATGTTCTTATGTTAATCTTGTTGCTGTAAAGTGATCCACCGTGTCTGTCCCATGCCACTTTGAATTCTGTCACTGTGTGTGCCCCACCACCTCCATCGGGAGGGCACTCCAAGCATCCACCACTCTCAGTAAAAAAGTATTTCCTGACATTGCCTTTCAATTTACCACCTTGCAGCTTCATGTCATGCCCTCTAGTTTTACAGCTTCCCCGTCTCTGGAAGAGGTTTGTTTGTTCATTATTTCTCTTTAAGTATTTAAAGGTCTGAATCATATCTCCCCTATCCCTCTCCTCCAAGGTGTACATATTTAGGTCTTCAAGTCTCTCCTCATGAGGCTTCTGACGCAGGCTCCAAATCATTTTGGTCGCCTTCCTCTGAACAGCTTCCACTCTTTTTGCATCCTTTGCAAGATACGGTTTCCAAAACTGAACACAGTATTCCAAGTGATGCCTCATCAGAGACTTATACAATGGCACTAGTACCTCTTCCTTTCTGCTGGTAATTCCTCTTCGAATACAGCCCAACATCCTCCTGGCTTTTGCCACTGCCTTGTCGCACTGTTTTGCCACCTTGAGATCTACAGAAATAATCACATCGAGGTCTTTCTCCTGCTCCGTGCACACCAACCTCTCGCCCCCTAGCGCGTACATTTCCCTTGGATTTCTGCTACCCATGTGCATGACACTGCACTTCTTCGCATTAAATCTTAATTGCTAAGCATCAGACCATTCCTCCAGCTTTTGCAGATCCCTCTTCATGTTAAGCACTCCCTCGGGGGGGTCTACTCTGTTGCAAATTTTCGTGTCATCTGCAAAAAGACAGACTTTTCCATTCAGTCCTTCAGCAATATCACTCACAAATACATTAAACAGTGCCGGGCCTAGGACCGAACCCTGAGGCACCCCGCTAATCACCTTTCTTTCATCCGAGTGAGCTCCATTTATCATCACCTTCTGTCGTCTGTCAGTCAACCAATTTCTGATCCAGTTTACCACCTTGGGACCCATCCCCAAACTGCTGAGTTTATTGATAAGCCTCCTATGAGGGACAGTATCAAAGGCTTTGCTGAAATCCAGGTAGATGACATCCATCGCGTGTCCTTGATCCAGTTCTCTGGTCACCCAGTCAAAGAACTCAATGAGATTTGTCTGGTAAGATCGTCCCTTGGTAAAACCATGTTGCCTCGGATCCTGTAACCCGCTGGTTTTGAGAAAGTTCACTATTTGCTCTTTCAGGAGCATCTCCATTACTTTTCCCGCCACCGAGGTAAGGCTCATGGGCCTGTAGTTTTACACTTCTTCCCTGTCACCACTTTTGTGTAGAGGTACGACATCAGCCATTCTCTAGTCCTGAGGAACCTCTCCTGTTTCCAAGGATCTGTTGAAAACGTCCTTTAACGACCCTGCAAGAACCTCTCTGAGCTCTTTCAGTGTCCTGGGATGTATCCCATCCCGTCCCATGGCCTTGTTTACTTTCAGTTTTGCAAGTTGTTCTAAAACCTCATCCTCTCTGAATGGTGTGGTATCTACCTCATTCCCATTTTTATATTTGGGAGTCACGGTGGTCCTTCTCCAGGATTTTCTGTAGTAAAAACAGAGCAGAAGTATTTGTTTAGTAATTTCGCTTTATCAATGTCATTTTCCACGAGTCCGTTTCCAGCACTTCTGAGTCCTGCAATTTCACCTCTGATCTTCTTCCTTTCCTGAATATACCTGAAGAAAGTTTTGTCGCTGCACTTAACATCTTTAGCCATCTTTTCCTCTGCCTTTGATTTTGCTGTCCTTATTTCTCTTTTTGTCTCCTTGAGTTTGATCCTGTATTCATTTCTGTGTTCTTCTGTTTGCAAGCTTTTGAATTTTGCGAAAGCTGTTTTTTGCCTTTATTTGAGCAGCCACTTCTTTGGAAAATCAAATAGGTTCTCCTAGGACAAGCAGGATGTGTCAGCCACACCTGGTGACGTCATCCGACGGCGCCATGACGGAAGTGCTCTCTAGCTCAGAAGCTTCTGAGCATGTGTGAGGTGGTCCCACCTCCCCGGCCCGCCCCTAGCCGGTCAGTCTTTTTCCTTCCGCCTTCGCCTCAAGACGTATTTCTAAGCTCTCCAATAGAAACTGCAATTTCCATGCCTAAACCGGGATTTAAAAAGTGTCTACACTGCAGTAGAAAGATGAACATCACGGACACTCACCAGCATTGCATCAGATGCCTGGGGACTTCTCACGAGGTGGAGAACTGTGTCAGCTGCGCTCGGATGTCCCCCAGGGCAAGGAAGCATCGTGAACACTCTCTGAAGGACTTGCTTTCCTCCTCAGCGGCCTCGCGTAAGTCTCCTGCAATCCGGACGCCGGAGCCTCCCAGAAATAAAGAGCGTCTCAGATCTGATGAGCTGTCCAAATCTGCTGAGCGTCCCGCATCGGAGGAGCGTCCCAGAACTGATGTAGGGAACGCGCCGTCCAAACCGGCCAGTTCCTCTCACCGGGGACACAGCGTTTCTTCCCCCACTGTGCATTCCGCTCCCGGAGAGGCCTCTACCTCCAGGGTAAGCCCCTCCGTTGTAAGCAGCACCCCGGGCCATTCCTCCCGGCCATGCAGTCCTCCTGCAGTCTCCCAAGATGGCGCCGCCCTCATGGCCCCACCTGGCTCCTCCCCCGGACACACCCGCTCCCCCCTGATTGGCCGGAGCAGATCCTGCCCCTCCTCTGCCGGCGATCGGCACCGACTGCCCTCCCCCCTGCCCAGCACGTCTTCTTACCGTGCAGATGAGCCTCGAAGCGGCGCAGAGGAGAGAGACCGCGCCGAGACGGAGCATCAGCGCAGGAGCCGTACGCACCGCTCGGACGACGGGGATGACCGTGCTGCGGCGCAGCGCCGACGTGGGAGTCGCGAACACTGCTCCGCCAGCAGGGAATCACCCAAACAGTGCGGTGGCAGCGAGAAGGGCCAATAAAGAGCAGGCAAGCACCGGAGACGCAAGGACAGTCGGTCTCCATCGGGTGCAAGGGATTCCCGCAGTGGGTCCCCCCACAGCCACAAGAGAAGCAGGAGATCCAGCTCTGGCCACAGCAAAAGACACAGAAGAAGCCGGTCCACAGATTCCATCTCCTCTGCCATTCTGCACCTGCTCACTCGCCTTGTGGAGCAGACTGCTCCCCCACGGCTGGACCAGGAGTGGGTAGCACCAACAAACGTATCACTGGTTACCCTGCCTTGCTTGGAGCGGTCCCCCTCCCCACGATCCCCTAGCCTGTCGCCTTCCAGAGCGCGGACTCCTTCCCCAGCACAGCTGGACTCCGGGGGGAGCGACGTAGAGGAGTTGGGACCAGGCTCTGACACCTCCAAGAACCCAGCTGATGAGCTGGAGGATCCACCGGCACCGGTGCTTGAAGACCTCGCATACCCCAAATTCCTCAGAAAAGTGGTTTCCAAGCTGGGGCTGGCCACGGAGGAGACGTCAGACGAGAAGGAACCGGAGGTCATGAAATACCTCAACGGCCCTAGACCAGCCATGGCTCTCCCCCTCCACTGCAAGTTGAAGGACAAGCAGCTTACTCTCTGGCAATCCCCAGCATCTGGCCAAGCTTGCTCCAAACGCCTGGACAGCAAATACATCATCCACATGGCACCAGGTTTCAACAAGCCTCAGCTACCCCACCAGTCGATCGTGGTGGCATCAGTACTTAAAAGATCTAAGTCTACGCGTGCCCAAGCCAAGCACCCACCAGGCCGGGACCCCAAGCATCTGGACGACGTGGGGAGGAAGGTGTTTCAAGGGGCCATGCTCAGTACCAAGATAGCAGCACATCATTTTCAGCATATCCTATTCCAGGACGCCCTCTTGGCTGACCTCAAAAGCCAGCTGCAGAATCTTCCCAAGGACTCACGTACGTCTGCCTCAGCCACCATGCAGGAACTAGCTGAATGCAGCAAGCACCTGATGAGTACAGCCTTTGATACGGCCATCCGAACAGCGGGCACGGCCATCTCGGCCCGTCGCTGGGCATGGCTTCGTGCGTCGGGACTCTCTGACAATACCCATGACCGAATTGCAGATGCACCCTGCTCGGGTGACTCCCTCTTTGGAGACAAAGTTGTGGACACGGTGAACGGTCTAAAAGAGGACTGCACCACTCTAAAGACACTGGCAGCGGACGGACTCGAACGCCCCTCCTGGTCACAGAAAGGGAGCTACTTCCACAAGCCCTTTTCCTCTTCAAAGCAATATTATAGCTCCAACCGACAGTGGCAGACGCCCAGATTCAAGCAGACCTATCATAAGTCGTCCTTTCAGAGACAGCAGCCACGACAACGCAAACAGAAACAGACAAACCCTCCACATTCCGGTAAAGGCGCCTCTTCTTTCTGGACTACCCGACCTGGCTGGGCCCTCCGCTGGATACAACGGCGGCCCCCCCGGTGGGGGGTCACCTGTCCCATTTCCTCTCGGCCTGGCGGGAGATTACCACGGACAAGTGGGTCATTCAGATAGTCCAGTCGGGCTATCGCTTGCACTTCTCCTCCCCTCCATGGCAGCACAAGCAGCCCACCAGCCAGCCTCCACTGCATATGGAAAAACCACTTTCGGACCTCCTACAGCAACTTCTCCTGGCCCGGACAATAGAGCGGGTACCCCCGGGCGAAATCAACACTGGCTTCTACTCCCGGTACTTCCTTATTCCCAAGAAGTCAGGGGGCCTCCGTCCCATCCTGGACCTCCGAAAGCTGAACAACTTCATCACAAAGGAGAAGTTCAGAATGTATTTGCTCAACTCCATCCTTCCCCTCATCAGAGCGGGGGACTGGATGGCTACGCTGGACTTCCAGGATGCTTACTCCCACATCCCTGTCCACGCTTCCCACAGGAAATTCCTGAGATTCATAGCACTGGGGTGCCATTACCAGTATCGAGTCCTGCCATTTGGCCTCTCCCCAGCACCCAGAGTCTTCACGAAGTGCGTGGCGGTGACCGCTGCACACCTCCGCAAACAAGGCTTCGCCATCTTCCCCTACCTGGACGACTGGCTCTTGTCAGCGAACTCTGCCCCTGAGCTCAGGAGAGCAGTGCGCCAGACTACAGCCCTACTAGTCAGACTGGGCTTCCTTCTCAACAAAGACAAGTCCCGATTGGAACCTGTGCAGCGTACAGAATTCATCGGGGCGATAATCGACACCAATGCCTGCAAGGCCTTCCTGCCCGAGGTCCGGATCAGTGCCATCGTTTGACTGGCCAAGAAAGTGTCGGCGGCACAGCAGACCTCAGCCCACGAGATCCTGCGCCTGCTAGGCCACATGGCTGCGACAACATCGGTCCTCCTACTGGAGAGGCTCCATATGCGCACTCTTCAGTGGCACCTGCGGACTCACTGGAAGCAACTCTCCCAACCACTCAGCACCCGCATACCGATCACTGCCAAGATTGTTCAGAGCCTGCGTTGGTGGGCAAGCCCAGCCAATCTCTCAGTGGGCAAGAACCTGCAACCCTGCATTCATCAACTCATCCTCACCATGGATGCATCCTCCAAGGGATGGGGGGCTCATCTACTACATCTCAACACGCAAGGAGCCTGGACCAGAGCGGAACAATCCCTCCACATCAATGTTCTCGAACTCTGGGCCGTCAAATATGCCCTCCAGACTTTCATACCTCACCTGGCGGGGAAAGCGGTCTTGGTGCAGACAGACAACCAGGTGACCATGTTCTATATAAACAAGCAAGGGGGCACGGGTTCCCGTTCGTTATGCAAGGAAGCCCTCGAGACATGGGCCCTAGCGCTAGCCAACAACTGCGTCCTGCAGGCGACTTACCTCCCCGGGGATCAGAACGCCTTAGCGGACAGACTCAGCAGACAACTCCAACCTCATGAGTGGATGCTTCACGTGGAGGTGGCAGACAACCTCTTCCAGCGCTGGGGAGCTCCCCAGATCGACCTCTTCGCGACCAAAGCGAACGCAGATGCCCCTTGTTCTGCTTCAAGCACCCGTCGCAACAGAGAGTGGCTTCGGATGCGTTTGCCATCCCGTGGGGGACTTGGGAGTTGGCATACGCCTTTCCTCCAACACCTCTCGTGACAACCACGATACAGCGCATCATCAAGGAGAAAGCGCACGTGATTTTGATCGCCCCCTATTGGCCACGACAGATGTGGTTCTCCCTGCTATTGCAGCTCGCTCAAGAACCTCCAGTTTGGCTACCACTGAGACCAGACCTGCTAACCCAGAACGGTGGCAGAACCTGGCACCCCAACCTCCAGACGCTAGCCTTGACAGCCTGGAGGCTGAAAGGATAACCTTCAATGACTCGCACCTATCCTCGGATGTACAGCAGATTGTTCTGGCTTCCCGGAGACCGTCAACCAGAAAGGCATACGGCCTTAAGTGGAAGCGTTTCAGTATATGGTGCCAAGGACCAAGGAGTCCATCCAGCCTCTTGCCCGGTACCCACTATCCTACAGTATCTCGCCTTCCTCTTCAGCTCAGGCTTGAAACCGCAATCCATCAAGGTACACCTTGCGGCCATTGCCTCTCTGCACGAACGCCCAGAAGACCCAACTTCAGGCTCCATAGCCACCCTCCCCATTGTGACACGTTTCATGAGAGGGCTCCGAAATTTGCAACCCCTGGTACAGAAACCGGTACCTTCGTGGGACCTTAACGTCGTCTTGCAACAGCTCATGCAGGAGCCGTTCGAACCGTTGTCCACAGCTGACGGAAAATATCTTTCCTGGAAGACTCTTTTCCTCGTCGCCATCACCTCAGCTCGGAGGGTTAGCGAGTTGCAGGCCTTAGTGGCACACCCGCCATACACAAAACTCTACCACAACCGGGCATCCCTCCTGACTCACCCCAAGTTTGTGCTGAAGGTCGCCTCCGCTTTTCACATCAACCAGTCAGTGGAGCTGCCATCCTTCTTTCCAGCCCCACACTCATCACCGGAAGAGCAACGACTTCACTCCCTAGATTGCGTACGCGCCCTGTGCATCTACATCGGCAGGATGTCCGCCATTCGACTTGGGACCCAGCTCTTCGTCTCCTTTGACCCGAACAAACCAGGGAGACCTGTCACCAAGCGCACACTCTCCCACTGGATCTCAGACTGCGTCGCTTATTGCCTACATAAGGCGGGCGCACTCCCAGCAACAGGGCGAGTGCGCACCAGCTCCGCGCTCTAGCTGCTTCTCTGGCCTGCGCACAGGAAATTCCGGTGAGCGAGATTTGCAAAGCCGCCACCTGGTCCTCTCAGCTAACCTTCCAGAAACACTACTGCCTTGATATCCACGCGGAGACCGACAGCTCCTTTGGCCGAGCAGTCCTATCTGCAGCTACGGCACCCTTGGGTGGGGGCCCAACGGAACCAGCCCAAGACTGTGCTGGGGGACTAGATGCCAGACTCCTGCTGCTATTTACCAGTTGCTGCCAGGCACTGGTTCTGTTTGCACAGACTTGCTATTGCACTGTTTGTTGTTGCACTATTTGTTGTGTTGCACTGTCAGCTTGTTTGCACAGTTAATATTCTACCTCTCGCATTTTGCACAATTGATATGGTTCTGTCTCCTGGCACGTTGCCTAGGAGTTTGCACTTTATTCTGTATACCTGTTGTGTTCTTCAATAAACACTATTGCTGTTCTATCGCATGCCTCCCTCATTCTCCACAGCGTGGATGCGTAGCTTGGGAGACACCAGGTGTGGCTGACACATCCTGCTTGTCCTAGGAGAAAACAGAGTTACTTACCTGTAACAGAGTTCTCCGTGGACAGCAGAATAAGTCAGCCACACGATCCCACCCACCTCCCCTGCATGAGGGTGGCCTGCGCGTCCCGCTCCTAGCCGCAAGGGCATAGCTAGTCACTCACTGACCGGCTAGGGGCGGGCCGGGGAGGTGGGACCACCTCACACATGCTCAGAAGCTTCTGAGCTAGAGAGCACTTCCGTCATGGCGCCGTCGGATGACGTCACCAGGTGTGGCTGACTTATCCTGCTGTCCACGGAGAACTCTGTTACAGGTAAGTAACTCTGTTTTTCCTTCTCCTCTTGTTTTTATTTACTTTTTTTACATATTTATCTGTTGCCCCTTTTAGTTTAGCCCATTGCAATTCCACTTCCCTTATCCCCTTCCACCCTGTCAGCTCCTCCTTTAGGTACTTGGCTATTTTATTGAAGTCAGTGTTTTAGAAGTTTAGGACTTTGAGCTTGCTATGATTGGATTGCACCTTGGCTTTTATCTCACAGGGGCACTCACCCAGACATTAGACACTCTATCACTGTTGGTGAGCACCAAATCCAGCGTTGAGCTTTCCCTGGTTGTTTCCATCACCATTTGTCTAAGTAACGCGTCTTGGATAGCGTCCACAATTTTTTTGCTTCTTTCCAGATTTGCAGAAGGAGTAATCCAATCCACATCGGGTAGATTAAAGTCACCCAATATGATCGTTTCCCCCTTTGTTGCTATCTTGGCAATATCTATAATCAATTTTGTTATCTATCTCTTCAATTTGAGTCGGAGGTCTGTAGATTACAGCAGTATGGATCACAGTGCCATCTCCTCTTTCCAACATGATTCAGAGCGCTGCTTCTTTTCCCCATGCACCCTGCATTTCAGTAGCTTTGATATTGCTTTTGACTTACAAGGCTACTCCTCCCCCTTTTCCACTTTCTCTGTCTCTTCTGAATAGATTATAGCCAGGTATGGCTATATCCCAATCATGTGATTCATTAAACCATGTTTCTGTAATGGCCACAATATTCAAGTCCTTTTCCACCATTAGGGCTTCCAGGTTTGGAAGTTTGTTGGCTAAGCTTCGAGCATTTGTGCTCATTGCTTTCCAGCATTTAACTGACTTGTGTGTATTTTGCATTGATTTTATTCTACCCACTTCTTCCCAGTTGCTTTTGATGTGTTTAAAAGTGTGGTTGTTCTGCTTTTACAGGGGATGACGTCCAGAACTTGACCTTCCCCGTCCGTCACCCCCCTCTTCTAGTTTAAATGCAAATCGACATACTGGCTGAATTTTTCATGTAGGATTCTTTTCCCTGTGACAGAGAGGTGTCGTCCATCAGCACAGTATAGTTTCTTGTTGGTCCATGTGTTATCCCAGTCGCCAATAAATCTGAATCCTCCTCGTTTGCACCAGGTCTGGAGCCATGTATTAAAGCTGTTAGTGCGATTTAGCCTTTTTGCCCCCTTACCTAGAACAGGTAGAACTTCTGAGAATGCTAAAGTGTTAACAATGGACTTGAGTTTTTCTCCCAGAGATTGGAAGTCCTTTTGGACTGTAGAGGCACTATTTCTAGCCAGGTCATTTGTACCCAAGTGGATGACAACATCAAGTTTGGAGTGTTTGCTTTCCGCACTAAGTACATCAATAATTTTGGTTTGTATTCCTGCCGATTAAGGAGCCTGGGAGGTATTTGACTTTCTTCTCTCCTTTGAACTGTGTTCCCAAGTTGGTGTCTGATGATGGAATCTCCAAGTAGTAGTAGTTTTCTGTTGGGTGAGTTTTTTTCTTCATATTTGGTGCTTTATCAGGAGATTGGGCATTGACTGACTCCTCTAAGGGCCGTTCAGTTTCTTTGGATAGGGCATCCTCATTCACCAAGGCAGAGAATGCATTATGCAGGGATTTCTCTTGGTGTATAGGATGTCTCTGTGTCACAGATCGCAGTCTACCCGAACCCACTGTGATCCATTTGTTCCAAGTGTGTTTGACTCTTTGTGGGAGCGGTGGTGGACTTTGTTCAGTCTGTATCCTAGAAGAGGTGCGCTTCATTGCAGTCAGTTCTTCCCTCAGTAGAGACAATTCTTTATGCATGGCAGCCAGATCTTCTCTTAGCAGAGTCAATTCGTTATACATGGCAGATGACCTTCGGCACATAGGACATGCTTTTGGGCTCCAAATGATTCTTCTTGGCATGAAAGTACTGCAGGTATTGCACTGAATACAAGACATACTGATTAAGAGAATGTGGGCGTATCCCAAGCTATTGGCCACTATATAGGCAGTGCAGACCCAGAGGTGGGTGGGGTGAGGGGTAGGGTGGGCGGGAACCCAAGTGTCCCTACCCCAGTAGGCTTTTACCTGAACTGTGGGCACACTCGGAAAACTGTTAAGGCTACACAAGGAATTCAAGCAGTTTGTCTATCCCCAAACGTAATGTAGGACCAGCAATTAGCAATTTTCCCAATACCTAAAGTTTAACCAACCTTTAGTATTCTATATTTGAAATAAAAAACCCAGCAGAGATAGAAAGGAGAAATCTTGTCTTGTGCAGCTCTGGCCTTTCAGACTGGCCATGGGCTACAATGCTCCATGCTACCTTTTACTTTTTTAGATTCATAGCAGTAACAAGGTAGACAATGTTTAAAGAAAAGGGGAAGCAAAGCCAGGTGAGGTGAGGTGGGAGCCATGGCCCAGCTCTGTTACTGTATTCAGATCAGCATGAAGTGGGTTTTTGGACACCCTTCATGAGGAGAAGTGGTGCATGCTGCGCTGGGAAGCTTTTTGAGAGGCACTGGGGAGCAACTTAGCAAGCCCCACTGCATTCTTCAGGAGCCAAGGACAGCGTCTGACTTGGCAGTGTGAGAAACTGAGATCATGTGTCTCATTCAGTATTAATAACTGCCTATTATTATTAGTGTTCCATCTTCAGAAACTTCCTTCAGAGCCTTTGCCTTAATAGGACCTGCAACCTTTAATTTCTATTTCATTATTCCTCAAAGATGGTGGAGTTTCTGTAGGCAGTATGTTTGACTTCACAAAATAAAGATAAAATGAGCTCAATCAGCTCCTGCCTTTCAGATTTTTGGGAGGGAGGAGGAAACACGTGTTCTGGACAGGATGGGACTTCAGAGAGGGAGAGTATCTAAAATTACCCAATTTGAAAGCGGTAATTAGGGAACCTGCAAATTGTGTATTTTGTGCACTCGCTGAGATTTTTTTCTCAGTGATTGCACCCAAAGCTACTTTAGAGAGAAATTCATTTTTATTCTTGAGTGGAAATTCTTGAACTCAGAAGGTGGTGTGCCCACTCTTCTCTCTCTCCTTCCCATCCTCTAGGAAAAAAATAGAGATAAACAGACACATAAGGTGGAATCGTTTTATTGCACTAACTGGAATAATTTGTTCACCTTTATTTCCGTACATTGAAATGGACAAACATGGCAGCCACACTATTGTTTAAGAAAATGAATCATGAGGCCCAGAGGCAGACTTTGCATAAATACTTTCAAAACTAATTTTATCTATAATGGCACTAGCTCATTACACAGAGAAAGGAAATAAGGGGCTTTTCCCAAGGAATGAAAGAACATCAAAATTTAAATATCTTCCCACTCGGGCACATTTCTTTTTTGTATAGGATGGGACATATTTTATCAATAAAGTTAAGACAGATCCCAGAATTATTGATGACATGCTGCATTTATAACCTCACTTTTACATAAATCTTATAGACTAACCAGTTTATTGAAGCATGAGCTTTTGAGGAAGAGTCCACTTTGATGTGGAGTCTTTTATCCTCGAAAGTTCATACTTCAATAAATTTGTTAGTGTAAAAGGTACCACCTGCCTCTTTCATTTTTGCTAATCCAGACTAACACGGCTACCATCTCAGAATTTTCAACATGTTGGGGAGTGAAGGGCTCCATAGGGATTGGGGAGGGTAGGGACATCGGAGGTGGCGGGGCAGCACAGTAATTCACACAGGGTAACAAAAAAAAAAGGTAGCACTGGCCCTGTGTATAGAGAGTAAACCATGAAAGACAAAATCCAGATTGATCATGTTTAAAACTCTGATGTAAGCAATGCTGCCTGTATTTGCCTGCCTTACACAAATGATGACCTGGGGAGGAGCCTAATTGACTGCTTAGTTATTTTGATTTGCTGCTGCCTTTTGACACTGGACCATAATGTTTATTCAGTATCTGACCATCCTCTACACCAACAGCACCATGAGGAACTTGGTTCGCTTCTTTATTTGAGCCACAGTGTGATCCTCCCCCTTGCTGATACCCGTAGGCATGTAGGGTTTAAGGAAGTTAAGTTCCTTCCTGAACCAAAGTTTCACTATTTCCTGAAGCAGTGCTTGTAGGGAAATGTAGTTTCTTTAAAAGTTCAATGAAGGGTAGTGTGACTCAAGTGTTTCAAGCAAAAGGATTTGTTTCCCCTCCCGGGGTGGATTTCACAAGGAATAAAGGTAACACAAATATCTTGCACTTTGGCAGAAAAAGGACAAAATAAGATATCCAACTTAAATAGCTTCAGTCAGCGTTAAACATTTTTCTTCCAGCAGATTAAACACCACAGTACTGTTTCCTACAGCTCTGTTCCCTTCTCACAGTTAGTCTGTATTTTCTTCACAGCACAATTTTAACATAGAGATATTATCTCCTCAGCCAGTGAAATCGTACAGTCCATTTCTTCCGTAGAAGTATTTATACAGGATGACTCTGTTTCCATAAATTCTACCTCTGGGGTAGGAATTGTTTGCCACGCTCCCTCTGGAGCCACACTCTTTTCTCCAACCCTAGGCTTTGTGATAAGCTCTTGGGTTTGGCACAGCTCTAAACAATCATTCTCCTCATAGTCCTTTCCACCATAGCCCCAACCTTCCAGGTCACCAAACTCACAATTATTATGATTCCAGCCCTTAGGCTTACCTTGGAACCTGGCTGTGGAAGGTTTTCTCCGTGGCTTATAGATAGCTGTCGGTTCCCAACCTGACTTGTGCAAAACAGAATTCAACTGCCTTCCTGGCTTTTCCTTCTGTTTATAATCCAGAGAGTATTTCAGCTGCCTTGGTCTGCTCCTGCTGTATCTTTGACTCAGAGCCTCTGACCTTTCCTCAGCTAGAGACTCAGTCCACCTCCTTACTGGAAGCTGGCTTTTCTTCCTCTAAGGGGACTCTGCTCGTCTCTCCTCTTGTTCACTCTCTTTCACGCTGGCTTTCCTCCTCTCTCTCCTCTCTCTCTTCTCTCCCTACTGGGACCTCTTTATGAGTCAGCTTTCTCGGGTAGGGCCTGACTCCGCCTCCTAGCAGGTGTTCTGAATTACTTTGTAACTCTCTGTTAAACTGGTAGCAGGGGCGTGTTTCTTTCTCTTGGGCTTGGTTTCCCTGACAACCAGTAGCCATGTGCTTTTGTTTATATTGCAGCCCTGCACTTTTTACCTCGTTTTTGGGAGTTTCTACAGGGCTAGAAGGACTCACTATGTTTATGTTTATTAATCATTTGATATACCGCTTAGGCCAGAAGGCATTAAAGCGGTTTACAATAATATCATTTGAGGAAATAGGAAAAGAACGCCATTATAAGATAGGACAGAATAGAAGACAGAAACAGGTAAACGGATAAGAGGAGGAGAAGAATAGAGACAGCAAGTTACCACAAATGCAGGCATCACGATCCAGTCCAGGATATCAATATGAATCACCACGGTCCAGCGCCTAAGGGCCACGCCAAAGGGCCCTCTGGCGGGGCCCGCAAGGCGCGGGCGCGCCCTAGAAACGGCGGTTTTTATGCCGTTCAGCATGTCGGCTGCTTGGTGGCGTGAGGAGGAAGGGGGAGCTCCTGCTCTCACCCCCGCTGAGGTAACTGCTCTCCCGCTGCCCTAGAAACGGCGGTTTTTATGCCGTTCAGCATGTCGGCTGCTTGGTGGCGTGAGGAGGAAGGGGGAGCTCCTGCTCTCACCCCCGCTGAGGTAACTGCTCTCCCGCTGCCCTAGAAACGGCGGTTTTTATGCCGTTCAGCATGTCGGCTGCTTGGTGGCGTGAGGAGGTGTTAATGAATGAAAACTGATTAGATATCTCAGGTTCTTGGGAGTTGAAATGTGAGCTCAAAAACCCCCTGGAGGTGAAAGAAGGTGGCCACAGCTGGCAAGCATTTTGTGAAGACCCTCGGGGCAGAGACCAAGCCAAAAGGCTGCACCCTATACTGGTAGTGCCCACCCCCACCAAGAACCACAGGTATTGCCTGTGGTTGGGGTGAATGAGGATGTGGGTATAGGCATCCTTCAGATCCAAGGAGCGTAGCCAATCTCCCTGCTGGAGATAAGGCATCAATGTTCCAAGGGAGAGCATCTTGAACTTCTCCCTCACCAGGAACTTGAGGTTGCACAGGTCGAGGATGAGCCTTAGGCCTCCTGTTCTTTTTGGCACGAGGAAGTACCTGGAGTAGAACCCCTTGCCCTTGAGATAGTGGGGCACTGGTTCCACTGCTTTGTCCTCAAGAAGACCTGTGAGTTCCTTCAGTAAAAGGTCCTGATGGAGGGAAGACCTGAGGGACTCTCCCGGAAAATAAGGGGGAGGTCTCCGAGTCAGATGGCGGAAGTAACCCTCCTTGACCACTCGAAATGCCCAGGAATTGGTGGTGATGGTTAGCCACCTTTGGGCATAGTGGATCAGACATCCCCCTGTGGGCTGCGGACCTCCTTGGGGTGGAGAGGCTATACCCCAGGAATCAAAAGCTCCCCCCCCCCCTGGCTGGGCCAGGGCCAGGTCCAGCGCCTGGGGTTTGGGAGCCTTCTGCTTATGAGGGCCATGCTCATGTCCCTTGGCCTGCTGATCCTGCTAGAGAGCTGTGGAGGCCTGAAAAGGTGGGTAGTTTCTGTAAGCAGCCCCTTTCCATTCTCTTTCATTGATGACCTCTTGACCCAAAGATGGCTTCCCCCCTCATTATCCCATATTTATGCAAAGCTATTGAGGTCTTTCATAAAACAAAATGGTTGAATTAGCCACCTGTTTGGCATTAATATTCAGTTAGATGAGCCAAAATAAACTGCTGATAAACCATTAAAAAAATGGCCATCTTTGGGTCAAGAGGTCATCAATGAAAGAGAATGGAAAGATTCCTGATAAAAGGTTTAAAAGGTTAGGACTTTTCAGCTCTGAGAAGAGATGGCTGAAGGGAGATATGATAGAGGTCTACATGTGAGAAACACCGGCATCAGTGAGCAAGTGGCTCGACGCAATGTATTGAGTCTACCATAGCCCAGGCTTCCAAAAGCAGTTCAGGAACCTGGCCAAGGCCATCTGTAAGTGCTCCAAGTTTGTGTTTCGGGCAGCCTATGATGGATTCGAGTTGGTGGCTCGAGTAGCGGTGGTGAGTATCAGTGCCCGATGCAAGACTTGGCTACAGTCGTCCAACCTCTAGCAATGGGTTCAGGACAGATTGGTCAAGGTCCCATGCCAAGGAGAGAACCTATTTGGCAAGCCCATGACCGACAAAGCTGCCAAGCTGGAGACCAAGTTCATGACGAGGACCAGGCTCTCCAAAAAGACCGCTGCGCCTCCCTGACAGATGGGCTCGGGTAAAAAGCCCTTCTACCCGATGAAAGGGGCTGCTTACAGAAACTACCCACCTATTCATGCCTCCACAGCTCTTTAGCAGGATCAGCAGGCCAAGGGACATGAGCATGGCCCTCATAAGCAGAAGGCTCCCAAACCTCAGGGGGACGGGGACTTTTGATTCCTTGGGCATAGCCTCTCCACCCCAAGGAGGTCCGCAGCCCACAGGGGGACGTCTGATCCACTATGCCCAAAGGTGGCTAACCATCACCACCAATTCCTGGGCATTTCGAGTGGTCAAGGAGGGTTACTTCCTCCATCTGACTCGGAGACCTCCCCCTTATTTTCCGGGAGAGCCCCTCAGGTCTTCCCTCCATCAGGACCTTTTACTGAAGGAACTCGCAGGTCTTCTTGAGGACAAAGCAGTGGAACCAGTGCCCCACTATCTCAAGGGCAAGGGGTTCTACTCCAGGTACTTCCTCGTGCCAAAAAGAGCAGGAGGCCTAAGGCTCATCCTTGACCTGTGCAACCTCAAGTTCCTGGTGAAGGAGAAGTTCAAGATGCTCTCCCTTGGAACATTGATGCCTTATCTCCAGCAGGGAGATTGGCTACGCTCCATGGATCTGAAGGAGGCCTATACCCACATCCTCATTCACCCCAACCACAGGCGCAGTACCTGTGGTTCTTGGTGGGGGTGGGCACTACCAGTATAGGGTGCAGCCTTTTTGGCTTGGTCTCTGCCCCGAGGTTCTTCACAAAATGCTTGCCAGCTGTGGCCACCTTCTTTCACTTCCAGGGGGTTTTTGTGTTCCCCTACCTGGACAACTGGTTCATAAAGGGAGGCACGGCCTTAGAAGTGCAACAGGTGACTGCGCACACCATCCAGATCCTGCAGCACTTGGGGCTTGTGATAAACTACCCCAAGTCTCTCCTCCTTCCGACACAATGTCTGGCGTTCATAGGGGCCAGACTGGACACCCTCCAGGCGAAGGCCTTCCTGCCCGGGAACCGAGCCGACCACCTCAGAGTCCTGGCACTAAATGTACAGCACTATCCCTCGGTGCCCGCTCAACTCCTCTTGCGCCTCCTCGGGCACATGGCTTCCACGGTCATCACCTCAGATGCCCGCGTCCACATGAGGGCCGCACAGTGGTGCCTTCAGGACTAGTGGACGCAGGCCACGGGGTGCCTCCGGGACAGTGTCTTAGTGACCCACCAGTTGGCGGACTCTCTGACCTGGTGGCAGACTCCGCAGTGTCTCAAGGCGGGGATGCCTTTCCAAGCCCCAAGCCTCTTAAAGGTCCTCACCAAGGACGCCTCCCTGCTCGGCTGGGGAGCCCACTGTGAAGTACTCCTTACCCAGGGCAACTGGTCGCAGGACGAAAGCATCCAGCAGATCAACCTCCTGGAACTATGGGCGATATACTTAGCCCTCTAAGCTTTTTGCCACTGCCTACGTCACCAGCCGATGTTGGTCCAGACGGACAACCGGTGGCGATGTTCTATGTGAATGAACAGGGGGGCACGGGGTCTTGTACCCTCTGCTGAGAGGCGGTGGTCCTCTGCTCGCACGAGGGTATACTCCTGTGGGTAGTATATCTGCTAGGCCAGAACAATCTACTGGCCGACAGATTGAGCAGGGTCCTCCAACCGTATGAGTGGCAGCTGGACCCCAGTGTGGTCGACCGGCTCTTCCAGCTTTGGGGGGGAACCCATGATGGACCTGTTCACCAGCCCAGTTGGCCTGCTTCTGCTCCCAGCAGACCCATCCCTCCAGGGTGGCGGCGAACGCGTTCCTCATTTCGTAGTCGGAGGACCTCATGTATTCCTTCCCTCCCACACCACTGATTGCCAAAACCTTGTTCAGGACCCTCTGCGACAAAGCCTCGCTCATCCTGATAGCCCTCAATGGCCCAGGCAACCATAGTTCCTGCTACTTCTCTGATTATCGATGGAGACCCCCATCCCGTTGGGGAATTCTCCAGGGCTCCAATCTCAGGAGGGGGGCTCTCTTCTGTAGCCCAACTTTGGGTTCTTGTCACTGACAGCATGACTGCTGAAAGGGTGACCCTAGCCCCTTTCAACCTCTCGGGTGAGGTAAAGGAGATTCTGCTGGTCTCTTGTTAGGCTTCCACTAGGAAAGTTTACATTCTCAAATGGCGCAGGTTTTCAACTTGGTGTGCTGAGCACAAGATGGACCCATTCTCTTGCCCGGTGGGATTGGTGTTACAGTACTTTCTCCATCTCTTGAAATCCAGGCTTAAGTCTAACTCTGTCAGGGTGCACCTCAGTGCCCTGGTGGCGCACCACCACCTGGTGGATGGCAAACCCCTCTCGGTCCAGCTGTTGGTGACCCACTTCCTAAGGGGTCTGCTCGTATTGAAGCTCCTGGTTCGCCTTCCGGCGACAGAGTGGAACCTCAATGTGGTAGTGGGGCTGCCCACTCGCCCGCCTTTTGAGCCACCTGCTGCCTTCAATATCTCTCATGAAAGGTGGCATTCCTGGTTGCACTCACCTCCGCTCGCAGAGTCAGCGAGCTTCAGGCCCTAGTGGTGGAGGTGCCCTATACCAGGTTGTATAAGAACAGGGTTGTGCTTCGCGCACACCCTAAATTCCTTCCGAAGGTGGCATCGTCCTTCCATCTTAACCAGGAAGTGGTACTTCCCACCTCTTTCCAAAACCTCACACCAGTAGGGGTGAGATGGTACTTCACATTCTGGACTATAAGAGGACCTTGTCCTTCTACATCCAGTGTACTCGGCGCCACCGCAAAGCTGCTCAGATTTTCGTCTCGTACAACCCCAGTTTGGGAGATGCAGTAACCAAACATACTGTCCGCTACCCAGGTAGGTAGTGTATTGTCCTTGCCTATGAGCAGCAGGGCTCTCGCTGGAGGCCTGTCACGGCTCACCATCTCAGGGCCATGGCGGCCTCGGTGGCAAACCTGCACTCCGTCCCAATAGGGAACATATGCCGGGCCGCCACCTGGTCTTCAGTCCATACCTTCACAGCTCATTACTGCCTGGAAAGGGAGTCCCAACATGACAGTTCCAGTGGCCAGGCTGTGCTCCTTAATCTTTTCCTGGTTTAGGCAACTCCTACCCTCCGACCCTTCTGTGTTCAGGTTGCTGGAGCACTGGTTCTCACTGGACACAGGGGTCCTACTGTGGTCTGTAACTACGGACTCAATTGCTGCTCATGGCTCCCCTTGAGGGAGACCGTGTTTTTTCGCTATGGGCTTTCAGTAGCCTTTAGCTGGGGACTCCCATATGTGAGGACTGACTTCCTGCTTGTTCCTGGAGAAACCGTAGTTACTCACCTGTAACAGGTGTTCTACGGGGACAGCAGGAATCAGTTCTCACCAGTGTTGCCGCTAACATTCCTGCTGGTGGGGGGGAGGTGCAGTGATCGATTGCTCTGCCCCTCCCCCCACCGGCGGGAATGCCAGCGGAGGACCCGGCGCGGATTAAAGAGAACATTGCGAGGGTGCTGCAGCGTGCCACAGCACCCTTGCAATGTTCTCTTTAATCTGCGCCGGGTCCTCCGCTGGCATTCCTGCCGGTGGGGGGAGGGGCAGAGTGTCGATCGCTCTACACCTCCCCCACCAGCAGGAATGTTGGCGGCGGACCCAGCACAGGTTAGCGGGAACATTAGTTCTCACAACCTTCTCTCCTCCCCTTGGAGTTGCTTCTTTACCATTTTTTATTTTGCCGTCTTTTAGCTATTCATATGACTGAGTAAAATGGCACCCTTGGATGGGAAGGGGACCATGCATGCGTGGTAGCATCTCCCAGAGGCTTTCTTTGAAAGCTGGGGGGATGCTTCTGCGAGGGCTCAGTCTGCCGATGTCACCCATATGTGAGGACTGATTCCTGCTGTCCCCGGAGAACACCTGTTACAGGTGACTAACTATGCTACATCTCTGTCCAGGTAAAATGGTTTATTCGGTTTTTGGTATACCGCTTTTCTAAAAATAATCAAAGCAGTTCATGATAAAATCATATAGAAAAGAACTACAATGTGTAAATAGGAAATTTAGAGAGAAGAGGTTAGAGATTGAAAGAAATAAGTTAAACAAAAACAGACAATACACACATTTCCATAAGCCTTTTCCTCCTAGGGCAGTGTTCACAGGGGCCCGAAAGCCCTATCAGACAAGACTCTTAAGACCCTAACAGAACTTATGATGGCATTGCTCCAAGCAAAGGTCAGATGGTACAGAATTTCATAGTAAAGGTGCTTTGATATAGAAGGCAGATTGTCGTGTTACCTCGTACTTAGCTTGGGATGGAGACAGAATGTGAAGACTGTTTAAAGATCTCGGCACACAAGCAGAGTTGTGTAGGATGAGTGATGAAGCTAAGTATTCTGATGTCCGGTATGCAAAGCCTTATGGGCTAGAAGAGTAAGGATTCTAAATATGATCCTGAAGGAGATAGGCCAGTGGCATTCAATGAAAAGAGGGATTATGTGATCATGTTTTTATGTATGAGTGATAATGCAGAGAACCGTATTCTGAGTGGATTGTATGTGTTTTTATCTCAAATGCTGGAAGTCCAGAGTAAATAGTATTCTGATAGTCAAGATGTGAGATTACAAGACTGAGTAAGGATTGTGAGGGCCTTAATGTCAAGAAATGGGCAAAGTGCATGAATGTGTCATAGAATGAAAAATGAGATTTTAGTTAAATCCCCTAACTGTGCAGAGGAGAATCCTAGTATTGTTAAGAATTCCTAGGTACTTGAAGGAAGGATTAATGGGTCTGGTATCTCTTCAAGAACTGGTGTTTGGAACAAGCACGGATGATGTTGATGAATCTGTTAGACAAGTGACTGTAGTTTTTATAGAATTGAACTTGAAACAATTAAAATCTTAAAACATTGTCTGCTTCTGGGCTGGCTTTCAGGAAAACTATTGGATTAGAAGATTTCCCATTCTTTGCTTTCACGCTTTTAAGAACTACAGCCACATCATTCAGTTTAAGTGCCAGTTGATGCATCTTAAGAACATAAGATGTGCCATACAGGGTCAGACGAATGGTCTATCAAGCCCGGTATCCTGTTTCCAGCAGTAGGCCAATCCAGGTCACAAGTATCTGGATGGATCCCACAAAGTAAACAGATTCCATGCTTATGATTTATGGACTTTTCCTCCAGGAACTTGTCCAAACCTTTTTTTTTTTTTTTTTTAAACCCAGCTACACGAACAGGTTTTACTACATCCTTTGGCAACGAATTCCAGAGCTTCACTACGCATTGAATGAAAAAAAATATTTTCTCTGATTAGTCTTAAATATATTACTTTGTAATTTCATTCATGTCCCCTAGTCCTATGCTTGGCAATTGAGATTTAATGCAAAGACATGCGTGCAGAGTGCTGCTCTTTGGATGCAGAAACCTAAAGGAACTGTATAAAGTAGGGAATAAGAGGCTGGTGTGTACGGACCAAGAGAGGAACTTTGGTGATAGTTTGAGGATCTCAAGGTAATGAAGCAGTGACAAGACAGTTTCCAAAGCCAGAAGGATGTTAGGCTGCATACAGAGAGGAATAGCCAGTGGGAAGAAGGAGATATTAGTGCCCTTGTACAGGTTGTTGGTGAGGCCTCACTTGGAGTATTGTGTTCAGTTTTGGAGACTGTACCTTGCAAAGGATAGAAAAAGACTAGAAATGGTTCAGAGGAAAGTGACTAAAATGATATGGGGTCTGTGCCAGAAGGCACATGAGAAAAGACTTGAAGATCAAAGTAAATATGTATACCCTAGAGCAGAGGAGGGATGGGGGGATATGATAGACGTTTAAATACTTATAGGGTATTAATGAACAAACAAACCTTTTTTTTATAGACAGGGAAGCTGTAGAACTAGAGGACTTAGATGAAGCTGCAGGGAGGTAAACTTAAAAGCAACATGAGGAAATACTTGTTCATGGTAAGAGTACTAGATGCTTGGCATGACCTCTCAAAAAAGGAAGTGGGGGCAAAAAACATGACATGGTACTATAGTATCATAGTATATGACAGCAGATAAAGACCAGTATGGTCCATCTAGTCTGCCCAGCAAGACGGTAGGAGTAGGTGCCCCTGCTGCTCCGTGCAGGTTACCCCTCCACATGCCTTTGTTTAGGGGTGTACCCACCGCTCCGTGTAGGTCATCCCTATTTGTTGAGATATAAGAGAGTTATGTTTATTCCTTATCGTCCCTCTAGTCCTGTCCCGAATATCTGGGGTTCAGCATCTCCTCCAGCAGCTTGGAGACCGAACACATCATTCTTTTGATGACCCTGATATAAATAGCTAAGGGACTGCCCCTCTGCTCCAGTAGTCTGTCTCCAAGCAGCTGGAGGAGTGGTGAACCTAAGAGGTTCTGGACTCACTAGAGGGACAACTAAGGAGAGTTAGGTAGAATTAGTGTTTTGGCTGACAGGTAGTTTAAAAAAAAAAGAAAAAGAAAAGAAAAGACAGCAAAAAAGGCTGAGAGAGATCCGCGGAGAAGTGACCCCCCCTCCACCCGGTGGAGAGCTTGCCATGGTTCTGGAGTTTGTTGGGCCGCTCCCAAACCCACAAATTTGGGTGAGGAGCTGGCGGGGAGCAGCAAGGAGGTTCGTGGAGGAGCAGAAGCCCCCCCCCCCTCCCCAGCGCCAAAGCTGTGATTTCGGATGAGCGCAGGGGAAGAGGGAGAGAGAGAAAGATAGCTGTGCAGCAGGCAGCCTCCTGTAGAACACCGGCAGCAGTGGTGGTAAGGCATTTTTTGGGGACTCGGTAATTGGTAGTGCTGCGGGGGAAGTACAGGAGAACAGCTGGTTTTTTTCGTGGCATTTGGCAGTTGCTTCAGGAGCTGTTAAGGCAGGCCCGACCACGTGGCAGCCACACAGGAAGAGCTTTTCAGCTTGGGTAAGTCATTGTTGCTTCCTGCTTTCACTGCTGGTGCCATTTTTCTCCTTGCGGGTCTTGCAGCCCTAATTGGTCATTTTTTCAGAGAGTAAAAAAAAAAAAGTTTTGTTTTTGGAGGAACTGGGGCCTGGGGACTTGGTTCTTTGCCTTTCAGAGCAGTCTCTGTCAGGTCTGGTTTGTTTCAGAGGGATCCTAGCCTGGCTTTCGGTATGCCATCCAGGCCCCAGTGCTTGGTTTGTGGTACTTAACGTGGGGCAGTGTCAGAGGCTGGCATTTGCAGAGGGTGTGCGCAGGAGGCAGCCTCTATGGAGCAGGCCTTCGAGAAGGGATTGGAAGGTCAGAAAGTGTCCTCACCGGTGGTTGCCCTGTCGAATCCTATATCCCCTCCCTTGCCGTCCCAGGAGCCTGCAGCCGGTTCTTCTGGTCCCCCCCCCCAGGCCCTAGCGCAAGTCAGGGTACTGGTGGTGGTTTCCCCTGAATTTGTTTTGCTGCTCCTTCAGGCCTTCTGTTTGCGATGAAACGAGGGGGGTCCAGGTGGCGGTGGAGCCCGTAGGGGGTCATCTATGGGAGTTTTACCCTGCCTAGGTCGAAATCACGTCGGACCAATAGGTATTGGAGATCATTCATGAAGGGTATGCCCTGGAACTCCAACACCAGTTGGTCAACTCATTTGTTCAGTTTCCCTGCAAGGCGCGGGCCAAATTGGAAGTGGTACAGCAGACTGTGGAGAAGGCTGCTGCAGCTCAAGGCAGTGGTGCTGGTGCCTCCAGACCAGTATGGCTGCGGTCGGTACTCCATTTATTTTGTGATGCCAAAGAAAGAAGGGTCTTTTTTCCCGATACTAGATCTCAAGCGGGTACATAAGAACATAAGATATGCCATACTGGGTCAGACCAAGGTCCATCAAGCCCAGTATTCTGTTTCCAACGTGGCCAATCTAGGTCATATGTACCCAGCAGTTTCCCCAAGAGACACAAGTTCCACAATGCTTGTACTGGGTCAAGCATTGATATCTTCGGTCACTTCTTAATAATGGTTTATGGACCCTTTCCTCCAGGAACTTGTCCAAACCTTTTTTAAACCCAGCTACACTAACAGCCTTTACTACATCCTCCGGTAACAAATTCCAGAGTTTGATTACATGTTGAGTGAAAAAATATTTTCTTTTATTAGTCTTAAATAGTTTACCCTGTAGCTTCATTGCATGTCCCCTAGTCTTTCTATATTCTGATAGCGTAAACAATCGTTCTCCAGGACCAAGCAGGAAGTCAGTCCTCACTTATGGGTGACGTCGGCGCCGACGGAGCCCTCGCGGAGCAATTTTCCCCAGCTTTCAAAGAAAGCCTTTGGGAATTGCAGCGCGCATGCGCGGTCCTCTTCCCGCCCAAGGGTGCCATCTTAGCCAGTCTTCTTTTTTCCGCGGAGCCCTACAGACGTCCCCGTCTTGTCCCAGCAAAAAAGTCGATATTTCTTCATTATTTTCTTCTTTTTCCTTCGGTTCGACGCCGGTCTTTTTCCCGCCCGGACTCGCGACGCCGGTCACGAGTCCTCTTCCTTTTTTTCGGTTTTTCTGACTTAGTCAGCTTTCGTTTTCGATTTTTCCCTGGCAGCCCGGTCCTTTGACCTCGCAGGGGCCCTTTTTCCCCCGATGGCTGCCAGTGGTTTTAAGCGGTGTGGTCAGTGTGACCGAAATATGTCACTAACTGACACACACGACTTTTGCCTCCGCTGCCTGGGCCCGGATCATGAGGAACTGATCTGTGGGCCCTGCGGCAAAATGTCCTCCAAAGCGTTGAGAAGTCGGCGGCATCAGCGTGATAGGATCTTCGCTGACCCCAGCCGTACCCGGACCTCGTCGGAGGCCTCCGCGTCCAAAGGCTCCAGCTCGGACCGTCGCCGGAGTTCCTCCGACCGGGGTTCTCCCTCCGGGGACCATCGTCGGAAGGTGAAACCCGCGAGGGCGGCGTCGGTGGACGCTCCTGGTTCCGCGAGGGCCAGGTCGCATAGCCCCGACAGCCGCCCCGGGTCCTTGGAGAAGGAACACCTCACGAAGCGACCTCGCCTGGAGTCGGAGATGCCTGCTCGGGTAAGTCCTGTGGTCCTTCTGGACTCGCCTCCGCGACAGCCGACGTCGGGCCCGACGCCGTCGGGGCCCGAGTCGGGGGCTGCTGGGTCACCTGAGCTCGGACTCAGGTTGACGGCCTTGGAGAGCAGACTGTCTGCCTTCATGGACCAGCAGCGGGCACTGCTCGCTGGCCTCGCTGGCGCCACTGCCCCGACCGCCGGGACGTCGACGTCCAAGTCGACCCCGGAGACCGAGCCGATCCTCGAGTCGATGCGAACTCGAGTCGATCCTCGGTCGAGGTCACCCTCGGCCTCCCGTTCGGGACCGAGGTCGCCGACGCCGACTCCCTCGGCGTCGGGGCGGCAGGCACCGCGCCCTGCCCGGGCCGACCCCACCGAGTCCTCGTCGGAGTCGGTCTGGGAGTCTGAAGAGGAAGAGTCGCCTGATTCTTTCCGGACTCGGTGTGTCCCCTCGGACTCACTGGAGTCCGAGCCTCGGAAGCAGTCCCCCCCGGAGGATGCCCGGTTCTCGGACTTCGTCAGGGATATGGCCAAGGCTTTGGCCTTCCCTGCGGACCCCGAGGAGGAGCCTCGAGCCGAAGAGCTCGACGCCCTCCAGTATGACTCTCCCGCAAGGGAACACTTTACTGTACCGGTTCCTCCTATGCTGGAACGACTACTCTTCCGCATGTGGGAGAGTCCGGCCTCCTCGCCGGTCCTGAGCAAGCGGGTCGATTCTATCTATCGAGTCCGCAAGAGCCCTGGCTTTCAAAAGGCACAGCTACCACACCATTCCATGGTAGTGGAATCGGCCATGCATCGTCTTAAAAGCCAGAAGATGCACTCCTCGGTGCCTCCTGGCAGGGAGGCCCGTAACCTGGATGGCCTTGGTAAGAAGTGTTTCCAGGGCTCTATGCTCGCATGTCGTGTCCAGACTTACCAGCTATACATGGGCATGTATCTCCGGGATCTGGCTAAAGAGCTAGCCGGATTCTCCGCTGGTTTGTCCGAGGAACCCTTGCGGAGGTTCCTGGCCTTGTCCACTGGCATTCGGGAATGCTCAAAGTTCATGTCCCGAGCAGCCTATGATGGCTTTGAAGCATCGGCTCGAGTGGCCGCAGCCGGCATCGGTGCCCGCCGACAGGCTTGGCTTCAGTCGTCAGACCTTGAGCCCTGGGTGCAGGACAAGTTGGTCGATGTCCCCTGCCGAGGCGAAAACCTCTTTGGCAAGCCCATGGCTGAAAAGGCTGCACAAATTGAGACTGAGACTCTCACCAGGACCAGGCTTTCTAGGAAGACCTCTGCCCCTTCCCAGAAAAAGAAGGGCTCGGGGAAAAAGTCCTTTTACCCGAGGAAGGCGGCTGCCTACAAACAATACCCCCATTATCAGGCCCCTGCAGCTCCCCCACAGGGCCAGCAGGCCAAGGGACGGGGTAACGGGTCCCGTAGGCAGCAAGCCCCCAAGCCTGCACCACCAGCCCCTGCTCAGCAGGGTGGGGGTTTTTGACTCACTAAGCATAGCCTCTCCCCCCCCCGCTGGTTCCTCCCAGCACCGGAGGCCGGCTGGTTCACTTCGCCCACAGGTGGTCCAGCATCACCGCAGATGCCTGGGTGCTTCAAGTCGTGCGAGAAGGCTATCTTCTCCACTTCCACCAGGTCCCTCCCTCCTATTTTCCGGGAGAACCTCCACGACCCCCTCTGCACAGGGAATTACTCCTTCAGGAGTTAGCAGGTCTTCTGCAGGAACAGGCGGTGGAACCGGTGCCACACCACCTGAGAGGTCAAGGCTTTTATTCCAGGTATTTTCTAATACCAAAGAGAACAGGAGGCCTCAGACCCATCCTGGACTTGCGCAACCTCAACAAGTTCCTTGTGCGGGAGAAGTTCAAAATGCTTACCCTTGGAATCCTTCTGCCCTACCTCCAGCAGGGAGATTGGCTATGCTCCTTGGATCTAAAGGATGCCTACACGCACATCCTCATCCACCCAAGCCACCGCCAATACCTAAGGTTTGTGGTGGCAGGAAATCATTACCAGTACAGAGTACTGCCCTTTGGCCTGTCCTCCGCACCGCGAGTCTTCACAAAATGTCTCGCGGTGGTGGCGGCCCATCTCCGGCTTCACGGCCTCTGTCTTTCCGTACCTCGACGACTGGCTCATCAGAGCGGCGTCCGCTCCGGAGGTCACCAGCGCCACACGCCGCACGGTGACTCTTCTGCAGTACTTGGGCTTTGTTATAAATTTCGCAAAGTCCACTTTGCTCCCCTCACAGGATCTCGAGTTCATCGGCGCAAGGCTCCACACTCCTCAGGCACGAGCGTACCTACCGCTCGACAGGGCTCAACGGCTCATGGACCTAGCCGACCGTTTTCGCAGCCAGCCCCTGGTCTCCGCCAGGCGCTTCCTGAGACTGCTCGGCCATATGGCTTCCACCGTCCATGTGACCCCCAATGCCCGCCTGAATATGCGGCCTGCTCAATGGTGTCTCCGCCAGCAGTGGCGACAAGCCACAGGCGGCCTAGCAGACCTAGTGCGCGTCTCCGAGCCGCTGATCTCGTCTCTCCGGTGGTGGCTTCGGCAGCCGAACCTGATATTCGGAATGCCTTTCCAGTCACCTCAGCCGACCCGGGTGCTGACCACGGATGCATCCCTCCTGGGCTGGGGAGCACATTGCCAAGGGGCACGTACTCAGGGCCTCTGGACCACGTGGGAGTCTGCTCAGCAGATCAACTTCCTGGAGCTCAGGGCGATCCGCCTGGCTCTCAAGGCTTTCTCCCACCTGACTTCCCACCAGTCCGTCCTTGTCCAGACGGACAATCAAGTTGCCATGTTCTACGTGAACAAGCAGGGGGGCACGGGCTCCTTCCTCCTCTGCCGGGAGGCACAGAAGCTCTGCTCTTGGGCCGTCAGTCACGGCATTCTCCTCAAGGCAGTTTATCTCCCGGGCCAAGAGAATTGCCTGGCGGACAAACTCAGTAGGATCCTCCAGCCGCACGAGTGGCGTCTGGATCCCTTGGTAGTTCAGAAGCTCTTCCTAAAGTGGGGCCTCCCCACGGTGGATCTCTTTGCCAGTCCTCACAACCGGCAGCTTCCTCGCTTCTGCTCTCGTCAGCCACACCCCCTTCGGGTTGCGGCGGACGCTTTTCTAATTTCATGGTCGGGGAGCCTTCTGTACGCTTTCCCTCCCATCCCGCTAGTCTCTCGGACTCTTTTCAAGGTTCTCCGAGACAAAGCCTTCATGATCCTGGTGGCCCCTCGCTGGCCCAGACAGCCGTGGTTTCCGCTCCTACTGCAATTAGCGGTGGAGGATCCATTCCCTCTGGGGGTACAACCGGATCTCCTCACTCAGGATCAGGGGTCTCTACTACACCCCAACCTCAGGTCTCTCAACCTCATGGCCTGGCTGCTGAGAGGGTAGTCCTTGCTCCCCTTCTCCTGCCGGCAGAGGTGGAGGAGGTCGTCTTAGCTTCGCGACGGCCTTCTACCCGCAAATGCTACGCCCTTAAATGGCGTCGCTTTGCCGTCTGGTGTACCCAACAGTCTCAGGATCCCTTCTCCTGCCCGGTGTCGGTGATCTTGCAGTACTTGCTACACCTCTCTAATCTGGGACTTAAGTCCAACTCCGTCAAAGTTCACCTCAGTGCTCTTTCGGCACATCATGTGCCGGTGGACGGTAGACCTCTCTCCAGCGCCCCTCTCGTAGCGAGGTTTCTCCGAGGTCTCCTTCTACTTAAACCACCTCTGCGCCCGCCAGCGCCTGACTGGGACCTGAATGTGGTTTTGCAGCGGATCACCTGTCCGCCTTTTGAACCTATGGCTACCTGTTCTCTCCGTTTTCTGTCTTGGAAAACACTGTTCTTGATAGCCCTCACTTCCGCTAGACGCGTAAGTGAATTGCAGGCCCTCGTGTCTGATCCCCCTTACACTCGGTTCTACAAAAATAGGGTAGTCCTACGGACTCACCCAAAATTTCTTCCAAAAGTGGTCTCCCCTTTTCACATCAATCAGGAGGTGGTACTTCCAACCTTCTTTCCCAGACCACACTCCAGCCGAGCTGAAACGGTCCTCCATACCCTGGACTGTAGAAGGGCTTTGAACTTCTACCTTGACCGTACGCGGGAGCACCGTAAAGCTGCTCAGCTTTTTGTGTCTTTTGACCCCAATAAATTGGGGCTCCCGGTCTCCAAGCGTACTCTGTCCATCTGGGTTGCGGACTGTATCTCTTGGGCTTATGGGGCAGCCGGACTCTCCTTAGAAAGTCGAGTCACGGCTCATTGCGTTCGGGCAAAGGCTACGTCAGTGGCTTACCTCCGCTCTGTTCCGCTGGCAGACATCTGCCGGGCCGCTACTTGGTCTTCGAGCCAGACTTTTGCGGTCCATTACTGTCTCGAGAGGGAGTCCCGCAGGGACAGTGCTTTCGGACAGGCAGTCCTCCGTAATCTCTTTGAGGTCTGAGCAACTCCTACCCTCCATCCCGGATGTGGGCTACCGGTGGGTGATAACTCAGCGAAGATTCTTTCCTTCTGTGCTGCTGAGCTAGAGGGAGCTCATTTTTGTGCTTAGGTTCTCCGGTAGCCTTGAGCTTGGGAGTCCCATAAGTGAGGACTGACTTCCTGCTTGGTCCTGGAGAAAGCGTAGTTACTCACCTGTAACAGGTGTTCTCCAGGAGCAGCAGGAATCGGTCCTCACTACCCTCCCTCCTCCCCTTGGAGTTGCAATCGTCTGCTTATGTTCTTTTTGCAAATTTTTTATGCTGTCTTTTTTTTAGCTATGTCATCTGACTGGCTAAGATGGCACCCTTGGGCGGGAAGAGGACCGCGCATGCGCCCTGCAATTCCCAAAGGCTTTCTTTGAAAGCTGGGGAAAATTTCTCCGCGAGGGCTCTGTCGGCGCCGACGTCACCCATAAGTGAGGACTGATTCCTGCTGCTCCTGGAGAACACCTGTTACAGGTGAGTAACTACGCTATCTACGTTTACCCGTTCCTCTCCGTTCATTAATTTATAGACTTCTATCATATCTCCCCTCAGCTGTCTCTTTTCCAGGTTAAAGAGCCCTAACCTTTTTAGCCTTTCTTCATAGGAGTATCCTTCCATCCCCTTTACCATTTTGGTGGCTCTTCTCTGTACCTTTTCTAAAATCGCTATATCCTTTTTAAGATACGGCGACCAGAATTGCACACAATATTCAAGGTGCGGTCTCACCATGGAACGATATAGAGGCATTATAATATCTTTTGTTTTATTTTCCATTCCTTTCCTTATCATACCTAGCATTCTATTTGCTCTCTTGGCCGCCGCTGCACACTGGACCGAGGGTTTTAACATGGTATCTACAAAGACGCCTAAATCTTTTTCCTGGGTGGTGGTTCCTAATGTGGAACCTTGCATCGTGTAACCATAGTTTGGGTTGTTCTTCCCTAGGTGCATAACCTTGCACTTGTCCACATTAAATTTCATCTGCCATTTTGATGCCCAGTCTTCCAATTTATCAAGATCCTCTTGCAATTTTTCACAATCCTCTTGGGTTTTAACAACTTTAAATAGTTTTGTGTCATCTGCAAATTTGATAACCTCACTCGTTATTCCACTTTCCAGGTCATTTATGAATATGTCAAAAAGCAGCGGACCCAGCACAGATCCCTGGGGTACACCACTATTCACCTTTCTCCACTGGGAAAATTGGTCATTTAGCCCTACCCTCTGCTTTCTATCTTTTAACCAGTTCCTGATCCACTGTCCTGCAGGTGTCTCATTTTCACATGGAGACTCTGCGGTCGGTTATAGTGGCGGTCAGAAAGGGAGAATTCCTTACTTCCCTGGACCTGTCGGAGGCTTACCAACACATTCCAATTCAACAAGACCATCATCAGTTCCTCAGATTTGCGGTGCCTATGAGGCATTTTCAGTTCCGGGCATTACCTTTTGGACTGGCTACGGCTCCGCGCACCTTCACCAAAGTTATGATGGTGGTGGTGTCGTCGGCGGCGTTGTGCAAGAAGGGGTACTGGTTCATCCCTACCTCGATGACTGGCTGATTCGAGCAACGTCGAAGAGCGAAAGCGTGTCAGCCACGGCCTGGGTGGTACAGTTTCTTCAGAGTCTAGACTGGATTGTCAAAATTGCCAAAAGCCGGCTGTCCCCATCGCAGGACCTCGAATAGATAGGGGCACGGTTTGATACACACGAGGGAAAGGTCTTTCTCCCAGAGAGGCGGAATTGGTACGCTGGTTTCTGGCCAGGACGAGCCCCACAGCTGGCATTATCTGCAGCTCCTAGGGACCATGGCGGCCCGCTCAAGCTAGTGCCATGGGCAAGGGCACACATGAGGCCGATGCAGAGGCCCCTGCTCCGGAAATGGTTGCACCAGACTCACCCTCTCTCACAGGGCTCTCCTGCCCGATGGGCCCTACGGTGGTGGCTGCGCCCAGGATTCCTGGAGAAGAGGATGCCTCTGGAGTTGCCGTCATGGATTGCTTTGATGATGGACGCCAGTCTGTCCAGCTGGGGAGCCCATTGCGAAGGGCGTTTTGCCCAGGGGCAGTGAAATGAGCTGGAGAAGAGTTGGTCTATCAACAGGCTAGACATGAGAGCGGCAATCTTAGCACTTCAGAGTTTTAGGCCTTGGCTGCAGAGAAAGGTGGTTCGGGTGCTTTCAGACAATGCAACCTCAGTGGTCTACATCAATCGCCAGGGGGGGACATGAGCAGTGTGTCCTTGGAGGATGAAGCCAACCGGCAGTTAGGTTGGGCCGAGGAAAACCTTCTAGCCCTGTCAGCGGTGCATGTGGCAGAGGTCGGCAATGTAACTGCAGACTTTCTAAGTCTGGTCCGAGTGAATTCCGGAAAATGGGTACTCAATCCAGAGGTGTTCTCCCTGGTTGTACACTGCTGGGGTGTGCCCATTATAGAACTGATGGCGACCGAGTCGGCAAAAGCCGGCTGTTTCTTCAGCAGGCGACGGGAGAGAATGTCGGAGGGCTTAGACGCCCTAATACAGAGGTGGCCCAAAGAAGGACTTCTGTATGTTTTCCCGCTATGGGCCCTAATAGGGCGGGTAGTGCAGAGGATAGAGGCCCACCAAGGTCTGGTGATTCTAATTGCACCGGATTGGCCGAGGAGGCCATGGTATGTGGACCTCGTTCAGCTCCAGGAGGATCGCCCTTGGTGGCTATCGGTATGAGAGGACCTGTTATTGCAGGGTCCGGTGCGCATGCTTCTGGTGGATTGATTCTCGCTTATGGCCTGGCTCTTGAGAGGGTGTGGCTGATAAAGAAGGGATATTCAGTGGGGGTTGTTTCCACCTTGTTGAAGGCCAGGCGCAGATCTACCTCACTGGTGTATGTCCATGTCTGGTGCATATTCGAGGCGTGGAGTGCGGACAGACAGGTTCAGCCATCTAGTGCGTCGGTGCTGCAGTTTCTGGCTTTTCTGCAGGATGATTTCTTGTTATTGAGGAAAGGTCCAAGGGGTAGTGCTGGGAGCGCACCCAGACATAAGAAGGTTCTTAAGGGCTTGTGTCACTTCTACGGCTGTCGAATAGGGCGACAGTGCTGACGTGTGACCTCAATTTGGTTCTGGAGGTGTTACTACGGGAACCTTTTGAGCCTCTAGGCAGAGCTTCACTCAAGCATCTTACACTCAAGATGTTTTTTCTCGTGGCCATATGCTCCGCTTTGTCGTGTCAGGAACCGTTCCTGGTGTTCACAGAGGAGAAAGTGGTATTGAGGCTGGTTCTCTCCATCAAAGCCGCAACTGCTGCTTATACAAAATAAATATGTCTAAGAACAATAAGATCACATTCAAGATCAGAATATTTTCTCTCTTAATTGTCTAATCAGACAGGCCTTTTAACTGACATTTGTTTTACTTAATAATTAACATTTTGGATACGATGTTGTCAAAAAGGTTATTAAAACTTGGAGGCACAGGGAGAAATAAAACTGTTTCAAGTAGAACCAGAGGTGTAATAGACTTGGGGAAAGTTTGGGGAGGAGACAGATTTTCATTTACAGCATGCCTATAATATGGGTATTAAGATGTGCATCAGTCTTCACTCATACTGTAACTCAGGGATCATGGAACTTTCACTCTATGGATTGCATCCCGCCCCTGCATCAGTTTAATCCAGCCCACAAGCTCCTCATCTGCTTCATCATAATGTGTTACTGCCTTGCAATACTGCAGTCAGCTGTTTTCGCTGCAAGCTGTCACTTATATTCCTCGTCGCAGTAATACTGTCCATCATTTGTTTATTTAATGGAGCTTAATGAGAAATCCTTCTGATGTAAGAATGCCACAGAGACTGATGATTTATTTAGTGAGGCATTAGTTTTAAGTATAAGGTTTCATTTAATCTTGTTCCTCAGAGCTATTCCTCAGTAAATCTTCAAGTCCGTCAGCGTGCCAGCAGCCTCTGTCATTTTTGCTACTAGAGACTAACATGGCTAGCTCTTGGACAGTTCCTTTTGATCATCTCTCCTCTTTCCCACCTGCAGGTATTTTCCTTCGTTGGAATAGGTCTTCGAAGTACCTGGATGAAGCTTATGATGAGATGATCCACATTATGGAGTATAACAAGGAGCTGCAGGTGAAAGTTAATGCACTGAGACGCCAGTTAGCAGAATTGGAAACAGAAGATGAGCTGCAGGAGAGTCCCTAATTTCCATGCCCTGATTGGTCCTGCTCCCATCTGTATCTCTACCTTCAAAGACTATAAAATGAACATTTAATGCATGCACTACAGAAAGCTTGGGTTCAGTTGCCACCTTAGCACTACAGAACTTAAGTATATCCCATCTCCCCTTGGACATGGTTCCTTTTTTTTTTTTTTTAATTTTTCCCATTTAGAGCTAGCGGTTTATTGAACTTTCTTGAAATGTTACTTAAATGAACTTGAACAGTTGAGTTGAGCTTTGAAACACTCCAATTAATTAAAACATGTACTGGTTCATAGTGGTGTCTTTGTACATCTCTCGGCCTGTATGACGGAATGGAACTGAAATTTTAGTTGTCACTGGTAACAGTGGTATTGCTATGGCTAATTCTAAGCCCAGTTTATCATCTTCTTGATGTGGTGATCGTTAAATGTAAGTGTTTTAAATTGTCGCTGACAATAAATGTATATTTTGCTTGAGGTATAATTGTTCTTAGCAAGCTGGAAATTTTTCCCATTTCTGAGCAGGAGACCTTTGCGTGATTCTGGACTGCTCTTGAAGTAGTGTTCACAGACCCTAGAGGGGACAGAGCTAAGTATCAATCTTACATGGGTATCTAACACTCAGCCAAAGAGTAGCAATGATTGCAGTCTGCTGCAGACTACGACGTGTATAGGAGGAGACATGGAAGAAATGTCTGACAGTAGTGGCAGTGGTGTCTCCGAAGAGAATTGAAAGGCAAGGAATAAGAGACTTACAGAAAGATGAATAAACTATGTTTACATTTATAAAGTGCATTTTTCATTTATTAATGGTCCCTTAGAATGCTTTTTCACTTCATTAATGAGACTTTGGGGGTTTTGTATTTTAGGTGCCAAGTGACCCAGTTTTTAGAGTAAAACTGTAGAGGCGGTCTTGGTACCATTGATGCTGATTCCAAATGAGCAGAAGCAGGACTACAAAAAAACTCAGTGCTCTCATGTGAATACGAGTCCAGCAGTGGCCTAAGTCTTCCTTCAGAAACTGGTTCACTTGGGGTAACTTGCTTCTGGAATTTGGCAAATTCTTTTCCAGCATTTATTTTTTTGTGTTTGTTTTTTTTGCAGGATGTGCTTTGCCATGAACAATGCTTGTTCTCCCAGCATCAGGTCAGGAAAGGGCTTGTGAATTGTACTAGATAGCACTTCCAAAGTATTACACAATTTTTTTAAAAAAAAGTTATTTTTGACTCCCAGTCATTGGAGTTCTGTTAAATAGCATGAGACATCCATACAGAATGTAGAAGTGCTGAATCAGTTTACTTGTTGCCTCTTAACTACAATATATGTGATAAAATATAAGCAGGTACTTTATACTCCATTTTCATTCTAGATGTGATTGGTTGCTGAACATAAGGACTCTGATATGGAGAAGGTGGCCATCATGCACTCTTACTGCAACTGGCTCTGTGCAGTACATGAATGTTTGAGCAACTAATGATCTGTGTTTATTTCCACTGAAACAAATTCTTGTTTGACGCACATATTCATCTTCTGTAATAATGACAGTAACATGACTTTCCCAGAAACTTTAAATGCTCTTCGTTGAGGTGATCTGTGTGCTTAATTTGTTCCTCAAGTGATTAAAACTCACTTAGTGAAAATAAGACCTCCAGATCCCCTGCGTTTCAAAGAATTTATGCACAGATCACTGTTTAAAACATTGTAGCACGTTAAAACATTTTGCTCACCTTCAGAATAAGTTTGGCCTTTTTTTCCTTTCCTCTGAATTCTTTAGTTTTTAATTTTGAAGTGTTTACCTTTCTCTACTAAGATATGGAGTTGCAATGCCCTTTCTCCATGTTTTTCTTTCATCTGAAAGCCACTTGCTTGGTTGTTTGGAGCATCGATAAGGCTTGTCCTATGTGGCCTCCTTTCAATTTTGAAACTGATGCAGGGGTGGGGTGATACGGCTCGAAACAGTGCCGTGTCATTTGACCACTTCATGGTGGGGTTCCATTCTGTGACAATTTGGACCCTGGCTTTAGCTTTCGGCTCCAACTACCAGCTAAGTATCTCTGACTCGTTTGGGCATCTTTAATGTGTTTAAAGTTTTGATTTACACATTTCTTAACACTGGTTTTGGGGTATACACTTTATAGAATAAATGGAGTTGTTTGTTTTTTGGAGGACTGCTGGTCTTGCATAACAAGCGTTCCTACAATAAAATATTTTCTGCTATATTTCCATTAATCAGACCTTCTTTTGAGATTTTCTCCATTTATGCCCAGGAAATCTCCATTATCCATACATTTCAGCCCCCTTTGTTGAAAATTTTCTTGTGAATGTATGGATGTAGGTTCTTGAGCCTATATTTAGATATTCTGTCCACGCGTTTAAATATATTCCTTAAACTTAGATTATGTTACTAACACATCCATATGCTCTGGTTTTAATAAACTGAAAATAAAACGTAGGTCATCAGTATATGGCCAATTGTTGATGCTGCCAGGAAGGGGGGGGGGGGGGTGCTTGAAGTTTGATGGTGCTGTGTTTAGTTTTCAATATTGATATAGGGTTTTTAAATAGAATGTAAACACTCAAATTGTATTCAGATTTCTCCTGAATATTTGTTTACAAAGGTAAAGAATCTGGGATAATATTGATGTCTGAAGCTATATGACTGCCTGTATCTGGGTTATATACTGCAGTTGTGCTAGCATTAAGTAATATGTGTTACAAAAGAGGAATAACAAACATAGAAAGCTATTTTGTCTTTATACCTAGGTTGGCCATGGTGCTTTAAAACATTCAATTATACTTTACATTTGCTATTGTTTCTAAGATGGTAGGATAAAGATCTCAGCATTGTGTCCTCCGTTATCACTGAAAGTGAGTGTAAGCTGACATCTGTCTTTACAAAGCTGAATGGAAATGCATTGCAACAATTTTTACTATCTGTATAAGGAAATAGTGGTGCTTGCTTTTAAGCTTCATTTTTCATTACCGGGAAAACCAGATAGAATGCTCTCTAAAATCTGTTTCATAGGAGACATTGGTCAACAAATTTTTACAAAAGTCATGTTACTGAAATAAAAATAGTAATTTCTTATCAATTTTTATATGCTGAACACGAATATGACAGTGAAATTGCAAAGTTGGCGCTAGTTTTTTTTTGTAATCTACAAGAATTAATGTTTACATCACGAAATGCATGTCAATAGTGAATATAATAGGCCTTCGGTTAATTAATTAATTAATTAAAATAGTTTTGTATCCTGCTTTTTCCTTTTATCAAAGCGGTCACAATACAATACAATACAAGGTTATACAAAGGTGAGGGAAACATGTACCACTTTATCATTACATCAAAGTGGTAGCTAATGGGAGTACATAACACAGGGACTACATTACATTACATACACAACATTACATATGAGTTACAGTAGGCATACCGGTAGCCAGAACCATTTCCACTCTGGCTCTCATGTGTGGGCCTGCAGGGCTCGGGCGCGTCCCTGCAGTGGCGGTTATGTGATCTGTCTTCATGTCCTTGTGATATGTTGGAGGGTCTGTAGAATCGCCAGTGTGCAGTGTAGGCTTCTTCATTTTAGGGCGTTGCCTGGACATAGGCTGGCGGTCCCGCGCCTAAGGGCCACGCCAAAGGGCCCTCTGGCGAGGCCCTCAGGTGTGGGCCCGCCCAATGGTGCTCCATTGTTTAAAGATCTTTCTTTGTGGCCCTGATTGGTCTTGGGCCAGTGGCTGGGAGGGGCTTGCTTTCCCACCGCCTCGCCCGACGCCGATTGGCTCGTTGGTGGGTCCGGCGCAGAGTGCTGTGCGCCCAATGGCACTCCGTTGTTTAAAGGTCTTTCTTTGTGGCCCTGATTGGTCTTGGGCCGGTGATGGGGAGGGGCTTGCTTTCCCGCCGCCTCGCCCGACCCTGATTGGCTCGTTGGTGGGTCCGGTGCAGAGCAAGAAACCTGTAAAAAAACAAGTCATAGATTACTTCTTAGATTTTTTCACCTGTCTCTTGTACAGCTGTTCGGGAGCTTCTCTGGGGAGTGTCCAGCAGTAGTCAACCAGCATTGTAGTAGACCATTTTCCCTGGTATCTTTACTCCATCGTTGCAATATCCTGGTGAAAACGTTCGCCCTGTTCATCACTAACCATACCACAGTTGTCAGGAAAGAAATCGAGATGGGAATCAAGGAAATGGATCTTTGGAGATATATTGCAACCAAGTTTCTGATGCTGCATCAGCATGTCTTCTATTAGTTCCTTGTAGTTTTCTGCCCTAACATTCCCGAGAAAGTTTGTTGACACTAGGCGAAAAGCATTCCATGCTTGTTTCGCATCACCCTGCAGCAAGTTGTTGAATCGGTCATCTTTGAAGAGTTCTCGAATCTGAGGACCCACAAAAACTCTCTTTAATCTTTGTTTCGCTGAGTCGAGGGAATTTTTCATGCAGTTATCGGAAAGCTGGTGAAGTGCGGTCCATGGTTTTCATGAAGTTTTTCATCAAACCTAGTTTGATGTGAAGGGGTGGTAGCAGGATTTTGTGAGCCTTAACCAGAGCTGGGTGCTGGATATTCTTCTCTCCAACTGTTACATTTTGTCTGCGATTCCATTCCTTCCGCAAGTAGTGCCAATCCCTTGCTCGGCTATCCCACTCACATAAGAAACACATGTATTTTATATATCCCTGCTGCAGTCCCATTAAAAGGGCAACTACCTTCAAGTCACCACAGAGGTGCCAGCTGTACTTGTTATAGTTAATGGAAGTCAGTAGATGCTTTAAGTTATCGTATGTCTCTTTCATGTGGACGGCATGCGCTACTGGAATAGATGGAAGACGGTTTCCATTGTTCAAAAGCACAGCCTTCAGACTCAGTTTTGAAGAGTCTATAAATAGTCTCCAGTCTTGTGGGTCATGAGTGATTTTTAAGGCATTCATGAGGCTTTCAATATCGGAACAGAATGCCAGATTACTTTCCTTTCCAACTGCGTATAGTACACTGCTGATGTCAGATGGCTTCAGCAGCCGTCTGGCAGTAGTATTGCATTGTATCAGAAAATGATGCAGTCAACTCTTGATGATGTGTGCATGCTGGTATTATGCAATGTGATGCAATATTATATCATTCAAGGCTTATTTGGGATGTTGTTGATGTCCTACTGGATAAATTTACACGGTGAAACGTCAAAAATGAACTACATGCAATATCTTCAAAACTAGAGCCAATAAAAATATTTTAATATTATATTCATGTTCAGCTCTCCAAGATACTACAGATTAGGGCTTTTTAAAGTCAGTAACTATTTCAGTGTTGACCAGTGAGATAGACCTGTAATTAATGCTGCATATTTTCATGTAGGAGACCAGCGCTTGAGAGACATTCCAGCTTTTGGTGGCTAAGTATCAGAATATACCCCTGGGGGTAGAGGGAACTAGGCCAGTGGTATTCACTCCCAGTCCCGGGGGCTGCCAACAGGTCAAGCTTTTGGGATATCCGTAATGAATATGCATGAGAAAGATTCACATACAGTGGAGGTAGCAGGCCTGCAAACTTCAAATCCATATTAGAAACAGAATCACAACAGCAGAAAAAGACTACATGGCCTTTCTAGTCTGCCCTTCCATATCAGCTACTGCAATAGTCCCCTTTTTATCTTTAGAGCTCCTCTGTATTTGTCCCATGCTTTTTTGAATTCAGATACTGTCCTCATCTCTACCACCTCCACTGGGAGATTATTCCATGAATCTACCACTCTTTCCGTAAAGAAATATTTCCGCATATTACTCCTCAGTCTATTCCCTTTCACCCTCATCCTATGTCCCCTTGTAGCAGAGCTTGCTTTAAATTGAAAGAGGCTCGCCTTCTTTGCATTTATGCCATGGAGGTATTTAAACATCTCTATCATATCTCCTCTATCCCACCTTTCTTCTAACTTATACATATTAAGATCCTTAAGTCTATCCTCATTTGCTTTATAATGAAGACCACTAACCATTTTAGTAGCCACCCTTTGCACTAACTCCAACCTGCTTATATCCTTTTGAAGGTGTAGTCTCCAGAATTGCACACAGTACTCCAAATGAGGTCGCACCAAAGACTTATACAGAGGCACTATCACCTCCTTTCTTCTGCTGGTCATTCCTCTCCCCCTATGCACCCAAGCATTCTTCTAGCTTTTACCATTATCTTTTCTACCTGTTTAGCTATGTTAAGATCGTCGGACACCATCATACCACAGTCCCGCTTTTTTTTGTGGGCAGAAATACTTCACCCCTACACTGTACTGTTCCCTTGGATTATTGCAGCCCAAATGCATGACCCTGCTTTTTTAGCATTAAATCTCAGCTGCCAAATTCTCGACCATTCTTCAAGCTTAGCTAGATCCCATTAAGGATAGTCTGAAAACCTGACATGTTGGCTTCCCTCTAGGACTAGGAGTGAATACCAAGGAACTAGGCTATAACACTGTGCACAAATGGGTGGTTGCCCAATAATGAAGCCACAAATTCAAGTACCTATGCATACTTGCCACCAGAGCAAGTTTATATAGAGGGGGAGGTAGGTTAAAACAAGAATGATAGAATGTTCCTGGCTTTAAATGTTCCACCTTTGCATGACATTTTGAGCTGCCCAGCAGGATTGGCCTTCCTCCTACTGGGCTGCTTCTGTGTGAAGAGCATTTGCGAAAATAGTGGTGAATAAGTTGCATTGGGTTGGGATGACTGTGGCTGAGTTCAGGATGGGGCAGTAGAAAATAAATATAACCTTATTTGGCTAGGGAGGGCTGACTGTCCAAAATATATTGAAACAAAGGACACACAAAGTCTACTCTTTTCAAGTACTAGAATTGGTTTAGAAACTTAAAATGGCTGAATCATGCAACTGGAGGTTTTGTACATTCTCACATAAATTCTATTTGGAACATGGATTTAGTACGAACCATATAAGAAAAGCTATAAACCATATCTACTGAATTATGCTCATTCTCTGATGCTATCTTATGTAAACTATCAACATACAGGGATACTGAAAGGTTAAATAAGAAATGGTGCTTGAGTTGCTATCATTCATCTGTTGGACATATTTGCAATAATACCTCTAGAATAAAACATTCCTCAAGCAAATGATTTATGTTACTGTAAAACTGGGAACTGGATGTTTCAAGAGGGTCAGATTCAGAAGTAGCTCATAACTATGATGCATACATTCAGGTCAGAAGTATCTCTTACTCTGTATAACTAGAACTCTCATCCTGTCAGAAGCCAGAGGGAGGAGAGAATAACTTTCTTCTCTGAGACTTGTGATTAAATGGTCTACAACCAAATTTTGTCTTAAGTACTAGTCTGAATGACCACTGGAATTTTAGTTTAGATCAGTGTTTCTTAAACTGGTCTTGGTGTACTACCTACACTGTCTAGTTTTCAGAATACCCTCAATGAATATGCATGTTCATTGCATGCACTGCTCATTGCATGCAAATTTGTCTTATGCATATTCATTGTGGGAATCCTGAAATCCAGACTGGGTAGTTGGTACACCAGGAATGGCTTGAGAAACACTGTGTTAGATTATATATTGCATTTATTGTTTGAAGTTGCATAAAATGTTAAGCTAAGCACTAGAAAATATGGAGCTTGGATACTTTCAGTGCTTCCGCTCTTGTATCAAAACTGTCAGATAAAAGGTTTTTTGGTCATTACTGGTTTTGGAGCCTATATCCCAGTGCACTGTGGTATTTCATGTCAATTTCAAAGGTACTAAAATCCTTTGAGAGGCAGGTCAACATAATCCTAGCCCTTTAATTAGCGCCACAGTTACAAAGGTAGGTAGGACCTAACACACCCCAGGTCACCTAAAGGGAGAAGTCACAACTTTTCGTCGAAATCTATTTTTGGCTAGTTGTCTTTCATGAATTTGTAAAACCATGTTTTAATTACAGAATGAAATAAAAATCAGCCACCATGTGTTAGGCCCCAAAAATCAATCAATCATAATTGTCATAACTATTGTACAAAAGATAGTAATCAGTGGGTCTTTATCTTCTGAAGACATCACATGTCAAAATACAGCTAACTTCAGTGGTGCTTTTTATAATAACAAGGCACACTGTATTACCACTCCTGGCACTACATCTACATTGGAAAAGGCATTCTCTATTGTACCTTACTGAAGAAGTAACTGCCCTTCCTTGGACATTTATAAAACTGCTTCAGTTCTCAAAGAAGTGAGTTGGACAAGGTTTTCTGTTCTGAGGAAAAGATGAAATTGTATTCCCCATCCTCCGTCAAATATCTTCAGAGCTTTCTAATGTCATACTCTTGCTGTGTTTGTTGCATTCTAAATGCTGAACATTGTGATCTTTGTGCACTCTTAATTAGTAGATTAACTGTTATAATTCGATATTTATTTTGGTATTTCTTTATAAAATGCCTCAAGTTCTGTGTAAGGACATAGTGCTATATAGAATTGCTGTTTGAGGATGCTAAAGGCTTAGCTGGAACCATATAATGTTTCACAGAGAGGGATGTGATTCTTGAATGAAATAGACTGATTGCACTGTAATGTTGCTCTGATTCAGGTTGATATTTGATTCATGTGCTGTTTGTGTTCAGGGTGCTTATTAATATTGCACATCATCTCGCTGTATTTTTAAGGCCTTGTATACTCATGTACAAGTTTCCGGTGCATTTTTCTGTATATTAGTTTTTGTGTTTACACACTAAAATAAATTGTGTTGTACAGAATGTTTTGGTAAAGTTTTTGGAGATAGGGAACTCCTTGTATTTGGTATTTTATGCATTCTTACTTGTCTGAAGGGTGGCTGTGATTTGAGTGCATTAGAACTGGGCAACAGTTGCTGGTGCATGTTAAAGTGCATATTAAAGGACTTCATTGCTCATCTTGAACACATCTGTTAAATGCTTCCAAATCCTTGAATTCATACCCTGACCTGTGTTACTAAACTTAAACAGTTTTCTTTACACTCTGTTTTTTATGTGACAATTTTATTTTAAAAAAAATATGTAAGATTGTTTCTCCAATGACAAGCAGGAGATATGCAGGCACACTTGCTGGTGAAGCCGGTTGGCTGATCCACAATGCATGGAGCTCTCTCTTAACTTAGAATTTTTTAATTTTTTTTTTTTTACTGGGCATGCACATGTGATCTTGCACCTCCTGAATCCTGACACTTCGAATCCCTTCAGTCGTTTTTCTTCCGTAGTGATATTCACTCATGCGAAGAGCTCTCTCCTCTCTGGACACTAAAGGTTACGTTCATTTTACTGAACTCTGCTGGTTTTTTTTCCTATTAAATTTGACTGTTCCCTTTCCCCTGCGGCTCATCAAGCAAAACTAAGATTTTGTGTTTTCCTTCACAACTTTTTATCTCCCTCGGGGGTGGTCATGCCTCAGCCCTCAACTCTTCCGACGACAAGTCCTTTTGGGCAAAATGCTTCCTCTACTCCTCCCCCCTCTGGGTCCCAACAGCACACTGCTGGGGGGAGAGAGCATCAAAACAGAAGAAAATAATTGATTCTCCAGGACCAAGCAGGAAGTCAGTCCTCACATATGGGTGATGTCGGCGCCGACGGAGCCCTCGCGGAGCAATTTCCCCAGCTTTCAAAGAAAGCCTTTGGGAATTGCAGCGTGCATGCGCGGTCCCCTTCCCGCCCAAGGGTGCCATCTTGCTCAGTCTTCTTTTTTCCGCGGAGCCCTACAGACGCTGTTTGTGATCGCCGCTGAAAAAGTTGATTTTCTCTCTTATTTTTTATTCTTTCTCGGTTCGACGCCGGATCCTTTTTCCCGCCCGGTCCCGCTACGCCGGTATCGGGTCCGTTTCTTTATTTTTCGGTGTTTTGTCGTGCGGGCCAAGCGTTCGCGCCAGTTTTTTTGATTGTTCACTGGCAGCCCTGTCTTTTGACCTCGCGGGGGCCCTTTTTCCCTCGATGGCTGCCAGCGGGTTTAAGAAGTGTGATCGCTGTAAGAAACTTATGTCTCTTACCGACACACACGACTGCTGCCTCCGCTGCCTCGGACCCGATGATCTGTGGTCCGTGTGGCAAGATGTCCTCAAAAGCGTTGAGGAGTCGGCAGCATCAACGGGAACGAATCTTCTCTGACTCCGCGTCCAGCCGGGCCCGGACCTCGTCAGAGGCTTCGACGTCCCGGGACTCCGGTCCTGAGCATCGTCGGAGTTCCTCTGAGCGGGGGACTCCTACCCAGGAACATCATCGGAAGAAAAAACCCGCGAGGGCGGCGTTGGTGGACGCTCCTGGTTCCTCGAGGGCCAGGTCGCATAGCCCCGATAGCCGTCCCGGTTCCTCGGAGTCGGAGAGGCCTTCGAAACATCCTCGTCTCGAAATGGAGTCGCCTGGACACGTGAGTACTGTAGTCCTCGTGGACTCGCCTCCGAAGGAGCTGACGTCGGGCCCGACGCCATCAGAGCCCGAGTCGGGGGCTGCTGGGTCTCCTGAGCTTGGACTCAGGTTGACGGCCTTGGAGAGTAGTTTGGCTGCCTTCATGGACCAGCAGCGGGCATTGATCGCTGGCTTCGCCAGTGCGTCTGCTCCGGCCACCGGGACGTCGACGTCCAAGTCGACCCCGGAGACCGAGCCGATCCTTGAGTCCATGCGAGCTTGAGTCGATCCTCGGTCGCGGTCTCCCTCGGCCTCCCATTCGGGACTGAGGTCATCGACGCCGACACCTTCGGCGTCAGGGCGGAGGGCATCAGTGCCCGCCCGACCGGAGCCACTCGATTCCTCCTCCGAGGAGTCCGACTGGGAAACGGAGGACAAAGAGTCACCTGGTACTTTTCGGACTCGGTATGTCCCATCAGACTCGCCCGAGTCCGAACCTCGGAGACTGTCCCCCCCGGAGGACACCCGGTTCTCGGACTTCATGTGGGATATGGCCAAGGCCTTGGCGTTCCCCGCGGATCCCGAGGAGGAGCCTCGAGCCGAAGAGCTCAACGCCCTCCAGTATGACTCTCCCCCGAAGGAGGCCTTTACTGTACCGGTTCCTCCGATGCTGGAACGACTTCTCTTCCGCATGTGGGAGAGCCCGGCGTCAGCGCCGGTGTTAAGCAAGCAGGTCGATTCCATTTATCGAGTCCGCAAGAGCCCCGGGTTCCAAAAGGCGCAACTACCGCACCATTCCATGGTGGTGGAATCGGCCATGCATCAACTCAAGAGTCAGAAGATGCACTCCTCGGTACCTCCCGGCCGGGAGGCCCGGAGCCTGGATGCCCTCGGTAGAAAGTGTTTCCAGGGCTCTATGCTTGCTTGTCGAGTCCAGACCTACCAGCTCTATATGGGCATGTATCTCCGAGATCTGGTGAAAGAAATTGCCGGGTTCTCTGCTGGTCTCTCCGAGGAACCTTTGCAGAGGTTCCAAGCCTTGTCCACTGGTATTCGAGAGTGCTCGAAGTTTATCTCTCGAGCAGCCTACGATGGCTTCGAAGCATCGGCTCGAGTAGCCGGGCCGGCATCGGTGCCCGCCGACAGGCTTGGCTTCAGTCATCCGACCTCGAGCCATGGGTCCAGGACAAGTTGGTCGATGTCCCCTGCAGAGGTGAAAACCTCTTTGGCAAACCCATGGCTGAAAAGGCTGCACAAATCGAGACCGAGACTCTGACCAGAACTAGGCTGTCCAGAAAAACCTCTGCCTCTTCTCAAAAGAAGAAGGGCTCGGGGAAAAAGCCCTTTTACCCGAGGAAGGCGGCTGCCTATAAATACTACCCTCAGTATCAGGCCTCAGCAGCTCCCCAAAAGGGTCAGCAGGCCAAGGGACGGGGTAATGGGTCCCGTAGGCAGCAGGCCCCCAAGCCCACAACACCGGCCCCTGCTCAGCAGGGTGGGGTTTTTTTGACTCCATCAGCATAGCCTCTTCCCCTCAGCTGGTTTCTCTCGGCACAGGAGGCCGGCTGGTCCACTTTGCCCACAGGTGGTCAGCCATCACATCCGATACCTGGGTACTTCATATAGTTCAGAAGGGCTATCTTCTACACTTTCACCAGGTACCTCCCTCCTACTTTCCAGGGGAGCCTCCAAGACTCCCTCTGCACAGGGACTTACTCCTTCAGGAGTTAGCAGGTCTTCAGGACCAGGCTGTGGAACCGGTGCCCCACCACCTGAGAGGTCACGGCTTTTATTCCAGGTACTTTCTGATACCAAAAAGAACAGGAGGCCTCAGACCCATCCTGGACTTGCGAAACCTCAACAAGTTCCTGGCAAGGGAAAAGTTCAAGATGCTTACCCTTGGAATCCTGCTGCCCTACCTCCAGCAGGGAGACTGGCTATGCTCCTTAGATCTAAAGGATGCCTATACTCACATCCTTATTCATCCAGACCACAGACAATATCTCAGGTTTGTTGTGGGAGGAAATCATTACCAGTACAGAGTGCTGCCCTTTGGCCTATCCTCCGCCCCCAGGGTGTTCACCAAATGCCTAGCAGTGGTAGCGGCCTATCTGAGACTTCAAGGCCTTTTTGTGTTTCCATACCTGGACGACTGGCTCATCAGGGCCCCGTCTTCCCAAGAGGCCTCTCAGGCCACTCATCGCACTGTGTCTCTGCTCCAGCACTTGGGCTTTGTCATAAACTTCGCAAAGTCCACTTTGCTCCCCTCTCAAGATCTCGAATTCATCGGCGCAAGGTTAAGCACACTTCAGGCGCGGGCCTTCCTGCCTCTGGACAGGGCCCACAGGCTCATGGATCTCGCCAGCCACTTTCGCAGCAATTCCCTGGTCTCTGCCAGGCAATTTCTGAGACTGCTCGGCCATATGGCTTCCACGGTCCATGTGACCCCCAATGCCCGCCTGAACATGCGACCTGCCCAGTGGTGCCTTCACACTCAATGGCATCAGGCCACGGGGAGCCTGACGGACTCAGTACAGGTCTCCGACCTGCTGGTCTCTTCTCTGCGGTGGTGGCTTCATCTGCCAAACCTGCTACAGGGAGTGGATTTTCAATCTCCTCCGCCTTCTCAGGTACTAACAACCGATGCTTCTCTCCTGGGTTGGGGAGCACATTGCCAAGGGACATGTACTCAAGGCCTCTGGACTCCTTGGGAGTCTGCGCAGCAGATAAACTTCCTGGAGCTCAGCACCATCCGCCTAGCTCTGAGAGACTTCTCCCACCTCACTTCTCACCAGTCTGTACTGGTCCAGACGGACAATCAAGTTGCAATGTTTTACGTGAACAAACAGGGCGGTACAGGCTCCTTCCTTCTCTGTCAGGAGGCACGAAGGCTGTGCTCTTGGGCAGTCCACCACGGCATACTCCTCAAAGCGGTCTATCTCCCAGGTCAGGAAAATTACCTGGCAGACAAACTAAGCAGGATCCTCCAACCACACGAGTGGAGATTGGATCCATTAGTGGTTCAGCGGATCTTTCTCAAGTGGGGGACTCCCCACCATGGATCTGTTTGCCAGTCCTCTGAACTGGCAACTTCCCAGATTCTGCTCTCGACAACCGCATCCTCTCAGAGTAGCGGCGGATGCTTTTCTGATTCCATGGTCCACAGGCCTCTTGTATGCCTTTCCTCCCATGCCGCTGGTGTCTCAAACACTCTTCAAAGTTCTCAGAGACAAAGCCTCGCTGATCCTAGTGGCTCCCCGGTGGCCGAGACAACCTTGGTTCCTGCTTCTAATGCAGCTGGCGGTGGACACTCCTCTTCCTCTGGGGTTTCAACCCGATCTCCTGACACAGGATCAAGGGTCTCTCCTACACCCCAACCTCCGGTCCCTACATCTGATGGCCTGGCTGCTGAAAGGATAGTCCTTGCTCCCCTCCAGCTGTCTCGGGAGGTGGAAGAGGTTGTCTTGGCCTCGAGGAGGCCTTCCACCTGGAAGTCCTACGCTCTTAAGTGGCGTCGGTTCTCCATTTGGTGTGCTCAGCAGTCTGAGAATCCCTGCTCCTGCTTGGTAGCAGTGCTCTTGCAATACTTGCTTTACCTCTCCAATCTGGGCCTTAAATCCAACTCTGTCAGGGTCCACCTCAGTGCTCTCTCTGCACATCACGCCCCGGTGGATAGCAGGCCTCTTTCCCACCACCCTTTGGTGGCTCGTTTTCTCCGAGGCCTTCTTCTCCTTAAGCCTCCTTTGCGCCCACCAGCCCCTGAATGGGTTCTGAATGTGGTCTTGCAGCAGATTACCTGTCCGCCCTTTGAACCTATGGCTACCTGCCCTCTTCATTTTCTTTCTTGGAAAACCTTGTTCTTGGTAGCCCTTACCTCTGCTAGGTGCGTTAGTGAACTGCAAGCCCTAGTGTCTGATCCTCCTTACACTAGGTTCTACAGGAATAGAGTGGTCTTACGGACTCACCCTAAGTTTCTTCCAAAGGTGGTTTCTCCTTTTTATCTCAACCAGGAGGTGGTTCTTCCGACCTTCTTTCCCAGGCCGCACTCCAGCCGGGCTGAAATGGTCCTGCATACCCTGGACTGTAGGAGGGCCTTGTCCTTCTACCTTGACCGTACGCGGGAGCATAGGAGGGCTGTTCAGCTCTTCATTTCTTTTGACCCCAATAAATTGGGGCTACCTGTCTCCAAGCGTACTTTGTCCATTTGGATAGCTGACTGTATCGCCTGGGCTTATGGGGCAGCTGGCCTCTCGTTGGAGGGTCGAGTCACGGCTCATCGTGTTAGGGCGAAGGCTGCGTCAGTGGCTCATCTCCGCTCTGTTCCGTTGGCAGACTTCTGCCGGGCCGCTACTTGGTCTTCAAGCCAGACTTTTGCGGCCCATTACTGCCTGGAGAGGGAGTCCCGCAGGGACAGTGCTTTCGGTCAGGCAGTCCTCCATAATCTCTTTGAGGTTTAGGCAACTCCTACCCTCCAGCCCTGGTGTTGGGCTACCGGTCGGGGGCGTTTTCAGAGAAGATTCCTTCCTTCTGTGCTGCTGAGCTAGAGGGAGCTCATTTTTGTGCTGGAGGTCTCCGGTAGCCTTAAGCTTGGGAGTCCCATATGTGAGGACTGACTTCCTGCTTGGTCCTGGAGAAAGAGTAGTTACTCACCTGTAACAAGTGTTCTCCAGGAGCAGCAGGAATCAGTCCTCACAGCCCTCCCTCCTCCCCTTGGAGTTGCAGTCCTATCATTTCGTTTTTGCTAATTTTTTTGCTGTCTTTTAGCTATGTCATCAGACTGAGCAAGATGGCACCCTTGGGCGAGAAGGGGACCGCGCATGTGCGCTGCAATTCCCAAAGGCTTTCTTTGAAAGCTGGGGAAATTGCTCCGCGAGGGCTCCGTCGGCGCCGACGTCACCCATATGTGAGGACTGATTCCTGCTGCTCCTAGAGAACACCTGTTACAGGTGAGTAACTACTCTTAATAAACTGAGTTACATGGTTGATCCTAATGCACCAGTGATGGCTTCAGGGGCATAGGCACTTCTGGCCTCACAAACCAGGGCTGGGCTTCCTCAAAAACGCCTCAAGACAACATGGGGGAGCAAGATGCTCATCCGTAGCCATTGAAAAAGTGTGCAAAAGTTAAACATATGGCTGCATCTGAATCGGCACAAACTGAAACTGCTAAATATAAAACTCCTCCTGTCATGCTGTTTTCTACCACCGTGGCAAGTGTCCTTGGGGGACCTTTTTATGTCTGGTACCTCTTGAATCTGGGGCATTTTCAACAGGCAGCCACTGCAACTCAGCTGCCTGCAACTAGTTTGCAACATAGTTTGTTACTACTACGTACTCGTGCAGAAATTCTTGTGGGAATGCACACGCATACTTCAGTCCCCCCTTCCCCTGGATCATTTATCTGTCAGTGTTCAGCATCTGCCCAGCACGGGGGTGGGGGGGGGGAATGACCCTGCTCACATTGTGAAATGTCTAGCTCAGTGCCAGTCCACTGAGAGTCTGTCCCATTCAAATTGGCTACCTAGTAATACCTGGATTCCTCTGGATGACCTCAGTTCAGTGGGAGAACCCGTGACTTCACGTGATACAGACAAGTCACCGGAAGAGGGTGAAATGTCTCCTTCAATTTCAAAAACTCAACTAGTCACTCAAAATGAATCTCACAATGAGCATTCCTATCCTACGTTTCTACGTAAACTCACAAAAGCTTTAGCCCTGGGCCAAGGGGCTGTTCCCTCTACTAAAAAAGACTTTCAATCTATCCTTAAGTTTCAATCTATCCTTAAGTCCATGACTACCACGAAGGAGGTGCTTGCTCTTCCTCTCCATGACGTTCTGCAGGATTTACAGTTGTCTGCTTGGAGTACTCCCCTGTTATTCTCCTGCTAACTTGAGACCAAATATAGACTAACAGGAAGTCCAGAGCATTTGTAGCCTCAACTTTCCCATATATATATGTCATCTCAGAGGCAGCTATAAAATTGTCTTCACACCCAATGTAAGGATCAACGCATCGTTGATACAGTGAAGCGCAAGTTGTATCAGTCTTCTATGCTAGTGCTTAAAATTTTGGCGCGCCATCTATAGATGCTGCATTATCATTCTTTAATGGACCAGGTCATGGACCCTAACTTTTCTAAAGAGGATATGGCCCAGGCCCATACATCCATCCAAGAATGTACCTACCATTTCCTAAGGGCAACTTACGATGCCTATGACATTTCATGCTCAGCTGCAGTGGCTTTTGCGGCAAGGAGAAGAGTTTGGCTGTGTCGTTCTGCCCTTCGGGAGGATTACCATGATCATCTCATTAATGCCCCTTGCATAGGGAGATTCCTTATTTGGCAAGAAAGTAGAGGTTACATTCAACCAAATGAAGGATAATTCCACTACATTTCGAGAAGTGCTTGTACCAGCTCAAGAGAATACACCTATATTTCATAAACCACAACAAGGGTATTTCAAAAAACCCTATCCTCATCAGTACTTCCAACATTTTTATCCTAGATGATATCAGCCTTATGCATGTCCCCCCTACCTTGTTGTCAAGCCGGCCAAGCATATCTTCCTTATCAACAACCTAAGGAATGTAAGCAACAATCCATTCTAACCACATTTGCTGTCAGAGTCCCCTGCTTTTTGACTACATCCCAGTTGGAGGACGCCTAATCCATTTCAGGGGTACCTGGCCCTACATTATCACAGATCAATGGGTCTTATCCACTGTTCCCTCTAAGCTGTGCGCGTGTGCGCGCGCGCATACCTCGCCGAGCGGGCGCACATACTTTACAACAGAGCGCACAAAAATTACGGTTCTGATTCTGATAGAAAACAACACAGACATCTTGAAATTTAAAAGTTGTGTATTTATGGTTTTCACAAGTTCTACAATATTTTCTAGTGCAATCAATGTGGTGTACATACTGTATTCTGACGTGTAGTCAAATTTTAAAGTATATAACTCTGAGTGTCGTTATGTGGCGCACAAAAATTTAACCTTCCTTCAAAATGCACAGCCTGCAGAAAATTAGAGGGAACAGTGGTCTTATCCATTGTAAATCAGAGAGATTTGACTGCAGTTTTCCAGCCCCCCCCCCCCATCTTGCTCCACTTTCGCGGCAGTATCTGCCCCCTCAACACCACCTATTCTGCAGAAAGAGCTTCAAAGCTTACTAGATTTGAAAGCTGTAAAAGTTGTCCCCTCCTTCGCAGTGTGGCCAGGGATTTTATTCCTTTTTTTTCCTTATTCCCAACAAGACTGGGGATCTATGTCCCATACTGGATTTGAGGTGCCTAAATCTTTATTTTGCAAAGCTCAAGTTCAAGATGAACACCTTATCGACCATCTTACCCCTGATATAAAAAGACGACTGGATGGCATCATTGGATCTCAAAGATGCTTATGCCCACATCCTGATCCATTTCTCCCACTGGAAATTTCTTCACTTCATGTTACTTGATACCCATTACCAGTACTGGGTCCTTCCCTTTAGTCTATCCTCTGCCCCAAGGGTATTTATGAAATGTCTCTCTGTAGTCGTGGCACATCTATGCAAACAGGGTCATTTTGTTTTTCCTTATCTGGACAACTGGTTGATCACAGGAATTTCTCTTCAAGCTGTGAATTAACCGCCACCCTTTGTCTACTCTGACATTTGGGTTTCCTCATAAACAAAAGCAAATCACATTTTCTTCCAACTCAGAAGTCATGTTTCATTGTGGCCAATCTGGACACAAGCACTGCTATGGCACACTTACCTTTAATCAGAATGTAGTCTCTAATGTACTTAGCCAAATCCCTTGCTGAAGTATTCAAACCACCAGCAAGAACAATCCTATGTCTACTAGGTCACATGGCAGCAGCAATCCAAGTGGTTCCAAATGCCTGGTGGAGGATGAGGACACTAATGGCATCTCAAATATTTTTGGAATCCACTCATCCAGGAGGGTTCCCATCTCAGACGACAACAGGATGGATCTACTATGGTGGATCCTACCTTCAAATCACTCAATAGGCTTTCCCTTCTGTCCACCTCCTACAAATCTGGTTCTGATGACAGACTCCTCTCCTTGGGGCTGGGGAGTTCATCTGCGTTCTCTTCTTACCCAAGGCCTATGTTCTCTAACAGAGTGCAAGCTATACATCAATGAGCTGGAATGCTGAGCTGTATTCTACAGCCTCAGAACCTTTTTTCATTGCTTAGCCAATATTGTCCTTCAGATCTGTACAGACAATCTGGTCGCAGTATTTTATATAAACAAACAGGAAGGGTCAGGCTCCCTTTGCCTTTGCAAGGAAGCTTTTCGTATATGGTCTCTTGCAGTGACTCTCAACTGTTCTATACAGGCCACTTACCTCCTGGGAGACTACAACCAGACTCTTTAACAGGCAGTTACAACCCCATGAGTGGTCTCTAGACCCCCATGTGGTGGAGGGCAATTTTTGGATTTGGGGTTTTCTGGTGACATATTTTTTTTCCTTAGAGGCATAATCAACAGGTTCATCGTCGAAGGAGAAGAAATTGAAATCGTGAATAACTTTAACCTACTTGGATCAACTATCAATAAAGAAGCAACAAGCAGTCAAGAAATCAGACGACGCATTGCTCTTGGCAGAATGGCTATGAAAGACCTAGATAAGATTCTCAAGAGCAGAGATGTCTCTCTCCATACAAAGATTTGACTTGTTCAAGCCATGGTATTTTCAATAACATCATATGGATGTGAAAGCTGGACAGTGAAAAAGATAGACAGGAAGAAAATTGATGCCTTTGAATTATGGTGCTGGCAGCGAATACTGTATATACCATGGACTGCCCGAAGAACAAACCAGTCTGTACTAGAGGAGATCAAACCTAAGCTTTCTTTAGAAGCTCATATGACAAGACTTCGACTTTCATACTTTGGACACATCATGCGGAGAGAGAGATCATTAGAGAAAGACATCATGCTTGGCAAGATAGAAGGTCAACGCAAAAGAGGAAGGCCAGCAATGAGATGGATTGATACAATAACAGCAGCTACGGGTACCAGTCTGTCAACAATAAGCCGCCTGACTGAAGACCGAACACAATTTAGGATAGCTATCCAGAGGGTCGCCATGAGTCGACTCCGACTCGACGGCACTTAACAACAACAGAGGCCAATGCCAAGTGCTCCTGTAGTCTGCTCTATCAGACTGACACCTCAATGATTTCATCAAGCCACTTTTGCAATCTCTTGGCAACAAGGCCTGTTGTATGCTTTTTTCCCCCCCATTCCACTAATCACCAGAAAGCTACAGAAGATACTTCAAGATCGAGCAACAGTTATACTTGTTGCCCCCAGATGGCCCAGACAGGCCTGGTCCCTGTTATTCTTCTCTTTGCAAATACACAGTCACTGGGATCTCATCCAACTCTGCTGACACAAAAGGAAGACTTGCTTTTGAACTTGAACCTCAAGAGTCTTTCACTAACAGCATGGATGTTGAAAGCCACTTAGTCTGTAAACTACTGGTCTTGGATACCATTCATCAGGTGATTCTAACATCTAGGAAGGATTCTCCTAAGTGGGCTTGTTTTTCCCAGTGGTGTTCACAGCATAGCCTTCAGTCTTTTTCTTGCTACCTCACTGAAGTCTTATTCTACCTTATCGGATAATGGCCATAAAACGTCCTCTGTCCACATGCACCTCGTTGCTATCTCCACTTATGACATGATCAACAAGAAGCCACTTTTCCATCACCCATGGGTGACCAGATTCATGTGTGGTCGAGCAAATCTGAGACTCCCACTTCAACATTGTCCTTTCAGCATTGGTTGAACCTCCACTTGCACCACTGGACTAAGCTACTCTAAAACATCTCTCCTGGAAAGCTATTGTTCTTATTGCTATAACATCAGCACGTTGCATTAGTGAACTACAATCTCTTTATCATTATCCTCCCTACACTCAGTTCCTACCAACCAAAGTCCTCCTCTGCACTCATCCTAAATTTTTGCCTAAAGTGGTATTGGCCTTCCACTTAAATCAGTCAGTAGTCCTACATGTTTTTTTCCCAAGCCTCATCTGATGCAGAAGCGACACTTCCCTCTCTAGATTGTTGAAGTCATATTGTACTATATTCATGCTACAAAGGACTGACTTAAAACCTCTCAGCTTTCTGTGAGTTTCAATCCAAATAACCCTGGGCTTCCAGCCTCCAAGAGAACCTTATCTACCTGGATCTCTGACTGAAGTACATTTGGTTGTCCAATGGAGGGACTCTCCATTTCTGATAAAGTCACTCCTCATGACCTTAGAGCTAAGGCCTCCACAATGGCTAACCTGCGCTCCAGTCCCATGCAGGACATATGTAACGCTGCCACATGGTCTTGGAGCCATACCTTCACAAAGCATTACTGCCTGGACTATTCTTCTGCTGATGCTAGTCAGCTCTCTGCAACCTTTTTGTCCTTTAATTATTTCTTCTCCACTTGATCTATGCCAGGTTGCCCCATACATTAGCAACGTGTCATATAGACAGTATATAGACAGTCCTTCATCTTTCTATGCGACCCTCAGCTCTGGACTCACCAGCAAGTGTGTCTGCATATTCCCTGCTTGTCGACAGAGAAAGCAAAGTTGCTTTTAATGGGGATTTTCCTTGGCAGCAGGGGAATGCAGTCACACTTTTTCCACCCTCCAGTAGAATTTATATCTTTTTATTTGCTGCTTGTAAGCGTTGGTATTGGCTGAAGGGATTCAAAATGTCAGGAGGTGCAAGACCACAGGTGCATGCCCAGTAAAAAATAAATAAATAAATTCTTAGTTAATGGAGAGCTCTGTGGATCAGCTGACTGGCTTCACCAGCATGTGTGGCTGCATTCCCCCTACTGTCTACGGAGAGCCCCTGTACAGGTAAGCAGGCTATATTTATGTATTGATTTTTCTTTTTTACAGTTTAACTTTCACAAACAAACGTGAAAAGACACATAGGAAACTTGTTTTACAATCCTCAACATGTATGAAGGAAACTAAGTAATCAAATACAGCCCACAAATTAAGGTATAGAGACCCAAGTAAAGGAAATAATATTAACAATCAAAAATGAGTAACCATAGGGCACTTTCTCGTAGAACAACCCTTCAAAGGCCACTATTATGGCGGCTGTGAGAGAAGAAACAGAGCATTCATACCTTCCCTAATCAATAGAAAATCGGCCAACAATTTAGATTCAAAAAAGGTAGATATCATTATGTATCACCACACACACACACACAGGAAGATCTAAGCACATACTTCATCCCCAGAGACTGGGCCCTGGCCTGTAAGGCCAGAAACCCCTGTCGTCACTTCTGAGTGTGCCGGGACATATCAGGAATAATACGTATACAAGAACTTAAAAAGAGCTTATTCATGGCACGAAAATACAATTTAAAGACTTCATTCTGATCAAATTACAAAGCAAAAGTCACAATAAGAGTTGTCCTCTGGGTGATAACCTCCAGTGATGATTCCAGGGACAGTCAAGTTGGCAGTGACCGAGTTCTCTTGCCCAACCTGGGGGGAGAGAAGCCCCATCTTGCAGCAAATACTGTGTCCTCACCATTGGAGGCAAGTTCCCAAGAATCTTGGTGAAATATTTCTTGGCCATTTCAAACAGAACCAGAGGAGACTTAGGAAAATTCAATAGGCGCAAATTATTATGCCATCCTTGATTTTCCAGATATTCCATCTGTTGGGCCGCTGTAGTGTGCTGTCCATTACCATACAATTCACAGCCTGTTGACTAGCCACTGTAGACTCTATAGTGTCCATTGTCTTTGACTGATCAAGAACAGCCTGAAAAACCACTTTAATATCCCCAAGAACTTGACACGACAAACTTTGTAGAGAGGAATTAAATCCCCGAATCACAGTCCACAGAAACTCCAAAGTCACTGCCTTAGGTCTTTGCAGTTCCCCCATACCTCCATGAAGAGCTGATTCACCCCATTCCTTCATGATTGATTCCACTGATCTCATCAGAACAGCATTTCCTCCTCCAACTGCTCTCACTCCCAGGGAGGGATGAAACATTGACTAGCGCACCTCCCAGTAGAGCCCCTAAATTTACCTCATGGGATCGCAGGCGCTCCAGCACACTGGCCGAAGAAAAACTTCTGGGGTTGGGGGGACAGCATCTGCAAAACAGGGCTCAGCGAAGCCCCTTTGCAGCTACCCAGGAAACTCTTCTCGAGCGGGGCTGAACACCGAAGGCTTCCAATGTCATCTACCGCAAAGCGGCAAGAAGGGCACCCTCTTGGAGTAATGGCCTTCCCTTCCCTTTCCTCTCCCCCATGACCTCAAGGCAATTAAACAGGAACGCCAAACAGGTACATCTACCCGCGGGCATCCTCAAAGCGCCATCTTGGATCCATGTATGTATTGATTTTTTGTTTCTGCCCTTTTTCATATGCCAGCATCATACTTTCTCCAGGACCAAGCAGGAAGTCAGTCCTCACTTATGGGTGACGTCGGCGCCGACGGAGCCCTCGCGGAGCAATTTTCCCCAGCTTTCAAAGAAAGCCTTTGGGAATTGCAGCGCGCATGCGCGGTAGTCTTCCCGCCCGAAGGTGCCATCTTAGCCAGTCTTCTTTTTTCCGCGGAGCCCTACAGACGTCCCCGTCTTGTCCCCGCGAAAAAGTTGATTTTCCTCTGTATTTATCCTTTTTTCTTTCGGTTCGACGCCGGTCGTTTTCCCGCCCGGACTCGCGACGCCGGTCTCGAGTCCTCTAACGGTTTTTCGGTTTTTCTGACTTAGTCAGCTTTCGTTTTCGTTTTTTTCCCTGGCAGCCCGGTCCTTTGACCTCGCAGGGGCCCTTTTTCCCCCGATGGCTGCCAGTGGCTTTAAGCGGTGTGGTCGGTGTGACCGAAATATGTCACTCACCGACTCACACGACCTTTGCCTCCGCTGCCTGGGCCCAGATCACGAGGAACTGATCTGTGGGCCCTGCAGCAAACTGTCCTCGAAGGCGTTGAGAAGTCGGCGGCATCAGCGCGAAAGAATCTTCGCTGACCCCAGCCGTACCCGGACCTCGTCGGAGGCCTCACTGTCGAAAGGCTCCAGTTCGGACCGTCGACGGAGCTCCTCCGACCGGGGTTCTCCCTCCGGGGACCATCGACGGAAGGAAAAACCCGCGAGGGCGGCGTCGGTGGACGCTCCTGGCTCCGCGAGGGCCAGGTCGCATAGCCCCGACAGCCGCCCCGGGTCCTTGGAGAAGGAACACCTCCCGAAGCGACCTCGCCTGGAGTCGGAGATGCCTGCCCGGGTAAGTCCTGTTGTCCTTCTGGACTCGCCTCCGCGTCAGCCGACGTCGGGCCCGACGCCGTCGGGGCCCGAGTCGGGGGCTGCTGGGTCGCCTGAGCTCGGACTCAGGTTGACGGCCTTGGAGAGCAGATTGTCTGCCTTCATGGACCAGCAGCGGGCACTGCTCGCTGGCTTCGCTGCCCCGACCGCCGGGACGTCGACGCCCAAGTCGACCCCGGAGACCGAGCCGATCCTCGAGTCGATGAGAACTCGAGTCGATCCTCGGTCGAGGTCGCCCTCGGCCTCCCGTTCGGGACCGAGGTCGCCGACGCCGACTCCCTCGGCGTCGGGGCGGCTGGCGCCGCACCCTGCCCGAGCCGACCCCACCGAGTCCTCGTCGGAGTCGGTCTGGGAGTCGGAGGAGGAAGAGTCACCTGATTCTTTCCGGACTCGGTGTGTCCCATCGGACTCTCCGGAGTCCGAGCCTCGGAAGCAGTCCCCCCCGGAGGATGCCCGGTTCTCGGATTTCGTTAGGGATATGGCCAAGGCTTTGGCCTTCCCTGCGGACCCCGAGGAGGAGCCTCGAGCCGAAGAGCTCGACGCCCTCCAGTATGACTCTCCCGCGAGGGAGCACTTTACTGTGCCGGTTCCTCCTATGCTGGAACGACTACTCTTCCGCATGTGGGAGAGTCCGGCCTCCTCGCCGGTCCTGAGCAAGCGGGTCGATTCTATCTATCGAGTCCGCAAGAGCCCTGGCTTTCAAAAGGCGCAGTTGCCACACCATTCCATGGTAGTGGAATCGGCCATGCATCGTCTTAAGAGCCAGAAGATGCACTCCTCGGTGCCTCCTGGAAGGGAGGCCCGTAACCTGGATGGCCTTGGCAAAAAGTGCTTCCAGGGCTCTATGCTCGCCTGTCGTGTCCAGACTTACCAGCTCTACATGGGCATGTATCTCAGGGATCTGGCTAAAGAGCTAGCCGGCTTCTCCGCTGGTTTGTCCGAGGAACCCTTGCGGAGGTTCCTGGCCTTGTCCACAGGTATTCGGGAATGCTCCAAGTTCATGTCCCGAGCAGCCTATGATGGCTTTGAAGCCTCGGCTCGAGTAGCCGCAGCCGGCATCGGTGCCCGCCGACAGGCTTGGCTTCAGTCGTCCGACCTTGAGCCCTGGGTACAGGACAAGTTGGTCGATGTCCCCTGCCGAGGCGAAAACCTCTTTGGCAAGCCCATGGCGGAAAAGGCTGCACAAATTGAGACTGAGACTCTCACCAGGACCAGGCTTTCTAGGAAGACCTCCGCCCCTTCCCAGAAAAAGAAGGGCTCGGGAAAAAAGACCTTTTACCCGAGGAAGGCGGCTGCCTACAAACAATACCACCATTATCAGGCCCCTGCAGCTCCCCAACAGGGCCAGCAGGCCAAGGGACGGGGTAACGGGTCCCGTAGGCAGCAAGCCCCCAAGCCTGCGCCACCAGCCCCTGCTCAGCAGGGTGGGGGTTTTTGACTCGCTCAGCATAGCCTCTCCCCCCCCGCTGGTTCCCCCCAGCACCGGAGGCCGGCTGGTTCACTTCGCCGACAGGTGGTCCAGCATCACCGCAGATGCCTGGGTGCTTCAGGTCGTGCGAGAGGGCTACCTTCTCCACTTCCATCAGGTCCCTCCCTCCTATTTTCCGGGAGAGCCTCCGCGCCCCCCTCTGCACAGGGAGTTGCTCCTTCAGGAGTTAGCAGGTCTTCTGCAGGATCAGGCGGTGGAACCGGTGCCACACCACCTGAGAGGTCAGGGCTTCTATTCAAGGTATTTTCTGATACCAAAGAGAACAGGAGGCCTCCGACCCATCCTGGACTTGCGCAACCTCAACAAGTTCCTTGTGCGGGAGAAGTTCAAAATGCTTACCCTTGGAATCCTTCTGCCCTACCTCCAGCAGGGAGATTGGCTATGCTCCTTGGATCTAAAGGATGCTTACACGCACATCCTCATCCACCCAAGCCACCGCCAATACCTAAGGTTTGTGGTGGCAGGAGATCATTACCAGTACAGAGTACTGCCCTTCGGCCTGTCCTCCGCACCGCGAGTCTTCACAAAATGTCTCGCGGTCGTGGCGGCCCATCTCCGGCTTCACGCCCTCTATGTTTTTCCGTACCTCGACGACTGGCTCATCAGAGCAGCATCCGCTCAGGAGGTCACCACCGCCACGTGCCGCACGGTGACTCTGCTGCAGCACTTGGGCTTTGTCATCAACTTCGCAAAGTCCACTTTGCTCCCCTCACAGGATCTCGAGTTCATCGGCGCAAGGCTGCACACCCCTCAGGCGCGAGCGTACCTACCGCTCGACAGGGCTCAGCGGCTCATGGACCTAGCCGACCGCTTTCGCAGCCAGCCCCTGGTCTCCGCCAGGCGCTTCCTGAGACTGCTCGGCCATATGGCTTCCACCGTCCATGTGACCCCCAATGCCCGCCTGAATATGCGGCCTGCTCAGTGGTGTCTCCGCCAGCAGTGGCGACAGGCCACGGGCGGCCTAGCAGACCTGGTGCGCGTCTCCGAGCCGCTGGTCTCGTCTATCCGGTGGTGGCTCCGGCAGCCGCACCTGGTATTGGGAATGCCTTTCCAGTCACCTCAGCAGACCCGGGTGCTGACCACCGATGCATCCCTCCTGGGCTGGGGAGCCCATTGCCAAGAGGCACGTACTCAGGGCCTCTGGACCAAGTGGGAGTCTGCTCAGCAGATCAACTTCCTGGAGCTCAGGGCGATCCGCCTAGCTCTCAAGGCCTTCTCCCACCTGACCTCCCAACAGTCCGTCCTTGTCCAGACGGACAATCAAGTTGCCATGTTCTACGTGAACAAGCAGGGGGGCACGGGCTCCTTCCTCCTCTGCCGGGAGGCACAGAAGCTCTGCTCTTGGGCCGTCAGTCACGGCATTCTCCTCAAGGCAGTTTATCTCCCGGGCCAAGAAAATTGCCTGGCGGACAAACTCAGCAGGGTCCTCCAGCCGCACGAGTGGCGTCTGGACTCCTTGATCGTTCAGAAGCTCTTCCTCAGGTGGGGCCTCCCCACAGTGGATCTCTTTGCCAGTCCTCACAACCGGCAGCTTCCTCGCTTCTGCTCTCGTCAGCCTCACCCCCTTCGGGTGGCGGCGGACGCCTTTCTGATCTCATGGTCGGGGAGCCTTCTGTACGCTTTCCCTCCCATCCCGTTAGTCTCTCGGACCCTTTTCAAGGTTCTCCGAGACAAAGCTTTCATGATCCTGGTGGCCCCTCGCTGGCCCAGGCAGCCGTGGTTTCCGCTCTTGCTGCATCTGGCGGTGGAGGATCCAATCCCTCTGGGGGTGCAACCGGATCTCCTCACCCAGGATCAGGGGTCCCTACTGCACCCCAACCTCAGGTCTCTCAACCTCATGGCCTGGCTGCTGAGAGGGTAGTCCTTGCTCCTCTCCTCTTGCCGGCAGAGGTGGAGGAGGTCGTCTTGGCTTCGCGACGGCCTTCTACCCGCAAATGCTACGCCCTTAAATGGCGTCGCTTTGCAGTCTGGTGTACCCAACTGTCTCAGGATCCCTTCTCCTGCCCGGTGTCGGTGATCTTACAGTACTTGCTACACCTCTCTGATCTGGGACATAAGTCCAACTCCGTCAAAGTTCACCTCAGTGCTCTTTCCGCACATCATGTGCCGGTGGACGGCAGACCTCTCTCCAACGACCCTCTCGTAGCGAGGTTTCTCCGAGGTCTCCTACTACTTAAACCACCTCTGCGCCCGCCAGCGCCTGACTGGGACCTGAATGTGGTTTTACAGCGGATCACCTGTCCGCCTTTTGAACCTATGGCTACCTGCTCTCTCCGTTTTCTGTCTTGGAAAACGCTGTTCTTGATAGCCCTCACTTCCGCTAGGCGCGTAAGTGAATTACAGGCCCTCGTGTCTGATCCCCCCTACACTCGGTTCTACAAGAATAGGGTAGTCCTACGGACTCACCCAAAGTTTCTGCCTAAAGTGGTCTCCCCTTTTCACTTGAATCAGGAGGTGGTACTTCCAACCTTCTTTCCCAGACCACACTCCAGCCGAGCTGAGACGGTCCTCCATACCCTGGACTGTAGAAGGGCGTTGAACTTCTACCTTGACCGTACGCGGGAGCACCGTAAAGCTGCGCAGCTTTTTGTGTCCTTTGACCCCAATAAATTGGGGCTCCCGGTCTCCAAGCGTACTCTGTCCATCTGGGTTGCGGACTGTATCTCTTGGGCTTATGGGGCAGCCGGACTCGCCTTAGAAAGTCGAGTCACGGCTCATTGCGTTCGGGCAAAGGCCACGTCAGTGGCTTACCTCCGCTCTGTTCCGCTGGCAGACATCTGCCGGGCCGCTACTTGGTCTTCGAGCCAGACTTTTGCGGTCCATTACTGTCTCGAGAGGGAGTCCCGTAGGGACAGTGCTTTCGGACAGGCAGTCCTCCGTAATCTCTTTGAGGTCTGAGCAACTCCTACCCTCCATCCCGGATGTGGGCTACCGGTGGGTGATAATTCAGCGAAGATTCTATCCTTCTGTGCTGCTGAGCTAGAGGGAGCTCATTTTTGTGCTTAGGGTCTCCGGTAGCCTTGAGCTTGGGAGTCCCATAAGTGAGGACTGACTTCCTGCTTGGTCCTGGAGAAAGCGTAGTTACTCACCTGTAACAGGTGTTCTCCAGGAGCAGCAGGAATCAGTCCTCACTACCCTCCCTCCTCCCCTTGGAGTTGCAATCGTCTGCTTATGTTCTTTTTGCAAATTTTTATGCTGTCTTTTTAGCTATGTCATCTGACTGGCTAAGATGGCACCTTCGGGCGGGAAGACTACCGCGCATGCGCGCTGCAATTCCCAAAGGCTTTCTTTGAAAGCTGGGGAAAATTGCTCCGCGAGGGCTCCGTCGGCGCCGACGTCACCCATAAGTGAGGACTGATTCCTGCTGCTCCTGGAGAACACCTGTTACAGGTGAGTAACTACGCTAACCCAGCACTGTTGTATTTATGAGAAAGACAGCTGGAATTGGGAGGATTGTTTATCTTCATAGTTTGTGAAAAGATTTTGGAATTCTAAATTCTCCAGGACCAAGCAGGAAGTCAGTCCTCACATATGGGTGACATCAGCACCGACGGAACCCCTGTGCGGAGCATTTCACCAGCTTTCAAAGAAAAAGCCTTTGGGAATGCAGCACGCCTGCGCGGTCCCCTTCCCGCCCAAGGGTGCCATCTTGCTCAGTCTTTCTTTTTCCGCGGAGCCTGACGGACGTGAGTTCATGTCACCCGGGAAAAGTTGATTTTTTTCTGCGATTTTCGAGTTGTCTTATCCAGTTCGACACCGGTTCCTCTTCCCGCCTGGGCTCGGTACACCGGTATCAAGTCCAGAGTTGATTTTCGGTTTTTGTCCTTCATGACTACCGTTCGCGCTCTTTTTGTGTTTTCACTGGCAGCCTGGTCTTTTGACCTTGCAGGGGCCCTTTTTTCTCTGATGGCTGCCAGTGGGTTCAAAAAGTGTGATCGGTGCAAGAAACTTATGTCTCTCACCGACACACATGACTGCTGCCTCCGATGCCTCGGGACCAACCATGACCCGCTGGCCTGTGGCCCGTGCGGCAAAATGTCGTCGAAGGCGCTTTGGAGCCGTCAGCATCAACGTGGAGTATGTCCGGCCGGGCCCGGACTTCGTCAGAGGCCTCGACATCTCGGGAGTCCGACCCCGAGTGCCGTTGGGATTCCTCTGAAAGGGAGTCTCCCTCCCGGGAGCACCGAAGGAAGAAAAAGCTTGTGAGGGCGGCATAGGTGCAGGCTCCTGGTTCCTCGAGGGCCAGGTTTATTTTATTTATTTTATTTTTATTTAGCAAGCATTTGTAGCCCGCTCCTTCCAGCGATCAGAAGCGGGTAGGATTACTATTGTGAAACTGCCGAATCAAGGCAGGTACAAATTTTGTTTACATACAGATTGTCAGAAAAGCACATCATACAGAGTTAGCACTTCTTAGCTATGGGGGAGTTCATTTACATATATACATAAATACATATATACAGGATAATCTTCTTGGACTGTCGAATCAAGGTTGCGTAGCTCTGACCACTGCCCCGGGCTCTCTGAGTCGGAGAGGCCTTCCAAGATACCTCGTGTGGAGCCGGAGTCCCCGAGTCACATAAGTGCAGTTGTTCTCGTAGACTCTCCTCCGGGGGAGCCGACGTCGGGGCCCAAGTTGGGGGCTGCTGAGTCTCCTGAGCTTGGACTCAGGTTGACGGCCTTGGAGAGCAGCTTGGCTGCCTTCATGGAACAGCAGCGGGTACTGAGTGCCGGTCTGACTGGTGCATCTGCTCTAGCCACCGGGACCTCAACGTCTAAGTTGACCCCAGAGACCGAGCCGATCCTCGAGTCGATGAAGTCTCCAGTCGATCCTCAGTCAAGGTCCTCCTCGACCTCCCGTGCGGGGCCAAGGTCGTCGATGCCGATACCCTCGGCGTCGGGGCAGGTGGCACTGAGGCCCACATGGCCGGAGCCGCTCGATTCCTCCTTGGAGGAGTCTGAGTGGGAGACGGAGGACGAGGAGTCCCCCGGACACTTTTCGAACCCGGTGTGTCCCTTCCAGATGGTGAGGCACCGGTTCCACCACCTGTTCCTTTAGAAGACTCTGCACAGAAACCTTTTTGGAGCTGGCAAGTCTTCTAAAGGAACAGGCGGTGGAACCGGTGCCTCACCACCTGGAAGGGCCAGGCTTCTACTCCAGGTACTTTCTGGTACCAAAAAGGACAGGAGGCCTCCGGCCTATCCTAGACTTGTGAAACCTAAACAAGTTTTTGGACAGGGAAAAGTTCAAGATGCTTACCCTTGGGATACTGCTGCCCTACCTCCAGCAGGGAGATTGGCTATGCTCCTTAGATCTAAAGGGTGCTTATACCCACATTCTCATCCATCCAGACCACAGACAATATCTCAGATTTGTGGTGGGAGGAAACCATTTTCAGTACAGAGTACTTCCCTTTGGCCTAACTTCTGCCCCCGGGGTTTTCACCAAATGCCTGGCGGTGGTGGCGGCCTATCTCAGAAATCAGGGAATCTTTGTCTTCCCATACCTGGACGACTGACTCATCAGGGGTCAGTCTCTCCAGGAGGCCAGACAAGTCACTCTTCGCACTATCTCTCTTCTTCAGCATCTGGGCTTTGTCATCAACTATGCAAAGTCCACTTTGCTCCCCTCACAGAACTTAGAGTTTATAGGGGCAAGATTAGACACCCCGCAGGCAAGAGCTTACTTGCCCGAGGACAGGGCCCACATGCTGATGGACTTGGCCAGCCAGTTCCAAAGCAATTCTCAGGTCTCCGCCAGACACTTCCTGCAGCTCCTGGGTCACATGGCATCCATGGTACATGTTACTCCGAATGCCCATCTGCACATGCGGGCGGCTCAGTGGTGCCTCAGAGCTCAGTGGGCGCAAGCCACAGGCAGCCTCCAAGACAGAGTAGCTGCATCTCCCACACCTTCTCAAGGGGGTACCCTTTCAGGCCCCAGCACACACACGAGTGCTGACGACCGATGCTTCCTTAAAGGGCTGGGGTGCACATTGCCAGGGCAGGTGCACTCAAGGCCTCTGGTCTCCTCGGGAGGCCACACAGCAGATCAATCTTTTGGAGCTGCGGGCAATCTGCTTGGATCTACAGACTTTTTCTCATGCCCTCTCTCACCAGTCTGTCTTAGTTCAGACAGGCAATCAGGTAGCAATGTTCTATATGAACAAGCAAGGGGGCACAGGATCCAGACTCCTGTGTCAGGAGGCGCAGGCCCTTTGCTCCTTTGCAGTCAAACAAGGCATGTTTCTCAAAGCAGTTCATCTACCTGGTCAGGAGAACTTCTTGGCAGGCAAACTAAGCAGGATTCTCCTGCCTCACAAATGGCAGTTGAATCCACTGGTGGTCCAGCAGATCTTTCTACGATGGGGGCTTCCATCCATCGATCTCTTTGCAAGTCCACTGAACCATCAGCTGCCCAGGTTTTGCTCCAGACAGCCGCATCCCCTGAGAATGGCAGCAGATGCGTTTCTGATCTCTTGGTGTATGGGCCTCCTGTATGCGTTTTCTCTCATGCTCTGTTCAAGATTCTACGGGAAAAGGCCTCGGTCATTCTGGTAGCCCCCAGATGCCCGAGGCAGCCGTGGTTTACACTTCTTCTGCAGTTGGCAGTGGAAACTCCATTCCCTCTGGGGTTGCAACCCGATCTCCTGTCTCAGGATCAGGGTTCCCTTCTGCACCCCAATCTCAGATCCCTCAATCTGATGGCCTGGCTGCTGAGAGGATAATGCTAGCTCCCTTACTTTAACCTAGGGAAGTTGAGGAGGTGGTCTTGGCCTCGAGGAGGCAATCCACCAGAAAGTTCTATGCACTCAAGTGACACAGGTTCTTAGTGTGGTGTGCTCAGCACAATGAAGATCCTTTCTCCTGCCTTGTGCCAGTAGTGCTACAATACCTACTTCACCTGTCAGACCTAGGCCTTAAGTCCAACTCTGTTCGGGTCCACCTCAGTGCTCTTTCAGCACACCACTCACTGGTGGAGGGACAGTCACTGTCGGTTCACTCCTTGGTGTCCTGCTTCCTCATAGGCCTGCTTTTGCTCAAGCCTCCGATTCGTCCACCTGCCACTTAGTGGGACTTGAACGTGGTCATGCAACAACTTACTCGCCCACCGTTTGAGCCGATGGCTACTTGCCATTTATGCTTTCTTTCTTGGAAGGCCCTCTTCCTGGTAGCTCTTACCTCGGCCGGACATGTGAGTGAACTACAAGCTCTGGTTTCTGATAGACCGTACACACGGTTCTATAGGAACAGGGTGGTCCTTCGGACTCATCCGAAGTTCCTTCCAAAAGTGGTCTCCTCTTTCCACCTCAACCAGGAGGTGGTTCTTCCGACATTTTTTCCCAGGCTGCATACCAGCCAGGCTGAGACAGTCTTGCATACTCTGGACTGTAAGAGGGCATTGTCCTTTTACATTGAACGTATGTGGGGGCATTGAAGGGCTACTCAGCTCTTCATCTCCTTTGACCCTAATAAATCGGGGTTACCTGTCTCCAAGCGTACGTTGTCCACTTGGGTAGCAGATTGTATCGCCTGGGCGTACAAGGCAGTCGACCTTCCTGTGCAGGGTCGAGTCACGGCCCACCATGTCAGGGCGAAAGCCACGTCAGTAGCTCATCTCCGCTCTGTTCCATTGGCAGACATCTGCCGGGCCGCTCCTTGGTCTTCAAGCCAGATTTTTGCAGCACACTACTGCCTCGAGAGAGATTCCCGAAGGGACAGTGCTTTCGGACAGGCGGTACTCCGTAATCTCTTTGAGGTTTAGGTGACTCCTACCCTCTGGCCCTTGTGTTGGGCTACTGTATGGGGGCATTCTCAGAGGATATTCTTATCACAGATGCTGAGGCTCTTGAGAGGGAGCCATATTTTCAGCTTTGGATTCCTGGTAGCCTAGAGCTGGGGAGTCCCATATGTGAGGGCTGACTTCCTGTTTGATCCTGGAAAAAGAGTAGTTACTCACCTGTAACAGATGTTCTCCAGGAGCAGCAGGAATCAGTCCTCACGACCCTCCCTCTTCCTCGGCAGTTGCAGTCATATACTTTATTTTGGTTTTTTGCTGTCTTTTAGCTATGTCATCAGACTGAGCAAGATGGCACCCTTGGGTGGGAAGGGGACCACGCAGGTGTGCTGCATTCCCAAAGGCTTTCTTTGAAAGCTGGGGAAATGCTCTGCACGGGGGCTCCATTGGTGCCGACGTCACCCATATGTGAGGATTGATTCCTGCTGCTCCTGGAGAACACCTGTTACAGGTGAGTAACTACTCTTTCACTAGTTTGGTCACACAAGCTGCTAAATGGCAATCTGTTGAAATGCTTGAAAATGCCACCTCTCTGTAAAATTACAAGTTATTAGCCTGACAATGTGTGAGGAAGGTGTTAAAAACTCTACTTATTAATCTGCCTTTGTTTTCAATTAGACACCTAGGTGCAGAATTCCAAACCAATTGCCATATAGCAGTCTCACTGCTTAACAAGTGAAATATTTAAAGCTGCAACACATTTCAGGGTAAGTCATGACTAAAGAACAAGGAAAGCAGACCAAATAAAATTTTAATTCATGAGTTACCGTGGCTGAATGTAATTGCTTTTTCAGTTATCTTCTGTCCCTGGTTATTGCTATATCACTTGTGTTCTAGAAATACTTTCTGAAACACAAAGTCTTTAGCATTGTATATGTTGTAGATATGTTGACTGTCTATTTGCTGCCTGTATAATAAAGAATTGCAAATCTCTCTCAAACAATAAAGATCTCAAAACCAAAAAGAAGCTGAAGCTCAATCTAAAAACCTTCATGCACCATAACTGTGTGTTTGAGGGAGAACAGTTAAAAGTGGAGAGAGGACATCTTGAGTGGGAAGTGACATCATCACCCTTAATGGACATAGTGGACTAAAACGCCATCACCCGACGACTCAGATTATCAGCATTTTTCCTCATTTTCATCCCCAATAGTGTCTCGAGCACAGTACAGCATCCAGGGTTGTGGAGGAGAGCAGTGAAGGTGAAAAAATGAGCTGCAGATCTTCAGGACTTTGGCTGCTCAACGGTCCTGAGGAAGGAGCGGGCAAAAAATGATGGACATGCCACAGGCCTGATCCAGCACGTGCCAGTGATAGCAGGATAGATTCTGATGCATAGGTACAGCTGTTCCTTGCTGAATTCAAACATTGGTGTAAAGATTTAAAAGAGGAACTGCAATCTATGAGAAGGGGTTCTTGCATCTTTTACAGCAGAATTGTGACAAGACCTGCAGGATATGGGCAGCAGGGTGGACATCATGGAGACCCAGGTGGATGAGCATGCAAAAAGCATCGGGGAGCTGGAGAAGCAAGTGCCAGCCTTGCAGCAAGCTCAGGTGGATGAGCTTGATAAAATACTTAAAAAAAACAGGAATCACAGGGGCAATCTGAGGTTTCCTGGGATCCCAGAGGATGCAGCTTATGCAGACATTGAGGCGGTTGCGGTTAAAATTGTAACATCTTTATGGCAGGGTGATGATGGATGCCCATGGGTATAGCTAGAAAGTGTTCATGGAACACTGGGACCCCAGAGGGCGAATTTACCCAGAGACATTGTGGTTTGTTTCCACAGCTTTAATATTAAAGGAGCAGATTGCTAGAAAACCCGAAGGCATCGTGAACTGATTTGGGAGGGTCAAAAGATTAAGATATGAGGGTTTGGTGCTAGCCACTCTCCAACAGAGAGCTGTGTGATATCACATAGAAGTTATAGGAAGCAGGGATCAAGTATTGGTGGCAGTTCCCCTTTTCTGTGATCATAACCTGGGAGGGTTGGACTGTTCAGGCTAGGAATAAGGCAGAGGCACTGGCTGAGCTAAAAGATTTGGAGATTAAAAGGTTTGAGGACCTTCCGATACCCTGGAGACAGCACACTCCCTGGTAAAGAGATGGCAGCGGCAGCCTGCACAACTGACTCGGCTGGACTCCATGGACTCTAATGAATGAGGGATTGGGCTCTCTTCTATAACTGGCTTTTATTTGCGGTTCTGGAGCAGCCTGAAAGGGGGGGGGAGGGGGTGTTGTGGAGTGTGAGGGACATGTGGGGGAGTGTATTTGGTTGTGGATAGGTGGGCATGAGAGGTTGGTTGGGGAGTAGTGACTAAATGAGATAGTGAATGGGAATGAAGAGATGGATAGTGGTGGGGAGAAACAGGGTAAATACTTTGGGAATAAGGGGGCAGGAATTTTTGGGTGGGGAGACGGTGGCGGGAGGGGTGACAGTTGCTCAAGATGTGGGGGCTGTTCAGAGAGTTTGGACAGGATGATAGAGGGGGTAGAGGATGGGGGTTGGGAGGGCGGAGGTGGAGGGTGGAGAGAGGTCGGGGCTGGGAAGGGGGAGGGGAGCAAGGGAGGGAGTGAATGGGCCATGGAAGGCAGCAGAGAGGAAGGGCGACATGGGTGGGGAATGGTTTCCGATAGGTACATTTAGGATAGGAACATTTAATATCAAAGGGCTTCACTGGCCACACAAGTGGCAATTACTTTTTAAAGATATAGATCACCTGCAGTTGTGGATGTGGTTTGTATACAGGACACACATTTGCGGGCAGAAGATCAGGGTTTATTGCAGGATAGGAACTATCAAGGGGGGTATTTTGCCTCCAATAGTGGAGGGGGGGGGGTAAATCTAGAGGGTTTGCAATTTTATTGTATAATTCTCTCCCCTTGGAGAAACTGGGAGTGGTTAAGGATAAAGATGGGCGATATGTAGCGCTCAAGGGCACCCTCTTGGGTGGTTGCTAACGGTCGTGAGCGTCTATGCTCCCAATCAGGATCGTGGGCCTTTTTTGAGCACTTGGGGGTGGACCTATTGGGATTTATTGATAGATCCCTGGTTGTGAGGGGGGACTTTAATGTGACTCTTCACCCACAGTTGGATAGGAAGGGGGGCTCGGGGGCAGGGGAGCAGGGGCACTGGAGGCGTCTGAGAAAACTTATGCAATTGTGGCAGGTTGTGGACGCCTGGAGGGAGCGCCATCTGTGCAGTCGGGCCTATTCATATTATTTCCCGTCACACCAGTCATATTCTCGCAGAGACATGTTTTTGCTTAGTCGAGATTTCTTGGCGGCCATAGAGGGCATGGACTACGAATCGTATACATATGGTAACATAGTATATGATGGCAGATAAAGACCTGTATGGTCCATCTAGTTTGCCCAGCAAGGCGGCAAGAGTAGGTGCACCTGCCGATTCACGCAGGTTGCCCCTCCCCATGCCTTTTTTTAGGAATGTACCCACTGCTCCATGTATGCCACCTCTGTTTACTGAGATATGAGAGATAGTTATGTTTGTTTTGATTTTATCCTGTTGCTATAAAAGGATCCACTGTGTCTGTCCCATGCCATTTTGAATTCTGTCACTGTATTTATCCCCACCACTTCCATTGGGAGGGAATTCCAAGCATCCACCACCCTTTCAATGAAAAAGTATTTCCTGACTTTGCCTTTCAGTTTACCCCCTTGCAGCTTCATGTTATGCCCTCTAGTTTTACAGCTTCCCCGTCTTTGGAAGAGGTTTGTTTGTTCATTAATACTCTAAGTATTTAAAGGTCTGTACCATATCTCCTCTGTCCCTCCTCTCCTCCAGAATGTACATATTTAGGTCTTCAAGTCTTTTCTCATAAGTCTTCTGACACAGGCTCCAAATCATTTTGGTCACCTTCCTCTGAACTATTTCCAGCCTTTTTATGTCCTTTGCGAGATAGGGTCTCCAAAACTGAACACAATATTCCAAGTGAGGCCTCACTAGCGACTTGTACAGTGGCATTAGACCATGGACTGGTTTGGATGCAGGTGTCTGGATGGGGGAGGCAGAGCAGGCACATGAATGGCAGCTTTCTTAGAGATAAGGTGAGATCTGCAGTGGCTAAGAATATAGAGAACCTTTTTGAGCTTAATCGTACCAAGGAGGTGAGTCTGGCAGTGGTATGGGATGCCTTTAAAGTCTATCTTAGGAGCATGTTTCTCATATGGGAGGCCTGCAAGAAGCGGCGGTGGCGGCAAGCCCTAGAGCACGGGTACCTTTATGTTAAGGTGTTAGAGCAGGCATATCTGTGTACGGAGGGGGAAGAAGATGGGGTGTGAGTTAGAATAAGTGCAAATACAAATTTGGGTCCTGCAATTGGAAGATATGGCTTTCCAGCTACAATGTGTCTGGCAGCGATTTTATGAACATGGCAATAAGCCAGGTAGACTGCTGACTCAGAGCCTTAAGGTGCTGCGGGTGCATATGGATAGTGGAGGGTGGGTGGTGAGTAATGCAGATATTTGGGACAAGCTCCAGTAATACCTTATCACGAGGAGACTGCGGACAAGGGGGGGGGTGTTTGACTATGTGGCACAATTGGATCTGCCTGCTCTCTCTGAGACTGAGAGGAATCGCTTAGGGTAACCCATTTCAGTGGGGGGAAATTCAACGACTATTAAAGGGATTTCCTTTGGTAAGTCTCTGGGTTTGGATGGCCTTATGGCCGCTATGTATAAATGTTATGCTGCTCAGCGTGCCCTCATACTGGAGTGGGAGCCAAGGCACACATCGATGGGCCAAACTGGCATTAGTGTGCTTTTAAAACCTAGCAAGGATCCCACTCAGTGTGGGTCTTATTGTCCAATTTCCTTGCTGAACGTGGACGTCAAGATTCTAGCGAAGGTCTTGGTAGCTCATTTGAGTAGTTATATACCGCATTTGGTTAATGCTGACCAGACCAGTTTTATCTAGGGCCATCTGGCAGCTAAAAATTTGAAGTGGGTGGTTAATCTCATCTGGGTGGCTAAGGAGGAGGGTAGAGGGGTGGTTGCCCCGTCAGATAGTGCTAAAGTGTTCAATTGAGTGGACTGGGGTTTTCTTTGGGCTGCATTGCAGAAGTTTGGGTTGGGGAGCCCTTCTTCCAGTGGGTACAGAGTCTGTACCAGCATCTGCAAGCGGCTGTAAAGGTCAGTGGGAGCTATTTGGCATTCTTTGACCTAGAATGGGGAATGTGGCAGGGCTGCCCCCTGTCCCCACTTTTGTTCACATTATCCATGGAATTCTTGGCAGAGTGCATTCGAGCCCAGCAGGATATTGTAGGGCTCACCTTGGGGAATGAGGAACATAAGATTTCATTGTTTGCGGACGATATTTTGCTGATGTTGGCTCATCTGTAGACAACTGAGCACCGTTCAGGAAGAGTCTGATAACTTTAAAAGCCGTCACTTGCTGATAGCTAACACGACAAAAACAGTGGCCCTGGGTGTACCCTTGTGGTGGGAGGTGGTGGTGGACTTGGACTACTGGATGAAGCTGTCGCTGTCATGGTTGGTGCATAGAGCTTGTATTAAGATGGTAATGCTACCCAGAATTCTTTTTCTTTCAGATGTTTCCTGTGCGCGTACCCAGGGGCAACCTACAGCGTTTGCAATGTAAAATGTTCCAATACATTTGGAAAAAGCTTTCCCCAAGGGTAGCGAGGGCGGTATTATACCACTCTAAGAAGAAGTGGGGTTTGGTGGTCCCGAATATATATTTGTACTACCTGACTGCCCAGCTAAGCAATGTGTTGAATCGGTCCAGGGGTTTTGGGCGTAAATGGGTACAAATTGAGGATGTCTATGTTAAGGGGGTGGTGATCCAAATCCCCAGTGGACACTATGTTCTGGAGCTGTGGAAACGAGTGCGGGCCTGTCACCCATTGAGTGGGGAGGTTTCCCTCTTTTCAGCCCATTTGGTATAATGCCACCTTTTTGCCAGGGAGAGTGGACCCTCTCTTTCAGTGTAGGAACAGTCAGGGGTTGGCCACCCTTATGGAGTTTTGTTCTGAAAGGTGTAATCTCCCCCACTGGAGATGCGAGCAGTGGGATTTTTATGGGTATCTGCAAGTCTGCCATTGGCTTAGCAGTAAGGCCTGGGAACCGAACCATCGAGGCGGGGCATACCTTTTTTGAGTGCTTATATTGGTATCCTGAGGCCAATAGGCATGTCATTTCAAAAATATATCAAGAATTAACAAATCAAGCCCTCCCTCATGCTAGATTTCAAATTAAGTTGGAAGATGATATTGGTAGAGCTTTAGATAAGAGTTGGGAGTGCATTTTTATGCACCTTAGCCAGGGTCTTTCCTTGGCTCAGCGTGTAGAAAATGGTTATAAAGTTTTGTACCGGTGGTACCTGACACTGGTATGCCTCCAGAAAATAATTGTAGGGAACCCTGACAGTTGCTGGCGAGGGTGTGGGAGGGCAGGGTCCTACTGGCATATGTGGTGGGATTACCTTGCCATTAAGGAGTTTTGGGAAGCTGGAGGGGGGGCAGCAGTAGTATGGAAGATGCTGGAAATGGAGGTGGAATGGGGCATGAAAGGGGGGGGGGGTGTTGGGAGTACCAGGGGAAAGGTACGGAGAGATTGTGGTAAACTTGTATGTATGTGTGCTATAGCGGCAAGATGTGAAACTGAGTTGTTAATGAAATCAGTAGCAGTCCTCAAGATGCTGATGTGGAAGACATGTATGTGTACTGAGTACTTAATGGAAAAACTTACAGAAATCCAGCGAGATTGGGTACCACAGTTGAGCGGGTGTGGAAGCCTTTTAAGCTGCAATGTGTGAGTGCTTTGTAACTTTGTGGACCATGACCTGGGGGGGAGGAGGGGGTGTTTGTTTTAATGCTTTTTCTGGTTGAAGGGTATACTGTTATTTTATACTAAAAGGTTAATAAACATTAAGTTCATAAAAGAGAAGTGGAGAGAGCACTATTTACAATGAATTTGCTGCCTTAATTTTGATCTGTTTTGATAAGTGACCTTGTAGTGCAGTGGTACCCAATATTCATCAGGGATATCTTGAGAACATGGTCTTTTTGTGTCCCTCAAGGGTCTTGGGTTACTTAAGCATAATCTGGTAAACTCTGTTCTACTGACTGTAAAAGGAGGTAGTGTCTGTAATACCACAACCATCCAGGCTGCTTCTTACAGAACAGACTTGTTGCCTTCCCTTAGTGATGACTCAGGGTCTTCATGATGGTAAAGAACTGGACAGCTCCTGCCATTTTAATGTTTCGCATTGCAGAAGGCTGAATAACTGGAAAGATGGTCTTATCCCACTGTCACAGATGCCTTTGGTAAATACACAAGTTGTATTACATAGAGGATGTGTTTAAGTGCAGAACTCTCAAATAAACCTGAAACAACATCTATGTTTGCAATCTTCACCAGGTCTGGGCCTTTGAGGAGGACTTAGGTGAGCTTCCCTGTGAAAAGGACTTTGTTCTTTGTCTAGATAAAATGTTGATACTAAATTGTGATAGAAGTGGACAGTCCTGATCCTCAAGCCATTTTGTAATCAGATGTCAGTGGATTGAAGATTCTCTGTGGACATGTAGGAAGTAAGCCCTCACATATGAGTGACATCACCGACAGTACTCCACGCAGGAACACTCCCCAACTTCCAATGGAAGCTTTTGGGAGGCTGCATTGCACATGTGTGCCTGCCATGGCACCGTCTTCACCAGTCTTCTTTTTCTGCAGAGCCCCTAGGACGTGTCCCTGTACAGTCAGAAAAAATTGCTTCCTTATCGTTTCTCCAGTTCAGTCTACCACTGGGTAGTGTACGTCGTCCTGCAGCATGGAGACTGGACAAGTCAAAACTGTGACCTCACTGGGTGTATCCTTCTGGACTCTCTCATCTTCCCAGTGTGTCCAATCTCCATGCAGCAGGAGGACGTAGTGAGCCTAGGTGCTGGGCTCACTAGAGTAACAGATAAGGAGTAGCGTAGTTTAGGTTTAATTGGTTCCTTTTATCCCTCACTTCTCTGTTCTTTTTCCTTTTCTTAGTACCGTTGCTTAAAAAAAAAAAAAAAAAAAAGAAAAGGTTGTTAGCCGGTGGTGGTGGTGGGGGGGTCCTTTCTCTTCTTGCCTCCTCTGTTGATTCTGGCCGAAGTGACCTGGGCTGCACTCCCTTCCTAGTCGGTATGGAAGGGAGCTGTGCAACAGACGCCGGTCCTGCCCTTCTGCCCCGGACCTCGTGGGGAGCAGTCGCGGACAGCCTGAAGTCCCGGGAGAGGCATCTCTGCTGGCACAGCTCACTTTGGGTTTGAGCAGCGCTGTGGATTGAAGGCCGGCGAAGCGGCTGTTGGGGTCAGCTGAGGTCGACGCCGAAGGGAAGCTCCTCAGCGGCGCTCAGGGCCGTGCTCGGGGAGCCGACATTTCAGCGCCAAAAGGCCTGGCGGCTAGGCAGTTGGAAAATTCCCGCGCATTCAGTCTAGCAGTGGGCTCAGACTCTTGCAAAGGGGGGCTTTAGTGCCTTGCTATAGAGACTCCCTGTAAATTAGTTACATTTGTTAAATCGGTTGCCTTTCTGGGTTTCAATTTTGTTTTCTTTGTTTTGGGGGGTTTCTCTTTAGGTCTCCCTCAAAAAAAACAAAAAAAAAAACAAGTTTACAGTCCATTGTTTCTTTTTGTCTTGTAGGTAGAGCTGGGCTGATAGTCAGAGGGGTTTCTTTGAGAAATTATTAGAGGAGCCCTGTGGCTAATGCCATCATGGCCGTGGTGCCTGCTCTGTGGCACACGCAGAGGTGAGCTCTCGGACCAGGAGTCTGCAGAAGCTGTGCTGCCGCATCATCGAGTATGGAGCAGGAGCTACAGGAGTCAGCTTCTGGGGGATCCCCTTGCCCGGTGGAGAGGGTCAAGGGTGACTTACCACAGGAGGGGCCTGTGGGTCCTAATTTAGAGAGCCCAGCAGGGCCTTCTTCAGCTGGGTCACTGGTGGCTCTGGGGGCGTTCTCTCCAGATTTTGTACTGTTGATGCATCAGGCATACTGCCTGCATCAGCAAGGTTCCGTGCCAGGTCCTTTGCCTCTGCCGGGGCCAGTTCTTCAGCCCGGGCAAGATGCACTGGCTACGGTGGGGAGACCGCCCAAGAGGGCTCGTCCAACTCAAGAGCTTCAGTTCTTGTCGTCTGATTGTCCTATGGAAGAAGATGTGAAGTTGGATCAGGAATCTGGGATGGATGAGCTGGAAGAAGGGGAGATCCCGGACCCTGAGGATCAAGCGAGAATTGTCTGAATATTTCGTAAAGAGGAGCTTACTGCTCTCATTACGGAATCCCTCCAGGCACTCAACCTAGCTACCATCCAGCCTGCAGAGGAAGCAGATCTGGAAGACCCTCTCATTCAGGCGGCGAGACAGACACAGGTGGTGTTTCCGGTCCACAGGGTGGTAGATCGGATGATCCAGGATGAGTGGGATGTGCCAGAGGCAGGGCTTAGGGGAGTTAGGGCAATGAAGAAGCTCTATCCCCTAGCTGACAGTGAGAAGGAAAGGTTTTGCTCTCCGCGGGTAGATGCAGCGGTAGCTGTGGTTATGAAGAAAACGACGATTACAGTTGAAGGTGGCGCAGCGCTGAAGGATGCGCAGGATAGAAAGGTTGATGGGTTGCTAAAACAGGCCTTTGAGGTTAATACCCTCACCTTGCAGGCCTCAATTTGTGGGGCATGGGTGGCGAGAGCTTGCCTCCGTTGGTCCCAACGTTTGCAGCAGCCTGATGCGCAAGTGCAGCAGTGTATGATAGAGGTAACTCGTCTGGAATCCGGTTCAGCTTACTTAGCGGATGTCCACTATGATCTAATTAGGACTGGCAAATAGCATGGACTCCCTGGTAGCCACGCACCTCCACCTGTGATTAAGAAATTGGGCGGCAGATGGTTCTTCTAAATCCCGTCTCGGTAAGCTCCTCTTTAAAGGGAAGTTGTTGTTTGGGGAAGATCTGGTCAAGCTAGTTAAGGACTTGGGGGAGTCCAAGGGTGGTAGGTTGCCGGAGGATAAACCTAAGCAGGGCAGATCTCCCCAGGCCAATCGAGGACAGCCCAGGGACTTCAGAAGGTTTCGTACCTCTCGCCTCGGAGGATTTCGAAGAGATAGATTTCCGTCCCAGGGGTTTCATGGTTCAGGGGAGCAGGTAGAGGCTTCGCCACTTCCTCATCCTCTGGCAGTCAGGAAACCACAATGAAGTGAGGCGGACCCAGGTAGGGGTTCAACTGGTAGGACGTCGTCTTCGGGAATTTCTTTCTGCCTGGGTCCAAATAACTTCCGATCAGTGGGTACTGGAAATAATACGTGAAGGTTATGCTCTCGAATTTGCCCGTCCAGTTCTAGATTCGTTCGTACTGTCGCCTTGCAGGGGTCTTCAAAGGTCGCTCGCTGTGAGGCAAACAATAGACCGTCTTTTACAGTTGGGAGCTGTAGTGCCGGTGCCGCGGGAGGATTATGGCGCCGGTCGCTACTCTATTTATTTCGTAGTGCCCAAGAAGGACAAAACGCTTCGTCCCATTCTCGATCTAAAAGGGGTGAATCGCTGCCTTAGAGTCCCACACTTTTGAATGGAAACACTGCGTTCAGTAATCGTGGCAGTGCGGCAGGGAGAGTTCTTGACTTCCTTAGATCTCACCGAGGCTTATCTGCACATTCCCATCAGACCAGCTCATCAGAAATTCCTCAGGTTTGCTCTCCCCTGAGGTCACTTTCAGTTCCAGGCCTTGCCCTTCGGTCTGGCAACCGCTCCGTGTGTCTTTACCAAGGTGATAGTGGTGGTAGCGGTGGCATTGTGAAAGGAAGGTATTCTGGTTCATCCCTATCTCGACGATTGGTTGATTCGGGCGAAATCCAGGGCCGAGAGTGTGCAGGTCGCAGACAAAGTAGTAAAGTTTCTGCAGGGTCTTGGCTGGGTGGTAAATGCTTCCAAGAGCTGCCTGGTTCCGTCTCAGGTCCTAGAATACGTGGGAGTGCGCTTCGACACGAGCAAGGGGTTCGTGTTTCTTCCAGTTCGAAGAGCTCAGGCCCTCAGGCTCTTGGTACACAAGTTCCTTTCTACTCCTGCTCCATCAGCCTGGAGCTACCTGCGGGTGCTGGGAACGATGACTGCAATGCTGGAGGTAGTTCCTTGGGCCAGGGCTCACATGTGGCCATTGCAGAGGTCCTTACTGCGGCGGTGGTCACACCAGAACGACTCACTCAACAAACGACTATCGTGTCCTCCATGGGTCAGGCACTCGCTTCAGTGGTGGCTCCATCCAGAGAGCCTAGCGGTGGGCATGCCACTAGAGCAACCTCAGTGGTTCCTGGTGTTGACGGATGCGAGCCTCGTAGGCTGGGGGGCGCATTGCACGGATGAATTCGCCCAGGGAACGTGGAACAAAGCGGAGGCACAATGGTCGATCAATTGGCTCGAATTGAGAGCAGTCTTCCTAGCGCTTCAGGCGTTCGAGTCAACATTGAAAGGTCAAGCGGTGCGAGTACTCTCGGACAATTCCGCGACGGTTGCTTACCTCAATCGGCAGGGCGGAACGGGCACCACTGCCATGGAAGAAGAAGCAGAAGTGCTGTTTGCCTGGGCGGAAACCTGAGTGCGGGCAATTTCGGCGGCGCACATTGCAGGAACGGACAACGTGATGGCGGATTTCCTCAGCAGAGTCTGGATGGATGCCGGGGAATGGGAGCTTCATCCGGAGGTTTTTGCTCAGATAATCTGCAGATGGGGTCCACCGGTCATGGACCTGATGGCAACATTCAACTCAGCCAAGTCAGGTCGGTTCTTCAGCAGAAGAAGAGAAAGAATGTCGGAAGGCATCGATGCTCTGATGCAGCCTTGCCCCCACAGGGTCTGCTCTATGCCTTTCCCCCATGGGCACTCATAGGCTGAGTGGTGCAACGCATAGAGGCCCAGCGGGGAAGAGTGGTGCTGGTAGCTCCAGACTGGCCGAGGTGCCCGTGGTATGCCGATCTTATCTGGCTCCTCGATGGGGATCCCTGGAGGTTGCCCGCCAAGGAGAATCTGTTGATCCAGGGTCCGCTCCGAATGCCTCAGGTAGATCGGTTCTCGCTTACGGCTTGGCCCTTAAAAGGGCTAGGTTAAGGAAGAAAGGTTACTCAGGAGCGGTCATAGCGACCTTACTCAAAGCTAGAAAGTAGTCCACTTCGCTCAACTACGCGCGTACCTGGCGCATTTTTGAAGATTGGTGTGCCCAGGACGGATTTGATAAGGGTCTGGCGGCCAGCTCTTTAAAGGTTCAACTAGCGGCCCTCTCTTGCTACAGGGGTAAGGTCCAGGGAGTGTCCCTGGGATCTCATGTCGACGTGGGGTGTTTCCTGAAGGCGGTCGCTAGGTTGTGCCCTGCGCGTAGAGTGGTGGTGCCCCCCTGGGATCTTAACCTAGTTCTGGGGGCGTAGTCCAGAGAACCTTTCGAGCCCCTGCTCCAAGCTTCTGTCAAAGACTTAACCTTGAAGACGGTGTTTTTGGTGGCTATTTGTTCAGCTAGGCGTGTTTCAGAGTTGCAGGCCTTGTCCTGTCAGGAGCCGTTCTTGTCGTTTTCTAAGGAAAAGGTGGTGCTTCGTCTGGTTTGTAGGGGTTAAGTGCGGGTTGTAGGGGTTAAGTACGAGGTTAAGTGTTAGATAAGTGTTAAGAGATTATTTTAAGGGTTAAGGGATTATAATGTTCCTTGTTCATAATCATTCAATGGCTGCTCTGAATCTCTAATAAACAAAAACTCTAAAGAACAACAGCCAGGCTGTTATATCATGTGGGCAACACTTGGGCCAGTACGAGAAGAAACCCAGCACAAGGAAAAACCATATAAGGAAAGATCATGAGCCCAGTAGGTGTAAGTCTGAACTTGAAAGTCCAGACATAGGCCTACGGGGGCAATGTGCATAGGAGCACGTATACAGGAAACCAGAAGCTGGCAACATATATGCTAGGCCTTTTGCCCTGAAGAAAGCAGATGGCTGAACGATAGTTGGTAAGTATGAGAGCAGGGGGGCCAAAGGGGGATTTTTGCAACAGGAACTAAGGGGAACAAAAAAGGCAATAATAGGAAATAAGAAGGGAGGGGGGGGGGGGAGAAGACATAGGAGGGATAGGTCTGGGACTGTATGCATAAACGGAAGCAAAGAAAAGTATATATGTAGTACGCTTTTTATATTCTGGGGAGGAGACATTCTGCAGATGCCTAGTGCTCGATAGAACTCTCTTCCCCACACCTTTGCCTGTATTGGTCATCAGTTATCTAATAAACAGAGACTCTGATTGCACCTGTACTGACTTTTGGATCTGATCATTACAGGAAATTAGTAATAATTAGGTTGTGGTCTATTTTGTGAGTAACAGGGCCTCACAGGTTCCCTCTTTCTTGCCCAAAGTTGTTTCTCCCTTTCATTTGAATCAATCGGTTTTTCTTCCAGTGTTAGGCTAGGCAGAAGGCTCCTCTTCGGACCATAGTCTGTGCGTCTTGGGCTTGAAGAGAGTCCTGCGCCAATACCTGAAGGTTTCAGAATCCTTCCGCAAGTCAGATCGCCTGTTTGTATTGTTTGGAGGACCTTAGAAAGGGAAAGCGGCATCAAAGGCTTCAATTTCTAGATGGGTCCGTGAGGCGATAGCGTCCGCTTACTTGTTACAGGGTCATCAGGTGCTCGGGGGACTTCGGGCTCACTCTACAAGAGCGCAAGCAACTTCCTGGGCGGAGCACAGTCTGGTGCCACCAGTAGAAATTTGCAGAGCGGCTACCTGGTCGTTTCTCCATACTTTCAGTAAGCATTATCGCCTGGATGTTCAGGTGGCGAACGATGCCTGTTTCGGGTCAGCGGTCTTGCGATCCGGATGGGCATGTCCCTCCCACTAATTACTGCTCTGTTACATCCCAGTGGTGGAGGACTGAACTGGAGGAACGATAAGGAAAGTGAAATTAGACTTACCTGCTAACTGTAGTTCCTTGAGGAACTCCAGTTCAGTCCTCATTCCCGCCTGGGGATGGTTTGTCCACAGGTCCGTTGGTGGGAGACGATGGTCAGACACTTGGGGCGTAGGAACTCTTCCCTTGGCTGGAATTATGGGGGTTCTTCTGCTCTAGTCTTGCTTCCTGTAGTTTCTTACTTCTAGTTTCTCTCTCGGGGGGGGGGGGGGGGATTCCTGGAGGAAGGGACAGCTAAAGAAATGTCAGTTAAGAATTGAATTTGTAGTTTGGCTGCTTATTTGTTGCTCTCCTTTGAGTCTGCTTTGTTAATAGTACACTGAGGAAGATGAGAGAGTCCAGCAGGATACACCCAGTGAGGTTACAGTTTTGACTTGTCCAGTCTCAATGCTGCAGGAGGACATACGCTACCTAGTGGTGGAGGACTGAACTGGAGTTCCTCAAGGAACTACAATTAGCAGGTAAGTCTAATTTCACTTTGCTCTTACTCCCTTTGGGGTTCCTTTTTTTATCTAGTTTTCACCACCTGTTATCAGTAGCACCGGCCCCAGTGCCATTGCTTTCATTTTAATATGCTTTTGTCCTTTTGTCTTCTTTTCTGTTTTATGGCACCATTGAGCTGTTCAACCTCGCCATGGCTCTGTTCCTAAGTGAACAAAGTATGCCTGAACCATCTTAGTCATGGACCGCCATAATTGGTGCCTTAAATGCCTGGGCCCCAACCGCCAGCCCGCTTCTTGTAACCTGTTTTTGCAGATGACAAGAAGGGGTTTGAAGGGTCGGGAGAAGCAGCGGGAGTCCCTCTTCGGGCTGACAGATTCTGCATCTTTGACCCCAGCATCAACCCTGACATCCTCGCATGGCACTGCAGAGGCACCATCATCGAGAGGAGTCAGAGTGAACTCTGAGGGGCCCCAGAGCAAAGGATCTCCCTTGACCTTCACCCAAAATAGACTTCATTGATCCTGTTGTTGCTGTTGAAGGGGGCATCTGAGAACCTGGCTAAAGTCCACATGCACAGACATTAGAGCCCTTCTCAACGTGACATGGAGAGTGATGGCCGAGAGCAGCCCACTAAAGGACCCCAATGAGAGGACTTGTTGTCCAGGGTGCAGGAAGTGTCCTGGGAATCGCCCAATGTCCCCACCATCATGGATTCCCCAATAGGGGCACCATAGCTGGTGGCTAGAATTGTAATTCCAGTCCCGATGCCTTAGGAGACTGCAGTTTTGAAGGAATACCTTCAAGTCCTCGATGCCCATATAGCAGCAGTGTTGACTAGACAACCGGCTAGTCCCTTGGTATCTAGGGCATCGCTACCACAGATCTTGCAGCCAATTCTCAAGACCCATGCGCTGCCTACCAATGCAGACATATCAGGCCTGTGGTCAAAATAGACTCCGGTTCCTACAGACATTTCCCTATCGAGTGTATTAATCTCAGAGGTGCTCTACCTCTCCATGCAGCCAGAGTCTATGCTGGGAAGAGGCCTGATGCTACTTTGACTTCCTCTCAGAGTCAGGCCCCAATGGCTGGGAGATGGAGGCAGAATCAGAGGTGTCTGGGAGCAGAACCCCCAAGCTTCCTTCAGACCCCTCTCCTCCTTATGAGTGGTGGAAGTTGCCCCTGGAGGACCTGTCCTTCCAGGACTTTGTGCAGGATATGGCCAAGGCCATTTCCTTCTCCTGGGAGTCGGAGGACAAGTCCAGGGTAAAGGAACTGGAGATCCTCCATTATCATTCAGTCCCCATGGAGGCTGTGACTGTGTTGGTGCATGAGCTCCTGCAGAGGCTGCAAATGAGTATATGGAAGAACCCCCTCATGGTGCCAGCAGTCAGCAGGTGGCTAGACTCTATTTACTGGGTTCAAAAGGCCCCAGGCTTTGAGAAGCCTCAACTCCCATACCACTGGTGGTGGATTTGGCCATGAAAAGGATCAAGAGCAGCAAGTCGCACTCCTTGTTGCACCCGGATAGAGAGGCGAGAACCTTAGACTCCTTTAGCAGGCAGTGTTTCCAAGCACCATGCTGGTGGCCAGAGTCTTTTCATACCAGTTGTACATGGGCATGTTCCTCAAAGATAATCATGCAAGATCTGGCTGAGTTTGGCTTGCTCCTCCCCTCTAAGCGCCTGGACCTCTCACACCCTGGTGGGCCACAGCAAGGACTGTTGCAAATTCATGCTCCAGACGACTTATGAAGCCTTCGAGTCAGCCTGCAGAGTCATGGCAGTGGGAAATGGAGCCCACCGGCTCGCCTGGCTTCAGTCCTCGAACCTGGAGCAGTGGGTCCAGGATAAGCTCAGTTGGCTCAGCTGACCATCCAGGTGCTTGAGCGGCTGGGCTGCATGGTCAGCTACCCCGTCTTTCCTCCAGCCCTTCCAACAACTGGAGTTCATAGGGCTCCTCCAGGACACCACTCAGGCACAGGCCTTTCTCCTAATGGACTGCCTGCAGAGGCTGACGACCTTAGTCTGCGATACCTGGCAATGGCATCACATGATGGCCTGGGGGATGCTGAAGGTGCTTGGCCACATGGCCTCGGCAGTGAATGTCACTCTCCTGGCCCATCTGTCGATGAGAGAAGCTCAATAGACTATGAGGACACAATGGAAGCAAGCCACTGGCCACCTCCAGGACCAGGTGGCAGTCCCCGGACCTCTGGTCCAGTCCCTGCCCTGGTGGCTGGAGCTGCAGAAATTGTCCAGGGCTTCATCTTCCTGCCATGGTTCTCAGGTAACCAAACTCAGGTCTTCCTCGAAGACCGGCCGGTCCTCAAAGGGTAGATCTTCTTCTAAGCATCGAGATGCTTCTAGCGTTGCCCTCAAGGAAAATACACCGGCCAAACAACCCCGGCGGGAGGTCCTTGCCTCCAAAGCATTACACTGGTCAACAAATTTTTACAAAAGTCATGTTACTGAAATAAAAAGTCATTTCTTATCAATTTTTATATGCTGAACACAAATATGACAGTGAAATTGCAAAGTTGGCTCTAGTTTTTTTGTAATTTATAAGAATTAATGTTTGCATCATGAAATGCATGTCAATAGTAAATATAATAGGCCTTCGGTTAATACCTGTAAAAAACCAAGTCAGACTACTTCTTAGATTTTTAGCCTGTCTCTTGTACAGTTGTTCGGGAGCTTCTCTGGGGAGTATCCAGCAGTAGTCAGCCAGCATTGTAGTGGATCATTTTCCCTGGTATCTTTGCTCCATCGTTGCGATATCCTGGTGAAAACGTTCACCCTGTTCATCACTAACCATACCACAGTTGCCAGGAAAGAAATCAAGATGGGAATCAAGGAAATGGATCTTTAGAGATATATTACAGCCAAGTTTCTGATACTGCATCAGCATGTCTTCTACTAGTTCCTTGTAGTTTTCTGCCCTAACATTCCCGAGAAAGTTTGTTGACACTAGGCGAAAAGCATTCCATGCTTGTTTCGCATCACCCTGCAGCAAGTTGTTGAACCGGTCATCTTTGAAGAGCTCTCGAATCTGAGGACCCACAAAAACTCCCTCTTTAATCTTTGTTTCGCTGAGTCGAGGGAATTTTTCATGCAGGTATCGGAAAGCTGGCGAAGTGCGGTCCATGGCTTTCACGAAGTTTTTCATCAAACCTAGTTTGATGTGAAGGGGTGGTAGCAGGATTTTGTGAGCCTCAACCAGAGCTGGGTGCTGGATATTCTTCTCTCCAACTGTTACATTTTGTCTGCGATTCCATTCCTTCCGCAAGTAGTGCCAATCCTTTGCTCGGCTATCCCACTCACATAAGAAACACATGTATTTTATATATCCCTGCTGCAGTCCCATTAAAAGGGAAACTACCTTCAAGTCACCACAGAGGTGCCAGCTGTACTTGTTATAGTTAATGGAAGTCAGTAGATGCTTTAAGTTATCGTATGTCTCTTTCATGTGGACGGTAATATAACTAAGTGCTTCGCTCAACGTATCTCATAAGCTTAGTATTATCTTATGTTGTCACTGATGATTCTACAAAACAAGGTCTCAGACAACTCACGGCACTACTATTGAGACATAATGAATGTCATATTTGTGTGCTTGTTGACATCAATGACCTTTTCCGCAATTTACCATCATTTGATTTTAGAAATATTTTTATCAATCAAACACATCGGAACTTCAAAGGGAGTACTTAACTTCTCTAAAGATATTTTCATAAGACAACTCCTCAACTGTTCTTGTGTTGGATCCCGATCCCAACGCCACTAATCAGGCTTTAGCCTTTTACCTTCAGAGGACTAGGCAGCATAGAAAGGTTTCACAGCTTTTTATTGCCTTTGATTCCAGTCAACTGGGTTTACCAGTTTCTAAGAGAACACTCTCTAAGTGGATTGCAGACTGCATACCCTTTACCTTTGAGAGTAAGGGGCTCTCTCTCGAAGGTCATGTCATAGCTCACACGTGAAAGTAATGGCTACCTCTATGGCCAACCTTTGCTCGGTGTCGATTGACATCTGCAAAGCAGCCACTTGCTCTTGTGTCCACACCTTTGCAGCCTATTACTGCTTGGACAAGGACTCCCGTCAGGATGCCTTGTTTGGCCAGGCTGTTCTCCAGCATCTCTTTCAGACTTAGAACAACTCTTACCCCCAATCCCGGTTTTCGATACCAGAGATCCTTAGGAGGAAGCATGACCCACCTCAGCCTGGATTTCACTGCTTTCTGGGGTCATGTACCTGGCATCTCTAAGCTTGGGAGTCCCTATATGTGAAGACTAAATTCCTGCTTGTTCCTATAACAGGTGATCTCCGGGAACAGCAGGAATTGTCTTCACTACCCACCCACCTCCCCTTGGAGTTGTATCTCTATCTCTCTTTTTCTTTCCTTCTCTCCTTTTGTCTCAGCTACAAACCCAACTGAAGAGGGAGAGTTGGGAAGGCAGCAGCGCAGGTGCAGTGGAATGCTTCCAAAAGCTTTCCTATAAGACGCTGGGGAGTGTTCCCGCGCGGGTTCCGTCGGTGCCAACGATACCCATATGTGAAGACTCAATTCCTGCTGTTCCCGGAGATCACCTGTTACAGGTGAGTAACTATGCTTTTTCATCACACCCTATTGGCCCATGCGGCCGTGGTTCCCCCTGCTGCTCCAGCTCTCTGAGGGAGCTTCTATAGCTAGGCTCTGTCCCAGATCTCATCTCTCAGGAGGACAGGACCTTGCTGCATCCCAATTTCCAGGCCATGGCCTTCACAGTGTAGTCATCTCGGAGTTCAACCTGCCCGAGGATGTTATGGACGCCCTTCTGGCCTTCCGCAAGACTTCTACATGAAAGCCTTATGTGTTTAAGTGGCAGAGGTTCTCTTCTTGGTGCACAGACTGGGTCCTGGCTCCCTTCTCATGCATCATGGATGGGTTGCTGGAGTACCTCCTTCACTTCTCAGACTCGGATCTCAAATCCTATTCAGTCAGAGTCCACCTGAGCATGATTGGGGCCTACCATCGTGGCTCGGAGGGAAAGCCCATCTCATCTCAGCCCCTGGCGGTTTGCTTCATGTGGTGCTTACTTCTTTCTAAACGTCCGGTCAAGCCTCTGGCAGTGACTTAGGACCTTAATGTGGTTCTGGCACAGCTCTTGTCTGCTCCCTTTGAGACACTCACTTCCTGCCCTCTGAAGTTCCTGACCTGGAAGGTCTTGTTCCTGGTGGCAGTAACTTCGGCACCCTGTGTCAGTGAGCTCCAGGCCTTATTGGCTCACCTGCTGTACACCAAGCTCCATCATAATAGGGCAGTCTTGCGCATGCATCCGTGTTTCCTGTCAAATGTGGTATCTGCTTTCCACCTCACTCAGTCATACTGCTGACTTTCTTCCCCAGGCTTCACACCAATATAGAGAAGGTGGCACTGCACATGTTGGACTGCAAGTGAACCTTGACCTTCTATCTTGAGCAGATGAAGGTCCATCGTAAGTTCATCCAGCTGTTTGTCTCTTTTGACTCTAGTTAGCTGGGGGTTGCCATTTCCAAACACACTGTCAATTTAGCTAGCAGACTGCCTCTCTTTCGCTTATGTCCAGGCAGGCCTGAACCTTGATGGTATTGTCACAGCTCACAATGTCAGAGCTATTGCTGCGTTGGTGGCCAACTTGTGCTTGGTCTCCATGGAAGAGATCTGCAGGGCTGCAATGTGGTCTTCGTTCTACACATTCACGGCTCATTACTGTCTGGATGGGGATTCCTGACATGACAGGAACTTCAGCCAAGCTGTGCTCTGGCATCTCTTTGTGAATTAGGTTCCAACTCCTTCCCACTGGCCATTCAGTCAGTCCAGGCTACCAAAAAGTGTATTTCTTAGTGATGCTGAATGCTAAGGATGCTGAATCAGTTGAATCCCCTAGAGGGATTACCTATGCTGTTTCTTTTGTTCTCCAGTTCTGTTGCCCCTGTTGGACTTTTGGCTCCTCTGTTTTCAGTAGCCTGTAGCTTGAGTCCCATACATGAGGACTTACTTCCTGCTTGTCCATGTTGAAAACGTAGTTACTCATCTGTAGCAGGTGTTCTTTGTGTCCTCACAGCCCTCCCACTCCTGAGGAGTTGTTTTTTGGGCTACAGCTTTTGTATTTTACTGGAGAAAATGGCACTATGGCAGGTGCGAAGGCAGGCACACATGCACACTGGAGCCTCCCAAAAGCTTCCATTGGAAGTGGGTAGTGTTCCTGAACAGGGTTCTGTCGGATGTCGCCCATATGTGAAGACTTAATCCTGCTGTCCATGGAGAACACCTGCTACAGGTGAGTAACTATGCTTTCTGATTTGCAAATGACTGTATCTTAAACCTACATCAAATATTCAAGGAGTTAATGAATTCTCTAAATGGAGTGTAGGATGGATTAATTCATGACAGAGACACAGTTCTGCTCATAGTAACATAGTAATAGTAACATAGTAAATGACGGCAGATAAAGACCAGTATGGTCCATCTAGTCTGCCCAGTAAGATGGCAAGAGTAGGTGCACCTGCCGCTCCGTGCAGGCCACTCCTCCCCATGTCTTTGTTTTAGGGGTGAACCCTCCCCATGTCTTTGTTTTAGGGGTGAACCCACCGCTCCGTGTAGGACACCCCTGTATGTTGAGAAATTAGTTAAGTTTATTTTGATTTTATCCTGTTGCTGTACAGGGATCCACTGTGTCTGTCCCATGCCATTTTGAATTCTGTCACTATTTGCCCCCACCACTTCCATCGGGAGGACATTCCAAGCATCCACCACCCTTTCAGTGAAGTAGTATTTCCTGACATTGCCTTTCAATTTACTCCCTTGCAGCTTCATGTTATGCCCTCTAGTTTTACAGCTTCCCCGAAGCCATTGGTTTAGCTGAGGCACAGCTATAACCCTGCTCAGCTCATTTGCCTTACTGCAGTCAGGCAGAGACATAAGGAAATGAAGGTAAATTGTGACACAGAGGTGGGGGAGAATTGAGCAGAGGTGACTTTGTGAGCAAGATGAGTGTATGAGAACAGTAAAACTTGGAATTCAGTAAGGGGATAGATTACATAAGGGGAAAAATCAGAGGCATATGGAAAGCAGGAAAGCCTTACATATACACTCAGTCACTTTGCTTCTACATTCTGTTCTTTCCCCTTTCTTGCCCTTCCATCACCTCCATTTTCTACTTTTCATTGCCTCATCTTCCTTCCTTTTCTTTATGCTTTCGTCTTCTTTCCCCTCTCTTTTATTGCCAATCGGTTTTCTCTCTCTCCAGTCCCTGTCCATCATCTTTCTCAGTCTTCCCTTTTTGATCCCTTCACAAGTGTCTCGGTTTTACTTGACACCGATTGATCCTCTAATGTTCTCTTTTTCATGCATGGTTAAGAGCTACACAATTGCCCAGTTCTTGCTGAGTCTAACTGTACATGTGCAGCTTCTGAGTGCTGCAAGTGCCAGTAATTTATACCTCTGCTTCTGGCACAGCTGACTCTGCACCTCGTGTGTCTCTATTTAGCTCAGCTGTTGCTAGCCACGTACAGTTTCTGGTCCTTATGTCTGTTCCTCACCAATTCTGTTTTAGAGCAGGGCTTGCCTATAAATTCAGCTTTTCTCTAGACAGCAATTTCTCTTTGCCTTTGTAGCAGCAGCAGTGGCTTTTTTTCTGTTTTTGTTAAGGCCTCAATACCCTGCATTCCCTTTTATATAAAGCAAAGGTAGTTTGGTTTCTGATTAAGCTAAATTCACTATCACTCTGTTTAGGTGTGCTCTCTGATATGTCTGACTAGATGTGTTCGTCAATAAATACTGCTTTCAGACAAGATTTGTTTAAAAATAAAATAGCAAAGTGATTTAAGTAAAAATAATACTGCTGCTGTTTAAGGACTACTGAAGCCTTCTTTCTTTACTTCCTTTAGTACTGAACCACCTTATGCTTTGTATCACTGCTGGAAGTTTGCAGATGGTTACAGTCCTAGACTGACAATGAATTTGGAATATTAGACCTTTTCTAAATGTCTGTCTTGCCCTTTACATACTGTTTTAATGTGCACCACTGTTTGTTATGTTTCCTGTTATCACACTAAGTTGTAAACCGTCTTGACTTATAGAAAGACGGTATAAAAAAAAAGTTCAATAAATAAAACTTGCATTACAGTAAGTTAGACAGACAAGGTTTAATGGGGCAAAGTCAACATGGATTTACCCATGGGAAGTCTTGCCTCATCAATCTGCTCTATTTCTTTGAAAGCACGAATAAACATGGATAAAGATGAACCAGTTGATATAGTGTATTTAGACTTTCAGAAAGCATTTGACAAAGTCCCACATCAGAGCACCTGAGGAAATTAAAAAATCATGGCATAGAAGGCCATGTCTCATTGTAGATTGGAATCTGGTTGAGAGTGTGAAAACGGAGTAGGGATAATTGGTCAATTTTCTCAATGTAGGAACATGAACAGTAAAGTACATGGATCAGTATTGGGACCAGTACTTTTTAACATATTTATAAATGAACTGGAATTGGGAACAAGTAAGATGATTAAATTTGCAGATGACACCAAATTAATCAGAGTTGTTAAATTGCCTGTGGATTGTGAGAAACTGCAGTAGGACCTTGGGAGATTGGGCATCAAAATGGCAGATGAAATTTACTGTGGACAAGTGGAAAGTGATGCATGTAAGGAAGAAAACCCCAAACTAGGTTTTTACCCTTGCTGCACTGGTTGGTGAAACCATATTCCCAGGGAGGAGCTGATTTGGAGCATTGCACACCTGGCCTGGCACTGGTCTGAGCCAGTTTTTGCAGAAGCTGAGAAGCCTCTATTATGCTAAGAACAAATTTTTCTATCTTCTCTGCTGGCTTAAATCTATAAATTCTAACTGCTGATTTTTGGGGGGATTACTATTATAGCTTTCAACTGTGGTTTTAGACTAAGCTTGGGCACATTTGGACTGCTTTCCTTGTATAGACTTACATCAGATATCTGTGTGTGCCCACGGTTCAGGAACAGCCTACTTGCCAGAGACACTTAGGTTCCCACCCACCCCAGGGGCTACATTGCATTTATAGGGGTCACATACGTGCCATCTATCCTTTCTTACTTGGGTTAAAAGTCCACATCTTCATCCTTTCTTCTTCTTCTTCTTCTTCCTCTTCTGGGACTGCTTAACCAACATGTCATGTATTCAGTGCAATAACTGCGGTACTTTCATTCCAAGACGAATCATTTGGAGCCTAAGAGCTTGTCCTATGTGCCTCAGGTCAGCTGTCATGCATGACAAACTGACTCTACTAAGGAAAGACCTAGCTGCCATGCATAAAGAAGTGACTCTACTGAGGGAGGAAATAGCTGCAATGAAACACACCTCTTCTAGGATACAAACTGAACAAAGTCCACCACCGCTCCCACAAAGAATCAAGCACCCCAGGAACAAATGGATCACAGTGGGTTCTGGAAGATTGCGACCTGTAACGCAGAGACATCCTATACATCAAGAGATATCCCTGCATAATGCCTTCTCTGCCTTGGCTAATGAGGATGCTCAATCCAATGAAACTGAAGGGCCCTTAAATGAGTCAGACAAAAAAGAAAACCTCACCAAACAGAAAACTACTACTACCTGGAGATTCCATCATCAGAGGCACCAACTTGGGAGCACAGTTCAAAGGAGAGAAGATAGTCATGTGCCTACCAGGCTCGACAGCCAGCAGGAATACAAACCAAATTGTTGAAGTACTTAGTCCAAAAAGTGAACACTACAAACTTGATGTTATCCACTTGGGCATAAATGACCTGGCTAGAAACAGTGCCTCTACAGTCCAAAAGGACTTCCAAACTCTGGGAGAGAAACTCAAGCCTATTGTTAACACTGATGCGTTCTCAGAGGTTCTGCCTGTTCTTGGTAAGGGGACAAAAAGGCTGCATTGCATTAACAGCTTTAATACATGGCTCCAGACCTGGTGCAAACAAGAAGGATTCAGATTTATTGGTGACTGGGGAAACAGATGGACCAACAAGAGACTATACTGTGCTGATGGACTACATCTCTCTGTCGCAGGGAAAAGAAATAGTTTTACAACAACCTCTGTTGTTGATTTGTATATAGTTACCCTTGTTACAGTCCCAAGTTCACGATCCTGTTATAATGTAAGCACAAGATCTTTTGTTCTGATGCAAAATTTTGTTATTTGTGAACCGCACTGATACTGAAAAGCGTGGTATATAAGAGCCTGTAAATAAATAAATAAATAAGTGAAAAATTCAGGCAGTATGTGCATATGCATTTAAACTAGGAAAAGGGGGGTGATTGATGTGGAAGGTCAAGACTGGCACACCACCCCCTGCAAAAGCAGAATAATATCAGAAACAGCCACACTTTTACATCACACATCAAAAACAAGTGGGAAGATGTGGGCAGGACAAAATCAATGCAAAATACACACAAGCCAGGTAAATGCTGGAAAGCAATGAGCACAAATGCTCGAAGCTTAGCCAACAAAGTTCTGGACCTGGAAGCCCTAATGGTGGAAATGGATTTGGACATTGTGGCCATTACAGAAACATGATTTAATGAATCGCATGATTGGGATATAGCCATAGCTGGCTATAATCTATTCAGAAAAGACAGAGAAAATGGAAAAGGAGGAGGAGTAGCCTTGTATGTCAAAAGCAATATTAAAGCTACTGAAATGCAGGGGACATGGGGAAAAGAAGAAGTGCTCTGGATTGCATTGGAAAGAGGAGATGGCACTGTCATCCATACTGCTGTAGTCTACAGACCTCCGACTCAGATTGAAGAGATAGATAACAATTTGATTATAGATATTGCCAAGATAGCCACAAAGGGGGAAGCAATCATTTTGGGTGACTTTAATCTACCTGATGTGGATTGGATTACTCCTTCTGCATATCTGGAAAGAAGCAAAATAATTGTAGATGCTCTCCAAGATGCATCACTTAGACAAATGGTGAAGGAACCAACCAGGGAAAGCTCAATGCTGGATTTAGTGCTCACCAACGGTGATAGCGTGTTGAATGTCTGCGTGAGTGCCCCTGTGAGCAACAGTGATCATCACACGGTGTGGTTTGAGATAAAAGCCAAGGTACAGGCCAAACATAGCAAGCTCAAAGTCCTAAACTTCAAAAACACTAACTTCAATAAAATGGCCGAGTACCTAAAGGAGAAGATGATGGGGTGGAAGGAGATAAGGGAAGTGGAACAGCAATGTGCTAAACTAAAGGTGGCAATAAAAGAGGCAACAGACAAATATGTAAAAAAAGTAAACAAAAACAAGAGGAGAAAGAAACCTATTTGGTTTTCCAAAGAAGTGGCTGCTCAAATACAGGATCAAACTCAGAGAGTCAAAAAGAGAAATAAGGATAGCAAAATCAAAGGCAGAGGAAAAGATGGCTAAAGATGTTAAGGGTGGTGACAAAACTTTCTTCAGGTATATTCAGGAAAGGAAGAAGATCAGAGTTGGAACTGCAGGACTCAGAAGTGCTGGGAAAGGACTCGTGGAAAGTGACATAGAAAAAGCAAAATTGCTAAACAAATACTTCTGCTCTGTTTTTACTAAAGAAATTCCCGGAGATGGACCAGCTGTGACTCCCAAATATAAAAATGGGAATGTAGTAGATACCACACCATTCACAGAAGATGTGTTGGAACAACTTGCTAAACTGAAAGTGGACAAAGTCATGGGACTGGATGGGATACATCCCAGGATACTGAAAGAGCTCAGAGAGGTTCTTGCAGGGCCATTAAAGGATGTATTCAACAGATCCTTAGAAACAGGAGAGGTTCCTCAGGAGTGGAGAATGGCTGATGTTGTACCTCTATACAAAAGTGGTGACAGGAAAGAAGTGTCAAACTACATACCCGTGAGCCTTACCTCGGTGGCAGGAAAAGTAATGGAGGCGCCCCTGAAAGAGCGAATAGTGAACTTTCTCAAAACCAACAGGTTGCAAGATCCGAGGCAACATGGTTTTACTGAAGGACGGTCTTGCCAAACAAATCTGATTGAGTTCTTTGACTGGGTGACCAAGGAACTAGATCAGGGGCAAGCGATGGATGTCATCTACCTGGATGTCAGCAAAGCCTTTGATACTGTTCTTCATAGGAGGCTTGTCAATAAACTCAGTAGCTTGGGGATGGGTACCAAGATTGTAAACTGGATTAGAAATTGGTTGACTGACAGACGGTGATGATAAATGGAGCTCACTCGGATGAAAGGAAGGTGATTAGCGGGGTGCCCCAGGGTTCAGTCCTGGGCCCGGCACTGTTTAATGTATTTGTGAGTGATATTGCTGAAGGACTGAATGGAAAAGTCTGTCTTTTTGCATATGACACAAAAATTTGCAACAGAGTGGACTCCCCTGAGGGTGTGGATAACATGATGAGCGATCTACAAAAGCTGGAGGAATGGTCTATGCTTGGCAATTACGATTTAATGCGAAAAAGTGCAGTGTCATGCACTTAGGTAGCAGAAATCCAATGAAAATGTACGCAATAGGGGGTGAGAGGTTGGTGTGCATGGTTCAGGAGAAAGACCTTGGTGTGATTATCTCTGATGATCTCAAGGTGGCAAAACAGTGCGACAAGGCAGCAGCAAAAGCCAGGAGGATGTTGGGCTGCATACAAAGAGGGATTACCAGCAGAAAGGAAGAGGTACTTATGCCACTGTACAGGTCGCTGGTGAGGCCTCACCTGGAATACTGTGTTCAGTTTTGGAGACCATATCTTGCAAAAGATGTAAGAAGACTGGAAACTGTTCAGAGGAAGGCGACCAAAATGATTTGGAGCCTAGGTAAGAAACCTTATGAGAAGAGACTTGAAGACCTAAATATGTACACTTTGGAGGAGAGGAGGGATAGAGGAGATATGATTCAGACCTTTAAATACTTAAAGAGGAACAATGAACAAACAAACCTCTTCCAAAGACGGGGAAGCTGAAAAACTAGAGGGCATAACATGAAGCTGCAAGGTGGAAAATTGAAAGGCAATGTCAGGAAATATTTTTTCACTGAAAGGGTTGTGGATGCTTGGAATGCTCTCCCAATGGAAGTGGTGGGGGCAAACATGGTGACGGAATTCAAAACAGCATGGGACAAGCAGAGCGGATCCCTTTACAGCAACAGGATAAAAATAAAATAAACTGAACCATCTAACTTCTCAACAAATAGGGGTGTCCTACATGGAGTGGTGGGTCCACCCCTAAACAAAGACATGGGGAGGGGTGGCCTGCACAGAGCGACAGGTGCATCTACTCTTGCCGTATCTTGCTGGGCAGACTGGATGGACCATGCTTGTCTTTATCTTCCGTCATTTACTATGTTACTATAATCTTAGGCTCCTATTAGAAGTCTCCACCCAAGAAAAGGATCTGAATGTGTTCTTAGACAATATATTGAAACCTTCTGTTCAGTGTGGTGGTGGCCAAAAAAGCAGTGTTAAGAGTCATTAGGAAAGAAATAGAAAAGAAACGAAAAGATATCATAATGCCTCTATTGCTCCATGGTGCAAACCGCACCTTGAGTACTGTGTGCAATTCTGGTCTCTGCATCGCAAAAAAAAAAATATAGCAGCATTAGAAAAGGTACAGAGAGAGGCAACTAAAATAAGGGAATGGAATGACTCCACTATGATGAAAGGCTAAAGAGATTAGGGCTATGCATTCTGAAGAAGAGACACCTGAGGGAGAACATGATAGAGGTCTATAAAATCCTGAGTGGAGTGGAATGGGTAGATGTATTTTTTGAAAAACTAAACAATTTGCAAAGACTAGGGAATATGGCATGAAGCTACAAAGTAATATATTTAAAACAGGAGAAAATATTTTTCTACGGGAACAAGCAGGAAGTCAGTCTTCACATATGGGTGAAGTCTGCGCCGATGGAGCCCGCGCAGAAGCATCTCCTTGGCTTTCAAAGGAAGCCTTTGGGAGATGCACCACGCATGCATGGTCCCCTTCCTTCCCAGGGGTGCCATCTTACCTCAGTCTCCTTTTTTCCACGGAGCCCTCTGGACATCTGTCCAGTTCCTCCAGAAAAAGTGTTTTGTTTTGTTTTTATTTCATTTAATCCAGTACATACAGTACAGTTCCTGCCCCCAAGCCAGCTCGCCTTGGCAACGCTCCTCAGGTTCATTCCCTTTTTTCCTTTGTTTTTCTCAAGGTATTCCTCGACTGGCACTTCGTGCCCTTTATTGGCCACAGGCCTGAGACCTTGCCTGGTGATAGGGCCCCCTTTTCCTCGATGGCCTCCAGCAACTTTAAGAAATGTGATCGGTGTGGTAAGATGATACATTCTCCAGGACCAAGCAGGAAGTCAGTCCTCACTTATGGGTGTCATCGACGCCGATGAAGCCCCAGCGGAGCATTTCCCCAGTTTTCCATGAAAGCCTTTGGGAATGCTGGCATGCATGCGCGGTTCCCTTCCCGCCTAAAGGAGCCATCTTACCTCAGTCTCTTTTTTTCCGTGAAGCCCATCGGACGTGTGTCCTTTTTTTCCCGGAAAAGAGAAGTTTTTTCTTGGCGTTATTTCGCTTTTTTCCTCGGATTCGACGTCGGTTCCCCTCCCGCCGGGTTCGGTACACCGGTATCGACTCCCTTTTTTCGGTTTTTGCCCTTAGTGGCTAGGCGTTCGCGCCAAATTTTTTTCTTTTTCCCTGGAAGGCCGGTCCTTTGACCTCGCGGGGACCCTTTTCTCCCCGATGGCTTCCAGTGGTTTTAAAAAGTGTGATCGGTGTAAGAAGATAATGTCTCTCACCGACACACACGACTGCTGCCTTCGGTGCCTTGGCCCGGACCACGATTCTAAAACGTGCGGGCCATGTGGAAAGATGTCTTCCAAGGCCCTCCGAAGTCGTCAGCAACAAAGTGAAAGGCTTTTCTCGGACTCGGCCTCTGCCCGGGCCCGGACCTCGTCTGAGGCCTCGACATCTCGGGATTCCGATCCCGAGAGGCGTCGGAGCTCCTCGGACAGGGGGTCCCCTGACCGGGAACGTAAGAGGAAGAAGTGGCTCGCGAGGGCGGCGTCGGAGGAGGTCCCTGAGCCCTCGAGGGCCAGGTCTAAGACCCCCGACCGTCGTCCCGGGCCCGTGGACCAGGAGAAGCCAACTAAAGTTCCTCGCATGGAGCCGGAGTCTGCTGGACACGTAAGTCCTGTTGTCCTTGTGGACTCACTTCCCCAAGTACCGACGTCGGGTCTGGCGCCGCCGGGGCCCGAGTCGGGGGCTGTTGCGTCACCCGAGCTGGGTCTCAGGTTGACAGCCTTGGAGAGCAGAATGTCTGCCTTCATGGATCAGCAGCGGGCACTGATGGTCAGCCTGTCTGGCGCATATGCCCCGACCACCGGGACATCGACTTCGAAGTCAAACCCGGAGACCGAGCCAATACTCGAGTCCCTTGCGGCTCGAAGTCGTCCTCGGTCGAGGTCTCCCTCGACCTCCCGTTTGGGACCGAGGGTCTCGACGCCAGTGCCACCGGCATCGGGGCGGGTGCCTAGAGGCCCCGCAGGGTCGGACCTCGACTCGACATCGGACAAGTCTGCTTGGGAGACCGAAGACGAGGAGTCTCCTGACACCTTCAAGACTCGATGTGTCCCTTCGGACTCACCAGAGTCTGAGACCCAGAGTAGATCCCCTCCGGAGGATACTAGGTTCTCGGAATTTGTCCGCGATATGGCCGCTGCCCTGGCTATCTCGGCTGACCCCGAGGAGGAGCCTCGAGTCGAAGAGCTCGATGATCTGCAGTATGACTCTCCTCCGAAGGAGGCCTTTACTGTCCCGGTTCCTCCGATGCTGGAACGGCTCCTCATCCGGATGTGGGAGGCACCGGCCTCGGCGCCAGTTTTGAGCAGTGAGTCGATTCCATCTATTGGCTCCGAAAGAGTCCTGGCTTCCAGAAAACACAGCTACCACACCATTCCATGGTTGTGGAATCGGCCATGCATCGTCTGAAGAGTCAGAAGATGCACTCCGCGGTGCCTCCTGGAAGGGAAGCCCGAAGCCTTGATGGCGTTGGTAGAAAGTGCTTTCAGGGCTCGATGCTTGCTTGCCATGTCCAGACTTACCAGCTGTACATGGGCATGTATTTACGAGACCTGGCCAAGGAGTTGGCCGGATTCTCTGCTGGTCTCTCCGGGGAACCCTTGCAGAGTTTTAAGTCCTTGTATTCGAGGATCCGGGAATGCTCTAAGTTCATGTCCCGAGCCGCCTACGATGGCTTCGAGGCTTCAGCCCGAGTAGCGGCAGCCGGCATCGTGGCCCGACGCCAGGCATGGCTGCAGTCATCGGACCTCGAGCCATGGGTTCAGGACAAGTTGGTCGATGTCCCTTGCCGAGGTGAAAACCTTTTTGGCAAGCCTGTGGCCGAGAAGGCCGCTCAGCTCGAGACAGAGCACCTCACGAGGACAAGGCTGTCAAGGAAGACCTCTGCCCCTTCTCATAAGAAGAAGGGCTTGGGTAAAAAGTCCTTTTACCTGAGGAAGGGCTCTGCCTACAAACAGTACCCACAATATCCGGCTGCCCAAGCTGCCCCCCAGGGTCAGCAAGCCAAGGGCCAGGGTAATGGGCCCCGTAGGCAGAGGACCCCCAAGCCTGCAGCCCCTGCTCCCACTCAGCAGGGTGGGGGTTTTTATGTCCTTGAGTATAGCCATACCTCCCTTGCAGACCCAGCCCTGCACAGGAGGCCGCCTAGCCTTGTTCGCCCACAATTGGCCCTTGATAACTCAGGACAGTTGGGTGCTGGACATAGTCCGTCGAGGCTATGCCCTGCATTTTCACCAACTGCCTCCGCCACACTTCCCAGGGGAACCTTTCCGGCCTCCCCTGCATACAGCCCTTCTCCTCCAGGAGCTATAAGGTCTGTTGCTGGACAAGGCGGTGGAGCCTGTGCCTCCCCACTTCCAAGGTCACGGGTTTTACTCCAGGTATTTCCTGGTGCCAAAAAGAACCAGTGGTCTTCGACCCATTTTGGATCTCAGAAACCTAAACAAGTTTCTAGTGAAGGAGAAGTTCCAGATGCTTACTCTTGGAACACTTCTGCCCTACCTCCAGCAGGGAGATTGGCTTTGCTCTTTAGATCTAAAGGATGCTTACACTCACATCCTTATTCATCCAGACCACAGAAAGTACCTCAGGTTCATTGTGGGAGGAAACCATTATCAGTACAGAGTACTGCCTTTTGGACTGACCTCTCCGCTCCCAGGGTGTTTACCAAGTGCCTGGCAGTGGTGGCAGCCTACCTGAGAACTCAGGGCATCTTTGTGTTTCCTTACCTAGACGACTGGCTCATCAGAGGCCAGACTTCCCTGGAAGTTCAACAGGCCACCAACAGGACCATAGAACTGCTCCAAAAGGTGGGCTTTGTCATCAACTTCGCAAAGTCCACTTTGCTCCCCTCCCAGAACTTGGAGTTCATAGGAGCAAGGTTGGATTCTCAGCTGGCAAGAGCATTCTTACCAGTGGACCGAGCACAAAGGCTCATGGACCTCGCCAGCAAGTTTCTGCACAGGTCCCTGGTCTCTGCCAGACTCTGTCTCAGGTTTCTGGGCCACATGGCGTTGATGGTACAGGTGACCCCCCAATGCCAGGCTCAATATGAGGCCTGCCCAGTGGTGCCTTCGGACTCAGTGGTCACAAGCCTCAGGCAGTCTCAGAGACAGGATCAGTGTGTCCCACCGTTTCCTGGCCTCCCTCAACTGATGGTTACACCCCCCCAATCTGCTGGTGGGGGTGCCCTTTCAGATCCCACCTCATACAGTGGTACTGACCACCGATGCCTCTCTGCAGGGTTGGGGTGCACACTGCCTAGACAAGGGCACCCAGGGCCTGTGGTCTCATTGGGAGGCGTCCCAGCAGATCAATCTACTGGAACTCAGAGCTATCCGCTTGTCCCTCAAGGCCTTTACTGCTTCCCTGGCACAACAGTCTGTCTTGATCCAGACAGACAACCAGGTGGCCATGTTCTATGTAAACAAACAGGGCAGAAATGGTTCCCAGCCCCTTTGCCAGGAGGCCCAGGACCTCTGTTCCTTTGCCCTGAAGCACAACATGCTCCTCAAAGCAGTCTATCTTCCAGGCCAGGAGAATTCCCTGGCCGACAGATTGAGCAGGATTCTGCAACCACACGAGTGACAGCTACATCCTTTAGTGGTTCAAAAGATTTTCTTGAAATGGGGGCTTCCCTCCATAGACCTGTTTAAGAACATAAGAACATAAGAAATGCCATACTGGGTCAGACCGAGGTCCATCAAGCCCAGTATCCTGTTTCCAACAGTGGCCAATCTAGGTCATACGTACCTAGCAGTTTCCCCAAAAGACACAGGTTCTGCAGTGCTTGTACTAGGCCAAGCATTGATATCCTGGGTCCCTTTTTAATAGTGGTTTATGGACCTTTCCTCCAGGAACTTGTCCAAACCTTTTTTAAACCCAGCTATACTAACAGCCCTTACTACATCCTCCGGTAACAGATTCCAGAGTTTGATTACACGTTGAGAGAAGAAATATTTTCTCCTATTTGTCTTAAATAGTTTACCCTGTAGCTTCATTACATGCCCCCTAGTCCTTCTATATTCTGATAGCGTAAACAATTTATCCACGTTTATCCGTTCCACTCCATTCATTAATTTATACACCTCTATCATATCTCCCCTCAGCCGCCTCTTTTCTAGGTTAAAGAGCCCTAACCTTTTTAGCCTCTCTTCATAGGAGTAGCCTTCCATCCCCTTCACCAATTTGGTGGCTCTTCTCTGTACTTTTTCTAATAACTCTATGTCCTTTTTAAGATACGGTGACCAGAATTGCACACAATATTCAAGGTGCGGTCGTACCATGGAGCGATACAGAGGCATTATAATATCCTTTGTTTTATTCTCCATCCCTTTCCTTATGATACCTAGCATTCTATTTGCTTTCTTGGCCGCCGCTGCACACTGGGCGGAGGGTTTTAACATGTTATCCACGATGACTCCTAAATCTTTTTCCTGGGTGGTGGTTTCTAATGTGGAGCCTTGCATCTTGTAACTATAGTGTGGGTTGTTCTTTCCTAGGTGCATAACTTTGCACTTGTCCACATTAAATTTCATCTGCCATTTGGATGCCCAGTCTTCCAATTTATCCAGATCCTCCTGCAGTTTTCCACAATCCTCTTGGGTTTTAACAACTTTAAACAGTTTTGTGTCATCTGCAAATTTGATTACCTCACTAGTTATTCCCTTTTCCAGGTCATTTATGAATATGTCAAAAAGTAGCGGACCCAGTACAGATCCCTGGGGTACTCCACTATTCACCTTTTTCCATTGGGAATATTGGCCATTTAGCCCTACCCTCTGCTTTCTATCTTTTAACCAGTTCCCGATCCACAATAGTACACTGCCTCCTATCCCATGACTTTTTAGCTTCGCCAAAAGTCTCTGATGGGGGACCTTGTCAAAAGCTTTCTGAAAGTCCAGATACACTATATCAACCGACTCACCTTTGTCTACCTGTTTATGCACACCTTCAAAAAAACAGATCAGATTAGTAAGACAAGATCTTCCTTGTCTAAAGCCATGTTGGCTGTCTCCCATTAGGCCATGACTATCTACATGCTGTGTAATTTTGTTCTTTATGATGGCTTCTACCATTTTCCCTGGTACTGACGTCAGGCTCACCGGTCTGTAATTTCCCGGGTCACCCCTGGAACCCTTTTTAAAAATTGGTGTTACGTTGGCGACCCTCCAATCTTCAGGTATTACAGATGATTTTAATGAAAGTTCACAGATTACCAATAACAGGTCTGCAATCTCATATTTCAGTTCTTTCAACACTCTGGGATGTATACCATCCGGTCCAGGTGATTTGCTACTATTCAGTTTATCAAATAGTTGTAATATATCTTCCCGGTGTAGCGATATTTCTCTCAATTCCTCTGCAGTATCACCTTTAAATACCACTTCAGTCTTGGGTAACACCCCTACATCTTCCTCAGTAAAGACCGAAGCAAAGAATTCATTCAGTCTCTCTGCTATAGCCTTGTCTCCTCTTATTGCACCTTTTACCCCTCTATCATCTAATGGTCCAATTGACTCTCTCACAGGCCTTTTGCTACGAATGTACTTGAAAAAGTCTTTATTTCGTGTTTTTGCTTCCGTAGCAAGTTTCTTCTCAAATTCCCGCTTTGCCTGCCTTATCAATGCTTTGCATTTAACTTGCCAGTGCTTGTGCTGTTTCCAGTTTTCATCATTTGGCTCTTTTTTCCATTTTCTGAAGGTTGCTCTTTTGGCAGCAACAGCCTCTCTGACCTCACCTTTAAACCATGCTGGCAGTTTTTTGGACTTTCTTCCACTTTTCTTAATGCGTGGAATACAGCTGGTCTGGGCTTCGAGGATAGTATTTTTAAATAACACCCAAGCTTGCTGTAAGTCTTTAACCTTTGGAACCGCTCCTTTTAGTTTTTTCCGAACTATATTCCTCATTCTATCATAGTCACCCTTTTGAAAGTTAAAAGGTAGTACTGTGGATTCCTTTACTATCTGTCCTCCACTGATTAAATCAAACATGATCATACTATGATCACTATTGCCAAGTGGTCCCAACACCCTTATTTCTTGCACCAGATCTGGCGTTCCACTAAGGACTAGGTCCAGTATGGCTTCCCCTCTGGTCGGTTCATGAACCAGCTGCTCCAAGAAGCAGTCATTCATTTCATCTAGAAACTTTATCTCTTTAGCTTGTCCTGCTGTGACACTGTCCCAGTCGATACCGGGGTAATTGAAATCACCCATTATTACTACTCTGTTGTGGCTTTTGTTAGCTTCCTTGATTTCTTTGAGCATTTCATCATCCATTTGTTCATTCTGGCCAGGTGGTCGATAGTATACTCCCACTGCCATCACCTTCCCCTTCATAAATGGAATTTCAATCCATAGAGATTCTACAGCATATTTTGTTCCCTGCAAAACTTTAATCCTTTCTGACTCAATGCCCTCTCTAACATAGAGCGCAACCCCTCCACCAATTTGTTCAGCTCTATCATTACGATATAGTTTGTATCCAGGTATCACAGTGTCCCACTGGTTATCCTCCTTCCACCATGTCTCTGAGAGTGCAATCATATCTAACCTCTCATTTAATGCTATATATTCTAATTCTCCCATCTTATTGTTTAGACTTCTAGCATTGGCATACAAGCATTTTAGAGACTGTATTTTATTAATATTAATCTGGCTATTGGTAGGCATGGGTAATGGGGAATCTTTATGCTCTGTCTGCTCCTTACTCAAGGGCATTTGGGCTACTATACTCCCTTTTGGAACCTCACTGCTTTTGGTAGTATCCTTCAAGGATACCTTTGTCCGAACCGTGCGCTCCTGGGTGACTGTCGGCTTTCCCCTATTTTCTAGTTTAAAAGCTTCTCTATCTCTTTTTTAAAGGTTAATGCCAGCAGTCTGGTCCCATCCTGATTAAGGTGAAGCCCATCCCTTCGGAAGAGCCCCCCCTTTCCCCAGAATGTTCCCCAGTTCCTAGCAAATCCAAAACCCTCATCCTTGCACCATTGTCTCATCCACGCATTGAGACTCCGGAGCTCTGCCTGTCTTTTGGGTCCTGCACGTGGAACAGGAAGCATTTCGGAGAACGTTTGCCAGTCCACTAAACAACCAGCTGCCAAGGTTCTGCTCCAGGCAACCGCATCCTCTGAGAGTAGCAGCACATGCTTTTCTGATTCCCTGGACTCAGGGCCTACTCTATGCGTTTCCTCCCACCCCTCTGGTGGCCCAAACACTGTTCAAGATTCTCTGAGACAGGGCCTCAGTCCTCCTGGTAGCTCCCAGGTGGCCAAGGCAGCCTTGGTTCCCCCTCCTGCTTCAACTGGCAGTGGATCTGCCTCTGCCTCTGGGATTGCAACCCGACCTTCTCTCTCAGGATCAGGACTCCTTGCTGCATCCCAATCTCAAAGCTCTCAATCTGATGGCATGGAGGCTGCAAGGGTAGTGTTGGCTCCCTGGGGCCTGCCTCCCGAGGTTGAGGAAGTTCTCCTCGCCTCCAGGAAACAATCCACTAGGAAGACCTATGCTCTCAAGTGGAAAAGGTTCTCTGTGTGGTGTCAGCTACGTGCTGAGGATCCTTTCTCCTGTACTGTGTCAGTAGTGCTTCAGTACCTGCTGCACTTGTCCAATCAGGGTCTCAAGTCCAACTCTGTTCGGGTCCACCTCTCTGCTTTAGCAGCTCACCACTCCCTAGTTGTGGGCCATTCCTTGTCTGTGCACCCTTTGGTGTCTAGGTTTCTCAGAGGCTTGCTTCTGCTCAAGCCTCCCATACGTCCTCCTGCTCCTGAGTGGGAGCTTAATGTGGTCTTGCAGCAGCGGACTCGCCCACCTTTTGAGCCTATGGCTACTTGCCTTCTACGCTTCCTTTCCTGGAAGACTCTCTTTCTGATAGCCCTTACTTCGGCTAGGAGAGTGAGTGAGCTTCAGGCCTTGGTCTGTGATAGACCTTACACCAGGTTCTATAAAAACAGGGTGGTTCTCAGGACTCACCCTAAGTTCCTTCCTAAGGTTGTCTCCTCTTTCCACCTCAACCAGGAGGTGGTTCTTCCTACTTTCTTCCCTAGGCCTCATGCAAGTCAGGCTGAAACAGTTCTCCATACCTTGGACTGTAGGAGGGCCTTATCCTTCTACCTTGAACTACGCAAGGTCACAGGAAGGCTTCTCAGCTCTTCCTTTCTTTTGACCCCAATAACTTGGGGAGGCCTGTGTCCAAGCGTACTTTGTCCATCTGGGTGGCTGACTGTATCACCTGGGCTTACAAGGCAGCTGACCTTCCTTTGCAGGGTAGGGTCACGGTCCACCGTGTGAGGGCAATGGCTGCATCGGTGGCTCACCTCCGCTCTGTTCCATTGCAAGACATCTGCAGGGCTGCTACTTGGATTTCCTGAGAGCAGCCAAGGGCCTGCATAAAAGGCTCCAGTGCCCTGCCCTGTTCAGGCTTTCCTACAGAAGCTCTCCAGATCAACCAACAGTAAGGATTTAAGGGTTTGTTTTATTATATTAAGTTGTTAGCTCTCTGACTGGGAGCTCTTAAAAGGGTTTTTTTGTACATTTTTAAAGCAAGGTTACTTTTTTTGGTGCTTTAGTGGGACTTTCCTTGAGCACAGTAGGTGGTTGAACTCCAGTAACCTCCTCAGCTTTGGGAACTGCTAACACCTCCCTAGCGAGTAGTCTTGCTTTATAGGGCACCTCCCCATTTGACAAAGCACAGAGAATTGGACCAGCACATTTTGAAAATAATTAAGGAGATTTAACTGCTTTTTCTCTGAAAGGACAGCTGGGAAACTGGCTGGTACTTGGTAGATCTCTCTCTTTTGCTTTAACAGATACCTAAGCTCCACGAACAGAACAATGGCTGGGAAAAATCATATTGCTAAAGCTGTTGCCCCCGTTACAGCTTCTGCCTCGGTCCAGACAGAGGTCCTAATGCCAGTTGAAGGACCGGTTCCATGTGCAGGGTGCCTGCATGCTGAAGCTTTGAGGAAACAAGTGGAGGAACTCAGAGAGGAGGTGGCGAGGCTGAGGAGCATTCAAGACAGTGAGAAGTACATTGATGAGATGCTTCTTGCAGCAACCAAGCTCTCCAGCAGAGGAGATGATGGGTGCCAACAGAATGTCGATGGTTGGACACAAGTCACCAGGGCCTGCAAAATCACCAATCCAACTTCTCCAGCCCTTGAACTGAAGAACCATTATGCAGCCCTGGAAGTGGAGGAGGTGAAAGCATCCCTGGAAAGGGAAGAACCAGAGCTCAAGTACCCCAAAGTTGCAGAATCAGTAACCACAAGGAAACGAAGGGTAGTGGTGGATGGAGACTCTCTTCTGAGGGGTACTGAGGCGTCCATCTGCCGACCAGACTTGATGTCCAGAGAGGTATGCTGTCTGCCTGGTGCCAAAATCCAAGATGTTACGGAGAGTTTGCCGAGACTCATCAAGCACACTGATTACCCAATGTTGCTAATCCATGTTGGAACAAATGAAACTGCCAGGTATACCTCAGAACGTATCAAAAGTGACTTCATGGCTCTGGGACAGAGGGTGAAGCAGTTAGGTGCACAGGTGGTGTTCTCTTCAATCCTCCCTGTTGAGGGTAAAGGCCAAGGCAGAGAGGCTCGCATCCTGGAGATGAATGCATGGCTGCGTGGATGGTGTCATCGAGAGCGTTTTGGTTTCCTAGACCATGGGATGCTGTTCCAAGGGTTGCAGAGCAGAGATGGCATCCATCTGTCCAAGAAAGGTCAACGCGTCTTCAGTAGTAGACTGGCTAATCTACTGAAGAGGGCTTTAAACTAGATTTGTTGGGGATGGGTGAAGAAAGCCCCCAGGTAAGTGAAAGCCCCCAGGTAGGTGATACATTAAATACCTTTATGGAAATGGGTAACAGGGGTAACATATGGAAAGCAGTGTGTATAAATGCACTTAGCATGGGAAATAAGATCCCTGATGTTGAAGCTTTGGTGGGAGTGGCTGACTTGGATTTCATGGCAGTTACAGAAACATGGTTCACAGAAAACCATGATTGGGATGTAACTATACCTGGCTATACTTTATTCAGAAAGGACAGGGTAGGAAGTAGGGGAGGAGAAGTGGCACTATATGTAAAAACTACTATTAAAGCTTTGGCATTACAGAGCTTAAAAGGGAGAGGGGAGGCATTGTGGGTTAAACTAGAAAGAGGGAAAGAGAAATCTATTTACATTGGTGTGATATACAGACCTCCCTCACAAGAGGAAGAGGTGGACAGAGAGTTAATTGAAGACATGTGCAGCATTGCTAGGAAAGGGGAAGTGCTACTGATAGGAGATTTCAATATGCCAGATGTTGATTGGCACATTCCTGCTGCAGTATCATCTAGAAGTAAGGAGATCCTGGATTCTCTACAGGGAGAGCTATTCAGGCAATTGGTAACAGACCCCACATGTGAAGGGGCCATACTGGACTTGGTGCTTACCAATGGTGAAAGTGTTTCTGATGTTGTAGTGGGAGATCATTTTGCATCCAGTGATCACCAGATGGTGTGGTTCAGTATTAGGACTAGGGCTATTAGAATCCATTCAAAGGTGAGGATCTTAGACTTTAGGAAGACTAACTTTGCAAAGATGGGCCAATACCTCAGGGAGTCGTTAGTTGGATGGGAACAGCTGAGGGATGTAGAAAAACAGTGGGAAAAACTGAAAGGGGATATTTTAAGGGCAACCAACCTTTTTGTTAAAATGGTAAATAAAGGTAAAAGGAAAAGGAGACTGCTATGGTTTTCGAAAGAAGTAGCTGAAAAAGTGAAGAAAAAGAGGGAGGCCTTCATGAAATACAAGAGATCACAGAGAGAGGAAGACAGGCATCTGTATTTGGAAAAACTTAGAGAAGCTAGCAAAGTAGTCAAGAAGGCAAAGATTCAAAAGGAGGAGGAAATAGCCAATGCAATAAAATGGGGGAATAAGACATTTTTCAGATATATTAGTGAGAAGAGGAAGGGCAAGAGTGGTATTGTCAAACTCAAGGGTGCAGGGGAGGAATATGTAGAAGCTGATAAGGATAAAGCATAATTGCTTAACAAATATTTCTGTTCTGTGTTCACAGATGAAGAACCAGGAGCAGGACCTCAGAAAACACCCACAAATAGGAACAGAAGCAAAGGACATCTTGAACAATTTTCAAAAGACTGTGTTCGTGAGAAACTATCTCAACTTAAAGTAGACAAAGTGATGGGACCGGATGGGATACACCCGAGAATACTGAGGGAACTTGGGGACGTTCTAGCAGCTCCACTGACTGACCTTTTCAATGTCTCATTGGAGTCGGGAGTGGTGCCAAAGGACTGGAGAGAGGCTCATGTGGTGCCTTTACACAAAAGCGGAAGTAAGGATGTGGTTGAAAACTACAGGCCGGTTAGTTTAACTTCGGTGGTGAGTAAATTATTGGAAACACTGCTGAAAGAGAAAATAGTGAGGTTTCTGGAGTCCAGCGGATTACAGGATCCGAGGCAGCATGGATTCACCAGAGGCAGCTCTTGTCAGACAAATCTGATTGATTTCTTTGACTGGGTGACCAGGGAGTTGGACCGAGGGAGAGCCCTAGATGTGGTGTATTTAGATTTCAGTAAAGCCTTTGACACTGTTCCTCACAGGCGACTTATAAACAAACTGAGCACCCTAGGGATGGACCCTAAAGTTATTGCTTGGGTTAGAAATTGGTTGGGTGGGAGGCGACAAAGAGTACAAGTAAATGGAGCTCACTCTGAGGAGAAAGATGTTATCAGTGGTGTGCCCCAGGGATCTGTCCTTGGTCCGATTCTTTTTAACATCTTTGTTAGTGATATAGCAGAAGGGCTTTCAGGTAAGGTTTGCCTCTTTGCGGATGATACCAAAATCTGCAATAGAGTAGACACCCAGGAAGGGGTAGATAACATGAGGAGGGATCTAGCTAAGTTTGAAGAATGGTCTAGAACAGGGGTCTCAAACTCAAATTGCTTTGAGGGCCAAATGAGGCCTTGTAGAGTAACCCGGGGGCCGCACAAGACGCAGGCATCATTTGCATAAGGGCATCATTTGCATAAATATTTGCATAATGTTACCATACACTAGCTTTTAGTAAACATGCCTCTTAATGAGTGTATGGATAAAGAAAGACTAAAAGATTTCGACATTACTATAAACCAGTGCCAACCGCCAGGCACATTAGGAACTACTAGAAACACTGCTCATTTAGAACCCATAGCAAACCTGCCGTGTCCTAACAGCACTACCAGGACTCACAAAGCACCATACCCTAACTATCAAAAGGCAACACTGCAAATATTAAATCAACACATTTCAGAGAATAACAATACATGACCTACTCGGGAAAGAGAACAAGTGGCAATGTCAAATAGGAATTACATAAACAGAATACCTCAGCTCAGTTACACATGCAGAACATACACCATCACCAAACAAGGAATCACAATTTAGAAACAGGAAGACAATTAAACTGGGAACCCCAAAAGCCAAACTTAGAATGTACAACACTGTAGAAATAAAACTATACATTGATTTCCTCTTGTATTAAATAAAGTGCAGACGTTAAAGATGCACATTTCCAAGAGCTGACATATTTCAGTTAATAAATTCAAAATAAAGAGATATTTTTCTACCTTTTGTGCATTTTTTTTTCAGTTGCAATTGTTCCAGTCACTTTCTTCTGGTTTCTTTGTGTCTTCTGCTAACTCTCCATCGTCTGCTGTCCATTTGTCCTTTCTTCTTTCCTATTTTTTTCCCATTCTCTCTACATCTGCTTTAACATACTAATCATTCTCCTTTTGCTCTTTCCTCATTCCTATTTCATCCACTCAAATTTTACCCCTCCATCCTCAATCCCCACTTACTCTCCCAATACCCGGCCAATTGTAGATTTTTCTTCCCTCCCACACAAAATATATTTCCCCTCTCCCAGCCCCATCCCATTCTAATCGTCCCCCAACATCAACTCCCTTCTAGCTCCTGCCCCACCCAGCATCCGCTCCCTTCTAGTCCCCGCATCATCAGCCCATTTCCAGTCCTAGCTCCCTCCCCTCACAGCCCATTTCCTTTCCAAGCCCCCTTCCACTCAGCCCATTACCATTCCAAGACCCTGTCCCCATCAGCTATTTGCAGTTCAAGCTCCCCCTTCTACTCGGCCCATTTCCAGTCATAGCACCCCCCCCCCAGTCCATTACCAGTTCTAGCCCCCCCCCCATAGCCCATTATCGGTCCTAAGCCCCCCAACAGCCCACTTCCAGGCCTAACCCTTCCATCGCCCCATCTTCATTCTTAGCCCCCCCATAACCCCATTTTCAGTCTTAGCCCCCCAATCAGACCACCTCCAGTCCTAACCCCCATCTGTCCATTACCAGTCCTACCCCCCCAGCAGCCCACATCAAGTCCTGCTCCCCCCCCCAGCAGCCCACATCAAGTCCTGCTCCCCCCCCCCAGCAGCCCACATCAAGTCCTGCTCCCCCCCCCAGCAGCCCACATCAAGTCCTGCTCCCCCCCCAGCAGCCCACACCAAGTCCTGCTCCCCCCCCCCCAGCCCAAATAAAGTCCTGCTCCCCCCCCCGCAGCCCACAACAATTCCTGCTCCACCCCCCCAGCAGCCCACATCAAGTCCTGCTCCCCCCCCCCCCCGGGAAAATTAAACTTTAGAAAAAAGCTGCCTGCTGCCGCCGCGCGGTAGCAGCAATATCGCAAGTCCCGCGGCCCCCTCCTCCCCTCCCGGCAGATCCCTTCCTGCTTGCCTGCCTGCCTGCTTGTGAGTTATTCTCTGCTTCGGCTTTCAGAGCCGCGAACTCCCTTCGCGGCTCTGAAAGCCGAAGCAGAGAAGAACTCACAAGCAGGAAGGGATCTGCCGGGAGGGGGGGGGGGCCGCGGGACTTGCGATATTGCTGCTACCGCTGCGGCAGCAGTCAGCTTTTTTCTATAGTTTAATTTTCCCGCGGCAGCAGCAGCAGAAGCCGGTTTTTTCCTTTCCTGTGCATCGCGGGCCGCGTGTTTGAGACCCCTGGTCTAGAATTTGGCAGCTGGGATTTAATGTTAAAAAATGTAAGGTCATGCATTTTGGCTGCAGCAATCCAAGGGAGCAATATAGTATAGGGGGTGAAGTACTTTTGTCCACTAAAGAAGAGTGGGACCTAGGCGTGGTTGTGTTTGATGATCTTAAAGTAGCTAAACAGGTAGAAAAGGTGATGGCAAAAGCTAGAAGGATGCGTGGGTGCATACGGAGAGGAATGGCTAGCAGAAAAAAGGAGATGATAATGCCTCTGTATAAGTCTTTGGTGCGATCTCATTTGGAGTATAGTGTGCAATTCTGTAGACCGCACCTTCAAAAGGATGTGAACAGGATGGAGTCGGTGCAGAGGGTGGCTACTAAAATGATTAGTGGTCTTCATTATAAAGCATATGAGGACAGACTGAAGGATCTTAATATGTACACCTTAGAGGAAAGGCGGGATAGAGGTGATATGATTGAGATGTTTAAATACCTCCGTGGCATAAATGTTCAGGGAGAGAGCCTCTTTCAATTGAAAGCAAGTTCTGCTATGAGGGGACATGGGATGAGGGTGAAGGGAGATAGATTCAGGAGTGATATGCGGAAATATTTCTTTACGGAAAGAGTAGTGGATCTGTGGAATAGTCTCCCAGAGGAGGTGGTAGAGATGAGGACAGTAACTGAATTCAAAAAAGCATGGGACAAACACAGAGGATCTCTAAAGGTAAAAAGGGGACTGTTGTAGTTGTTATGGAAGGACAGACTAGATAGGCCATGTGGTCTTTTTCTGTCATCATGTTTCTATGATGTCCCTCACTGATCCACATGACTGCTGCCTCCACTACCTTGGGCCGGACCACTTCGACTCGGACTGCGAACTTTGCAGGGCCATGACCCATCAAGAACTGTCAGCTGCAACAGGAACAGTTCCTTCACAAGTCTGACTCTGCCCTGGAGTCTCCGGCAACACTGTGCTTCAGGGTCCCCTCCAGTATCTCAGCGCCCCATGATGCCCGGGCTATCTCGGAGTCCCACAGTCATGGTTCCTCCAAGAAGAAATCCCCGGAGGTGGAACGTAAGAAGTCAAAACCCTCGAAGACCACCTCCAGAGGATGGATCCGGGAAGATGGGAAAATCCCATTCCAGGCCCCACAGTCCCCGTCTTGAGTCTGAGGAGTTTGAGTGGGAGTGGCCTCACGTTGCCCCAGAAAGAGTCATTCGCATCCAGTGACCAGACTTGCACACTCAAGCCAATCCTTGTTGAGGACTCCCCCTCGAGAGAGCCGATGCTTGGTCTAAAATCCACAGTGCCCACATCAAAGGCTGCAGAGCCAACTGGCATGGAGACTAGGATGCTGGTCTTGGAGTGCAGTATCTCTGCTCTCCTGGCCTAACAGCAGGCATTCATGTTCAGTTCCTCCAGTTTATCAACCCTGATGACAGGACCCTTGACATCGAGCCGATCCTCGAGTGCCACTGACCTCGAGAGAGCCATTGGCATCAGATGAGGTCCCAGTCCTGTTCCTCAGGATGCCGGTGCTCTTCGATAAGTGCACACTGCTTGGACCGCAGGTCCTCCAGAGGGCATGGGCCTTTGGCCTCGGGCCTCGACTGCAGAAATTGTGGGGCCTCTGACTCATCCTCAGACCGAGTCAGATTTGGGAGATCAAGGATGAGGAGTCCCCAGACACTCTGTGGCACCAAGACGTGCCCTCAGACCCGTCTCCCCTAGTGTCCTGGCGCCGTTCCATGCCCAAGGACATAGCCTTCCTTGACTTTGTGCGGGACATGGCTAAGGTGCTTGCCTTCAAGCAGAGGAGGATCCTCGTGCGAAGGAAATAAAGATCCTCCAGTATGAAGCCCTTCCGAAAGAAGCCCTCATGGTGCCTGTCTCTCTGATCCTCAAGCGTCTCCTTCTCCGTATGTGGGAGACACTGGTGTCAGTGCCCATTGTAAGCAAGCGACTCGACTCCATGTACCAAGTCCGCTGAAGCCCAACTTCCCCTTAGCTCAATAGTCGTTGAGTATGCCATGCACAGACTCAAGAGCCAAAGGACCCATTCCTTAGTGCCTCTCTGGCAGGGAGGTCCAGATCCTCGATTCCTTTGGCTGAAAGGCCTTCCAGGACTCGATGCTTACGTGCCAAGTCCAATTCTATTAATTGTATGTTGGCATGTACCTCAAAGATCTGGTGAGGGAGCTCGCTGGTTTCTTGGCAGACCTCGATAGGGAAACTCTCCAGCAGTTCAAGTCTCTGGCCTCTGCAGTCAAGGAGTGCTCAAAGTTTTTATGCTGAGCAACGTATGACAGCTTCGAGTATTCAGCCAAAGTAGCTGCTATGAGCATCTGGGCCCAACGTCAGGCATATTTGCAGTCATCTGATCTCGAGCAATGGGCTCAGGACAAACTCATCAATGTCACCGGTATTGGAGAAAATCTCTTTGGGAAACCCATGGCAGACAAAGCTGCAGAAATAGAGACTGAGTTCCTGACCAGGACCAGACTCTCTAAAAAGACCTCGGTGCATTCCCATAAGACCCAGAGGAAGAAGCCCTCCTTCCCAAGGAAAAAAGGAGGTTTTGGCAATGCTTCACAATTCCAAACCACCTCAGCCTCGCAGCAAGGCCAGCAGCACAAGGGGCAAGGGCAGAGTCCCACCAAATAAAAGACTCCCACGTCCCAGGTGCTGGCCCCGACTTGGCCTGGCAGGAGCTTTTGAATCCTTGGGCATGACCTCTCCCCCAGCTCACAGTGGGTTGTCTGGCCCGGTTTTCCCACAGGTGGCCCACATCACCACCAATTCCTGGGTACTGCAAGTGGTCAAGGAGGGCTACCTCACCTACAGCAGATACCACCCTCTTACTTTCCGGGGGAGCCCGTAAGGCCTCTCCTTCATCAGACTCTACTTCTCACTAAACTCGCAGGCCTCCTCAAGGACAAGGCGGTGGAGCCATTCCCCAAACATCTCTGGGGCATTGGCTTCTACTCCAGGTACTTCCTCATTCCCAAGTGAACAGGGGGCCTCAGGCCCATCCTGGACCTGTGCGAACTGAACAGATTTCTGGTAAGGGAGAAGTTCAAGATGGCTCTCCCTTGGAACACTGCTGCCATACCTCCAGCAGGGAGACTGACTATGCTCCTGAGACCTGAAGGATGCTTATACGTACATCCTGATTCATCCCAGCCACCGGAAATACCTCTGCTTCATGGTGGGAGGAGGTCACTACCAATACTGGGTGTTACCCTTCAGGCTGGCTTCATCGCCAAGGATCTTCACCAAGTGCCACCTTCGTCTCCAAGGGGCCTTTGTCTTTCCCTACCTGGACGACTCTCTCATAAGGTGAGGCACAGCTGCAGAGATGCACTATCCATGCCCTGCAGCACCATCATCAACTATCCAAAGTCACACCTTGCCCCGACTCAGTGCCTAGAGTTCATAGGTGCTCAACTAGACACTCTCCAGGTCAAGGCCTTCCTCCCTCAGGAGAGGGCAAAATGCCTCTGGGGGCTAGCCACAGAGATACAGCACCACTGGTTTCTACTCACCCATCTTCTCCTCTGGCTGCTGGGCCACATGGCCTCCATAGTCCACGTGACCCCATATGCCCACCTGCATAGGAGGGTGGCCTAGTGGTGTCTCCACTCTCAGTGGACACAAGCCACGAGCGGGCTTTGGGACAGGGTGAGAGTGACCTGCCAGCTGGGCAGACTCCCTCAACTGGTGGCAGATTACCCACCACCTTCAGGCCAGAATGTCCTTCCAGGTACCCGCTCCCCAGTTGGTCCTTACCACGGATGCCTCCTTGCTGGGCTGGAGAGCTCATTGTGAGCACTGTTCCCTCTAAGCTGTGCGCGTGTGCGCGCGCACACACCTCGCCGAGTGAGCGCACATACTTTACAACAGAGCGCACAAAAATTACGGTTCTGATTCTGATAGAAAACAACACAGACGTCTTAAAATTTAAAAGTTGTTGTGTATTTACGGTTTTCACAAGTTCTACAATATTTTCTAGTGCAAGCAATGTGGTGTACGTACTGTATTCTGACGTGTAGTCAAATTTTAAAGTATATAACTCCGAGTGTCGTTATGTGGCGCACAAAAATTTAACCTTCCTTCAAAAGTTGCACAGCTGATATTTTGTGCGCACACAGCCTACAGAAAATTAGAGGGAATATTGATTGTGAGGACCTCCGCACACAAGACAGCTGGTCCCAAATGGAATCCCAGCTGCAGATCAACTTTCTTGAGCTCCGGGCGCTATTCCTGGCTCTCTCAGCCTTTCGCCACCGGCTGCAGCACCAGTCTATGTTGGTCCAGACCAACAACCAAGTTGCAATTTCTATGTCAAACAAGCAGGGGGGCTCCATACTTTGGATTGTAAAAGGACTCTGTCCTCCTATCTGCAACGGACTCGGGGCTGCTGCAAAGCACCTCAGCTTTCTGTATCCTATGTCCCCAGTCGACTGGGGCTCCAAATGACTAAGGGAACTCTGTCCACTTGGGTGGCAGACTGCATTGCCCTCTCCTGTGAGCAGGCTGGGATCTCACTAGACCAGCGGGTCACGATGCACCTTGTCAGAGCCATGACCACTTCTGTTGCAAATCTGCGTTCTGTACCTGTGACAGAAATCTTCTGGGCCGTCACCTGTTCTTTGATTCATGCTTTCTCAGCTCACTACTGCCTGGAGAGGGAGACCCCATGGGACAGCACCTTCGGCCAGGCCGTACTCCATAATCTCTTTGGGGTGTAGGCAACTCCTGCCCTCTGACCCTTCTGTGTTCAGGCTACCGGAGTACTGGTTCCCTGTCATCCTTGCGAAAGTCTCTCAGGATTCAACTGCTGTAGCTCACAACTCAGGTGAGTTGTGAGCTGCAGCACTGGTACTGAGTCGGGGAAAGGTTACAGATCACCATAGCGGTTTTTACAGGTTCTTGGTAGCCTGTAGCTGGGGAATCCCATATGTGAGGACTGACTTCCTGTTTGTTCCTGGAGAAAATGTAGTTACTCACCTGTAACAGGTGTTCTCCGGAGACGGCAGGAATCAGTCCTCACAACCCTCCCTCTTCCCCTTGGAGTTGCTTCTTTATCGCATTTTACTTTTGTTGTCTTAGCTATATCATTAGACGGAGGCAAGATGGCATCCTTGGGCAGGAAGGGACCACCCATGCATGGTACATCTCCCAAAGGCTTTCTTTGAAAACTGGGGAGATGCTTCCACACAGCTCCGTCTGTGCCGATGTCACTCATATATGAGGACTGATTCCTGCTGTTCCTGGTGAACACCTGTTACAGGTGAGTAACTACTCTTTCTTTCAGTGTATAATTAGACTTTGGAACTCATTGCCAGCCGATGTGGTAAAAGCAGGTACTGTAGCTAGGTTTAAATAACGTTTGGACAAACTCCTGGAGAAAAAGTCCATGAACAGTTATTAAGGTATACTGAGAGAGAACAAATACTTATCTCTGGGAATAAGTAGGATGGAACTAGCTACTTTTGGGATTTGTCAGGCACTTGTGACCTGGATTGGCCACTGTTGGAAAAAGGATACTTGGCTCGATGGACCTTTTGTCTAACCCAGTATGGCAGATTTTTTGCTCTAATGAGATTCTGGATGAATATTTTTGAGGAGTAATCTTTTTATTCTAAGCATTAATATCTTATAATTAACATATTGAATGACAGCAGATAAAGACCAGCATGGTCCATCTATCCTGCGCAGTGAGGTGGCTTGGCTTGTAGAGTTGCACCTGTCACTCTGCAGGTTATTCACCTCTATATCTTTTCTTAAGATTGTACCTGCCAGTCCAGGCAGGATTACTCTATTTGCTTTGATTCTATCCTCCTGCTGTGTAGTAATTCTCTGTGTCTGTACCATGCTTTTTTGAATTCCATCACTGTTTTTCCTCCCACCACCTCCTTCAGGTAGGCTTTCTAGGCATCTGCCACCCTTTCCATAAAAAGTGTTTCCTGATATTGCTTTTAAGTTTACCTCCTGGTAGCTTCATTTCATGTCCTGTAATTCTACAGCTTCCCCATCTTTGAAAAAGGTTTGTTTGTTCATTAAGAACACAAGATAGGCCATACTGGATCAGACCAAGGTCCATCAAGCCCAGTATCCTGTTTCCAATAGTGGCCAATCTAGATCACAAGTACCGAGCAGTTTCCCCAAAAGACGCATCTTGCACAATGCTTGTATTGGGTCAAGCAATGGATATCCTGGGTCCCCTTTCATAATGGTTTACAGACCTTTCCTTCAGGAACTTGTCCAAATCTTTATTTTAAACCCGGCTACACTAACAGCTTTTACTACATCCTCTGTTAACAAATTCTAGATTTTGATTCTTCCATCCCCTTTACCATTTTGGTGGTTCTTCTCTGTGTCTTTTCTAATAACGCTATATCCTTTTTAAGATATGGTGACCAGAATTGCACACACTATTCAAGGAGAGGTTGCACCATGGAACAATACAGAGGCATTATAATATCCAATGTTTTATTCTCCATTCCTTTCCTTATGATACCTAGCATTCTCTTGGCCACCGCTGTCCTCTGGGTGGAGGGTTTCAACATGTTATCCACGATGATGCCTAAATCTTTTTCCTGGGTGGTGGTTCCTAATGTGGAACCTTGCATCGTGTAACCATAGTTTGGGTTGTTCTTTCCTAGGTGCATAACTTTGCACTTGTCCACATTAAATTTCATCTGACATTTGGATGTCCAGTCTTCCAATTTCTCTTGCAATTTTCCACAATCCTCATGGGTTTTAAATCTTTGAATAATTTTGTGTCATCTGCAAATTTGATTACCTCATTCATTATTCCTATTTCAAGGCCATTTATGAATATGTTAAAAAGCAGTGGGCCCAGCACAGGTCCCTGGGCTACTCCACTATTCACCTTTCTCCATTGGGAAAATTGGTCATTTAGCCTTACCCTCTGCCTTCTATATTTTAATCAGTTCCTGATCCACAATAGTACACTGCCTCCTATCCCATGACTTTTTAATTTTGCCAAAAGCCACTTATGAGGGACCCTGTCAAAGGCTTTCTGAAAATCCAGATACTCTATATCAACCGATTCACCATTGTCTACCTTTTTATTCACACCTTCAAAAAACAGATCAGTAAGACATGACCTTCCTTGGCTAAAGCCATGTTGGCTGTCTCCCATTAAGCCATGACTACTATCTACATGTTCAATAATTTTGTTCTTTATAATGGTTTCTACCATTTTTCCCAGTACTGATAAGTTGTGATTCATATTCAATGGAAATTTACAATGCAGTTATTGGTAGGAATCCATGGTGCTGCTATCTGGTACATTGATTGATTGTATTGATTATATGGTCTATTTACGTTGGGTATGTAATTGAGTCTGTATGGTTTGACCCATAGTGTTATGTGGCAAATGATCCAACAGCTGTGAGTTGTAATTTGCCGTTACCTTCCTCTTGCCTTTTCTATTCCTTTGTCTATCACTGTGTCTCTTATTCTGTCCTATCTTATAAATGGCGTTCTTTTCATATTTTCTGTAACATTAATATTGTATTGTAAACTGCTCTGATTCTTTGGCCTGAGCGGTATATCAAATTTAATAATAAACATAAACATAGGGTCCTTTAAGCTGTATCATAGGCCTCCAGACCTACCTAACTGCATCATTGGATCCAAATACGCAAAAAGTACTGAAATATTAAAGTCCAGAATCTGTCTCCATCATTAAACTTGGACAAGCGTTCTGACAACTAAAAGAAATGAGTAAGACTCCACCAGCATATATAGGGAAAAAAGTAACAGAATTTGCAAAACGAGAGAAAAAATTCTTCAAAGAATTATATCAACAAACAAAGAAAAACAAATGCACAAATACAGTGGGAAATATAATGTATTACTCCATAAACGTTTTGTTGATCAAGAATGGACACATGAATGGTTAAAGAGAGGTGAACAGAAACAGAAGGATGTGAGGTTGATGGTTGCAGTGCAAGATGGCGCTTATGGATGAGATGGTTTCAGTGAACATTGAAAAAACTGGCAAAAAAGACATGTTGATGCTGTGGGAAAGAGCTGCAAACTGTGACTCACCTCATAGCTGGCTGTGATGTTCTGCATGAAGAAAATGTCTATACAGAAAGGCACAATGAATTAGTACGACTTATCCATTGGAAGCTCTGTAAGCACTTTAACATCACTGTGCCTGAAAAGCACTGGGATCATGACCTTAAAAGAATAACAGAGAATGAAGAGGTTATGATACCTAGGACCCTCCCATTCTGACTGATAAAAAGCTGGATGTGAGGAAGCTGGATAATAATGGTAAAGGAGAAAACCAAAACGGTATTGATTATAGAGGTGTCTGTTCCAAGCTACTACTCTGTGAATCGTGTTGAAAAGGAGAAAATCTTTAAGGACCAAGAAATGCAGTCTGAGACCAAGAAAATGTGGCAGAAAGATACCAAGTTATTTCCCATTGTGTTGGGTGCCACAGGCTTAATTAAGAGGCATTCTCTGGGAACATCCCCAGAAGCATCCCCCCTGTTAGCAGTAAATTTGAGAGACAGATCATACTCCACATACCCTGGCTTAGAAGTGATATGTGCAAAACTCGCCCATTTGGAGAAACTGCCCCCAAAGATTTATTGCACTGTGGAGAAAATTGCTTTTTGGGGTGTTTTGCTTTGGGTGATACCGCCTATTGAGAAGGGTCTGTCTCCCTGTGTGCATCTGTCTGTGCATGTACAAACAGATGCATACCAAGGAGAGTAAGTGGTTGCCAGGCTCACAAGAAGAGGCAGCTGACCATTGTGGTACAGGTGGGGAATGGCTGGTGAGGTTCTCAGGCCTGCTGCCATAAGAAGAGGTGCTTGACCATGGCAATGCAGGAGGGGACGTGCTGATATTGGTGACCCCTATAAAAGGCATGGAAAGGTTAAGCGTTCCCAGCCCCAACCATGACCTTGTCCTCCCAACTCCAAGTCAAACTGACTAGCAGCACTGCTATTTACTCTGCCTATGAGTACGATTCTCAGTCAGGGCAAAACAGTGTTCTAGCCCCTCATACAGTATCTCACCACCACCTCTTGCTGCTGCAGCTTCCTAGGAACTGTGGCAAGAAAAAGCAGACACTGAGCCAGCATAATCCCCTCTACCACCCAACTTCCCCTCCTGTGTCCCTTTACACCATAATAATCCCTTCCCTCCCCTCTCCCAATCCAGAAGTTGCTGTTTTCTTCTTCCCGCCCTCCCTCTCCTGCTGCCACCTCCGCTAACCCCATCCAGCATCTCCCTGTCACTTCCACCACTGCTGCAGCTTCCTGATACCTGCAGCAGCAGTGTAAAAAAACAAAAAAAACTAAAGAAAAGGCACAGGGCTGCTGATGGCTCTGCTAGTAGTGCCCCTTCTATGTAGGCTTTTCCTCTTGAATCCCAAAGTCAGTCACTTTGACACCACCTTCTCTGGCAATGGATTCCACAGCTTAATTATATGCTGTGTGTTTACTATGATTTGTTTTCAACCTTCTGGTCATTAGTTTCATGGGGTATCCTCTTCTTTTTGTGTTATTCAAAAGGTGAAACTACCGTTCATCATGTAACCATTCCATTCCATTCATGATTTTATAAATGTGCATCTTATCCCCTTCTAATAATCTTTTCTCCAAGCTGAAGACTGCTAACCTGATAATCTTTCTTAGAGGATGGAAAACCTCCCTTATGATCATTTTTGATGCTTCTCTGTGAGATGCTCAATCCTTTTTTGAGATGGTGTGACAAGAACCACGCCCATTCCTCAAGGTGCAGTCTTTGTGTAAATCTCTCTAGGGCAATTTCGCCAAATGGGTTAGTTTTGCGCATCAACCACCACAAACAGGGCAAATCACGGTGACAAATTAAACTATACCCTCAAAAGAAAATCACCCAAAAAGATTTTTTAAAAGTTGTCAGTCTTTTTTTTTCATTATATTGTTGTATATTCATAACTAAAAAAGGGGAAGAAACCTCAGATTTGTTCCTCCTTTTAAACATAAGCCAGTTTTAGTTTAGCTTCGGGAACGTTTCCTCATAGGTAAAAAAACAAACAAACCCTTGTTAATTCATTATTACTTTATCTAAAAAGAGTGTTAATATATTTGAAATGTTCAAAATATACATATCATCTCATTTGAAAATGTCTTCCACTTATCTTAAAAGAATCTTCCAGCCAACATTTTCACACTCGATGTGGCCGCGTTTTGCAAAGAAACTGCATCAGAAGTGTGCCGACAAACCTTTAGAGGCTGCAGATAAAACTAATATGGTTAATTGAAATTAATATGTTTTAGCATCTTTGCTCAGTGTTCATTCTTCTTCTTGTAAATTACACTGAGCCACTGTGCTTAGGACCATAGCAGTATATAAGTCTACATTAGATTAGACTAGATTAGATATTCAGTTGTGGTCAACATTATTGGCACCCTTGCAGTTCAACCCCTTAATATCCAATTCTCCTTAAAAAAAAAAGTGGCCAGTAAAATGGCTTTGGACTATTTATACACACATAGTTGACACACAAAAGAATCAAATAAAACAAGACCAATTAAAAAAGGAAATAGTATAAAAACTGGGACATTGCCAGGACATGATTATTGGATGAAACCAAAATCAAAAAACCACCAGGGCATAAATGAACACTGTAGCCCAAATCTTAAAGAATCCACAAATGTACAGGCTACATTCCACAAAAAACCAAACCAATTTCCAAAAATAATTTTTTGTCAGACCAAGAACCTCAGGCAAGGAACCCTTAACTGAAGGTTTGCGTCCTTTTATTCAAGAAGCAGTAACATTTAAGCTGCTACACAGAAATTTTGATTGAAGAAGTACTTAACTGAACCACTGCGCTTACGACACAGTCCGTTCCTTGCCTGAGGTTCATGGTCTGACAAAAAATTATTTTTGGAAATTGTTTTTTTTTTTTTTTTTTTTGTGGAATGGAGCCTGTACTTTTGTGGATTCTTTAGGACATGATTATTGGCACCCCTATAAACAATTCAAATCAGTTTGAACAGAAGAACCACATTCCCATTGCATAAAATTACACATCTGTGATCAATTCTCAGTACTCACATGACTTGAATCAACCAATGAATGATGGCTCTAATGTTTAAAATGGCTACATTCACTCCCTGTTCCATTTTCACAATGGTGAAGACAAGAGAGCTGCCTGAGACCATCAGAAAAGCCATTATCAAACTTCAAAGGGGTACAAGGCCATCTCCAAAGACTTTGTGATTCCTGTGTCTACAGTTTGCAATGTTATTAAGAAGTTTTCTGCTCATGGAATTGTCAAGAACCTCCCAGGACATGGTGGGAAGGGGAAAATTAATCCAAGAAATCTTAGGCTAGTGCAAACTGTTGGAAAAGCACCACGTACAACATCCAAAGAGCTTAAGGCTGACCTGGAGCAATCTGGAGTTGTGGTTTCAACCCGCACCATATGCTGTGCATTAAACAAAGAACGACTTCAACTACAGTTCTTCTGGGAAAATGTTTTGCGAACAGATAAAACCAAACTTGAGTTTTTTGGCAATGTAGACTAGCGATGCATTTACAGGTGAAGAAATGAAGCTTATAAAGAAAAAAATGTCGTCCTTACAGTTAAATATGGTGGAGGTTCCATAATATTGTGGGGCTGTTTTGCTGCCTCAGGAACTGGAGGCTGGAAAATATTAAAGGAATCATGAAGTCAAAGGTCTATCAAGGTATTTTGGAGCAAAGTCTGCTACTTAGGGGCTTGTTTACAAAGCCGCGGTAGTGGTTTGCGATCGCGATCGCGGCCGCGGCCCCATTGAAATCAATGGGGCCGCGGCTCCGATTACGATCGCAAACCGCTACCGCGGCTTTGTAAACAAGCCCCTTAGTGTCAGAAAGCTAGGACTGGATCGAAGGTCATGGGTCCTCCAGTAGGACAATGACCCAAAGCATACATCCAAAAGTACAAAAGAATGGCTAAAAAGGCAAAACCTGGACTGTCTTTTTTAAACTGGCCAGCAATGAGCCCTGATCTCAGTCCAATTGAGAACTTTGGGAAAGAGCTGAAATCTGCCATTGATAAAAGGAATCCTGGAAATATTCATGAGCTGGAACCACTCGCAGATGAAGAGCGGTAGAAACTATCAGCAGACAGATGTATAAAACTTACAGATGGCTTCAAGAAATGTTTGGAGGCTGTCATTACTGCCAAGGGTTGTGCAACCAGTGATTAGTGAAGGGTACCATTAATCTTGTCCAGGTCATATTTTGTGTTTTTTTTTTTAAAGAAATGACTATATCTGAGTTGCGTAGATGTGGGTTTTTTTTTATGAAAGATTTCTAATTATTCCTCAAGATATTGCAAACAACCTACCTAAAATGCAAGGGTGCCAATATTGTTGACCACAACTGTAATCTATAATGAATATGCATTACTTTATTCACTTTATTCTTTTATACTGAAAAAGTGCCTCATCAAACGTCTCAAAAACAATTGCTGGATATCTTCTTATTAAAATATTCCATAACTCCAAAAATTGCTCTTGTGGTATATTAGCAAACTGAATTTCATAAGGCAAAAAGAGACATGACTTGCAAATACTAGCAGTGCTGTAGTGCAGATAAACTTAACAAGTTGTCACATAAAGATAGCAAAGAGCTGTAAGTCACAACGCTAACAAACTGCGAAATCAACAAACGCTGTGAATTACCTCACAGACTTGATTCACTGATTTCTTTCTTCAGTAGAGAGTTGGATACACTGTTGCCTAATAATTTCAAGGTAACAAGTGATTAATTTTCCCAAACGATGCTCACAATACTATTATTCTTAAGCCCATTTATAAGGGATAGCATAATCATAGCGGAACCGGAACTGGTATGATGTCATTCATCATCAATAGTCTCTTTACACACCACATGCCAAAACTTCCTAACTTTATCTACACTTATTCTAAGTGCACACCATTTAAAGGGATAAAAGATTTCATCGGAACAAATAGTTGTCTTTGTGCCACAAACAAAAAACACACTTTCCTCCCCACCTACATATATTCACTTAGTTTATTCTCTGTTTTTTTCAGAATATTATCAGTGAACTAGGCCATGAGGGTGTAAAGTACGCAAAGAAAAAAAATCCATAAACGTTTGCTTCAGGTGGAATCTATTTCAATCTCCTCTAACATAGAAGGGAACATGATCAATCACTATGATCTGCAATGAATTCAAAAGGGATTTTTCTGACCTATGAGGAAAAGTTCCCAAAGCTAAACTAAGACTGGCTTATGTTTAAAAGGAGGAACAACTCTGAGGTCTTTTCCCCTTTTGTAGTTTTGAATATACAACCATATAATAAAAAAGGTTGAAATGTTTTTTGGTAATTTTTTTGAAGGTTAGTTTTGCACATATGGAGTGGAGGAGTGGCCTAGTGGTTGGGGCAAGGTACTTCAGGCTGGAAAGTCAGGGGTTCAAATCCCACTAGAGGACAGCAACCTTGGGCCGGAAGGACTGGGGTTTCTAGTCCCACAGGTGCTCCTTGTGGTCTTGGGCAAGCCACTTAACCCTCCATAGCCCATGTTCCCTGTAAAATAGCTATCTCCAAGTTATAATGCCCTGTTCAATGTAATTTCAGTTTGTTCAATGTAAACTGCACTGATGCAGAATAGCACGGTATATAAGAGAATGTAAATAAATAAATTAGGTACTGTCCCAGGCCTCCCAGCCCACACAGGCTCCTCACCAACAACAGCATCGAAAGAAGCCTCAGAAGGCCCAGACAGCTCCTTGGTCCAAATCCAGGGTGGTATTTTGACTGGTTCCATCTGAACATAGCCACTCTTCTGATGACTGCAGTAGGAAACCCACCAGTTGGGAGAAGGCTCACTCTCTTTGCACAAAGGTGGCCCCTCATGGATCCTACAAATCATCCAAAGCAGTTATAAATTTCATTTATTGGAACTGCCACCAAATTAACCCCTGAGGGTGCATCATTTTGACCTGCTGTATCAGGAACTGCTTCAGAGAGAAATCACCGCCCTCTTGTCAGATCTTGCAATTGAGCTCATGCCACCAGAGCAAAGAAGTCAGGGGTCTTGTTCCAGAAACTTCCTGATCCTCAAGGAAATGGAAGGATACAATCCCATCCTAGACCTAAGAGACATGAACTAGTACTTGGTAAGAGAAAAGTTCAGAATGATTTCTCTAGGTACCCTACTTCCTTACCTTCAAAAAAGAAACTGGCTATGCTCCCTGGATCTGACGGATGTTTATACCCACATACTGATACATCCCGCTCACAGGAAGTATCTCAGATTTGTCCTGGGGGAACAATACTTCCAGTGCAGAGTGTTGTTTGACCTGGCTTCAGCACCTCACTTCTTCACAAAATGCCTTGTGGTAGTAACTGCTTACCTTTGGATTCTGGAAGTGTTGTCTTCCTCTATCTGGATGATTGGCTGATCATGACTACCTCTCTGGAAGGGGTTCAAGAATCAACATGATTGACCATTCGGGTGTTGGAACTACTAGGGTTAGTTATAAATTACCCAATGTCCCACCTTCAATCTACCCAGCAGTTGGAGTTCATTGGAGCCCTGCTCGACATGACTCAGGTGAGAGCCTTTCTTCTGCACGGCTGTCTGCACAGGTTGACAGCCCTAGTGTGAGAGACTCAACTGAGTTAGCAAGTGACAGCTCATAAGATGTTGACCATACTAGGCCACATGATTTCTACAGTGAATGTCATACTCTTGGTATGCCTCCAAATGAAGCAGGCTCAATGGACCCAGGCCACGGGTCGACTAGGGGATCATCTGTATGTCACTACCCCTCTTGTTTAGTCATTGCATTGATGAGCAACCATCCACAATCTGCTAAAGGGTCTTCCTTTCCAAATTGCTCCACCCCAAAGAGTTCTGATGACAGACACATCCAAGCTGGGGTAGATAGCTCATCTTGATGACACCCAGGGCAATTGGTCCATCCAAGAAAGTCTCCATCAGATCAACTTCTTGGAACTAAGAGCAGTGACAAATGCACTGAAGGCTTTCCGAGATCGACTGGCCAACCAAATTTTTATGATTCAGATCATCAATTAGGTTGCCATGTTTTATATCAACAAGGATGAATGAATTCGTACCTCCTGTGTGGGAAGCAGTCAGGTTGTAGAAGTTCACCATTACACACGGGATGGAATTGAGAGCTACGGACCTGCCAGGTGAGCAAAACACTCTGGCAGACAGGATGAGTTGAGTCCTCCAGCTGCATGAGTGGACGCTGGCCAGGGGTGTGGTGACTCACATCTTTCAAGAGCAGGGCACCTCCTCAATAATCTGTTTGCCACCCTGCAGAATGCCCAGGTGGATCTGCTCTGATCCAAAGTTAAGATCACACAGCAGACTAGTGTTGGATGCTTTCCTCCTGCACTGTGGGAGGGGGGATCTTATGTATGCTTATCTTCTAATACCTCTCATTGCGAAGACCCTCCTAAAGCTCAAAACAGACAGCAGCACAATGATTCTCATTGCTCTGTACTGGCATAGACAACCTTGGTTTCCCCTCCTGCTGCAACTCTCCAGTCTGGAGATGCTATGGCTTGGCCATGCACCAGATCTGATATCACAGGAGGGCAGGACAATGTTGCATCCCAACATCCGGTCGTTGGCCCTCACAGTGTGGATGGTGAGAGAGTAATGTTGTCCCAGCTCAACCTGCCAGATGGTGTAACCAAAGTTCTTTTGGCCTCCAGGAGGACCTCTATGAGAAAGTGTTAGTCTTGCAAATGGAAGAGGTTTGCTTTCTGGTATGAAGGCCAAGCCCCTAGATCCTTTCATCTTTTACAAACAAAAACTGCTTGAATATCTTCTACACCTCTCAAAGTCTGGACTTAGGTCCAACTCCATTAGGGCCCACTTCAGTGCGATTAGAGCATACCATCAAGGTGTGGAAGGAAAGTCCATGTTGGTACAGCATTTAGTGGTTCACTTTATGCAGGGGTTGCTTTTCTTGAAGCCTCCTTACAAGCCTCCCACAGTGTCTTGAGACCTCAGTGTGGTTCTTGCACAGCTCATGAAAGCTCCTTTTGAATGCTCAATTCTTGTCCTCTGAAATTCTTGCTGGAAGGTATTGTTTCTGGTGGTGGTCACTTCAGCTCATAGAGTGAGTGAGCTTCAGGCCTTAGTGGTTCATCCACCTTCCAACAAATTCCACCATAATAGTGGTTCTTTGTACTCATCCTAAATTCCTTCCAAAAGTGGTATCAGATTTCCACCTTAATCAGTCAATTGTTCTTCCAATATTTTTCCTGAGATCTTATGCCCACAAAGGGGAAGCTGCGTTGCACATGTTGGACTGCAAGTGAGCCTTAGCCTTCTATTTAGAGTGGACAAAAGCCCATAGCAAGTCCATCCAGCTTTTTTTTCCTTTTGATCCCAATAAGCTAGGGGTTGCCATTTCCAAATGCTCTCTTTCAATTTTACTGGCAGACTGCATCCCTTTCACTTATACCCAGGCAGGCCTGAGCCTTGATGGTCATGTCATAGCTCACAATGTCAGAGCTATGGCTGTGTTGGTGGCCAACTTACTCTCGGTTTCCATGGAAAAGATCTGTAGGGCTGCAACATGGTCTTCAGTCCACACATGCACATTACACTACTGCATAGATTGGGATTCCTGACATGACAGCAGCTTTGGCCAATCTGTACTTAGAATTCAACTCCATCCCCCCAGACCCATTCTGTTCTGTCCAGGCTACAACCCCCCCCCCCCCCCCCCAAAAAGGACAGAGAATGACAGCTCTTATACATAGTTGGTCTCTTGACCATTTAGGCCTGTTGCTATGCTGCAGATGAGTTTTGCCCTGCTGGACTTCTTTGTGGCCTCCTTGGTTTATGGTAGCTTGTAGCTTGGAAGTCCCTTATGTGAGGACTCATTCCTGCTTGTCCATGGAGAAAAGGTAGTTACTTAGGTAGCAGCTGTTCTCTGTGGACAGCAGGAACGAGTCCTCGCAACCCTCCCACCTTCCTGATAAGTTGTCTTTGGCTACAGTTATGTTATCAGATTGATTTAAGAGAGTGCTATGATGACAGATGGGAAGGTGTGCAGGTGCGGTGGAGCCTCCCAGAAGCTTCCAATAGAAACGGGGGAGCATTTCCATGTGAGACTCTGTCAGGGACATTGCCCATTCATGAGGACTAATTCCTGCTGTCTACAGAGAACACCTACTACAGGTAAGTAATGATCTTTTCTCTTCCTCCTAACACAAAGGTAACACTGCAGGAAATCATCCAATTCAAGGCAAGGGGAGGACAGGGGCGATATGATGCAGACATTTAAATACTTAAAGGGTATTAATGAAGAAACACACATTTTTCAAAGAAGGGGAAGCTGTAAAACTAGAGGGCATGAAATGAAGCTGCAAGGAGGTAAACTTAGAAGCAATGTCAAGAAATTATTTTTCATTGAAAGAATGGTGGATGCTTGGAATGCCCTCCCAATGAATGTGGTGAGGACAAATACAGTGACGGAATTCAAAATGGCATGGGACAGACACAGTGGATCCCTTTATAACAAAAAGATGAAATCAAAACAAACTTAAATCTTTTGCACTTCAATAAATCGAGGGGCTGACCTGCATGGGGCGTTGGGTACAAATATAAACAAAAGCATTAAGGGGGGCTGACCTGCACAGAGCGGTAGGTTCACTTACTCTAACCCACCTTACTGGGCAGACTAGATGGACTATACTGGTCTTTATGTGCCATCATATACTATGTTACTGTGTAAAGAAGCTACAAAAGAGAAGAAATGCAAGTCCGTCAGCAGTTACACCTAGACTCTTCTGATCCATAGTCAAATGCATTAGCTAATGTGCCACTGGCACTTAGGTTGTAAGCCCTGAAGCAACAGAGAAATGCCTATTGTACCGGACCATAACTCATCTTGAGCTACTACTGAGAAGGTATGAGTGAAAATTCATATTTAAATGGGATGAATAGAATAGAGGACACGGAAATCACTGCCAACCCATACACTTTTATGATTTTCCCATTTCAACCTTAGGCTTCAGGGTCTAGACTCTGCCCTACCATTAGGTGGACTGAGTGTTTGCCTAGGGCAGCAAAATTCCAAGGGTGGTGTCTGTGCAGAAGAGCAGTAGCATCTTTTTGAAATCTATGCTGGGCCTGCCTTCTTCCTTTAGCAGCACTAAACATAAATAGACAGCATATCGAAGATTCAGACACTTTGATGAGGACATATTTATAGAAGAAATCACTCCTAAAATTAATATAAACACAGACAATCTGGACGTATAAATGCAGCAGCCACAGCTCCACATCAGAGACCAACAAAAAGGGAAGGGAAAACAGCACTTCAACACTAAAGAAGATGAAATAAAAACTGAAACATTGAACACAGGTGGAGGAAAGCAAAAGTCACAATAGAAAGAAAACTCTACATGCAGGAACTAAATGAATATCAAAATGCAACAGACATAAGGAAAAGAAAATATCATACAAAACTAATAATGACCTCACTCAATAGACCAAGGGAACTATTCAACATAGTTAAATCACTAGTGCTACTCTCACAGCAAAGAACAGAGCTCAGTCCACTATCTACAGATCAGATGGCTGACCACATGCAAATACGCTTAGCATCTCAAAGCATAACACCAACAACACATCCAAAGATCCACCCTACAAACACCATCTGGAAAAACTTTAACTCAATAACTATGGAACAAATGGAAAAAATTAATAACTAACCTTAACACCACAACATTGCCTCTCGACCCCTGTCCAGTAAGCTGGATAAAAATAACCAGAACATATCTAGTACCAAATAACACAACTTATCACTTACCCAATGATACATGTCACCATTTATTTATTTATTTATTTTTCTTATATACCACGCTATTAAGATCAGTGCGGTTTACATTATAACTGAACAATGCAACAATGTATTACATAACACGATGTGCTTACATAGAACAGGGGTACAATCATAAGTGGAGAACGGGGGAAACTATTTATAAGATATATACACATAAAATTTACATAGAGTTATATACAACTAATACTTAAGCTCTTCATGTGATCATAGCTAGGTCTGGTGGGGACAGGATACAGCCATAGGGGGAGGGGCGGCTAACCGTTTTCATGTTGGGTTAGGGTGTTGGGATAGTCAGAGCAGGGGTGAATGCCTGCGACTTATGTTTTTCAGGACTGGTTTCAGGATAGTAGATTTGAAACAGATGGTGTTTTATTTCTTTTCTGAATGTGGTGAGGCTTGGTATGGCTCGAATCCAGGTGGGAAGTTCATTCCAGGCTGTCGGAGCATAAATCGAGAAAGCTCTATTAGTAGTTGTCTTTGTGCACCTTGTGGTAAATTTGGGTACTATTAGCATGTTGAGTAGTGCAGACCGTCTTGTTCTATTTTCAGGGATATTGTTAATCAGATTGCTGATAGGTGTGGGAGACTGGTTGTTCAGTGCCTTGAAAGTCATGACTAGTACCTTGTATTGAATTCGGGCTTGTAGCGGTAGCCAGTGTAACTCTTTCATTACTGGCATTATATGATCCAATTTTGATACACCTGTTAGAACCCTAGCAGCTGAGTTCATGGCCAGCCGAAGCGGGCTGAGGGTTGCCTGTGGGAGGCCATGGAGGATGATGTTTGCGAAATCAAGATTTGGGATTAGTAGGGCCTGAAATATCGTTCAATAGTCCGAAAAATCGAGTAGTGGGCGGAGGTGGCGGAGGGTTCGTATCTTGTGGTAAACTGATCTTGTAACGGTCTTTACGTGGGTTGTCATGTCTAGACGCCGATCTAGAGTAATTCCTAGATATCGGATTGTGTCTCTTGTTTTGAGTTCAGCGTTTTTAACTTGCAGGTAGGGAGGTGTGACGAACTTCTGGTTCCTAGTGACAAAGAGGACATCGGTCTTGCTATGATTGATCCTCAGGTTTTGTGTGAGGAGCCATTCAGCAACTGCATCAAAGCATCTGATGATAGGGGAGAAATCGGGCTGCTCAATAGTGAATGGAATGTATAGTAGTATGTCGTCAGCATACACCAGGCATTCTACATTTAGGGAGCGGATCAGAGAGCAGATAGGCTGCATATAAATGTTAAATAGTAAAGCAGACAGGGATGATCCCTGGGGTACTCCCTGCTTCTGTAGGAAAGGCTCAGAGGAAGTGTTACCTGTTTTTACTTGCTGCCATCTATTGGTTAAGTATGATTCGCACCATTGTAATGCAGTGTCCTGTAACCCTTTTTCTTGGAGACGTTGTAGTAGTATTTTATGGTTCACAGAATCGAAGGCGGCTGCAATGTCGAGAAAGATAAGGATGAAGCCTTGGTGTATATTATCAATTCCTGTGATTAGTTTGTCGAAGAGGGTAGTTAAGATGGTATCTACCCCATGCGATTCTCTGAAGCCATGTTGAGCTGGGTCGAGAGGTGACTCAGTGTCAACGTGTTGCTGGATCTGTCACTGGACTATCTTCTCGATGATCTTGGCAAGCAGGGGAATACTCGATATGGGTCTGTAGGATTTGACTTTGGATGTATCAAGGCGACTATTTTTTAGTAGGGGCCTGATTGATGTGTGTTTTAAACTTTGTGGGAAGACGCCTCTTAGTAATGATTGGTTGGTTATATTGCATAATGAGTGGCTTAGTTCATGTCGAAGTTCCTTTATCCAGCTTGCTGGGCAAGGGTCATTGGGGGCCGTGGTGAGATTAATGGAGGTAATGGTGTCTTCAATTTCTTTAGTAGATACTGCAGAGAAATTGTGTAGCAGGGTAGGCTTTGGTGTACTTATTGCAATGGTTGGGTTGCAGGTAGATGGAATCATGTTGGATTGGATCATTTTTGATTGCAGGTAGTTCAAGTAATCCTGTGGTTGAGGCATGAGTGGGCTTACTGGTGCTGGGTCCCCTGTTAATGATTTTACTATATTAAATAGGTCATGTGTCTTATTCAAAGACCGTTTTAGAATGGTTGAGTGATGTTGTTTCCTTTTTTCACTTATTTTCTCTCTGTGTAGTGCTAGATGTGAGTTATAATTGTGGTAGGCTACTGTAGTCTGATTCCTGCACCATCGTCTTTCGACCATGCCTAAAGATGGCCTCAGTATGGCCTATACTAACAAAAACCCTTTGGACAATAAAGACCCAACCTCCTACTGACCAATATCAAGCTTACCCATCACAGCAAAAATAATAGAAAAGATGGTACAGAAACAACTACAGGAGTTTGACATCCACGCACCACTTGACGTACCACAACATGGATTTAGACCTAATCACGGAGTTGAAACATTACTAATATCACTAATGAACACACTAATAAGAGGACTCCAAAAAAATGATAGAAGGATTCATTTTAATTTTCCTTGATTATAAAAGCAGCATTTGACTCGATATGCCATACTCTGATGCCTGCAAGCAATAGGACTTGAAGAAAGAATGCTCTAATGGTTCCAATTATATCTGAGTGACCGTAACCAACCGATAAAAATAGGACATGACGCCTCTGCACCATATCCACAACAGAGAGGGGTCCCCCAAGGATCAGCACTATCTGTTCTAGTTTTCAACCAGTATATTCAACCCCTGTGCGCAATACTTCAATCACACAAGATAAATTTCCATATCTATGCTGATAATATTATTTTTTATGCACGATTTGACACTTCATGCCTACACTTCACAGAGCTCAGAAATTGTTTCAACACAGTGGCGCAATGGCTGGAAAACAATCATCTTATAATAAACTGCAAAAAGACAGAGGTACTAAACATTACCAGAAACGAAGCCGTCAAACCACCACCCTCCCTGAAAGTAAAGAATGCTGACTTAGAAATAAAGCAAGAGGTGCGCTACTTAGGAATCACAGTCGACCAAAGACTAAACTTAAATTCTGATATCAATGAAACACTCAAAACAATATACAGCAAAACAAGAACTCTCTGAAGCCTCTGTCCATTACTAGACCTCTATGACTTCAGAACAGTTCTTCAGGCAATAATTTTCCCATGCTTCAACTGTGCTAACATCATACTACACAGAATGCCAAAACATTCACTACAGCCATTATAAATAGTGCACAACACAGTAGTACGAATCATACTGGCAAAATCAACATCCGAGCACATTACTCCAATATTAAAGCAACTGTACTGGCTTCTCATAAAAAGTAGAATTCATTATAAGACAATCATGACTACATTCAAGATCACTCATGATTTATCACCAATTTCTTAAAACATCTACCTCATATTACAATACCCAAGGAACAAATGAGAAATAAGAGAGAATTCAGAACATGCTAACAGTCCCAATAGAAAAACAAAGAATAATCAATATGCTTGTTCAAGAACCTTCTCTTTATATGCTCCTGGATTAAGGAATGCCCTCCCAGACAAGACGCGAAATAACACAGACTTATTGATATTCCATAAAGAACTAAAAACATACCTGTTCAGAGAATTTTATGGAGACAATGCTTAAATACCAGAACCAAGGACCCACAACTTGAACTACCTATGATTATAATTGAACTCACCCTTCATCCCATACTTTATCCTATTTAATGTCACTTATATATGTGCCCATAAATTGTTTATAGTTAAGCTGCTTTATTACCTAGTTGTACATAGCAAACACAGCTTCATCCCTATGTTTAATGGTCCAAGTTGTACTGTAAACTGTTCGATTTAAAAAATAGTTGTTAATTGTAAACTGCTCTGACCTGTGGAAGAGTGGTATAAAAGAAGACAAATAAAAATAAATAAATGATCCATCCATATGATACCAAGAATCACCAGTGATGGCTGAGCCGCATCAAGTGCCACAAGCATAATGTCGAGGAGGTATATCTGAATGATATTCAGGCACTGTGAACTGGGTAAGCAACTCTCTGATATTACGACTCCGACTATAGGCAATCATCGGAAATTCAAGAAAAGCTGAATGAAGATCCAAAATGGGCCAGAGTTTCTTCATAGTCTGCATGATCTGACAAGACCCACTGGAAATAGGGAAGACACAGACCAAAGATTCTTCTGCAGCAAGCTGGTTATATTGCAGTAGCAGAGTCCTTTGGGCATATTTAGCTTGCCTGTAGGTGTGTGTTATTAATGAAAGAGGATAGCCTTTATCTGTAAAGAGATGAGTTAAAAGTTGAGATTCAGCCCTAAAGGCAGAATCAGATAAACAAATGCATCTTGCTCTAAGGAACTGACTTATAGGCAGATTAGATTTTAGGGAATAGGGGTGAAAGCTCTTAAACTGAAGAAAGTTGTTCTTATCAACACCTTTACGAAAGATGCTTGTTGCAAACCCTTGAGGCTCCTTGTCCAGCAGGACATCTAAGATGTAGTCGGGTGCTAATTCATAGTAAAACTGTTAGTTGACATTTACCAAATTCAACCAACGGTGAAAGTTGAACAGATCATCTTCTCAACCTGTCCATAAAAAGAAGATGCGGTCCAGATAGTGTCACCACATTAACATATTATGAAAAAATGAAGACGGATACAGTTAGTAATCTTCAAATCGTGCAACATAAAGGGAGGCAACAGAAGGGGCCAATGTTTTCCCCCTAGCTACAACTCAAGTCAAAAAATCCCCCCCAAAAAACAGAAAGGCCCAAGTTATAATCCAAATGCAATAAGACTTCCAGTTGTAAGGCAGCTGAAAATCATGTAAAGAATGTCTGAGCACTAAAATAGAGAGGGGAAATGTATCCACTCACTAACTGTCTCGCTCCATTTTAATAATTTTTGTTGAAACCAAAAAATGCTTTATATATAAATATATTTTCATAATTTTTCAATATAAAACTGATGCACTTATCTCCATAGCTACCCCATGAAGCTGCTGGTAAAACGTATCATTAAACCAGAAATATTTATGTCAGTACCAGTAGAAATAACTCCTCCACAAATCCCAGAGGTAGGAGGCGTACTGCTTCCGCTGGATGAATATTCTGCAGTATAAGATCAACTGCTGCATTTTGAGGAGTATTAGTATAAAGCACAACTATAGCCATAGATACCATATATGATATCTGAGAAACACCCAAGCATTCAGCAAGATGCCACAAATGAGCTCTACTTGGAGATGGTAGGATATCTACTTAACCAAAGGGCGCAAGAATATATCCAAAAACTTGGAAATAGGTTCCAGCACTGAACCGTGGATAGAAACGCTGGGACAGCCAGGGGGACACTGCACATTCTTGTGCACCTTAGGTAAAAAATATATCATTGGTGTAACCAGGTGATGTTTATACAAAATTCCATGTTCTTTCAAGGTAAGAAATCCTTGGGGCACCACTGTTTCCAATAAATCATCTAGCCTTCTCTGCAGAGTTGAAGTCAGGTCAGAGGCTATTGTACAATAGTACTTAGTATCAGACAACTGGCGTAGAGCTTCTGACAGATATGCCACTCTATCATGTATAATAATGGCTCCACCTTTATCTGCTTGGGAGATAACTATAAAGTCCTCCCTGCAAAGTTGACCCAGGGCCATGTGTTCCTGCTGAGACAAGTTACGACGATACTGGAAAACATAAGGTTCTTCAAGAGAGCTCACATCAAGAAGCACCATATCCTTAAAGGTGCTAATAGTCAGATCCATGGCACCTGGACACATCCATGATAATTTAACTCATACCAATGACACATCTGGAGAACAAGGGTGCATTGTAAAGGACACCTTCAGTTGTAGCTTCCGAATAAAGTCATGAAATGCAATACGGAACCAAAAGGGGTCATGATAGACTTTGTTATAAACCCCAAGCTATGATTCAATACAGCCAGGTGCTCAGGAGATAACACAAAATGTGATAGATTGATTATTGCTGTTGAGTGCATGTCTGAGAATGAAAAGTAGATAGAGCAGTTTTTAAACTAGATAATAGGGGAGAGCCGACAGTTGCCCAAGAGCGCATGGTTCGGAACAATGTATTCTTGAAGGATACTACCAAAAGAATGAAGTTAGGGCATATCAGCAGAGAGGTTCCAATAAAGATAAAAGTAGCCCAAATGCCCTTGAGTATGGAGCGGACAGAGCTTAAAGATTCCAAATTACCCTTGCCTACCGATATCCAGATTAATATGAATAAAATACTGTCTCTAAAATGCTTGTATGCAAACGCTAGAAGTCTAAAAAATAAGATGGGAGAGTTAGAATATATAGCACTAAATGAAAGGTTAGATATGATTGGTATCTCAGAGACATGGTTGAAGGAGGACAACTAGTAGGACACTGATACCTGGGTACAAACTATATCATAATGATAGAGCTGATCAAATTGGTGGAGAGGATGTGCTCTATGATAGAGAGGGCATTAAAGTTTGGCAGGAAACAAAATTTGCTGTAGAATCTCTATGGATTGGGATATAGCCATAGCTGGCTATAATCTATTCAGAAGAGACAGAGAAAATGGAAAAGGAGGAGGAGTAGCCTTGTATGTCAAAAGCAATATTAAAGCTACTGAAATGCAGGGGACATGGGGAAAAGAAGAAGCGCTCTGGATTGCGTTGGAAAGAGGAGATTGCACGGTCATCCATACTGCTGTAGTCTACAGACCTCCGACTCAAATTGAAGAGCTAGATAACGAATTGATTATAATCAATAGATAGATATTGCCAAGATAGCCACAAAGAGGGAAGTGATCATTTTGGTGACTTTAATCTACCTGATGTGGATTGGATTACTCCTGCACATCTGGAAAGAAGCAAAAAAATTGTAGATGCTCTCCAAGATGCATCACTTAGACAAATAGTCATGGAACCAACCAGGGAAAGCTCATTAATCTATTATGTTTTTTTGAAGGTGTGAATAAACAGGTGGACAAAGGTGAGTCGGTTGATATAGTGTATCTAGACTTTCAGAAAGCCTTTGACAAGGTCCCTCATCAGAGACTTTTGGCAAAACTAAAGAGTCATGGGATAGGAGACAGTGCACTACTGTGGATCAGGAACTGGTTAAAAGACAGAAAGCAGAGGGTAGGGCTAAATGGCCGATTTTCCCAATGGAGAAAGGTGAATAGTGCTGTACCCCAGGGATCTGTGCTGGGTCCGCTGCTTTTTGACATATTCATAAATGACCTGGAAAGTGGAATAACGAGTGAGGTTATCATATTTGCAGATGACACAAAACTATTTAAAGTTGTTAAAACGCAAGAGGATTGTGGAAAATTGCAAGAGGATCTTGATAAATTGGAAGACTGGGCATCAAAATGGCAGATGAAATTTAATGTGGACAAGTGCAAAATTATGCACCTAGGGAAGAATAACCCAAACTATGGTTACATGATGCAGGGTTCCACATTAGGAACCACCACCCAGAAAAAAGATTTAGGCGTCATTGTGGATACCATGTTAAAACCCTCGGCCCAGTGTGCAGCGGCGGCCAAGAGAGCAAATAGAATGCTAGGTATCATAAGGAAAGGAATGGAGAATAAAACAAAAGATATTATAATGCCTCTATATCGTTCCATGGTGAGACCGCACCTTGAATATTGTGTGCAATTCTGGTCGCCGTATCTTAAAAAGGATATAGCGATTTTAGAAAAGGTTCAGAGAAGAGCCACCAAAATGGTAAAGGGGATGGAAGGATACTCCTATGAAGTAAGGCTAAAAAGGTTAGGGCTCTTTAACTTGGAAAAGAGACGGCTGAGGGGAGATATGATAGAAGTCTATAAATTAATGAATGGAGTGGAACGGGTAAACGGAGATCGATTGTTTACGTTATCAGAATATAGAAAGACTAGGGGACATGCAATGAAGCTACAGGGTAAACTATTTAAGACTAATAAAAGAAATTATCTTTTCACTCAACATGTAATCAAACTCTGGAATGTGTTACCGGAGGATGTAATAAAGGCTGTTAGTGTAGCTGGGTTTAAAAAAGGTTTGGACAAGTTCCTGGAGGAAAGGTCCATAAACCATTATTAAGAAGGGACCCAGGATATCAATGCTTGACCCAGTACAAGCATTGTGGAACCTGTGTCTTTTGGGGAAACTGCTAGGTACCTAGATTGGCCACTGTTGGAAACAGGATACTGGGCTTGATGGACCTTGGTCTGACCCAGTATGGCATATCTTATGTTCTTATGTTCTCAACTCTGGATTTAGTGCTCACCAACGGTGATAGCATGTCGAATGTCTGCATGAGTGCCCCTGTGAGCAACAGCGATCATCACACGGTGTGGTTTGAGATAAAAGCCAAGGTACAGGCCAAACATAGCAAGCTCAAAGTCCTAAACTTCAAAAACACTGACTTCAATAAAATGGCCGAGTACCTAAAGGAGGAGATGACATGGTGGAAGGAGCAGGGCCGGCCTGTCCATTGAGCGAGAATGTTGTTCGCACAGGGCCCCGCGCGAACCACATTCTCGCTCAATGGACAGCTGCAGAGGGAGCCGGGGAAGCCCGCGCGAAGCCCCGGCTCCCTCTGCACAGCCCGCCAGCTTGAAGAGCCTTTACCTTCACGCTGGCAGCTGTTTCAATGAAGCCACGAATGCCGGGAGAGGTTAAAGGGCATTGCCTTTAACCTTTCCCGGCATTCGCGGCTTCATTGAAACAGCCGCCAGCATGAAGATAAAGGTTCTTCATGCTGGCGGGCTGTGCAGAGGGAGCCGGGGCCTCGCGCGGGCTTCCCCGGCTCCCTCGGCAGCCCCTTAGACGGCGCGGGGCTCTTCGGTGGCGGCTAGGACTGGATGGGCTGTGATGGGGGGGGGAAACGGACTGGAAATGGGGTGTGATGGGGGGGGGGAGACTGAAAATGGGCTGGGATGGGGGAAACAGACTGGAAATGGGCTGTGATGGGGATGGACGGACTGGAAATGGGCTGTGATGGGGGGGGAACAGACGGGAAATGGGCTGTTATGTGGGGGGGGAGAACGGACTGGAAATGGGCTGTGATGGGGGGGAACGGACAAATTGGGCTGGGATGGGGGGAAACAGACTGGAAATGGGCTGTGGTGGGGGGGGGAGAACAGACTGGAAATGGGCTGTGATGGTGGGGGGGATAGGACTGCAAATGGGATGTGATGGTGTGGGGGATGGACGAAATGGGCTGTGATGGGGGGGAACTTGGACTGGAAATGGGCTGATGAAGAGCTGGATTAGGACTGCAAATGGGCTGTGATGGTGGGGGGATAGGACTGGAAATGGGCTGTGATGGGAGGACTGCAAATGGTCTGTGATGGTGGGGGGGATAGGACTGGAAATGGGCTGTGATGGTGGGGATGGACGGACTGAAAATGGGCTGGGATGGGGGAAACAGACTGGAAATGGGCTGTGATGTGTGGGGGGGAACAGACTGGAAATGGGCTATGATGGGGGGGGGACGGACAAATTGGGCTGGGATGGGAGGAAACAGACTGGAAATGGGCTGTGGTGGGGGGGGGGAGAACAGACTGGAAATGGGCTGTGATGGGGGGAACGGACTACAATTGGGCTGTGATGGTGGGGGGATAGGACTGCAAATGGGCTGTGATGGTGGGGGGAATGGACGAAATGGGCTGTGATGGGGGTGGAACTTGGACTGGAAATGGGCTGATGAAGAGCTGGATTAGGACTGGAAATGGGCTTATGGGGGCTGGAATAGGGCGAAGTGTGCTGACGAGGGGGCTAGGATTGGAAATTAGCTGATGGGGGAGCGTGGAGGAAATGGGCTGATGAGGGTCTGGAATGGAACTGGAAAAGAGCATATGGGGGCTAGGACTGGAAATGGGCTGATGAGGAGCTAGGATAGAACTAGAAATGGGCTGATGGGGGAAACATAGACTGCAAATGGGTGATGGGCTGGAAAAGGACACTGGAAATGGGCTGATGGGGGCTGGAATAGGACTGGAAGTGAGCTGATGGGAGTTGGAAAAGGGCTGGAAATGGGCTGATGGGGAGCTTGGAGTGGAAATGGGCTGATGGGGGGGCTGGAAAGGAACTGGAAAACAGCATATGGGAGGCTAGGACTGGAAATGGGCTGATGTGGAAGCTTGGAAGACTGGGACTAGAAGGGGGCAGATGCTGGGTGGGTCTAGAACTATAAAGGAGCTGATTTTGGGGGAGGACTAGAAAGGGATGGGAAATGAGAATGGAGAGGGGAAAAGATATTTTGTGTGGGAGGGAAGAAAGGTCTACGAAGGGCCGGGTATTGGAAGAGTAAGTGTAGATTGAGAATGGAAGGGTGAAATTTGAGTGGATGATAAAGCAATAAGGAAAGAAATGGAGGAAAGAGCAAAAGGGGAACGATCAGTATGTTAAAGCAGATATAGAGAAAAAATTTGGAAAAAAATCTAAAAGAGAAGAAAGGAAAATGGATAGCTCGCAGAAGACACAAAGAAACCAGAAGAAAGTGAATGGAGCAATTGCAACTGAAAAGAAAATGCACAAGCAACAAAAGATAGAAAAATACTTTATTTTGAATTTATTAACTGGAATATATCAGCTCTGGGAAATGTGCATTGTTAACATCTTTTGTGTTTTGTTTAGTACAAGAGGAAATTAATTTATAGTTTTATTTCTCCAGTGTTGTTGTACATCCCAAGTTTGGCTTTTGGGGTTCCCAGTTTAATTATTGTCTTCTTATTTCTAAATTGTGATCCCTTGTTCTTTGGTGACGGTCTATGTTCTGCATTTTAACCAAGCTGAGGTATTCTGTTCATGTAGTTTCTATTTGACCATGTCACTTGTTCTCTTTCCCCAGTAGGAGATGCATTGGTATTCTCTGAGATGTATTGGTTTAATATTTGCAGTGTTGCTTTTTGATAGGTAGGGTTTGGTGCTTTGTGAGTCCTGGCAGAGCTGTTATAATATGGTGGATTTGCTATGAGTTCTAAAAGGTCAGTGTTTATAGTACTTCCTAATGGGCCTGGCGGTTGGCACTGGAATATAGTAATGTAGAAATCTGTTAGTCTTTCTTTATCCAGACACTCATTAAGAAGCATGTTTACTAAAAATACATGTTAACATTATGCAAGTATTTATGCAAATGAGGCTCCCTATGCAAATGAGGACCCCAAAATTAATCTCCGCACATGGCCCCGCACCCCCCTTGGGCCGCCCCTGGGAAGGAGATAAGGGAAGTGGAATTGCAATGGGCTAAACTAAAGGTGGCAATAAAAGGGGCAACAGATAAATATGTAAAAAAAGTAAATAAAAACAAGAGAAGGAAACCTATTTGGTTTTCCAAAGAAGTGGCTGCTCAAATAAAGGCAAAAAACACAACTTTCGCAAAATTCAAAAGCTTGCAAACAGAAGAACACAGAAATGAATACAGGATCAAACTCAAAGAGTCAAAAAGAGAAATAAGGATAGGAAAATCAAAGGCAGAGGAAAAGATGGCTAAAGATGTTAAGGGTGGCGACAAAACTTTCTTCAGGTATATTCGGGAAAGGAAGAGGATCAGAGTTGGAATTGCAGGACTCAGAAGTGCTGGGAAAGGTCTCGTGGAAAGTGACATAGAAAAAGCGAAATTGCTAAACAAATACTTCTGCTCTGTTTTTACTAAAGAAAATCCTGGAGATGGACCAGCTGTGACTCCCAAATATAAAAATGGGAATGAAGTAGATATCACACCATTCACAGAAGATGAAGTGTTGGAACAACTTGCTAAACTGAAAGTGGACAAAGACATGGGACCGGATGGGATATATCCCAGGATACTGAAAGAGCTCAGAGAGGTTCTTTCAGGGCCATTAAAGGATGTATTCAACAGATCCTTGGAAACAGGAGAGGTTCCTCAGGACTGGAGAATGGCTGATGTCGTACCTCTACACAAAAGTGGTGACAGGGAAGAAGTGTCAAACTACAGACCTGTGATCTTTACCACGGTGGCGGGAAAAGTAATGGAGGCGCTCCTGAAAGAGCGAATAGTGAACTTTCTCAAAACTAACAGGTTGCAAGATCCGAGGCAACATGGTTTTACTGAAGGACGGTCTTGCCAAACAAATCTGATTGAGTTCTTTGACTGGGTGACCAAGGAACTAGATCAGGGGCATGCAATGGATCTCATCTACCTGGATTTCAGCAACGCTTTGCTACTGTTCCTCATAGGAGGCTTGTCAACAAACTCAGTAGCTTGGGGATGGGTCCCAAGATGGTAAACTGGATTAGAAATTGGTTGACTGACAGACAACAGAAGGTGCTGATAGATGGAGCTCACTCAGATGAAAGGAAGGTGATTAGCAGGGTGCCCCAGGGTTCGGTCCTGGGCCCGGAACTGTTCAATGTATTTGTGAGTGATATTGCTGAAGGACTGAATGGAAAAGTCTGTCTATTTGCAGATGACACAAAAATTTGCAACAGAGTGGACTCCCCCTAGGGAGTGGATAACATGAGGAAAGATCTACAAAAGCTGGAAGAATGGTCTAATACTTGGCAATTACGATTTAATGCAAAAAAGTGCTTAGGTAGCAGAAATCCAAGGGAAATGTATGCAATAGGGGGCGAGAGGTTGGTGTGCATGGTTCAGAAGAAAGACCTTGGTGTGATTATCTCTGATGATCTCAAGGTGGCAAAACAGTGTGACAAGGCGGTGGCAAAAGCCAGGAGGATGTTGGGCTGCATACAAAGAGGGATTACCAGCAGAAAGGAAGAGGTACTTATGCCATTGTACAGGTCGCTGGTGAGGCCTCACTTGGAATACTGTGTTCCGTTTTGGAGACCATATCTTGCAAAAGATGTAAAAAGACTGGAAACTGTTCAGAGGAAGGCGACCAAAATGATTTGGAGCCTGCGTAAGAAACCCTATGAGAAGAGACTTGAAGACCTAAATATGTACACTCTGGAGGAGAGGAGGGATAGGGGAGATATGATTCAGACCTTTAAATACTTAAAGATGAACAAACAAACCTCTTCCAAAGACGGGGAAGCTGTAAAACTAGAGGGCATAACATGAAGCTGCAAGGTGGAAAATTGAAAGGCAATCTCAGGAAATATTTTTCACTGAAAGGGTGGTGGATGCTTGGAATGCTCTCCCGATGGAAGTGGTGGGGGAAACACGGTGACGGAATTCAAAACAGCATGGGACTAGTACAGCGGATCCCTTTATAGCAACAGGATAAAAACAAAATAAACTGAACCATCTAACTTCTCAACAAATAGGGGTGTCCTACATGGAGTGGTGGGTCCACCCCTAAACAAAGACATGGGGAGGGGCGGCCTGCACAGAGCGACAGGTGCACCTACTCTTGTCGTATTGCTGGGCATACTGGATGGACCATGCTGGTCTTTATCTGCCATCATTTACTATGTTACTATGAAATTCCATGTAAAAAGGGGATGGCGATGGCAGTGGGGGTGTACTATCAACTGCCTGGTCAGAATGAACAAATGGATGATGAAATGCTCAAAGAAATTAGAGAAGCTAACACACGTTAAAGCATAGTATTAATAATGGGTGATTTCAATTACCCTGGTATTGACTGGGTCAGTGTCACGGCAGGACATGCTAAGGAGATAAAGTTTCTAGATGAAATAAATGACTGCTTCTTGGAGCAGCTGGTTCATGAACCGACCAGAAGGAAAGACTTTTTGGACCTAGTTCTTAGTGGAACACCAGATCTGGTGCAAGAGATAAGGGTGTTGGGACCATTTGGCAATAGTGATCATAGCATGATCGTGTTTGAATTAATTAATGGAGGAGGGATGGTAAGGAAATCCACAGTACTTCCTTCTAACTTTCAAAAGGGAGACTATGATAAAATGAGTAAAATAGTTAAGAAAAAACTAAAAGGAGCAATTGCAAAGGTTAAAGACTTACATCAAGCTTGGATGTTGTTTAAAAATACAATCTTGAACTAGAGGGTTGATAACCATACTGTATAGAGGTTTAGGGGAGGGCACAAATGAGAAATATCCGCACCAGGGAGAGTGGGAGAGGGACCTGGGAAGGGAGCTGGATGAGCAGGAATGGAGGAGAGTGCATGTGAATATTGGGTGTCAGGCACTTTAGGTGGCAGTGCGGGAGACCTCCTATAAATTACACACCGGTGCGGTTACATAGGATGTTCCTCGGCGTGTCGGATCGGTGTTGGAGGCAGTGTGGGGTAGAGGGGAACTTTATGCATATATGGTGGGAGCGTCCACAGGTCCAATTGTACTGGAGGGAGGTGGGAAAGCAGATTTTGGGGATCTTTGGGGTGGATATTGGAATGGATGTGGGGTTTTGTTTGCTTGGAATGTGGCCTGAGGGAGTTATTAGGAAAAGTGGACGCCCAATAAAGGCGGGTATTCAAGCGGCCCGGAGCGAAATAGCACGGGCTTGGAAGCAAGCTAGAATGCCGGGAATGGAACCGTGGAAGAGTCGGCTGAGACGTATTGCTTTGATGGAGCAATTATGTTTATGTTTATTTCATTTGCTTGACCGCTCTTCAGTGGTAGTCAGAGCGGTTTACAATACATAAATCACACAGTAGGGCACAAGGCCAGAAAATTGAAAGGAAGTTTACAATTCTTAATAGGAAAGAGAAAGAAGGGCTAGTGAAGAGCAATAGAACATAGGGGAGGAGGTTAAGGAAAGGGGGTGGGAAGGCTGAAGCCAGGGAGAAGAGGTAGGTCTTTAGATCATATCTAAAAGTGCGGTGATGGGGTTCTAGACGGAGAGAAGTGGGAAGAGAGTTCCAAAGGGCAGGGCCTATGTAAAAGAAAGCAGAGGAGTGAGTGGACTGGAGGTGCTGTAGAATCTATATGGATTGAAATTCCATATAAAAGGGGGAAGGCAATGGCAGTGGGGGTGTACTATCGAGCACCTGGCCAGAATGACCAAATGGATGATGAAATGCTCAAAGAAATCAAGGAAGCTAACAAAAGTTACAGCGCAGTAATAATAATGGGTGATTTCAATTACCCCGGTATCGACTGGGTCAGTGTCACGTCAGGACATGATAGGGAGATAAAGTTCCTAGATGAAATAAATGACTGCTTCTTGGAGCAGCTTGTTCATGAACTGACCAGAGGGGAAGCCATATTAAACCTAGTCCTTAGTGGAACACCAGATCTAGTGCAAGAGATAAGGGTGTTGGGGCCACTTGGCAATAGTGATCATAGCATGATCGCCTTTGATTTAATTAGTGGAGGAGGGATAGTAAGGAAATCCACAGTACTACCTTTTAACTTTCGAAAGGGAGACTATGATAAAATGAGGAAAACAGTTAAGAAAAAACTAAAAGGAGCAGTTGCAAAGGTTAAAGACGTACATCAAGCTTGGGTGTTGTTGAAAAATACTATCTTGGAAGCCCAGACCAGCTGTATTCCACGCTTTAAGAAAAGTGGAAGGAAGTCCAAAAAATGCCAGCATGGTTTAAAGGTGAGGTCAGAGAGGCTGTTGTTGCCAAAAAAGCATCTTTCAGGAAATGGAAAAAAGAGCCAAACGACGAAACCTGGAAACAGCACAAGCACTGGCAAGTCAAATGCAAGGCATTGATAAGGCAGGCAAAGAGAGAATTTGAGAAGAAGCTTGCTGCGGAAGCAAAAACACGAAATAAAGACCTTTTTCAAGTACATTCGTAGCAAAAAACCTGTGAGAGAGTCAGTTGGTCCATTAGATGATAAAGGGGTTAAAGGAGCACTAAGAGGCGACAAGGCGATAGCGGAGAGACTGAATGAATTCTTTGCTTCGGTCTTTGCTGAGGAAGATGTAGGGATGTTACCCATGACTGAAGTGGTATTTAAAGGTGCGGAATATTTGAAGGAAATATCGATACATCGGGAAGATGTCTTACAACTATTAGATAAACTGAAGAGTAGCAAATCACCTGGGCTGGATGGTATACATCCAAGGGTGTTGAAAGAACTGAAATATGAGATTGCAGACCTGCTATCAGTAATCTGTGAACTATCATTAAAATCATCTCTAATACCTGAAGATTGGAGGATCGCCATTGTAACACCAATTTTTAAAAAGGGTTCCAGGGGTGATCCGGGAAACTACAGACCGGTGAGCCTGACGTCAGTACCGGGAAAAATGGTAGAAACCATCATAAAGAATAAAATTACTCAGCATGTAGATAGTCACAACCTAATGGGAGACAGCCAACATGGCTTTAGACAAGGAAGATCTTGTCTTACTAATCTGTTATGTTTTTTTGAAGGAGTGAATAAACAGGTGGACAAAGGTGAGTCGGTTGATATTGTGTATCTGGACTTTCAGAAAGCCTTTGACAAGGTCCCTCATCAGAGACGTTTGGCAAAACGAAAGAGTCATGGGATAGGAGGCAGTGTACTATTGTGGATCAGGAACTGGTTAAAAGATAGAAAGCAGAGGGTTGGGCTAAATGGCCAATTTTCCCAATGGAGAAAGGTGAATAGTGGTGTACCCCAGGAATCTGTGCTGGGTCCGCTGCTTTTTGACATATTCATAAATGACCTGGAAAGTGGAATAACGAGTGAGGTTATCAAATTTTGCAGATGACACAAAACTATTTAAAGTTGTTAAAACCCAAGAGGATTGTGGAAAATTGCAAGAGGATCTTGATAAATTGGAAGACTGGGCATCAAAATGGCAGATGAAATTTAATGTGGACAAGTGCAAGGTTATGCACCTAGGGAAGAACAACCCAAACTATGGTTACACGATGCAAGGTTCCACATTAGGAACCACCACCCAGGAAAAAGATTTAGGCGTCATTGTGGATACCATGTTAAAACCCTCGGCCCAGTGTGCAGCGGCGGCCAAGAGAGCAAATAGAATGCTAGGTATGATAAGGAAAGGAATGGAAAATAAAACAAAGGATATTATAATGCCTCTATATCGTTCCATGGTGAGACCGCACCTTGAATATTGTGTGCAATTCTGGTCGCCGTATCTTAAAAAGGATATAGAGTTATTAGAAAAGGTTCAGAGAAGAGCCACCAAAATGGTAAAGGGGATGGAAGGATACTCCTATGAAGAAAGGCTAAAAAGGTTAGGGCTCTTTAACCTGGAAAAGAGACGGCTGAGGGGAGATATGATAGAAGTCTATAAATTAATGAGCGGAGTGGAACGGGTAAACGTAGATCGATTGTTTCTGTTATCAGAATATAGAAAGACTAGGGGACATGCAATGAAGCTACAGGGTAAACTGTTTAAGACTAATAAAAGAAAATATTTTTTCATTCAACGTGTAATCAAACTCTGGAATTTGTTACCGGAGGATGTAGTAAAGGCTGTTAGTGTAGCTGGGTTTAAAAAAGGTTTGGACAAGTTCCTGGAGGAAAGGTCCATAAGCCATTATTAAGAAGGGACCCAGGATATCAATGCTTGAACCAATACAAGCATTGTGGAGCCTGTGTCCCTTGGGGAAACTGCTAGGTACATATGACCTAGATTGGCCACTGTTGGAAACAGAATACTGGGCTTGATGGACCTTGGTCTGACCCAGTATGGCATATCTTATGTTCTTATGTTCTTAACACACCGAGGTAGCGGAAGGTGGAAACCAGAGATATGGGAGTGCCAGAGAAAGATGGGGCTAATGAGGGGGATGGGCGCAGTGGTTTTTGTGAGGTTGAGGTGAAGACAGTTCAGGGTCAACCAGTCAGTGACGGCGGTTAGGCAGGATTTAAGTGGAGTGAGATCGGGGAAGAGGAGGTATGATGGAAAAGAACGATATCGTCTGCGTAATAGAAAGCCGAAATCCCGGATTTTTGTATCACCAGGGTGAGGGGGGCTAAGAAGAGATTAAAAAGGAGAGGGGCCAGGACAGAACCTTGGGGAACCCCACAGGAGAGAGGGAATGGGTCTGAGGGAGAAGTAGAGGGAGAGGAAAAGAGAACTGCACCGGACCGGGAGGAGAGAAAGGAGTGGAACCATCGATGAACTGTGCTACAGAGGCCGGCTTCACGCAGACGAAGCAGAAGGAGGGAGTGATCCACCAAGTCGAAGGCAGCAGAAAGATCAAGAGCTACCGCCATCGAGATATCACCACGGTCGTGAGCTACGTGCAGTGAATTAGTGAAGTCTAGAAGAACAGTTTCAACACTGTGACCGTGACGGAAACCTGACTGACGGGGGTGAAGAAAGTTGATAGAATCAAGATGGTGAGAGAGCTGTGTGAAGATGATCTTTTCAAGAGGTTTGGAGAGGAAAGGGAGGTTAGAGACTGGGCGATAGTTATCAGGATCCAGAGGGTCAAGTGAAGGTTTTTTAAGGATCGGACAAATGTGTGCATGTTTCCAGGAATGGGGAAACGTCCCCGTGGAAAGACTGGAATTTAGCATAGAAAGGAGATAGGGAAGGAGTGAAAGGGAGGGAGTGAGTAGCCAGGAGGAGGAGATGGGGTCGAGAAGACAGAATGTTTTGTTGGAGGAAGAAATAAGATGATGGAGCTCACTAGTGGTGGTCAGGGTGAAAGAAGACTATGTGTGCGAGAGTCGGGACACAGGAGGGGGAGAGGCAATTGGGGGGGGAGAGGGAATGGGAGAGGGCAGAAAGGCAGGGATGCCCTCAAGGTAGAAATTTTGGAGCTGAAAATGAGGTTAGAAGTGAGGGAGCAGGGATGGGATGGGCAGGCATGGTGGATGTGGGGGGCCGAAGAGAGGTAAGAGACTTAAGAGTGGAATAAAGATGACGAGTCTGGTTAGGAGCGTTAGAGATGGTGTCAGAGAAGTAAGTGCGTTTAGCAAGATGAACTTGGGAGCGGTAGTATGAGTGGTGGGCTTTGAAAGATGATAAAGTAACTGGTGAGGGGGTCTTACGCCAGATCCTCTCAGCTCTACGAAGCTGTGAACGGAGAAGATGGAGACCGGCGTGAAACCAGGGCTGGGTGAAACGGCGAATTGCTGGGCGAGGGCGACAGGGGGCAATGCGATCAAGCGCAGCAGAAAGGATAGAGGACCAGATGGAAGCCTGGGAGTTAGGGGATAGGGAGGAAATGTTAGTGGGTAGAAGTTCAGTTGCTGAGGGAAATTGTTGGACAGTGAGTGGAGTAATAGTACGCGATGAGCAAATGAGCATCAAGCAAAAAACCTAACCCACACAATTGACACACAATCATGATGACTTCACAGCTTATGTCCTTTCACTTCCATGTATATAAATACATATATAAAACTGTATATAGTTTATTCTGTTCTGTATTATCCCACATTGTTTAGATTGTATATTCTATATATAATATGATGTTCCTTGTAAATATGTTCTGTTATAATATGACGTTCCCTGTAAAACAAACTTGCTTTGTTAACTATTGTTCACTGTAAACCGCAACTGAACTTTGGAAGATGCGGTATATAAATGTGTATAAAATAAAAATAAAATAAATAAAAGGGGGAGACAACACAGGGGGGAGGAGTGGGAGGGATGCTTTCGAGTGAGAGCAGGAGACAGAGAGACAGGTGATCTGTCCAGGGTAGGGGGAGAGAGGAGAGATTAGAAAGTGTGAGTGTAGAGGAGGATAGGGTCAAGAGGAGGTCGAGGGTGTGGCCGGCAGAGTGAGTGGGAAAGGAAACATGTTGTAGGAGGGACAGGTCCTGTAAAAAGGCGAGAAAGGCATGGTCCCTTGGCGAAGAGGGAGAATCAAGGTGAAGGTTAAAGTCACCAGCAATGAGGAGGTGGGGGAAGGTGAGGGAAAGGTCAGAGAGGGTCCGAAGAAGAGAGTCCCAAAGATCGGGATGGAGGGCAGGGGATGAATAGATAAGAAGAATATGCATTGGGGGTGAGGTGTGAAGATGAAGTAGAAGAGCCTCAGGGTAAGAAAGTGAGGGTGAAAAAATCGGAGTGAAGGGGAGGGTGGGGCAGAGGATGGCTGCTACACCACCACCTGACTGACCGATGTGGGGAACAGAAACTGCAGAGAAGCCTGCAGGAAGGCAGCGGGCGAGAAGGGCATCCTCCCCTTCCTTCAACCATGTCTCGGTGAGGAGGGTAAGGTCAAAGGATGCTTGTGAGATGAGGTCTTGAATAAGGAGAGACTTAGTTCTGAGAGAGCGACAGTTCAGGAGGCCTATTCTGAGAGAAGCGTGGAGAGGAGAGGTGACGGGCGTTTGGGAGGAAGCGTAAGTAGAAGGCAGGCAGAGATGAAGATTAGAGTAGCAGCGAGACCGCGGGGCAACAGTCTTGACCGGGCGGCGACCCCAGTGAATAGGTATATGGACCATGGGGTGAGCAAGGGGGGAGAGGGAGAGAGCAAGAGTGTGAGAGGAAGACCGTACCTGGGGTAGCTGGGGTACCATGTAATTGGTGAAACGAGGTGGAGAAAAGAGACAATCCGATCCACTTGCTGTGAGGAAGCAGAATGCTAAAAAAGAAGAAATGTACAAAGTGGTGTTAGAAACGCGGCCTCCGCTGCCGGAGCGGCCCCAAGGAGCGCACCTAAGGAGCACGTCGTGCTCCTTAGGTGTGCGCCCCTGTCGCGTGCCGCGGCGACGAGCGCCGCAGACGCTCTGAATTTAAAGGCTGCAGGCAGGATACCTCTTAGAGCGCGGCCGCAGGAACGCGGCCGCGTCACTTCCGGAGGCGGAACCAGGAGGTGGGTGGCAAAGGCAGAGAGGGCAGGCTCTGTGGAAAGAATACAAACAGGCGAGTAACAGAGACAAGCAAAAGAGCAGCATTAGAAGTACAGCAGTAACTCCGGTCTTGCAGACGCTCTGAATTTAAAGGCTGCAGGCAGGATACCTCTTAGAGCGTGGCTGTGTTCCCGTGGCCGCGTCACTTCTGGAGGCGGAACCAGGCAGGAACCAGGAGGTGGGTGGCAAAGGCAGAGAGGGCAGGCTCTCTTAGAGCGCGGCCGCGTCACTTCCGGAGGTGGAACCAGGCAGGAACCAGGAGGTGGGTGGCAACTAACGGCAATTAATGGCAATTAACGGCAGTGCAGCCCCAGAAACAAGAGGGATTTACTCAAACATGGGGCCCTTTGTTGGCTTATTTAAAGGGATGAGATGCCTCGGGGAGGGGAGGGGTAGATGGGAGGAGGGAGGAAGGGGGAGAGGGGGGATGGGAGGGCAAGGATCGGTGAATAAGTATTTTTCTTTAAAAACGTGGTTTCGGAATGGGGTGGTATGTCAGTGCGGGCAGGGGCCTGTGGATAACGTCTTGTACTAATTATATGTTCAATGTTATAATGGGATAAGGGACTTATCCTTAGGCTCTCATTGCATATTCCCCCCCCCCTTTATTTTTTAATCTTCCTTCGGTATGTTGGTGAAAGGGGATTCATGTAAGGTCAAAGGCACTAGTGGGGAAAAGAGTTTGAATTGGTTAAAGTTTTAATTGGTGTTTTATTAACTGTAGAGATGGAAAATCATTTGATATGTCATGAATGTATATGTTTGATAGAAATAAGGGTCTCGTGCACGAGGCCAAGTAGAAGCATGCTTTAGGAGAATTTTTTTTTTAGTTGTATTATGACTTTTCCTGTTTGATGAAACCAATAATAAAAATTTAAATAAATAAAAAATACTATCTTGGAAGCCCAGACCAGCTGTATTCCACGCTTTAAGAAAAGTGGAAGGAAGTCCAAAAAACTGCCAGCATGGTTTAAAGGTGTGGTCAGAGAGGCTGTTGTTGCCAAAAAAGCATCTTTCAGGAAATGGAAAAAAGAGCCAAATGATGAAAACTAGAAACAGCACAAGCACTGGCAAGTTAAATGCAAGGCATTGATAAGGCAGGCAAAGAGAGAATTTGAGAAGAAGCTTGCTGTGGAAGCAAAAATGCATAATAAAGACTTTTTCAAGTACATTCGTAGTATAAAACCTGTGAGAGAGTTAGTTGGACTATTAGATGATAGAGGGGTGAAAGGGGCACTAAGAAGGGGACAAGGCCATAGAGAAGACCGAATGAATTCTTTGCTTCGGTCTTTACTGAGGAAGATGTAGGAATGTTACCCATGACTGAAGTGGTATTTAAAGATGATAGTGTGGAAGAATTGAAAGAAATATCGATACACCAGGAAGAAGTATTACAACTGTTTGATAAACTGAAGAGTAGCAAATCACCTGGACTGGATGGTATATATCCAAGGTTGTTGAAAGAATTGAAATATGAGATTGCTGACCTGCTATTAGTAATCTGTGAGCTATCATTAAAATTATCTGTAATACCTGAAGATTGGAGGATGGCCAATGTAACGCCAATTTTTAAAAAGGGCTCCAGGGGTGATCTGGGAAACTACAGACTGGTGAGATTGATGTCAGTACCGGGAAAAATAGTAGAAACCATCATAAAGAACAAAATCACTAAGCATGTACAGTAGATAGTCATGGCTTAATGGGAGACAGCCAACATGGCTTTAGACAAGAAAGATCTTGTTTTACTAATCTGTTATGTTTTTTTGAAGGTGTGAATATACAGGCAGACAAAGGTTAGTCGGTTGATATAGTGTATCTGGACTTTCAGAAAGCCTTTGACAAGGTCCCTCATCAGAGACTTTTGGCAAAAATGCACGAGGCCGCGGGCCGGGTCCCATGGCCGACAGTAACTTGTGCCCGGGCCCGGCCTCGGCCTCCTGCACGTGTCAGGGGTGCGGGGGTGGAGCCTGGGTGACGGGATCGCCGCACGGCGGTGGGGCGATCCCATTGGCTCTGGCGCTGGGAGGTGGGGGCTAAAGTGGCCGAGGAGCCACGTGGCCGGTCTTTTCGGCGTGGCTCCTCGGGACGACGGCCACGTTTTTGAATCGCGGCGAACTGTGGGCCTCAAACCTAGGGTGCAGCGGCTGTCGGAGCCCATTTGAGCGGGTGAGCGTGGGGAATTGGGGACAGGGAAGGCTTGCGGTGCCGAAAGGAGGGGGAGCAGAGAGTGTATCCCTGCTCGGGGTTTGGGTAGAGGTTAGGCTGGGGGCTGGAGTCATTCTCCGGGGGCCGAGGAGCAATTAAAAAAAAAAAAAACATACATTGGGGGGGCCCATAAAATAAAATAACTTTAACAACAGGGGGGCCTTATTTGGGGGGCATGGCACGCTCTCCAAGAGGGCTGCGGGGGCAACAGACGGGCAGAGGTTGTGGAGCCCGTGGTGGGGGGAGGGGAGGTCGGTCTCAGGGGACCGGCGGGTCCAAAGGTGTTAGGTCTGGTGGGCAGTCACGGAGGAGGGACGGAGGAGCCGCTAAGCCGGGAGGGAGGGGAAGGGGGGGTGCAAGGGGCCGAGGGGCTACTGCTGGGGGGGTTGCGGGGTCTGGGCTAGCTGGGGGTGTTACACAGGTGGGGCTTGAGGCTCAGGGGTCTGCAGATGGAGGAGCTGCGGGGGGCAGGTTGGACTCGGGGGGGAGTAAGAGCACTAAGGGGCCGTGGGGCGCTGACTGACAGGGGGGCGCAGGTGGGGATGCCTGATACGGGGTCTAGTGCTGCGGGGGCCCCCTGTGGTCCTGTCGGGGGGGGGCGTATGCTTCATGGTATCCCGAAGGGCAGGGAGGGCCGTGTGCCCAGGGGGAGGGGTTGCCGGGTTGGCCTCAGAGTGTAGGCCAGCCCATGAGTATGGGGCCATGGGGGCAGGGTTGGGGTGAGTGGGGTGGCTCGGGATTCCCTTGCCGGGGGGTGTGGCCTGCCTGGGTGGGGGCTAGCTGGGCGGCAGGGGGACTGGGTACTTCCTCCTGGCCGCAAGGGGGGGGGCTAGGTTGGGGGACAGGGCTTTGCGGGATGGGTCCTCCTCCGGTTTGTGCTTCTCTTCCTCTGCAGGTGCCAGCGACTGGGGCGGCGGCGGCTGGAAGTGCGTGGGGCAGTCAGCCGATGGCCCTAACCACGGAACGGGCCAGTCCGGCCGGGGGGCGCCGGAGCAGAGCGAACGAGTGGCGGTTGCCAAGGGTGCTGGAGCATCAGGTAATGGGGGGGGGGGCGACAGGTTCGAGGGCGGTGAGACGGGGGAGGGAGGGCGGAAGGCCAAAGCGAAAAGGAAGCATCGGCGGCGCAGTCGGCGGAGTTCATCCTCGTCGTCCTCGTCATCTTTGGAGAGCTCTTCCGAGGGCTTGCCAGCGGGGAAGCGGATGAGAGAAGGGTCTGCGTCGTCAGTGGTGCGTTGCGCGGAACTTTAGGAGGGTATGCCGCGCAAGCTCAGGCGCCGGATACTGAAACGGAAATACATTGATGTTTTCCGGCTACTTGAGGGCAGGAAGCGCTCGAGGGAGAGTAGAAAAAAGCGCAAGGAAAACAAGAAGGCGGGGAGGGTGAGGAAGGTTTCAGCAATACTTTAAATTGGACGCGTGCCTTCCTGCGGCTAGTGAGTGTTTGGGGGCATGCTGAACCGAGTCAGTATGGGGAATTGTTGGCATACGTGGATGCCATCCTGGCAGCGTCGCAGGCGCATGAGGGCTGGGCTTGGCTCAATTACGACGAGGAATTTCGTGATATGATGGAGGAGAATAGGCAGTTGTCCTGGGGGATGAAGGATGTTAATTTATGGCTGACACAAATGTCGGCCAGGAGAGGAGGTGCGGGCGGTGGGGGCGGGGCGGCGTCTAGGACAGCGAGTCAGGTGCAGGCTGAGAGCGTCCGGTCCTTTCGGACGTCGGGGGCGGCGCCCGGGTCGCCCTTGGGGGGCTGGGGGGGGGACTTATGCTGGCGTTACAATAAGGCTTCATGCCCCTTCCCGGATTGTAAGTTCCGGCATGCCTGCTCGCTATGCGGCGCGGGTCACTCGGCCGTGAAGTGCAGTCAGAAAGGAGTGGCGGGGGCAGCGGGGGGCAGTAAGTGAGTGGGGGTCAAGGGAGTTGGCGCCTACTCCCATTAAATTCCAGGCGTTGTGGCCATGGCTAGAGCGCTATGTAAAGGCTCGGCACGGCAAGACGGGTAGGCTGTTGTGGTTGGGATTTACTGAGGGGTTCCGGATACCGTTTCAGGGGGAAGTGTCGGAGTTGGCGGCCCGCAATCCTAGCTCTGTGCGCCTTTTGGCTGGGGTTGCCCGGGAAAAGATCGCGACAGAATGTGCTCTGGGAAGGGTAGCGGGGCCATTCGGTCACCCCCCTTTTTCGCCTTTTAGGATATCACCGCTGGGGGTGATCCCGAAGAAGGAGCGCGGGGGTTTTCGGCTTATCCATAACTTGTCATTTCCGCCGGGGGATTCCGTGAATGACCATATACCGCGGGAGTTATGCTCGGTGTGGTACGCGCGCTTCGATGAGGCATTGCAGTTGGTGCGGCGTTGTGGGCAGGGGGCGCTGCTGGCGAAGGTAGACATCGAATCTGCCTTTCGGTTGCTGCCAGTGCACCCGTCGGCATATCCTTTACTGGGATTTAAGTTTGACGACCAGTATTATTATGATAAGTGTTTGCCGATGGGTTGCACAATCTCCTGTTCTCATTTTGAGGCCTTCAGTTCCTTCCTGCATTGGGTCCTGGTGCAGCGCTCTGGGAGTATGTCGCTGGTCCATTATTTGGATGATTTCTTGTTCGTAGGGCCAGCGCAGATGGTGGGATGTGCATCACTGTTGGGACTGTTTCAGGAGATGGCGATTGAATTTGGGATTCCGCTGGCAGCAGATAAGACGCTAGGGCCAGTTACGTGCCTTTCATTTCTGGGGATCGAAATTGATTCAGTGGATTTCGTGGTACGCTTACCGCTGGATAAGGTGGAGCGGTTGAGGGAGCTGGTGGCGGCGGTGGGGTCGGCTACGAAGGTGACGCTGAAAGAGTTACAGGCATTGGTGGGTCACGTGAATTTTGCCTGTCGGGTCATTCCCATGGGAAGGCCGTTTGCGCGGAGGCTGTCCCTGGCTATGGCAGGGGTGCGCCGTTCTCATCACTGCATTCGCGTGACGGCAAGTATGAGGGAGGATCTGCGGGTATGGCAAGCGTTCCTTTCAGAGTTCAACGGCAGTGCATTGGTGCAAGCGTCTGCGCTGACAAATGCGGACCTGCAGTTATTTTCTGACACGGCAGGTAGTTCCGGGCAGGGTTTGTATTGTCAGGGAGCGTGGTGTGCGGCTGCATGGCCAGCGGCCTGGGCTGAGGTTGGGTTGATGCGTAATGTGACTTTCTTGGAGTTGTTCCCTATAGTGGTGGCATTTTGGGTGTGGCCGGACAAGTTACGGGACAAGACAGTCGTGTTCTGGTGCGACAATGCAGTGGTGGTGCAGGTCATTAATAGGCAGTCGCCCAAATGCCCTAGAGTGGCGGCGTTAATGAGGTTGTTTGTGCTCACCTGTCTGTGGCTAAATGTCACGGCCAGGGCGCGGCATGTGCCGGGTGCAAAAAATGCTATTGCTGATGCTTTATCCCATTTTCAGTGGGCGCAGTTTCGAGCATTGGCCCCGGGGGCGGACGCAGCATCGGCGGTAGTGCCGGAGCACCTGTGGCGGATTGGGACCCAGCAGTGTTAGAGATGTTGCGCTCCTCTGTAGCTCCAGGTACGTGGGCGTCGTACGAGCGGGGGTACGCCAAAGTGCGTGAGTATTTATGGCAGAGAGGTTGGAGGGGGGGCAGCTCGGATGACAGAGCGGTGGGGTCATTCATAGTCTGGGCTAAGAGGCATGGGTGGTCTCGGTCGGCAGTCCGGGCGGCTTTGGCGGGATTCTCCTTTTTTAGTAAAGCGGTGGGTTGGGGTAGTCCTTGCGTGTCCTTTTTGGTGAAGCGGCTTACGGCAGGGTGGGCAAGGGAGCGGCCGCCTAGTCGGGACTGGCGCCGCCCGGTGTCCCATGACTTGCTAGTGCTTATTTGGGGCGTATTGCCGGCGGTGGCGGCGTCGGAGTTTGAGATGGTATTGTTTTGGGCGTTATTTGTCACTGCCTTTTTCGGGGCGTTTCGGGTCAGTGAGTTGGTCCCGAAGTTCCACGGGCGGGGGGTTGGGGGTGGGTTGGAGGTCCAACACGTGGAGCTGACAGAGACGTCAGCTTGGATTTTTCTGTCATGCTCTAAGACGGACCAGCGCGGAATTGGCAGCTGGGTGTCCTTGAGGGCGCTTCCTGGGCTATGCTCCTGCCCGGTGCGGAATTTGCAGGCATACTTGCGACAGCGACCGGGGATGGCAGGTTTCCTGTTTCGCCATGCGGATGGCAAACCTGTCACGCAATTTCAATTTACGGCGGTTTTGCGTTTGGCGCTGCGGCGGCTGGGGTATGAGGACTGGCAGTATGCATCCCATTCCTTCCGGATTGGAGCGGCGACCAGCGCGGCAGCGGCTGGCCTGGAGGGGGAGGTGATTAAAAGAATCGGAAGGTGGCGGTCCGGGGTCTATGAGGGTTATGTCCGCCTGGACCGGGTCTTGAGGGCACAGGAGGGAGGGGGAGTTGGGGGGTGAGGGGGGGGGTTTCCTAACGCTGTGTTTCCTGTTGCAGGGTGGCCGCCTGGTCTACTTTCTTGGACTGAAGAGGCGAGAGTGGGCCCGACCGGCGATTGGTGGATTATCGGGCACTCCTTTGTCTACTGGGCGGAGAGGAGAGACTTGCTGCGCCCGCTGGGTCAGCATCTGGGACTGGCAGCCTGCAACATCCGGCTACTGTGGATGGGGGAGCGTGGCATGCATTGGTGGCAACTACTTCCTTGTGTGCGGCAGCAAGCGGAGCGACGGCAGTGACCTGTGGGGGTGTTGCTACATTTAGGAGGCAATGACCTAACCAATTGGACGTGCAGGCAGCTCATTCGAGCGGTGCAGCGGGACATTCGAAGGCTGCAGGAGGAGTGGCCTGAAGTGGCGATTATATGGTCAGACATTATTCCACGGCCGGCCTGCCAGTCTCAGCGGCGTTGGTCGCGAGGCCTCGCAAAAGTCAACAGACAGGTTGGCCGTTGGCTTCAGCTGACGGGGGGCTGGCAGGTGCAGCACCCGTGGGCGGATCCGAAATGTGCAGGATTATACCGTAATGATGGTGTGCACTTGTCTCCTGTTGGTCAGGACCTATTGCTAAATGATTGGCAGGAGGCACTGGAGATGTGCACTGGTCGCAGCTTTATCGGGGTGGGGCGGTGCGAGGTTAGATGAACTACTTCGCACCGGTGGCGGGGTAGAGAGCCCGCGCTCGCCAAGGCGGCGGGGCGTTAACCGATTTAGGACCAGTGGGGGAGCGGTGGGCTTCCCGGGGTGGGACGAGGCATCCCGGTTGGGGGTCTCGGCCCGGTACAAGGGGTTGGGGCCAGCCTTTGCTACTAGCATGGCGAGGCAGGCAGCGGGGGGCGGGAGAGGAGAATGCTCCGCCTTGCTACTAAGATGGTGGGAGGGAGCATTGTCCGATGCCGGGGGTGGGGGATTATGTTGGGGGATGTTGAATATGTTTGCCCATGTTGGGCGGTTATTACAAGTGTAATAAAGCTGCGACCAAAAGTTGTACCATGTTTAGTCTCTTGGGTGTTTTATTGAGGGGTAGCAAAGGGGGGGTAGACGACTGGGGTGGTGGGGGGGGAAGGCTGGCTAAGCAGAGGCGAGGTGGGCCTCCGGGTCAACAGAGTTAATGCACGAGGCCGCGGGCTGGGTCCCGCGGCCGACAGTAACTTGTGCCCGGGCCCGGCCTCGGCCTCCTGCACGTGTCAGGGGTGCAGGGGTGGAGCCTGGGTGACGGGATCGCCGCATGGCGGTGGGGCGATCCCATTGGCTCTGGCGCTGGGAGGTGGGGGCTAAAGTGGCCGAGGAGCCGCGTGGCCAGTCTTTTCGGCGCGGCTCCTCGGGACGACGGCCGCGTTCCCGCCCGCCCTCCCTAGGTGTTGAGGTTATAGGATTGTTGCAGCTGGGGGAGGCGGGGTAGAGAGCCCGCGCTCGCCAAGGCGGCGGGGCGTTAACCGATTTAGGACCAGTGGTGGAGCGGTGGGCTTCCCGGGGTGGGACGAGGCATCCCGGTTGGGGGTCTCGGCACGGTACAAGGGGTTGGGGGCCAGCCTTTGCTACTAGCATGGCGAGGCAGGCGGCGGGGGGCGGGAGAGGAGAATGCTCCGCTTTGCTACTAAGATGGCGGGAGGGGGCATTGTCCGGTGCCGGGGGTGGGGGATTATGTTGGGGGATGTTGAATATGTTTGCCCATGTTGGGCGGTTATTACAAGTGTAATAAAGCTGCGACCAAAAGTTGTACCATGTTTAGTCTCTTGGGTCTTTTATTGAGGGGTAGCAAAGGGGGGGTAGACGACTGGGGTGGTGGGGGGGGGAAGGCTGGCTAAGCAGAGACGAGGTGGGCCTCCGGGTCAACAGAGTTACTAAAAGGAGGCATTGTACTAATGTGAATCAGGAACTGGTTAAAAGAGAGAAAGCAGAGGGTAGGGCTAAATGGCCAATTTTCCCAGTGGAGAAAGGTGAATAGTGGAGTACCCTAGGGATCTGTGCTGGGTCCGCTGCTTTTTGATATATTCATAAATGACCTGGAAAAGGGAAAAATGAGTGAGGTTATCAAATTTGCAGATGACACAAAACTATTTAAAGTTGTTAAAATTCATGAGGATTGTGGAAAATTGCAAGAGGATCTTGATAAATTGGAAGACTGGGCATCCAAATGGCAGATGAAATTTAATGTGGACAAGTGCAAAATTATGCACCTAGGAAAGAACAACCCAAATTCTGGTTACATGATGCAAGGTTCCACATTAGGAACCAGCATCCAGGAAAAAGATTTAGGTGTCATCATGGATAACGTGTTAAAACCCTCCGCCCAGCGTGCAGCAGCGGCCAAGAGAGCAAATAGAATGCTAGGTATCATAAGAAAAGGAATGGAAAATAAAACAAAGGATATTATATTGCCTTTGTGTTGTTCCATGGTGCGACTGCACCTTGAATATTGTGTGCAATTCTGGTCGCCGTATCTTAAAAAGGATATAGCGTTATTAGAAAAGGTACAGAGAAGAGCCACCAAAATGGTAAAGGAGATGGAAGAATACCCCTATGAAGAGAGGCTAAGAAGATTAGGGCTCTTCAACCTGGAAAAGAGACGGCTGAGGGGAGATATGATAGGGGTCTATAAATTAATGAATGGATTGGAACGGGTAAACGTAGATCAATTGTTTACATCATCATAATATAGAAAGACTAGGGGACATGCAATGAGGCTACAAGGTAACATATTTAAGACTAATAAAAGAAACTCTGGAATTTGTTACCGTAGGATGTAGTAAAAGCTGTTGGTGTAGCTGGGTTTAAAAAAGGTTTGGACAAGTTCCTGGAGGAAAAGTCCATAAACCATTATTAAAAGGAACCCAGGATATCACTGCTTGACCCAGTACAAACATTATGGAACCTTTGTCTTTTGGGGAAACTGCTAGGTACTTATGACTTATATGGCCACTGTTGGAAACAGGATACTGCGCTTGATGAACCTTGGTCTGACCCAGTATGGCATATCTTATGTTTCCTATGGTCGGGCCTCACGGGTATCCCCAGGGTTGGCCCCATCCCTGACTACAGTCTCGCCTGTTTCCTTTGTGCTTCCCTAAAAAAATTGCCCGATCTATCACTGCCTTCCATACTACTCCACTCCGACTCATCTGATGGTCCTGTAATTGAGACACTTCTTTTGGACTTTGCAGGACAATCCTTACAAAGCCATAGATAGACTGCTTCTCTCTTATAATCCTGCTCATCTTGTTTAAATGTTTACATTTTAGATTGCTTGATCAATTGCTTAAACTGATCCATGCTAATTTTAAATTCCCTGATCTTAGTAGCATAACTAGTGGAGTGGATGAGTAGCCTAATGGTTAGAGGAGAGTAGCTTGGGATTCCCACTAGCACTCCTTGTGGCCTTGAGCAAGTCACTTAACTCACTATTGCCTCAGAAAAATCCAAATTATCAGTGCCCTTGTTTAATGTACATTACCAAGTTTGTTAGTGTAAACCGCTTTGACTGAAATGATAAGTTGGAACAAAAAAACCTGTTAAAAATAAATAAATAAGCAAATAAATAGTGGGGTCATCCTCTTTCAGTTTAGCATCCAACGCAGTCAAAGACAAGTGTAATAGTTCTTCTACCCTTGCACTGAACTCAATAATAAGCAAGATACAGTCTATGTTGCATTTATTCACAATTCCAGTCCATTTACTCATAAAATCCAATTTGTAAGTAAACAGCTTAGGTTCCTTCAAAATTCTAAGACCTCTTCCTATCATCTTATTCCATACATATTGTGTTAACATGTCACCATGTAATTGTGGCTGTATTAAACGATGCTGCAAGCTATACAGCTCCGACCACGAAGGTTGATTAATAGGATTGGTAGAGTCATCTAACAGAGAGGAACATTGTATCAGCTTTGTCAGCTGCTCCTCAGAATAACAAAAACATCCTTATATACTTTTTCAGCAACCTTTCTTTAGCAGACATAATTTAATCAAATTAGCAAACAAAAAAGTCCAATATTACAGGATTTTAATTCAAAACAAAAAACAAAAAATACAAACGCGTCTTTATCCTTTTTAATTGACTATTATTATTTTTTAATTTTTATGTATTACTTTTAATTAATTTATTTTTTTGTAAAATAAATTGTCTCTTATTTCCAATGTAATTTATCACTACTTTACATAGCCCCATCATTCACTTCTTGTCCACCAATATAGGGCACACTGAATCCAGGTAGAATAAGTCTTTTGGTCTGTGTTCCCCCATTACACTTGTAACCTGATGCAAATTATGTTATAACTGGTGTTTTAATTTGTATTGCTTCTTGTAGAGATATATTTTGCACAATAGTGTTTGCCCGAAGGACTCTCACAGAGTGTATAAGTGAGTATAGTAAAAGTAGTTCTCACTGTATCACCTCATCTCTTTTACCACATATGGTGTTCAGATCAAGTATTTTATTGCCTTTGTATGTTTACATAGCCCTCTGCCCTATGTTCTTTAAGAGTTAAATACAGTTTTCATGTTCTTTTGCTCATATGTACCTGTCTGGTGATTAATGGTTTATAATTTGTCAGGTCCATTTCTATTTTTAAAGTATTCATTATTTTATTTGAACTTCTATTATTTATTTATACATTATTCAGTTATCTATTATTTTAATTACATATATTTATATATTTTGATAAATTATTAATGTTTTTATGTTTTATTATATTTTATTATGTTTAAGCTGCATACCCCCTGAAGAAGGCACCTGCTGAAACGCGTAGAGGACTTTTTACAATAAAGGCACCTGTGACCTCCGTACGCCACTCGCTTCCTATGTTTCCTTTTTGGGAACCTGCCAGGTACTTGTGACCTGGATTGGCCACTGCTGGAAACAGGATGTTGGGCTTGATGGACCTTGGTCTGAGCCAGTATGGCATATTTTATGTTCTTATCCAGTCCTCAATCACCCCCCCCCCTCTTTTTTACTTCATCTACCTACCACTTTTCAGCTCTCACCCCCCTGTCCTTCCATTCCCCACCTCTTCTTTCCTGGTCCATTATTCCTCATTCTTTTGCTCACTCACTCTCTCCCCTCCATGTTTAACATCCCTCACCCGCCATCCAGTGTGTCTCTCTCTCTCTCTCTCTCTGGCTCTCCCTTTCCCTCCATCCAGTACTTCCTCTCTCTCCTTCCATGCCTGCCCTCTCCCTTCATATCCTCCTGCATCCAGCATCTCCCTCATCTCCATAACATACCATCCCCTCCCTTGAACTCCCATGTCCAGCATCTCTGTCTCTTTCTCAACCTATTTACTCGTGTACATCTTCTCCCCTCTCTCTATCACCCCCATGTCCTGCATTTTCCCATAGTCTCCCTATAACCCCCTGGCAGCATCACCACTCCATCTCCTCTTCTTGCTTTCCCCTATGTCTGGTCCCCCAATGCCCCCTTCCCATGTCCAATATCTCCCTTCATCTCTTTAGTCCCAGGCTGGCACTACCATTAGGTGAATAAGGTGGTTGCCTAGAGTGCCATCCCTCTGAGGACACCATGGCTGCTGCTGATGCCCTTCTTGGAAGCTGCAGCGGTGTCCCGTGGCACGTGCCTTGAAACTTCAATGCCACAAGGCTGTTTGTTTCTGCTTTCTCTGACCACCCGATGACAAAGAGGAAGTCATAATTGGGCGCCTGGAGGAGGTGGAAGCAAATAGCCCTGTGCCGCTGAAGTTTCAAGGTAGGTTCTGCGGTGGTGTTAGCTGTTGCTGCATGTACCAGAGAGGGGTGGCACTGGCAGCAATGGGTGCTAGAGGGGCCAGAAGGGATGAGGTTTGGCTAGGGTGCTGCATCTCCTTCTGCCTGCCCTGTTCTATCACCCCCACCTCTAGCTTTGTTCCCTCTGCCTCACTACCCCCCCCCCCCCTGCATCTACCATCTCCCTTCTGTCTCTCTGTACCCTTCCCCATCCTGCATATCGTCTGCACTTCTGCAAGTCCCCCCCCTTCTCCCGCCTTGCAATGTGCATGAGGTGGATGCTGTCTATGATCCTAGCCCAGAGTGGGAGGGCATGATCATGACCTGCAGCTCCTGACCATGGGTCATGTTGTTCCCACAGGCAGGCTTCTCTTTGGCCTCCTGCCCATGCGAGCAGCATGTCCCATGGGCAAGTTCTTCTGATCATGGCACTCCGTAGGTAATCCTGATTAGGGGGGGGGGGGGGTAGCAATGGCACACACCTGGCATTGGTGCCCCCTCCCCACATTGCATTTACCCAGTTTAGAACGTAGCATGGGCCCTGGGCTCAGAGAAGGATGGCCTAACCTTTAGGAAAACTAGGCAGCTGCCTAGAGTGACAGTTTCTGGCAGATGGCAAAGAGCAGGGCCTTCAAAGATAAACAACAGATTCTGACAGCTGGGTGAGGGTGGGGCATAAGGCTTAAGGTTTGTTTAGGATGCCAATACTTTAAACCACCTCTGGGGCTGGCCCTGGGGGCAGCAGACATGCTAACGGGGGTTGTGGTTGCAGGAGTGAAGTTCAGCTAGAGAGTCTCCTATCCTTGCACCAGCTCTACCTGAAAAATAAAAGCAGAACCATTTCAGTCTCATTCTCTGGGGAAGCTAAATCACACTCATTTGAATGGCTCACCCTTGGCCACCTCTCCATGCTGGGTGTGATTAACCAAAAAAATAAAAATAAAAAAATTGTGGGGCTTGAGGGAGTGAATTAATTAACCTCCATCTGTTTCCCTTCTTTGCTATACTCCTTCCCCTTAGCATTGAGTATGTTGCAAGGCTCCTTTATTTATTTATCTGTATTTATATCACGCTTTTCACCGGGTCAAAGCGGTCAATTGGGGGATATATTTAACACGAGGGGATATGAGACACATACGCTAATACTTACAGGGAACATGGGCAATGGAGGGTTAAGTGGCTTGCCCAAGACCACAAGGAGTGCCTATAGGACTAGAAATCCCAGTCCCTCCGGCCTTAGATTGCTGTCCCCAGGTGGGACTTGAACCCCCGGCCCTCCGGCCTGAAGTACCTTGTCCTTTATTTTCACCCCATTCATTTGAAAGACATCCTGAGGGACAGCTTCACGCAGGTCGTTCCAGCTTTCGCCTTCTCTGCTCAGTATGCTAAAGCCCGCCTGAACTGTTCCTGATTCTCCTCTGCCGGCCGCTTTGCAGTGGTAGCTTACTCGTCTCTTGGTAACTGGACGTTGTGACGTCAGAGACGATCGGACACACCTCCGCATGCTGGCCTATCGGAAAGGAGCGCGAGCGGTATGTATTGTAATCTACCTGCTAGGGCTGATGTAATAAAATTAGATAGAGCTTTTTACCTGCACGTGGGAGCTCGAGTCCAATTCCTTTCCTTAAATTTAGATAAATTACAGGTTTTCGCTGTTGCTTCTTCACTCGATTGCATTACTGGTAAGTGTATTTATTATAGTTATGCGCGTTGGAAATTGAGCGTTGTGATATTAAGTGACGTTTGTGGTGATAAATATTATACTTTTTATTTGTCAGTATCTTGGAATATCGAGCCTTAAAAATACAACTGTTAATTTATCATCTTCGAATGCATAGGCTAAAGATAGATCCAATTTTGGGATTTGCTGGAAAAAGTTCACGCTCCTCCCATCCAATTGTGATCGACGTCGGAAATGTTCCGATATTTTTGTGGTGGGGGTTTGTTTGTTTGTTTTTGTGACTACTCGACAGTCCAGAACTTTAAATTTTATATGTCAGCATGGCACAATACATTTTGATTACCGATCTTATTCTGTGGAGGATTGTACCGATCATCTTCCATCCTGAGACCCGATGAGCGAGATCAGGAATTGTTGCTAGACGAGGCTATTTGATGCGGAATTTGACTCGTTTATTGTGAGGAAGACGTACAGGGTGTAACTTAGTATGTTGGACTACCTCCAACTGGTCAGAAGGAGAGCATTCGCCTTTTGGAGGCAGCCTCCACCCTCAAATACTTCTGAATGTAGGCGGCAAACCCCTTCCCCCTTTCAACAGAGGTGGAACCACCCTGCTACTTATGTGCTGCAACCCGCTTTCAGCGCTTGGCAGCACTGAGCTGAGCTCGATGGCCCCAGTGATGACCAGATTCCAATTTCAGCTGGAAGAAACTGGATCTTCCGGGGCTGCTGGTTTGAGGTGGCTAGGACTGGAAAGGTATTGCATGCTTCCTTCAAGCCTGTGGCAATAACGGGAAGTCTGCCTGGGCATCCTGGGGGAACCGGCTTGCTGGCTCTGACTTCTCCAAGTTGAGTTGCTTCTTCTGTCGTTATCAGGACACAGCTGCTCTGTTCTGCAGACGCTGTATTAGGATTTGGTTAAAGGCATTCACGAGGGTTTTTTTTTTTGTAAACTCGCTTTGGTTTGCTATATTATTCTGATCTTATAGCATACAGATCATCCCTAACTCGATCTTGGTGTTACAGTGACCACGTTTGGCCCCAGCTTATAGTATTTATATATCTAAAATATACATACAGTGGCAGGGTCTCCTGCTGGTGGCAAATTTTAAAATTTGTTGCACTTATAGGACTTGGGGGGTTGGAGGGGGATTGGAGAATTATGACTTTTGGTCTTAGGCATTGGTGTAGTTCTAAATAAAACTGTAGTTATGCTTTTTTGAGCAGCAGTTGGTGAATAGTGACTGCCTTTTACAAGGCGCAGACTAGAAAAGTTTTGTTTGTGTGTGTGTGGGGGGGGGGGGGGAGGATATTGTCTCAAGCTCTAGTAATTGGTACTGTTTTACTAATATTCATTGTAGGAAAGTAGAGGAGTTCTGATGTTTTCATTACCTTTTGTCCAGGTTATCTCTTGCAGGAAAACGGAATAGTGGGGGCAATTTCTCCAGATGGGTTAGTTTTGCAAATTAAATACACACAACACCACCCTTTATAACCCCAATACTTTTCTAACACCTTAATAATCAAATACCATCATCTTAAACTTTTAACATACTGTATTTCGGGTATATAGAGACCTCAGGGAAGCTCATTCCTTACATCTGGCGAACTGTGTCACCATAGGATAGAGCCTAGAACTCATACATCACAGGTCTCACCCTTTAAACTTTAATCTAATTATATCAAACCTAAAAAACTATCACAATATATCCAAAAAAAGTACTTTTAAAGGATTCGAACAACAATTAAAACCAATCTTTTTTTATCTAAATTTTTTTTGAAAATATTATAGAGAAAAGTTTTAAAGTGCAGTTTCTTCCTACTCGTATTGAAGATAAAATCTCCTGCACCTTCTATAGTAAGGTTATCACCTAAAGGAGAAAATGGAAAAAGAAAATCCAGATATTCAAAATTGCTTTCCACCAATCATTCAAATAGTAATACGTTACTTATCTGAACGTTTGAATTCAATTGTTTTTCTTTTTTCTCAATCACAATGATTTCCAAAGAAGTCACAACATCGACATCAACAGTTCTTCTTAGAACACATCAGAGCACTGCTTCAGAAGTCATACGTCGCAGCAGCTAATCATTAAGACCTCGAGCAGTCACTTAGCTTTTACTTCAATCCAGATCCCATGCTCTGATGTGTTCTATAATATGTTTTCTATAATGTGTTTCTCTATAATATTTCTAAAAAAAATTAGATAAAAAAAGATTGGTTTTAATTGTTGTTCGAATCCTTTAAAAGTACTTTTTTTGGATATAGTGTGATAGTTTTTTAGGTTTGATATAATTAGATTAAAGTTTAAAGGGTAAGACCTGTGATGTATGAGTTCTAGGCTCTATCCTATGGTGACACAGTTCGCCAGATGTAAGGAATGAGCTTCCCTGAGGTCTCTATATACCCGAAATACAGTATGTTAAAAGTTTAAGATGATGGTATTTGATTATTAAGGTGTTAGAAAAGTATTGGGGTTATAAAGGGTGGTGTTGTGTGTATTTAATTTATATTTACCCTTTTGGCAGTGATTTCATATTAGTTTTGCACATACCATGACAGTTATGAACCTCACTGCTAAACCAGGGTATGTGGAATATGATCTCAGTCTTTCAAACTTCCTGCTAACGCTCAACATAATACTTGCATTGTGCGAAAGAGAGCTTCCTTCTGGAGATCATAAGATGTAACATGTATGGGCAATTTAAGTGAGCTTGGAAGCTCCTTTTAATCAGGCCAGTGACACCCAACACCATGGGAAATATCTCTATTTATTTATTTAGACAGAATTGTATGCCACCTTTTCCTTCAATCAAGGTGGTCACGTCACTTCACAATTGGAGGGTTACATTTAACATTAGGGTACATGTAAACATTTAGACAGTACAGTTACATAACAGTATTTAGACAGTACAATTGAGGTAACATTTAACATAAATGTATTTAATAACGTGGTATGATAGATTTGTGTGTGTGGATAGGATGGGTGTGTGTTTAGTTGGCAGAGGTAGTGCTACTGTTTGGGTAGGGGATGTTGCCTGAATGCTCATAGGTTTCTATAAATAACAATGTTTTGAGGTCTTTGCGGAAGTCTGTGAGGAAGTCTCTATATCTTTCTGCAACATTTTCTTGGTCTCTGACTGCATTTCTTAATACTTTAAGATGTTCTCCCTCTCAATGCAACTCGTAGTTGCTTGAAACTGCCACCTCTATAATCAATGTCATTCTGATGTTTTCCTTTACCATTATCTCCAACTTCCTTGCAACTAGAGTTTCATCAGTAGGAATAGGAGTATCTCAGTTTAGCAAAACCTCTTCATTCTCCATAGTTCTCTTAGGGTCATGATCCCAGTGCTTTTCTGGTACAATGATGTAATATTTACAGAGTTTCCAGTGAATGAGATGTGCTACTTTATTTTGCCTTTCTGTATAGAAATGTTTTGCCATCAGAACTTCACAGCCAGCTATGAGGCGAGCCGTTCTTTCCAGCTTTTTCTTACAGAATTTGCATATGTCTTCTCTATGCTCCCTGTAAACCATCTTGTCCGTAATCCACTGTCCTGGGCTGCAACTAGCAATCTCTCATCCTTTGGTTTCAGTTCGCCTCTCCTTAACCATTCATGTGTCTGATCTTGATCGACAAAATATTCCTTCAGTAACATTTTATATTTTCCGCTCTATTTGTGTATTTGCCACTTGTTTTTTCTCGTTTGCTGATCTAATTCTTTGAAGAGTTTTTTATACTTGTTTTGTAAATTCTGTTGCTTACTTCCCTGCACGTGCTTGTGGATTTTCACTCATTCCTTCTAATTGTCAGAATGCTTGCCCACGTTCAGTGATGGAAAACTGATTCTGGACGTTTACTTTCATATTTCAGCACTTTTTGTGTTTTTGGATCTGATGATGCTGTTAGGGAGTAGGCCTGGAGGCCTATAATAGTCGCTTTGTATTGTCACCAGTAGACGGCCCGTAGCATAGGCATACGGGATAGACGGCCTGGGGACCCTTTATTGAAAGACTGGAGCAATGCTTTAGGCTTGCATTGCCTCCTGGGAGTTGTAGTATTTTCCCTTTTCAATAAGATGCAGTTGTGGTGCGAGTGGTACAGGCAATGACAGGACAAAAAGGCCATACACTCTGGCACAAAATAAGAAAGGAAATAATAACAGCTTCTCAACTTAAATCCAAAGTTCCACGGTATTTACAGCATACAGTCACTTTGTATAAGCAAGTAAAATCCTGTGCTCTTCAACTGCCAGTTTAAACAGCTTTCACAGATCACCTGGCTCAGCACAGAGAAATTATATCATCTGTAACCATTAAAGTACAGTCCATTTGGTTATCTGATATTTCTTCTTCCTGAGGATCAATCAGCATTGACTCATGCTGATTCTCTGGTAAGTACAACTTCTGCTTGGTATACAAAGTTTCCAAACTTCCACCCTCTATCTGTTCCTGAGGCTTCTCTATCAAGCCCTCTGTGAGATAGGGTTCAGTATTACCATATATCTTAGAATAGCAGAGAGGAGAGTCACACCCTTTAGGGTTTCTATAAGAGAACTTCTTATAACCACTTTTATCCTTATAGTAATTAGACAGCCTACCTTCTGGCTTAGAGACAGGGGAAAGTCCGTGCACAGCCTGGTCAGGAAGGGGTTTAAACCTCAGAGGTTTTCCTCTGTACTTTGGCTTCTCAACCTCTTCCTCTGACATGCAAATGTCCTCCACCGAATAACTTTCACTCCCTGGAGCTTGCAAGTGCTTCCCAGATAGCTTTACCGGTAATGTTTCCCTCTGTGTGTCTTCCCAATAGGACAATTGCCTGGAGTTCTTGCCACAGGGTTTTTGGGCCCTGCTCCTCCAGTTATTCCTGCTGGTTACTTCCTATATTTCTCTATCACTCTCAGAATCACAATCCTCTGAGTCACTCACGTACTTTCTCTCGTGCTTCCTTCCACACTGAAACACACATTGCTTCTGAGTCTCAGACTTCAGCTTTCCCAGCTGGGTCTGTCCAAGCTTTCTCTCTCTCGTTCTCCAGTTCCTCTGCTCCTCTCGCTCTTTGCTTCCCGTGCTTCTCTTGCTTCCTTTGCTGCCCTTCCCACTGAAACTCTAATGAGCGTTTCTTATATGTCTGGTTTGGAGCTAATCTAGCCCTTCCCCCTCTCAGGTGAAAACTATTGGGCTCAGGAGATGGGGATTGTTTGCTAGCTGGGCGGGGCTGCTGCACTCGTGGCTGGGTTTGTTTATGTTGCTCCTGGCAACTGGGAGTCCTGTGCTTTGCCTTCCTGTCAGCAACAGACCTACTTCTCTCAAGTTCCTCTGTTTGCATGGCAAAGGACGTCTCTTCCCCATTACAGTATGTATAATCAATTTCTATGAGGCTCAGTCCTTCTCCAGCTCTAGGGGTGTATTGTCTCGGCATGCACTGATTCTTGTATGAAATTATGGGCATAGAGGAGTTTTCTTGTCTGTCCATTCAGCTTTTCAAGATATTTAAAAAGCCAGTGTACAGTCCCAAAGCTGCATGAAAGTCCAGGAATTGCCAGCTGATGAATGGCTTGTATCTTATTCCATGATGTTAAAGCACTTTTCACTAATAATAATCTTGAGACCAAAAGTCATCCTGATGTCATCAGAAAAGCTTTTTCCTACACAGTTGCTCTGCTATTGTTGGTCACTGGAACTATAGAGCTTCAGGCTGTCTACAAATAGTAAATGGGATTTTACCTCTGGGTTGTTACCTTCTTTAGGATTCAGGCTAAATCCGTATTTCAAAGAATTGATGGAGTACTCAATAGATTAAGCGCCACACAAAACAGAAGCAGTGACGGGGAATCTCCCTGAATATTCCTTGCTGAATCTTGATGTTAGGAATGATGTATCGACCATCTTCATATTTAAAAAAATAGTGTGCTTTGTCACAACTTAATATATTCCATCAAACCAGGATTTATCTTATACATCTCAAGGCAATTTATTATCCAAAAGTGTCAAAAACTTTCTTATAATCAATCCATGCTATACTGAGATTTCTGCTTTTCTTAGCAGTGGCCATGACGGTCTTATTTAACATGAACTGGTCTTTGGTTCCATATGCTCCCCTCTTATTGCCCTTTTGCTCTTTTCCCATGATGTTATTGGACACGATATGATCATATATTCTGTCTGCATCTATTGCAGTGAACAGCTTATAGATTGTAGGTTGGCAAGTTACTAGTCTGTAATATTTGGGAATGTAACTTGGGAACCCCTTTGGAAGAAGAAATGTTCTTCTCATTATAAGCCATTGCGGTGTTGCGTTTGGCTGCATGATCAATTGTTTTTTGCAGTTTGCTTTGAAGAGGCATTGTTTCTTTAACATTAAGACTTAGGCTTTTGGGGAACGGCATCAGTGTGCCTTTGAAACTGATATTTCACACTCTTAGGGTCATTTTAGAAGTACAGTGTTTTAGTGACTTCGGTTATAGTGAATAAACACTTGAATATTTCACACTGAAGTTTCTGTCATTTAAGCATGAGACAGCACTTGGATTTCATATTCTGTCCTGACCAAACAGTGTTTTAATCTGATTTAGAACACTGTTTGGTCAGGACAGGACATGAAACCTAAGTGCTATCCAAGGTTAAATGGCAGAAATTTCATTGTGAAATATAATCAGTAAATATTGAGCAACATTCAAACTCTCATACCTCTGGAGTCTTTAATGGGTACTAATGAGGGAAAGGGTAGAAAGAAATTGCAAGTAACCATAAAAGCATTCAGAACTAAAATTGTGCACCTTTAGGTGAACTGTCAGACCTATAGGCACTACTCTCCTTCAATAATTATGATCACCTCACCACCCCCTCTCCAAGAATGATCCTGTAAAAACACATAATTGGATATCATGTTATAATTACATGTTTGTTTCATATATATTATATAAATATGTTTTGGGAATTGTGTTACTGTATCTAATAACTGGTTCATCAGCAATATTTGGGGATAGGCTGTAAGCAGAAAATTCAGAAAATGCATAAAAGAAATCCATAAACAAAAACAAGCTAACCCACAGATCCAAACCACCAAAACAATGAACTCAGATTTATTTATTTAACTGCTTTTTCTTTTTTTAATACCGCCTTTAAGCCAAAGCGGTTTACAGAGAGCAAACAAAAAACAAACTCAATTGAGTTCTAGCATACTGCTGTGTCGATTGGCGAAGATCATTTAATTTAAGATTTTGGATGTATTTCCTTTTCAATATATATTTGTATTGGCACTTAACGAGCTTTACACAACTTGGGTGGTTGATGACCACATTTTAAAGATCAAAAAGGATATGTTTTTTTTTTTTTCCGGAGGGTTTTTACCTTGCATAACAAATGTTTCAACATTAATTTACAACATACATAACGCTCTATTTTTTATCTGACCTTATTTTAGTAAAATAAAGCCATAACATGCTGACTGAAGGTAATCTCTGAATTAAATGGCTAGCTAGACTGAACTAGGATGTTTCCTTCATAGTACTTACCATAGAAAAATATTAGGACTAGGGCTGTTATAATCCATTTAAAGGTGAGGGTCTTAGACTTTAGGAAGACTAAGGGGCTTGTTTACAAAGCCGCAGTAGCGGCTTCCGCTCAATATCGGAGCTGCGGCCCCATTGAATTCAATGGGGCCACGGCTCCGATATTGGGCGGAAACCACTACCACGGCTTTGTAAACAAGCCCCTAACTTTGCCAAGATGGGTCAATACCTCAGGGAGTCGTTAGTGGGATGGGAACAGCTGGGGGATGTAGAAAAACAGTGGGCAAAACTGAAAGGGGATATTTTAAGGGCAACCAACCTTTTTGTTAAAATGGTAATTAAAGGTAAAAGGAAAAGGAGACCGCTATGGCTTTTGAAAGAAGTAGCTGAAAAAGTGAAGAAAAAGAGGGAGGCCTTCATGAAATACAAGAGATCACAGAGAGAGGAAGACAGGCATCTGTATTTGGAAAAACTTAGAGAAGCTAGCAAAGTAGTCAGGAAGGCAAAGATTCAAAAGGAGGAGGAAATAGCGAATGCAATAAAATGGGGGGGGGGGGATAAGACATTTTTCAGATATGTTAGTGAGAAGAGGAAGGGCAAAAGTGGTATTGTCAGACTCAAGGGTGCAGGGGAGAAATATGTAGAAGCTGATGAGGATAAAGCGGAATTGCTTAACAAATATTTCTGTTCTGTGTTCACAGATGAAGAACCAGGAGCAGAACCTCAGAAAACACCCACAAACAGGAACAGCAGCGAGGGACATCTTGAACAATTTTCAGAAGACTGTTCGTGAGAAACTAGCTTAACTTAAAGTAGACAAGCGATGGGACCGGATGGGATACACCCTAGAATACTGAGGGAACTTGGGGATGTTCTAGCAGCTCCACTGACTGACCTTTTCAATGCCTCGTTGGCGTCGAGAGTGGTGCCAAAGGACTGGAGAGAGGCTCATGTGGTGCCTTTACACAAAAGCGGAAGTAAAGATCTGGTTGAAAACTGCAGACCGGTTAGTTTAACTTCAGTGGTAAGTAAATTATTTGAAACGCTGCTGAAAGAGAAAATACTGAGGTTTCTGGAGTCCAGAGGATTACAGGATCCAAGGCAGCATGGATTCACCAGAGGCAGGTCTTGTCAGACAAATCTGATTGATTTCTTTGACTGGGTGACCAGGGAGCTGGACCGAGGGAGAGCCCTAGATGTGGTGTATTTAGATTTCAGTAAAGCCTTTGACACTGTTCCTCACAGGCGACTTATAAACAAACTGAACACCCTAGGGATGGACCCTAAAGTTACTGCTTGGGTTAGAAATTGGTTGGGTGGGAGGCGACAAAGAGTACAGGTAAATGGAGCTCACTCTGAGGAGAAGGATGTTACCGGTGGTGTGCCCCAGGGATCTGTCCTTGGTCCGATTCTTTTTAACATCTTTGTTAGTGATATAGCGGAAGGGCTGTCGGGTAAGGTTTACCTCTTTGCGGATGATACCAAAATCTGCAATAGAGTAGACACCCAGGAAGGTGTAGATAACATGAGGAGGGATCTAGCTAAGCTTGAAGAATGGTCTAGAATTTGGCAGCTGGGATTTAATGTTAAAAAATGTAAGGTCATGCATTTGGGCTGCAGCAATCCAAGGGAGCAATATAGTATAGGGGGTGAAGTACTTTTGTCCACTAAAGAAGAGTGGGACCTAGGCGTGGTTGTGTCTGATGATCTTAAAGACCGCACCTTCAAAAGGATGTCAACAGGATGGAGTCGGTGCATAGGGTGGCTACTAAAATGATTAGTGGTCTTCATTATAAAGCATATGAGGACAGACTTAAGGATCTTAATATGTACACCATAGAGGAAAGGCGGGATAGAGGTGATATGATTGAGATGTTTAAATACCTCTGTGGCATAAATGTTCAGGGAGAGAGCCTCTTTCAATTGAAAGCAAGTTCTGCTACGAGGGGACATGGGATGAGGGTGAAGGGAGAATGATTCAGGAGTGATATGCGGAAATATTTCTTTACGGAAAGAGTAGTGGATCTGTGGAATAGTCTCCCAGTGGAGGTGGTAGATATGAGGACAGTAACTGAATTCAAAAAAGCATGGGACAAACACAGGATCTCTAAAGGTAAAAAGGGGACTGTTGTAGTTGTTGATATGGAAAGACAGGCTAGAATAGGCCATGTGGTCTTTTTCTGTCGTCATATTTCTATGTTTCTATGTTTCAAATTGTACTATCTTAGTAAACTATGACACAAGCTCTCTTCCTTAACAGGAAAGACCATAAAACCTTGCAAAATAGTCATTCAGAGCCTTTATAGCAAGCCTGCCATATCAAAAAAGCACTTACTCCTAGAACTCAACCTGCAAAAAATACCTACATATGAAAAGGTGACACTGCAAATATTGCCAAAGCTCCTAGGGCGTAGCGCAGTGCAACACTGCTAGTTGGGAAAAAAGAACTGGCCTGCAACAGATTTCTACAGAGAAGCTATAAACTAGCAAAATATCCCAGCTCAGTCAGACATGCAGAATAGAGAAAAACTCACCAAATACAGAATAAGAGACTGCAAATTAGAAATATTCAGACAAAAACTGAAATGGAACATTGGAGAAACGGAAATCAAAATGCACTTCTTCCTGTAAAAAGCAATATGCAAAGACTGAGCTGACCTATTCCAGTTGCTAAACCTGAAATAAATGTTCTTTTTTACCTTCTTTTGGATTTTCTTTTCTACTCGTTTTGATCACATTCTCTTTTCCCTACTTACCTCTTGCAAGTCTTCAGCTCTCGCAGCTTCTTTTTCAGGTCCTCTTTTTCATTGTCCATGTCTTCTTGCTTTCTCCCCTGAAATCGATCTTTCTCATTTCGTGCAAAGCTAGATTTCACTTCTCCTCTTTCACTTTTTTTTTGTCGCTTCGGCGTCTCTTATGTTCCCGCCTTCAACCTTTCATTTCCTTTTCACTGAGTGGCTCTCCTTATCACTCTTCTGCATGGCCGGTGCAAGGATATTTGGCATCCTAGATGAACCTTCAGTCTTATGTCCTCCCTCCAAGGTTTTGATAATTAAACTCAACAATCGTAATCATCCCCGCACCACCACCCCTCAACGCCAACAATCCTGTAAAACTGTTTAATGGAACATCATATTTGAAATATTAAATTTTGCTTTGTAAAAATGTGTGTGCCGCTCTTCCTTCAGATAAAGCAATGTGCTGATGGCTCTTTGAGTTTGTGTGGCTGTCAGGGTTTGTTTTGCTTTGAGCACTGCTGTTCTTTGATGCCTCTCTGAAGCTTCCATCCTAGGCAACTGCCTATTCATGCCTAATGATTGCACCAGCCCTGTTCTCTTGCCATCTAGTTCTTTTCTCCCCTAACAGTCACCCCTTCTCTGGCTCTTTCACACCTATCCATTTCATTTCACTCACGCCTCTCATTTTATTCCATTCCCTCCGATCTGACTTCCTTATCCCCAGTTACCCAATTATTCCATCATGCCGCTGTATCATCTTTTGATTCATTCTCACTCCGAGTATCCCTCTACATGCTCTTTATTTATTTTATTTATTTATTTAACACTTTTCTATACCGCACTATTCGGCATCAGCGCGGTTTACAAGGAACAGGTTTGAACAATGAGGAACTGCCGTACATTGAACTTACATAGAACAGGGAATTTAAACATGGATAACAGGTGAACTTTATACATAATAAATAATAGGGAGATTTAAACAAGGATAACAGGAGAACTTTGTACATTATATACAAAAGGGGTTTTCCCTCCACCTGGCTCTCTCTCATATACTCTCCCCTCATCACCCCTTCTGGATTTCACAGAGCTTTCGGTGTGTGTGTATGTCTCTCCCCATCACCTAGAGAGCGCATTGCTGGCTTCAGAGAAATAGAGGAGGAGATGGCCTTCACGCTCACCTTGTTTAACCATATTTAAACCGCTTTCACACTGCCCCCTACAAGACTTCACCCTCCTCATCAACCCATTATGTGCAGTTCTCACAAAATTCACTCCCTCTCATGTTGCTCAGGCATTCACCCCTTTTGCTTCTGTACCCTTTCAGCCTTCACCACCTCCTCATCTTTTTCTTCTCCCTGTGCCAGCAGCTAAGTCCTGAGTTTTGAGCCCTAGTCAGAGAGCCATGGTTCGCCTGCTGTATCTGCTCCAGCCTTTCCTCTCCTCCCCTCAGGCGAAAGGTGGCATGTACAGGTGGGATGGAGAATGCAGGAGGAATGTGAATGGATTAGTGGAAAGAGTAGCTGTTTGCTTTGCTCTGTCTCCCGCCAGGCCTGTTTTCTCCCTGCTTCCGCATGAGCGAGCTGCGGCTGGATAAGAGAGCCCTGTTTCAGCCTTGTGCTCTCCACTTCTGTTTTTGCTTGCAGCTTGGGAGGAGGGGATGTGGCAGAAAGCAAGAACTTCTCTGTTGAGTGAGGCTGGGGTACAAGCCAATAGATTTATGCTTAGTGAGGCTCTTGTTGCTAACCCCAAAACCAATCCACTCTGGGGTTCAACCCCTAGTGTACCAGGAAAAGCAGTAATGCTCAGACTTTCATCTTGCTTTCCGTTCCATGTTCCTTTTCTTGCCTTATTTTCTCCCTGGTCCCCCTTTCTTCCCTATTTCTAGTGCTGTAATTTAGCTTAGTTTCCTCCTCTGTTGTTTGAGAGTCCAGGTGCCCTGCATCTCTTTCCACCAGGTTGCTAACATAGAGCCTTTTTTTTAAGTTGTTTTCTTTTCCCTGTAGCAACTAGAGTGGATAGTAGAAGCCCTGGCTAGTCATAACCTAATACCTTTTTAGAAAATATTTTGCCTTTCCCCAGGGCCAGCCTAAAGGTTTCTGACGCCCCAGGCAGTAGTCCTTACGGCACTGCCCCCCTCCACCACCGTGTCAACCCCTCACTGCCGCCGCCGCTGCCTCCCCCCCAAATCCATCGTCTCATCTTACAGGCAGTGCTGCACGACTCTGTTTTAAAAGTGGCGGCTTTATGCCCGCATGCACACACATAGCCTGCCGCTCCTGTCCTTCTCTGACAGAAAGTTGCGTTGGAGAGGGGCAGGAACGGCAGGCCATGGTTGTCATGCTGAAGCGCATGGCCTGCCACGGGCACCAAAGCGGTGCCACAAAGCCGCCACTTAAAAAATGGTCTGTAACCCACCAGGGCATGCTGCCCTTGGCGGACGCCTAGTGGATGCGCCAGCCCTGCCTTTCCCCCAGTTGCTATACCTGTTGAATAAAAGGGAGATCATAAGACGTGACAAATCTCTCACGTTTATTCACCTAGATGGTTTGGACTTCAGAAGACAAACAGCCAAACCTCAGGTGAACATCTACTGCCCTAAAATGGAATATTTGGTCAATATTCAGACAATTAAACACTTCAAAAGATATTTGCCTGCTCCAAAATACAGAAAAAACAGAAGCTGGAATCCTATACTTACCATTGTCCGGTTTCTCTTATGTATTAACATAGTATATGACAGCAGATAAAGACCAGTATGGTCCATCTAGTCTGCTCAGTAAGGTGGCTAGAGTGATTGTAACCGCAGCTCCGTGCAGATCACCCTCGCTCTATGCCTGTGTTTAGGGTTGTACGTGCAGGTCAGCCCCCTCTTTTAAAAGATATTCAAGTGTACTTTGATTTCATCCTCTTGCTATAAAGGGATCCCTGTGTCTGTCCCATGCCATTTTGAATTCTGTCACTGTGTTTGCCCCCACCACCTCCATGCATCCACCATCCTTTCAGTGAAAAAGTATTTCCTGATGGTAAACTTAAAAGCAGCAACTTGCAGCTTCATCATATGCCTTCTAAAACATATGAATATAAGATATGCCATACTGGGTCAGACCAAGGTCCATCAAGACCAGTATCCCATTTTCAAGAATGGCCAATCTAGCAGTGATATTGCTGAAAGACTGAATGGAAAAGTCTGTCTTTTTGCAGATGACACGAAAATTTGCAACAGAGTCGACTCCCCCGAGGGAGTGGTTAACATGAGGAAAGATCTACAAAAGCTGGAAGAATGATCTAATGCTTTGCAATTAAGATTTAATGCAAAGAAGTGCAGTGTCATGCACTTGGGTAGCAGAAATCCAAGGGAAATGTATGCGATAGGGGGCAAGAGGTTGGTGTGCACAGAGCAGGAGAAAGACCTCGGTGTGATTATTTCTGTAGATCTCAAGGTGGCAAAACAGTGCGACAAGGCGGTGGCAAAAGCCAGGAGGATGTTGGGCTGCATACAAAGAGGAATTACCAGCAGAAAGGAAGAGGTACTAATGCCACTGTATGAGTCACTGATGAGGCCTCACTTGGAATACTGTGTTCAGTTTTGGAGACCATATCTTGCAAAGGATGTAAAAAGACTGGAAACTGTTCAGAGGAAGGTGACCAAAATGATTTGGAGCCTGCGTCAGGAGCATTATAAGAAGAGAGTTGAAGACCTAAATATGTACACTCTGGAGGAGAGGAGGGACAGGGGAGATATGATTCAGACCTTTAAATATTTAAAGAGAAATAATGAACAAACAAACCTCTTCCAAAGATGGGGAAGCTGTAAAACTAGAGGGCATAACATAAAGCTGCAAGGTGGTAAATTGAAAGGCAATGTCAGGAAATACTTTTTCACTGAAAGGGTGGTGGTTGCTTGGAATGCCCTCCTGATGGAAGTGGTGGGGGCAAATACAATGACAGAATTCAAAATGGCATTGGACAGACACAGTGGATCCCTTTACAGCAACAGGATAAAATCAAAATAAACGGAACCATCTAATTTCTCAACAAATAGGGGTGTCCTACAGGAGCGGTGGGTTCACCCCTAAACAAAGACATGGGGAGGGATGGCCGGCACAGATTGGCAGGTGCACCTACTTCTGCCATCTTACCTGGGCAGACTAGATGGACCATACTGGTCTTTATCTGCCGTCATTTACTATGTTACTATGTTACTTAGCAGTTTCCCCAAAAGACACAGGTTCCACATGCTTGTATCGGGAGAAGCAGTGGATTTCCCGGGTCCCCTTTAATAATTATTTATGAACCTCTCCTCCAGGAACTTGTCCAAACCTTTTTTAAATCCATCTACACTAACAGCTTTTACTATATCCTCCGGTAACAAATTCTGGAGTTTGATTATGCATTGAGTGAAAAAATATTTTCTCTTATTAGTCTTATATGGGTTGTACTGTAGCTTCATTGCATGCCCCCTATTCTTTCTACATTTTGATCTATGTTTACCCGTTCCACTCCATTCATTAATTTATAGACCTCTATAGACCTCTAGATCTCCCGTCAGCCGTCTCTTTTCCATGTTGAAGAGCCGTAAACCTTTTAGCCTTTCCTCATAGGGGTATTCTTCCATCCCCTTTACCATTTTGATAGCTCTTCTCTGTACCTTTTCTAATTCCGCTACATCCTTTTTAAGTTATTATTCGAGGTGCTGTTGCACCATAGAATGATACAGAGGCATTATAATATCCTTTGTTCTATTCTCCATTCCTTTCCTTATGATTCCTAGCATTCTATTTTGCTTTCTTGGCAGCCACTGCACACTGGGCAGAGGGTTTCAATGTGTTATCCATGATGATGTCTGAATCTTTTTCCTGGGAAGTGGTTCCTAATGTAGAACCTTGCATCATGTAACCATAGTTTGGGTTGTTCTTTCCTAGATACGTAACTTTGCAATTGTCAACATTACAGTTCATCTACAGTTTGAAAATCCAGTCTTCCAGTTTATCAAGGTCCTCTTGCAATTTTTCAAAATCCTCTTGGAATAATTCAAAATCCTTTTGAATAAGTTTGTGCCCCTTTCCCCCCTCCAAGGCAGGATCGCGCCACAGCAAGTCTTTAAAAGCAGTACGCCTCTGATCAAAAGCCTCTCCAACCACAGGACACTCCTCTCATCTTCGGACACGATCTAGCATCGGGGGTAGAAGCAGGAGCCACGAGCTCCTCCCGCTCCCACCTCCAAGGCAGGATTGCATCACAGCAAGGTTTTAAAAGCAGCATGCCTCTGTTTAAAAGCCTCTGCAGCCACAGGATGCTCCTCTCATCTCCAGACACGATCCAGCATCGGGGGTAGAAGTGGGAACCACGAGCCCCTCCTGCTCCCTCCTCCAAGACAGGATCGGAGCACAGCAAAGCTTTAAAAGCAGCATGCCTCCAGGTGTGCCTACACCTGTGGTCCTTGTCAGAAGGCCCTTTGGCAGGGTGCTTAGGCAAAGAAACCTGCTTAAATTGATACTCCTCAGGAACATGGATCTCCTAACACAGATAACCCAGGGCTTCCTGCCCATTTTGGATGAGACTACAATCATCCATTCCAAAATCGCTGCCTAATTTTATGTACTCCCACAAGCCCTCGACCATCACTGATAATTGCCTGATTCCACATGACCCTATCACCCACCAACCTCGGACTGAATCCATTGAACCCTCCAGCTCAACGTGCTCAACCGAAAAGCTGCTCTGCAAGGCCTGGTTGTACTTAAAGAAATCCACTTAGAATTCACAGAAGACTTGAAAAACAAGGTAACTCCATCCTAATGAGTACTGTAGTCTGTGAACTGATCATACCACACAAAAACTGTCACTTTCAGTGGATAATGAGCTATTTACAGGTACGTGTATTATGAGATTCTATCTTGGTCTCATAAGCATAGCAGTATAGCTCTTTGACTGTATACTCCCATTTGTACAACAGATGTGATTCAATTGTATAGTCCCAATTAATTTCCAGCTCTCACTACTGCAGTTCAGGCTATAGTGGCCAACTTGTTTTTCTCCTCTTAAAATTCCGCAACTAATTATTCACAGAAAAAGGAAGTCAAACTCTTAATCTTGCTATTTTGCACTACAAATCTGATAAGTTTAGTTACCCCTACAATACACCAAGCATATCTAACTGACCAGTTCTCATACAGCATACCTATACCCCCATAGAACTATCATCCGAAAGAAGCAATGCCTGGACGCAAATCCCTGAGAAAATCACAAAATTCATCACACAGATGCATCCTCATTATTCCATGTACCAACATAAGTCTTACAAAAGCACATAATCATCAGACTCCTGCTAACATAAGCTGTCTCTTAATAAATGCTAGATCAATAAAAAAGAAAATTCCTATATTACTTGATTACATCTTTGACAACAAATCCGATATGGTTTTCATCATAGAAACATGGCTTTCAGAAACTGATACCATCCTACTCAACCAATTCAAACACCCTGACTACCAATCCTTTCACACCACAAGAAAAAATAAGCCTGGAGGTGGAGCCTTGATTCTTGCTAAGATGAACCTAAGGCCCACTTTACTTGTCAGCAGATGTTATGAAAGCCTTGACACCCTCCTAATTGAAACATTTTACCTCATTTACAGAGCCCCTTCATAGGACTCTAGCTCCCTAAGCGCAATACTGGAGACTATATGCACTCTCGACAGGCCCAACAAACAGTTAATAGCACTTGGTGACCAGGGGCGGCCCAAGGGGGGTGCGGGGCCATGTGCGGAGACTCGGTGCGGGGCCTCATTTGCATAAGTGGCCTTATTTGCATAAATATTTGCATAATGCTAACATGCACTAACTTTTAGTAAACATGTCTCTTAATGAGTGTATGGATAAAGACAGACTAAAAGATTTCTACATTACTATAATCCAGTGCCAACCGCCAGGCACATTAGGAACTACTACAAACACTGCCCATTTAGAACCAATAGCAAACCCGCCGTATCCTAACAGCACTACCAGGACTCACAAAGCACCATACCCTACCTATCAAAAGGCAACACTGCAAATATTAAACCAATACATTTCAGAGAACAACAATACATGACCTACTGGGGAAAGAGAACAAGTGGCAATGTCAAATAGGAATTACATAAACAGAATACCTCAGCTCAGTTACACATGCAGAACATAGACCATCACCAAACAAGGAATCACAATTTAGAAACAGGAAGGCAATAATTAAACTGGGAACCCCAAAAGCCAAACTTGGAATGTACAACAACACTGTAGAAATAAAACTATAAATTAATTTCCTCTTGTACCAAACAAAGCGCAGACGTTAATGATGCACATTTCCCAGAGCTTTCATATTCCAGTTAATAAATTCAAAATAAAGAGATATCTTTCTACCTTTTGTGCATTTTTTTTTCAGTTGCAATTGCTCCAGCCACTTTCTTCTGGTTTCTTCATGCTTTCTGCTAACTCTCCATCATCTGCTGTCCATTTGTCCTTTCTTCTCTCTTCTAATTTTTTTTTCCATTCTCTCTCTCTACATCTGCTTTAACATACTAATCTTTCTCCTTTTGCTCTTTCCTCATTCCTATTTCATCCACTCAAATTTTACCCCTCCATCCTCAATCCCCACTTACTCTCCCAATACCCGGCCAATGGTAGATTTTTTATCCCTCCCACACAAAATATTTTTCCCCTCTCCATTTTACTCTCCCAGCCCCATCCCATTCTAATCCTCCCCCAACATCAGCTCCCTTCTAGTTCCAGCCTCACCCAGCATCCATTCCCTTCTAGTCCCTGCATCAGCCCATTTCCAGTCCTAGCCCCCCCCATCAGCCCATTTCCAGTCCTAGCAACCCCCCAACCCAATACCAGTCCTAGCAACCCCCCAACCCAATACCAGTCCTAGCCCCCCCATCAACCCACTTCCAGTCCTAACCCCATCAACCCATTTCCAGTCAGCCCCCCATAACCCATTGCCAGTCCTAACCCCCCCATCAGCCCACAGCCCATTACCAGTCCTAACCCCATCAGCCCACCTCGTGTTAACCCCCCATCAGCCCATTTCGTCCTAATCCCCATCACCCGATTTTCAGTTTAAGCCCCCCATACCCCATTACCAGTCCTAACCTCCCCATCAGCCCACTCCCAGTCCTAATCCCATCAGCCCATTTCCTGTCCTAGCCCCCCCATAGCCCATTATCAGTCCTAACCCCCCCATAGCCCATTACCAGACAGTCCCCATCAGCCAACAGCCAATTACCAGTCTTAACCCCCCCCATAGCCCATTACCAGTTCTAACCCCCCCAACAGCCCACAGCCCATTACCAGTCCTAACCCCATCAGCCCACCTCAAGTCCTAACCCCTCCCCATCAGCCCATTTCCTGTCCTAGCCCCCCCATAGCCCATTATCAGTCCTAACCCCCCCCATAACCCATTACCAGTCCTAACCCCCCATCAGCCCACAGCCCATTACCAGTCCTAACCCCATCAGCCCACCTCAAGTCCTAACCCTCCCCATCAGCCCATTTCCTGTCTTAGCCCCCCCATAGCCCATTATCAGTCCTAACCCTCCCCATAGCCCATTACCAGTCCTAACCCCCCCTCAGCCCACAGCCCATTATCAGTCCTAACCCCATCAGCCCACCTCCAGTGTTAACCCCCCCCCATCAGCCCATTTCGTCCTAATCCCCATCACCCAATTTTCAGTTTAAGCCCCCCCATACCCCATTACCAGTCCTAACCTCCCCATCAGCCCACTCCCAGTCCTAATCCCACCAGCCCATTTCCAATCCTAATCCCCCATCACCCAATTTTTAGTTTAAGCCCCCCATAGCCCATTAGCAGTCCTAACCCCCCATCAACCCACTTCCAGTCCTAATCCCATCAGCCCATATAAAGACTTAGCTCCCCCATAGCTCATCACCACTCCTAACCCCCCCAGCCCCCCATAGCCCATCACCACTCCTACCCCCCCCAGCCCCCCTATAGCCCATCACCACTCCTAACCCCCCCAGCCCCCCCCATAGCAAATCACCACTCCTAACCCCCCCCAGCCTCCCCATAGCCCATCACCACTCCTAACCCCCCCAGCCCCCTCATAGCCCATCACCACTCATAACCCCCCAGCCCATCAGCACTCCTAACCCCCCCAGCCCCCCATAGCCCATCAGCACTCCTAACCCCCCAGCCCATCAGCACTCCTAACCCCCCCAGCCCCCCATAGCCCCCCATAGCCCATCAGCACTCCTAACCCCCCCCCCCCATAGCCCCCATAGCCCATCAGCACTCCTAACCCCCCCTCAGCCCATCAGCACTCCTAACCCCCCCCAGCCCCCCATAGCCCATCAGCACTCCTAACTCCCCCAGCCCATCAGCACTCCAAACCCCCCCCAGCCCAGCTCAGCACTCCTAACCCCCCCCCCCAGCCCAGCTCAGCTCAGCTTAGCTCAGCTCAGCCCAGCCCAGCCCAATTTTTTTTTTTTTAAAAGCTGTCTTCTCCCGCTGCCGGGGCCGCCGCGGCAGAATCGAGGGTGCCACGGGGCCCCCCCTGCCCAGCAGAGCCTGCCCTCCCCTGTATCCGCTCTCTCGTACAGCTGCCTGCAGTCTCACACGCCGACTTTCAGAGCGCGAAGGGACTAGTTTCCCTTTCGCGGCTCTGTTAAGCCCGCGGGGGCTGATGGGAACTTCCCATCAGCCCCCGTGGGCTTAACAGAGCAGCGAGGGAGAAACTCTCCCCTCGCGCTCTGAAAGTCGGCGCGTGAGACTGCAGGCAGCTGTATGAGAGAGCGGATACAGGGGAGGGCAGGCTCTGCTGGGCAGGTGGGGCCCCGCGGCACACTCGATTCTGCCGCGGCGGACCCGGCAGCGGGAGAAGACAGCTTTTTTTTTTTTTTAATTTGACTTTAGGATCAGAATGTTTTTTGCGCGGGGCCCTGTGCAAAAAACATTCTCGCTCATTGGACGGGCTGGCCTTGTTGGTGACTTCAAGCTAGCCTCATTACAAAACTCCCAAGCCCTCTCTTTCATTAGAGCCATGAACAAGATGGATTTTGCACAAATTATAAAAACTGCAACAGACAACAAAGAAAATACCTTAGATCTAATTTTCATCCCATCTCAGAAATCAAAAGTCCATTCCCCAACCTACCAAACACAATTTGTCTCATGGTCAGATCATTATAGCATCACTTTTGAGTTACCATGCAATGACACATTACCTAAACCGAAAACTATGCTCCCACCTAAATCTCGCTTCAAATCCTATGGTAAGGAACATAAGAACATAAGATATGCCATACTGGGTCAGACCAAGGTCCATCAAGCCCAGTATTCTGTTTCCAACAGTGGCCAATCTAGGTCATATGTACCTAGCAGTTTCCCCAAGGGACACAGGTTCCACAATGCTTGTATTGGTTCAAGCATTGATATCCTGGGTCCCTTCTTAATAATGGTTTATGGACATTTCCTCCAGGAACTTGTCCAAACCTTTTTTTAAACCCAGCTACACTAACAGCCTTTACTACATCCTCCGGTAACAAATTCCAGAGTTTGATTACACGTTGAGTGAAAAAATATTTTCTTTTATTAGTCTTAAATAGTTTACCCTGTAGCTTCATTGCATGTCCCCTAGTCTTTCTATATTCTGATAAGGTAAACAATCGATCTACGTTTACCCGTTCCACTCCGTTCATTAATTTATAGACTTCTATCATATCTCCCCTCAGCCGTCTCTTTTCCAGGTTAAAGAGCCCCAACCTTTTTAGCCTTTCTTCATAGGAGTAGACTTCCATCCCCTTTACCATTTTGGTGGCTCTTCTCTGAACCTTTTCTAAAATCGCTATATCCTTTTTAAGATACGGCGACCAGAATTGCACACAATATTCAAGGTGCGGTCTCACCATGGAACGATATAGAGGCATTATAATATCTTTTGTTTTATTTTCCATTCCTTTCCTTATCATACCTAGCATTCTATTTGCTCTCTTGGCCGCCGCTGCACACTGGGCCGAGGGTTTTAACATGGTATCCACAAGGACGCCTAAATCTTTTTCCTGGGTGGTGGTTCCTAATGTGGAACCTTGCATCGTGTAACCATAGTTTGGGTTGTTCTTCCCTAGGTGCATAACCTTGCACTTCTCCACATTAAATTTCATCTGCCATTTTGATGCCCAGTCTTCCAATTTATCAAGATCCTCTTGCAATTTTCCACAATCCTCCTGGGTTTTAACAACTCTAAATAGTTTTTGTGTCATCAGCAAATTTGATAACCTCACTCGTTATTCCACTTTCCAGGTCATTTATGAATATGTCAAAAAGCAGCGGACCCAGCACAGATCCCTGGGGTACACCACTATTCACCTTTCTCCATTGGGAAAATTGGCCATTTAGCCCTACCCTCTGCTTTCTATCTTTTAACCAGTTCCTGATCCACAGTAGTACACTGCCTCCTATCCCATGACTTTAATTTTGCCAAAAGTCTCTCATGAGGGACCTTGTCAAAGGCTTTCTGAAAGTCCAGATACACAATATCAACCGACTCACCTTTGTCCACCTGTTTATTCACTCCTTCAAAAAACCATAACAGATTAGTAAGACAAGATCTTCCTTGTCTAAAGCCATGTTAGCTGTCTCCCATTAGGTCATGACTATCTACATGCTGAGTAATTTTATTCTTTATGATGGTTTCTACCATTTTTCCCGGTACTGATGTCAGGCTCACCGGTCTGTAGTTTCCCGGATCACCCCTCGAACCCTTTTTAAAAATTGGTGTTACATTGGCGATCCTCCAATCCTCAGGTATTAGAGATGATTTTAATGATAGTTCACAGATTACTGATAGCAGGTCTGCAATCTCAAATTTCAGTTCTTTCAACACCCTTGGATGTATACCATCCGGCCCAGGTGATTTGCTACTCTTCAGTTTATCTAATAGTTGTAAGACATCTTCCCGATGTATCGATATTTCCTTCAATTCTTCCACACCTTTAAATACCACTTCAGTCATGGGTAACATCCCTACATCTTCCTCAGTAAAGACCGAAGCAAAGAATTCATTCAGTCTCTCCGCTATCGCCTTGTCGCCTCTTAGTGCTCCTTTAACCCCTTTATCATCTAATGGATCAACTGACTCACAGGTTTTTTGCTACGAATGTACTTGAAAAGGTCTTTATTTCGCGTTTTTGCTTCCGCAGCAAGCTTCTTCTCAAATTCTCTCTTTGCCTGCCTTATCAATGCCTTGCATTTGACTTGCCAGTGCTTGTGCTGTTTCCAGGTTTCATCATTTGGCTCTTTTTTCCATTTCCTGAAAGATGCTTTTTTGGCAACAACAGCCTCTCTGACCTCACCTTTAAACCATGCTGGCAGTTTTTTGGACTTCCTTCCACTTTTCTTAAAGCGTGGAATACAGCTGGTCTGGGCTTCCAAGATAGTATTTTTCAACAACACCCAAGCTTGATGTACATCTTTAACCTTTGCAACTGCTCCTTTTAGTTTTTTCTTAACTGTTTTCCTCATTTTATCATAGTCTCCCTTTCGAAAGTTAAAGGGTAGTACTGTGGATTTCCTTACTATCCCTCCTCCACTAATTAAATCAAAGGCGATCATGCTATGATCACTATTGCCAACACCGTTATCTCTTGCACTACATCTGGTGTTCCACTAAGGACTAGGTCTAATATTGCTTCCCCTCTGGTCGGTTCATGAACCAGCTGCTCCAAGAAGCAGTCATTTATTTCATCTAGGAACTTTATCTCCCTAGCATGTCCTGTTGTGACACTGACCCAGTCGATGCCGGGGTAATTGAAATCACCCATTATTATTACTGCACTGTAACTTTTGCTAGCTTCCTTGATTTCTTTGAGCATTTCATCATCCATTTGTTCATTCTGGCCAGGCGGACGATAGTACACCCCCACTGCCATCGCCTTCCCCTTTTTACATGGAATTTCAATCCATAGAGATTCTACAGCAAATTTTGTTTCTTGCAAAACTTTAATCCTTTCTGACTCAATGCCTTCTCTAACATAGAGTGCAACCCCTCCACCAATTTGATCAGCTCTATCATTTCGATATAGTTTGTACCCAGGTATCACAGTGTCCCACTGGTTGTCCTCCTTCCACCATGTCTCTGATATTCCAATCATATCTAACCTCTCGTTTAGTGCTATATATTCTAACTCTCCCATCTTGTTTTGTAGACTTCTAGCATTTGCATACAAGCATTTTAGAGACTGTATTTTATTCATATTAATTTGGCTATTGGTAGACATGGGTAATTTGGGATCTTTAAGTTCTGTCTGCTCCATACTCGAGGGCATTTGGGCTACTTTACTCTTTTTTGGAACCTCTCTGCTTTTTGTAGTATCCTTCAAGGATACATTCTTCCGAACCATGCGCTCTTGGGCGACTGTCGGCTTTCCCCTATTATCTAGTTTAAAAGCTGCTCTATCTCCTTTTTAAAGGTTAATGCCAGCAGCCTGGTTCCATCCCGGTTAAGGTGAAGCCCATCCCTTCGGAAGAGCCCCTCCTTTCCCCAGAATGTTCCCCAGTTCCTAACAAATCCGAACCCCTCATCTTTGCACCATTGTCTCATCCACGCATTGAGACTCCGGAGCTCTGCCTGCCTTTTGGGTCCTGCTCATGGAACGGGAAGCATTTCGGAGAACGCTACCCTGGAAGCTCTGGATTTCAACTTCCTACCTAAAAGCCTAAATTTAGCTTCCAGAACCTCCCTACCACATTTTCCTATGTCATTGGTACCAACATGTACCAAGACAGCAGACTCCTCCCCAGCACTATCTAAGACCTTATCTAGGTGGCGTGTGAGGTCCGTTACCTTCGCACCAGGCAGGCATGTTACCAGGCGATCCTCACGTCCACCAGCCACCCAGCTATCTACATGCCTAATGATCGAATCACCAACTATAACTGCTGTCCTAACCCTTCCCTCATGGGCACTTGGCCCTGGAGAAACCTCCTCGGTGCGAGAGGGGTTTACATCACCTGGAGGACAGGTCCTAGTTACAGGATCACTTCCTGCCACACCAGGGTGATGCTCTCCTGTCACGTGACCTCTCTCCTCCATGGCAACAGGGATGCTGCCAGACTGGAGGTGGGACTTCAGGACTATATCCCTGTAGGTCTCGTCTATGTACCTCTCTGTCTGTCTTATGTTTTCCAAGTCTGCTACTCTAGCCTCTAGAGAACGGACTCGTTCCCTGAGAGCAGAGAGCTCCTTGCACCTAGTGCACACGTAAGACCTCTCACCAGCTGGGAGAAAATCATACATGTGACACTCAATGCAAAAGACTGGAAAGCCCACATCCCGCTGCTGGACTGCTATCTGCATCTTAGTTTTAAGTTTGTGTTTAGATCTTTAAGTTCTATATGTACTAAAGGGTGCAATGGATATTTATACCACTAAAACTGTACCTAAGAAGTTTAATATACCTTGTTCACCTGAAGCTTAATTAATCTCAGGTCCTTAGTGTATGACTGATTTGGGTAATGAGCTTCACCTGAGAGCACCTCCTGTCTTTTAAGTTGTGCAAGTACCTATAAAGCTGTGATTATCCCAGGGGAGGGTGGGTGTGGGGAGGGAGGGAGGGATATAACACTTATTAAAAAAGGGCTGCTACACAGTACCTTGTCCTGTGCTGCTGAGGTAAGCTATATTCTGATTTGATTTAAATTATAGCTCTTTGCTGCTACTAGGCTCTAACCTATTATGAAATTTAAACTACAAGCTCTCTGCTGGATTCTAAATTTAACCAGAAAGCTCTCTTCTGTGTTTTAATTTGAAACTAAAAGTACTTTGCTGATGCTAGGCCCTGAGTGACTATGAAATTTAAACTACAGCTGTCTACTGGGTATGAAAGGTAACCAGAAAGTTCTCTTCTGTGTTTTTAAATTGAATCTTAAACTGTTGCTACTAGGCCCTGACTGATTTAACAAAATAAATAGTGGGTTCACAGATTAATTAGCTTTAAAAGAAAAAAAAATTCCTTTCAGAAAAATTCCCAGAAGTATATACTCACAATTTCAGATTTCTCTCCAGAAGTAACAGCCCCCCTTTCCAGTCCTTCAAGACCAATCATTCCTTCAAGACATACTCCCAAAGTTAAACCTTGACACGTCAGACATTGATATTGTTCTCACCACCTGAAACAGTAGCATATCCGAGGCAGCAACTGCCCTAGCAACCACAAATAATCTGATCTCTAGAAGGTCAAATTTATGGTACAATGACGAACTGAGAACCCTAAAAGGACTCCTCCGTAAATTGGAAAGGAGATGGAGGAAAACCAAAAGCACAGAGAATAAACTCCAATACTTGAACACACTTTGCAAATACAAAGATGATATAAACAATGCTAAGAAGGAAAACTATACCAGACTAATAATGAAATCTCTCAGCAGGCCAAGAGAACTGTTCCAGATAGTGAAATCCCTAACCAAATCACCAGACAGTGACAACCCATCTGTGCAAATCAGCACACACGCTCTAGAGAACTTTCTACAGTTCAAAATTATGTGTCCTTCCCATGACCATGACCCCTCAAAGTCCTTAGTAGAATCTGTCTTGGGCCCCCTCCCCTTCTCTCTCTATACCCAAGGCCTTGGCGCGCTTATCTCCTCCCTTGGCTTTCAGTACCATCTCTATGCCGATGACTCCCAAATCTACCTCTCTACACCTAATATTTCTCCGGCAACCCAGTCCAAGATCTCTGCCTGTCTTTCGGACATCGCTGCCTGGATGTCTCATTGCCGATTGAAATTCAACATGGCCAAGACTGAACTCCTTGTCTTTCCACCTAACTCCTCACCCCCACTTCCCCCTCTCTCTATCCATGTGGATGGATTTACTATCTTTGACACCTCTCTCTCCTTCTCCACTCACATCCAACTCGTAGCGAAGACCTGCCGCTTCTTTCTCTACAACATCAGCAAAATCCGCCCCTTCCTCTCTGAACACACTATCAAAACGCTTATCCACTCCTTAATCTCCTCTCGCCTCGATTACTGCAACCTACTCCTTGCTGGTCTTCCCGTGAGCCACCTCCTTCCCTTCAATCTATACAAAATCACGATGCTCGACTAATCTTCTGCCAGCCTCACCATGCCCACATTACTCCTCTTCTCAAGTCGCTTCACTGGCTCCCTGTCCAGTTCCGCATCCAATTTAAGCTTCTCCTGCTGACCTATAAATTCATTCACTCTATGGCCCCTCAATACCTCTTATCTCTCCCTACGTCCCCTCTCAGAATTTGCGCTCCGCTAATAAATTACTTCTATCAATGTATTTCACCCACACCGCAAACTCACGACTGCACTCTTTTCACCTTGCTGCACCTTACGCCTGGAACAGCCTACCTGCGTCTGTGCGCCAGACATCCTCCCTGGCCCTTTTTAAATCCAGGTTGAAGACCCACCTCTTCACCGTTGCATTCAGATCCTGACTCCTTCCTCATCTTACCCTATCCCCCGTCAACGTTTATGACCAAACTACAGACCAAACTGTACCACACTGTACCTTGCGCAGAACTGACTAATGCTCTGTACTGTTCTAATTAATGTACTGTTCTGACTAGATTGTAAGCTACGATGAGCATGACTGACGGGCAGGAACTGTCTCTTGTATGTTGGCTACCTCTTGTAGGTTAGCTGTGCAGCGCTGCATGCGTGGCACTTTATAAGTGCTGAATAGTAGTAGTAGTAGTAGTAGTAGTAGTAGAATCCCCCAATGATCTCCCAATGCTAAACTCACTCTCGACAATCTCCCTATCTCAATTGGATAAAATTGTATCCACGATCAATACAACCACAGCCTCAGGAGATCCATGCCCTGTTGCCTGGGTAAAGACAGCACATGACGCCTTAGCACCAATTATCCAAAAAATTGTAAACCTATCCTTAACCCAAGGCTACATGCCAAAACCCTTGAAACAGGCATTTATACGACCTATATTAAAATCAAACACACTAGACAAACTACAACCAAGTTCATATAGACCAATATCAAGCCTACCATACCTAGCAAAGATGATTGAAAAAACTGTTCAAAACAAACTACAGGACCACCTAGACTCAAACTCTCCCCTTGATCCGCAACAGTATGGCTTTAGAACACATCATGGTGTAGAAACCTTACTCATAGCTCTATTCGACACACTAATCAAAAGTACTGAAAAACCCAAATATGCTGTCGTAATGATATTCCTTGATATTGCGTCAGCTTTTGACTCTATTAATCATAATATGCTCCTAGAAAGATTACAACAAATTTGAATTGTTGGAACAGCCCTAACCTGGTTTACCTCATATCTAAAGGATCGTACCTGACAGGTAAAAACTGGACAAAGATCATCCCTGCCCTTTATTCAAAAACAAGGAATCCCACAGCACTCAGCACTTTCTGCCATTTTATTTAATATCTACCTTCAACTACTCTGCAAAATCTTTCAAAAGCACAAAGTTCTCTACCATAATACACTGACAATATTATGATGCACCTTCCAATTAATACTCTAAAACTCAACCTAGCCCAAATCACAGCATGCTACCATGAGGCTGCAAAGTGGCTTACATCAAACAACCTAAAAATAAACATCAACAAAACAGAGGCCATATTTATAACCAGAGACAAGGAATTCACTCCTCCCCCACAGATACACCTTGGAGAAACAGCAATCACAGTAAAAGAAGAGATAAAATACCTAGGGATCCCCATAGATAAAGCCCTCAGCCTCTCCACCCACATAACCAAATCCACACAAGCCATATATAGAAAGATTAAAATCGTACAGTAGCTAAGACCCCTACTAGAACCATCAGACTTTAGAACAGTTATCCAAGCAATGATCAATCCTCATATAGATTATTGTAATAACATACTTCAAGGCCTCCCAAAGCAGACACTAGCCCACCTTCAGCATGTACAAAACACTGTTGCATGTGTCATAATGAAAGCATCTAATTCAGATTATATAACAACAATTCTACACAGTCTTCACTGGCTCCCTATAGCCAGTAGAAACAAATACAAGAATCTAGTTATTATTTTCAAGTTACTACATGATATATCATCTTCACACATAGAATCACTAATATCCAAAACACCAGACAAAGAATGGGTTGTTCAGAAAACTCACTATGCATACCATCTGACTTTTGTAAAGCAAACAAAACAACAAACAAAAGAGCATTCTCTCAGTATGCCCCAACTCTTTGGAATTCACTTCCTGCTGCAATAAGAGAAGTGAAATATCTTATCGACTTTAGAAAAAGATTAAAGACATTCCTTTTCAACGAGCACTATAGTCAGTTCCACTCAGAACTTTCCCCATCCTAGCAAAAGGTAAACTTATTGCACTGTATCTATTCTCTGTCCATGCTTAATCCTTTCAAGAAACCACGGTTATATGCCTTTATGGAACATCAAAGCGTCAAATCACTTATGTCTTGCTTACCAGTGAAAATGTAAATCACATGTAATCATCCTCAATGTATTGTATATATATGTAAATATCTTTCTGTTATCCTTACAAATGTAAATAGTTAATACTGTTATCCAAGTTGAGCTACCTGTTATATGTAATTACGGTGTTATCCCCCACCGTAAAATACCTCTTTGTTCTATGTACACCGCACTGATACCGAAGAGCGCGGTATATAAGCGATTTAAATAAAATAAATAAATAAATAGTTTACTTATGTTTTAGTACATAGTTAACTCTGTTCGATGTATTGTTCAAGTTTTTGTTCATTGTAAACCGCCTTGATTGCCAGATAAGGCGGTATATAAGGATGCGAAATAAATAAAATAAATAAATACATCTGCAAATTTGATTACCTCACTCATTATTCCTATTTCCAGGTCATTTATGAATATGTTAAAAAGCAGCAGACTAAGCACAAATCCCTGAGGTACTCCATTATTCATCTTTCTCTATTGGGAAAATTGACCATTTAGCCCAACCTCTGCTTTCTATCTTTTAATCAGTTCCTGATCCACAATAGTACACTGCCTCCTATCCCATGACTTTTTAATTTCACCAAGAGTCTCTCATGAGGGACCTTGTCAAAGGCTTTCTGAAAATCCAGATACACTATATCAATCAGTTCATCTTTGTCTACCTGTTTATTCACACCTTCAAAATATATAACAGATTAATAAAACAAAGCTTTCCTTGGCTAAATCCATATTGGCTTTCTCCCATTAAACCCATGATTATCTACATGTTAGGTAATTTTATTCTTTATAATGGTTTCTACCATTTTGCCCGATATTGATGTCAGGTTCACCGGCCTGTAGTTTCCTGGATCATCTCTGAACCATTCTTAAAAATTGGTGTTGCACTGGCCATTCTCCAATCTTCAGGTATTATTAATGATTTGAATGATAGTTCACAGATTACTAATAGTAGGTTTGCAATCTCATATTTTAGCTCTTTCAGTACCCTTGGATGTATACCATCCAGTCAAGGTGATTTGCTACTCTTCAGTTTATTTATCAAATTGTTGTAATACATCTTCCCAGTTTATCAATATTTCTTTCAATTCTTCTGCTACATCAGGTTTAAATACCATTTCAGGCATGAGTATCTTCCCTACATCTTCTTCAGCAGTGGTCCAACTGACTCTCTATGAATGTACTTGAAAACATTTTTATTATGTGTTTTTGCTTCCACAGCAAGCTTTTTTTTTCAAATTCTATCATTGCCTGCCTTATCAATGCTTTGAATCTAACTTGCCAATGCTTATGTTGTTTCCAGTTTTCGTCATTTGGCTCCTTTTTCCATTTCCTGAAAGATGCTTTTTTGGCTACAACAGCTACTCTGACCTCATCTTTAAACCATGCTGGCAGTTTTTTGGACTTCATTCCACTTTTTTAAAAATATGGAATATAGTTGGTCTGGGCTTCCAAGATAGTATTTTTAAACAACACCCATGCTTGATGTAAATCTTTAACCTTTGCAGCTGCTCCTTTTAGTTTTTTCTTAACTGTCTTCTTAATTTTATCATAGTCTCACTTTTGAAAGTTAAAAGGTAGTACTGTGGATTTCCTTGCTGTCTTTTCTCCATTTATTAAATCAAGTGATCCCCTAGTATTACAGCTTCTTCTTCTTTGAAAAAGAATTGTTTGTTCATTTAAAAGTCTGTATCATATCTTCTCTGTCCTTCCTCTCCTCTAGGGTATACATATTTAGGTCTTCAAGTCTCTTCACACACGTCTTCTGGCGCAGGCTCTGAATCATTTTGGTCACCTTCCTCTGAACCATTTCAAGTCTTTTTATGTCCTTTGTGAGATACAGGGGCTTGTTTACAAAGCCGCGGTAGTGGTTTCCGATTGTTATCGGAGCCGCAGCCCCATTGATTTCAATGGGGCCGTGGCTCCGATAACGATCGGAAACCGCTACCGCGGCTTTGTAAACAAGCCCCATAGTCTCCAAAACTGAATACAATACTCCAAGTGAGGCCTCACCAGTGACTTGTACAGTGGCATTAATACCTCCTCCTTTCTGCTGGTTATTCCTCTCTATATGCAGCCCAGCATCCTTCTGGCTTTTGTTACTGCCTTGTCGAATTGTTTCGCAACCTTGAGATCCTCAGACACTAGTACTCCGAGGTCCCTCTCCTGGTCGTGCACACCAACCCCTCTCTCCTTATTGTATACATTTCCTTTGGATTTCTGCATCCCAAGTGCATGCCTCTGCATATCTTCACATTAAATCATAACTGCCAAGCAATAGACCATTCTTCTAGTGTTTTTAGATCTTTCCTCGTGTTCTCCACTCCCTCAGAAGTGTCTATTCTGTTGCAAACCTTTGTGTCATCTGCAAAAAGGCAAACATTTCCATTCAGTCTTTCTGCAATGTCACTCACAAATACATTGAACATTATTGATCTCTGGGGCATGCCACTATTCACCTTCCTTTCTTCTGAGTGAGTATCCTTTACCATACCTTCTGTCATTTGTCAGTCAACCAATTTCTGATTTAGTTCACCACCTTGGGACCTATCCCCAGACTGCTCAGTTTATTGATAAGCATACTATGAGGAACAGCATCAAAGGCTTTGCTGAAATGTAGGTATATCACATCCATCACATGCCTTTGATCTACAAGGAGGAGTGGCCTAGTGGTTAGGACACTGTATCTCAGGCCAGAGGGCCAGGGGTTGAAGTCCCACCTGGGGACAGCAATCCCAGGCTGGAGGGACTGGGGTTTCTAGTCCTATAGGCACACCCTGGGCAAGCCACTTAACCCTCTGTTGCCTCAAGTACAGATAGATTGTGAGCCCTTTAGGGACAAGGAAATATATCCAGTACCTGCTTGTAATAATTACATCATGTAAACCACTTTGACTGAAGGATAAGGCAGTATAGAAAACTGGTTAAATAAATAAATCTACTTCTCTGGTCACCCAGTTAAAGAACTCAATCAAATTTGTTTAGCATGATCTTCCCCTGGTAAAACCATGTTGCCTCAGATTATGTAATTCATTGGTTTTCAGAAAGTCCACTATTCTTTCTTTCAGGAGTGCCTCCGTTACTTTTTCCACCACAGAGATAAAGCTTACCTGCCTATAGTTTGTCACCTCTTCCCTATTTCCACTTTTGTGAAGAGGTACCACATCAGCCCTTCTCCAGTCCTGTGGAACTTCTCCTGTCTCCAAGGATCTGTTAAAACCATCCTTTAAAGGTCCTGCCAGAACCTCTCTGAGCTCTTTCAGTATCCTGCGATGTATCCCATCCACTCTCATGGCTTTCAGTTTTGCAAGCTGTTCAAACACATCATCTTCTGCGAATGGTGTGATATCTACTCCGTTTCCATTTGTATATTTGTCACCAATATGTGGTCCTTCTCTAGGATTTTCTTTTATGCATACAGAACAGAAGTATTGCATACAGAACAGAAGTATTTATTTAGTATTTTCACTTTTTCAATGTCACTTTCTGCAAATCCATCCTCGGCACTTTTGAGTCTTGCAATTCCACCTCTGATCTTTCTCTTCTGCTGAATATACCTGAAAAGAATTTTTTCTCCATGCTTCACATCTTTAGTCATCTTTTCTTCTGCCTTTGCTTTTGCTATCTTTGTCTCTTTTTTGGCTTTATTCTGTCTACTTCATTTCTTTTCTGATTCACTGCCTCCTCCTTCTTTCCTGGGCACATGGGTTATGGTCACCTTTGGGAAAAGCATATCTTATGTTCTCGCTTTGGGTGCAAATCTCACCCTTGGTTACATGGGGTCCTTAGAATGGTGGTTGAACAAAGGATGGTGTAGTGGGCCATGTTCAAGATTAATTAATTAACTGGATGGGGAAATAGCAATATCACCACTTCTCCTCTCTGGCTATAATAGTTACCTTTCTTATATAGATGGCCTTTTGGAATATTGGAACATGGTCCATAGAGAGAGATGCATACTCTTTGTTCCTAAACCCTGGACAAAGAGTGTTTTCCAGCACAAGTAGTGGTAGTTCCAACTTACCAAAGTTTATTCCAACTCATGGAAGAAAAAGAAAAAACAAATAAACTGTCAGATTTAAGTCATAGGATCCATGGTAAGCTGCACAGACAAGTGCACAGAATCAGCAGGAAGAAAATTCATATTCTGGCAAAGGTAGTATAGTTCATCCTCAAATAGTAGTTCCACTTTACTTATTGCTGAGATTGAAATAAAAGCTGAGATTTTCAATAAATAGAGGTTCTCTTTCTGGTGTCCCCATATCTCTCCTAGGGCTCTTTCAGAAAGTTGAGGCTAAAAGGAAAATCTTGAATTATCTCCTTCTATGTAAACTGAGCTACAGAAACGTAGAAATATGATGGAAGAAAAAGACCACGTGGCCTATCTATTCTGCCCTTTCATATCAACTAAAATAGTCCCTTTTTTATCTTTAGAGATCCTTTGTGTTTGTCCTATGCTTTTTTGAATTCAGATACTGTCCTCCTCTCTACCACCTCCACTGGAAGACTATTCCACTCATCTACCACTCTTTCTGTAAAGAAATATTTCTGCATATTACTCCTGAGTCTATCCCCTTTCACCCTCATCCTATGATCACTCATAGCGGAGCTTGCTTTCAGTCGAAAGAGACTCTCCTCCTGTGCATTTATGCCACTGAGACATTTAAACATCTCTATCACATCTCCTCTATCCCGCCTTTTCTCTAAAGTGAACATATTAAGATCTTTGTCTGTTCTTGTTGCTTTATAACGAAGATCACTAACCATTTTAGTAGCAGTCCTCTGCATTGACTCCAACCTGTTTATATCCCTTTGAAGGTGCGGTCTCCAGAATTGCACACAATACTCCAAATGAGGTCGCACCAGAGACTTATACAGAGGCACGATTACCTCCTTCTTTCTACTGGCCTGTGCACCTAAGCATCCTTCTGGCTTTTGCTGTCACCTTTTCTACCTGTTTAGCTACTTTAGGATCATCAGAAATAATCAAGCCCAGAAACCGCTCTTCTTTTGTAGACAGAAGTACTTCACCCCCTACACTGTACTGCTCCCTTGGATTTTTGCAGCCCAAATGCATAATCCTGCATTTTTTAGCATTAAATCTCAGCTGTCATTTTCTAGACCATCCTTCAAGCTTAGTTAGATCCCTCCTTATGTTATCTACTCCTTCCTGGATGACTACTCTATTGCAGATTTTGGTATCATACACAAACAGGCAAACCTTACCTGATAGCCCTTCCACAGTATCACTAACAAACATGTTAAAAACAATCTGATAAAGGACAGATCCCTGTGGCACACCACTGGTAACCACCTTCTCAGAGTGAGCTCCATTTACCTGTTCCCTTTGTCACCTCCCACTCAACCAATTTCTAACCCAAATCAGTAACTTTAGGGTCCATCCCTAGAGTGCTCAGTTTGTTTCTAAGTCACCTGTGGGAATGATGTCAAAGGCTTTACTGAAATCAACTCCCTGGTCATCTAGTCAAAGAAATCAATCAGATTTGTCTGACAAGACCTGCCTCTAGTAAACCTGTGCTGCCTCAGATCCTGCAATCCATTGGACTCCAGAAACCTCACTATTCTCTCTTTTAGCAGCGTTTCCAATAATTTACTCACCACAGAGGTTAGACTAACTGGCCTGTAGTTTTCATCCTCATCTTTACTTCCGTTTTTGTGTAAAGGGATGACGTGTCTTTCTCCAGTCTTTTGGGACCACTCCCGACTCAAAAAAGCATTGAAAAGGTCAGTCAGTGGAGCCACTAGAATGTCCAAAGCTCCTTCAGCATTCTTGGATGTATCCCATTTGGTCCCATCGCTTTATCTACTTTTAGTTTAGCTAGTTCCTCATGAACACAGTCTTCTGAAAAGCATTTGAGCTCCCCGTCACTTCTGTTCCTATTTGTGGGTGTTTTCTGAGGTCCTGCTCTTGGTCCTTCATCTACAAACACAGAACAGAAATATTTCTTAAGTAATTCCACTTTATCCCCATCAGCTTCTACATATTCCTCCCCTTCACCTTTGAGTCTGACAATATCACTTTTGCCCTTCCTCCTCTCTCTAACATATCTGAAAAATGTCTTTTCCCCCCTTTTATTACATTGGCTATTTCTTCTTCTTTTTGTATCTTTGCTTTCCTGACTACTTTGCTAGCTTCTCTAAGTTTTTCCAAATATAGATGGCTGTCTTCCTCTCTCTGTGATCTCTTGTATTTTATGAAGGCTTCCCTCTTTTTTTCACCTTTTTAGCTACTTCTTTTGAGAACCATTGTGGCCTCCTTTTCCTTTTACATTTATTTATCTTTTTAACAAAAAGGTATGTTGCCCTTAAAAATATCCCCTTTCAGTTTTTCTACATCCCCCAGCTATTCCCATCCTACTAATGACTCCTTGAGGTATTGTTCTATATTTTCCTAAAGTCTAAGACCCTTGCTTTTGAATGGATTTTATCAGTCCTAGTCCTAAGACTGAACCACACCATCTGGTGATCACTGGATGTGAGATGATCTCCCACTATAACATCAGAAACACTTTCCCCATTGGTAAACACCAAATCCAGTATGGCCCCTTCACATGTGGGTTGTTACCAGTTGCCTGAATAGTTCTGCCTGTAGAGAATCCAGGATCTCCTTACTACTAGATGATAACACAGCAATCAACATCTGGTATATTGAAATTCCCTATCAGTAGCACTTCCCCTTTCCTGGCAATGATTTATTTTATTTATTTAAATAGTTTTCTATGCTGCCTTATCCTTCAATCAAAGTGGTTTACATATTGTAATTGCTACAAACAGGTACTGGATATATTCCCTTGTCCCCAAAGGGCTCACAATCTATGTGTACCTGAGGCAATGGAGGGTGGCTTGTCCAAGGCCACGAGGAGTGCCAAGAGGACTAGAAACCCCAGTCCCTCCAGCCTGAGATTGTTGTCTCCAGGTGGGGCTTGAGCCCCTGGCCCTCTGGCCTGACGTACCATGTCCTAACCACTAGGCCACTCCTCCCCCATTATACATATGTCTTCTGTTAAATTTCTGTCCACTTTTCCCTGTGAGGGAGGTCTGTATATCACACCAATGCAAATGGATTTCTCTTTCCCTCTTTCTACAGTAGTTTAACCCACAGTGCCTCCTCTCTCCCTTTTAAGCCCTGTATTTCCATAGCTTTAATATTATTTTTTACATATAGTGCCACTCCTCCTTCCCTTCTTCCTACCCTGTCCTTTCTAAATAAAGTATAGCCTGGTATAGTTACATCCCAGTCATGGTAGTCTGTTAGCCATGTCTCTGTAACCACCACTAAATTAAAATCAGCCTCTTCCATTACAGTCTCAAAATCTAGGATCTTATTTCCCATGCTATGAACATTTATACACACTGCTTTCCAGATGTTGCCCCGTTTACCCATTTCTATAAAGATATTTAATGTTTCACTTACCCGGGGAGCTTTCTTCACCCATCCCCAATGAATCTAATTTAAATCCCTTTTCAGTAGGTTATTTATTTATTTTATTTAGCAAGCATTTGTATTCCGCTCCTTCCAGCGATCAGAAGCGGGTAAGATTACATAGAAAAAGCTGTCGAATCAAGACAGAAAAATTTTGTTTTGTACATAAAGATTCGAAAGGATAGCACGTCACGCAGAAAATTATCTACTTCTTAGCTAATAGGATCATAATTTACATATGTACATTTAAACATAACTGGTTTTCTGGGTTGTTGGGGGAGTTGCCCCTCATGCGAGTTTAGTACAGGTTGAAATGACTTTGAAATAGGTGGGTTTTGAGTTTCTTTCTAAAGTCAGCTAGATCATTGCTGGCTCGTAGGTCGGGTGGGAGTTGGTTCCATAGTGTCGGTGCTGTGTACGAGAAAGCCCTGTTACTAGTGATTACTTTGACTGATCTGATATCTGTTGGAGTGTGGAGGGTGTTGGAGTTCATGGTTCTCCTGATTCTGTTGGTAGGTTGCAATCTGATTAGGGTGTCAAGGAAGGATGGTGCTATGCTGTGAATGAGTTTGAAGGTGGTCGTCAGTATTTTGTATTTTGTGCGGGCTGTTATGGGGAGCCAGTGTAATTCAATTAGTACTGGTGTAATGTGTTCAGTAAGATTTTTCCTCATGATGATCCTGGCAGCTACATTTTGTGCCATTTGAAGGATGTTCAGGGTTTTCTTAGGTAGTCCTTGTAGAATGGCGTTGCAATAGTCAAAATGCGGCATGATGAGTGCTTGAGCAACGGATCTGAAGTCGTGGGGATCAATAATATTCCGTATGGGTTGTAGAACTCTTAGTTTGTAGAAAACTGCCCTGTTGGTTTTGCGGAGGTGTGTCTCCATTTTTAGGTCGCAGTCAAATGTGACTCCTAGATATTTTATTTCTTTCTTTCTTTGGTAAGTGTTGTTGCATAGGGTTATTGATGTAGGTGGGTCAAAATTTGCTTTCCTGGAGATATACATCACCTCAGTTTTCTTGTGGTTGATTGTCATGCTGCTTTGTTGTAACCAGTTTTGCATCTCGCCAAGGCATGTTTCGAGTGAGCTGTAGTCCGGGTTATCAGTGTCAAGTTGTGTGTACACCATAATATCATCGGCATAAATGTGGTAGTTGATTTTATGCTGTGTAAATATTTTGCATAATGGTTGCATATATACATTGAAAAGGAGTGCTGAGAGTGCAGAGCCTTGCGGTATACCTTGTGTTTGGGAGAATGCTTCTGCTTTTTCGCCGTTGAATTGTACCTGTTGCATTCGGTTTGAGATGTATGATGTGAACCACTTTAGTGGGGTTCCTGAAATTCCTATTGACTTGATTCTGTTTATGAGGGTTCCATGGTTAACTGTATCAAAGGCAGCTGAGATGTCGATGAATAAGAGTATATACATTTTCTTTTTGTTTTCCAGGCCCTTGAGTAGGTTGTTAAGTAGAACTAGTAATAGAGTTTCGACCCCATGGTGTTGTCTAAAGCCTGTGATGTAGCAGGCTCTTATGAAGCAAGAGAAACTGATAGTGATCCGGTGGAGAGAGCCGGTACTGCAGGGGAATGCAGGATTTTCTCTGATGAGAGGAAAAAAAGAATGCAGAGCTAATCAGGAACCACTCCTCACTTCAAGGCAGGTGAGAAGCCAAGTCCCTGATTGGGCACGCCCAAGCAGGAGGCGGGCAGTGCAGTATTCAGCTAGCTTGTTAAAAACCCAGAAACAGTTAGACAAGAGAGAGGACCACCAGGAGAGGAACGAAGGACACAAGCACCTGGACGAGGACAGGTCAGATGACCAGGAACCGGAACCGAGAGAGAGAGAGAACCACTAAGCAGCTGTGATCCAAGAAGGAGCAGACAGAAGCTGGGAGACTCAGGGGCAGAGAAAGATTTCTGGAAGCAGAAGTATTCTAAGGCACTGAGAGACCCAAGGCTGCTGCTCAGGAGTTTAAAGGACCCAGAAGAACCTTGGAATAGGAGGCAAAGGGATAAGGAATTACCCTGGAAGAAGCCCAAGCACAAGGTATCTGGTGGGTGTGGCATGGCTAGCAAGCTTAACAGTGGAAAGCCAGAAAGAGTGAATTTTAATTGTGAAAGACAAGATAAAGGCAGAAAGTTTGATACTAACTGGTTAAGTCAAGAAAAGCCTGACTGTTTTCCTTTTAACACTCTGAGAGACTCTCTAAACACAGCTGGAGCGTTTTACCCTGCACTGCCATGTGGAGATAGGTGGGGGAAGGGAAATGTTTGCACACTGAAATGTTGTCCAAGTAAAAGCACTGATAATTGCCTAGAGATAAGTAATATAAACAAGCATTTACCTGAAGGAGGATTTGCTCAGCCTAGCTCAGAAAATACACAGGCTGAATTACTTCTCACTGAATTCAGAGACTTTCTTAAAAGCAGAGCAGTTTCTACTCAGAACGTAGCAAAGCCATTGATCAGCTGGCCAGAAGAAATGCCTTTAATTTCTTTGCCATCTACAGAACAGGAAGTCCCGATGGATTGCTCTACTTGTATGATTCCAAAGGACATTTAACTGATTTGCTTGCCAGTGTTGTATGTAAGAAAATAGCAAAGTTACCTCACTGTTTGCTGTGATAAAAGAGCTTATTTGAAGTGAATAAGTGGAAGCATATTCTGTGCAATTCAGGAGCAGTGCAGGTATCAGAGTTTTCTGTTACCTTAATGAAAAGGAGATCACATGACAGGGGAATGTGATCAGTAATGGACATTCAGTCTAGCAGTGAAAAAACCCTTGTTTAAGTTCAGTTTCTCCATCTTGTTTTGTGCCCTATTATTTCATTAACGTCTGCTGCATTTGAACTGCGTAAGCGGGAAATAAACCTCATAAAAAAAGAAATATTCTTTGCCTTGCCTTATCACTTGAGCACCAACACAACTACAACATTAACCCTCAAGGGCATTCAAGGCCAGCCCCTCCCTTAACCCTCAAGGTCCAGGGAGTGGGTGGGTGGCAAGCCGTATTGCTGGTCATCTAGAGGAGCATTGTCGTTCAGGTGGTCTTGGAGTTGTAATAGGACCGCCTTTTCGATGATCTTTGCTAGGAATGGTATGCTTGATATTGGGCGGTAGGATGCTGGGTCATCTCTGCTGAGTGTACTGTTTTTTAGAATAGGTCTTATGACGGATTTCTTTAGCTCAGAGGGCATGATTCCTTGTTGCAGTGATAGGTTTACTATGTGCGAGATGTACGGTGCTATGTCCTGTTTCACTGCCTTGATCCAGGTTGCTGGGCAGGGATCGAGTGGGGATGTGGTGCTGTTTATGCTTGTGAGTATGGTTGCAATTTGCTGGTCTCCAATTTTGTGGAAATGTTTCCATAACTGGTCTTGATTTGTGTTGGTCTCAATGTTGATTAGTGGTGTTGGTAGTGTTTGGTCAAGGGGGGGTGTAGGTCTTGTGGCAGTTAGTTTGCTCGCATAGTGGTTTGCCAATATTTGGGCCTTGATGAAGTTGTTTAGGTTGCCGCTACTGAATACACATTGTCTCTTCTTGGACATATGGACACCATCTCTGCTCTGCAACCCTTGGAACATCATCCCATGGTCCAGTAAACCAAAATGCTCTGAATGACACCATCTATGCAGCCATGCATTTATCTCCAGGATGTGAGCTTCTCTGCCTTGGGCTTTACCCTCTCTCCCAGAGCTATGAGAATTGAAAAGAACACCACCTGCGCATCTATCTGCTTCACCCTCTCTCCCAGAACTATGAAGTCACTTTTGAGACACTCAGAGGGATACTTGGCAGTATCATTTGTGCCGACATGTGCGAGCAACATTGGGTAGTAGTCAGTAGGCTTGATGAGTCTTGGCAAACTCTCTGTAACATCTCAGATTTTGGCACCTGGCAGACAGCATACCTTTCTGAACATCGTCTGGTCAGCAGATGGATGCCTTAGTACCCCTCAGAAGAGTCACCAACCACCACTACCCTTCACTTCCTTGTGGTTATTGATTCTGCAAATTTGGGGTGCTCGAGCTTTGGTCCTTCCCTTTCTTGGGATGCTTTCACCTCCTCCACTTCCAGGGCTGCATAATGATTCTTCAATTCAAGGGCTGGAGGAGTTGGAATGGTGATTCTGCAGGCCCTGGTGACTTGTGTCCAACCTTCGTCATTCTGTAGGTTCTCGTCTTCACCTCTGTTGGAGAGCTTGGATGTTTCAAGAAGCATATTATCAATATACTTCTCACTGTCTTGGATGCTCTTCAGCCTTGCCACCTCTTTTCTGAGCTCCTCCATTTGTTTCCCAAGAGCTTCAGCCTGCAGGCATCCTGCACATGGAAGAGATCTTTCAAATGACATTGAGATCTCTGTCTGGACAGAGACAGAAGCTGTAACGGGGTTAACAGCTTTGGCGATACAATTTTTACCAGCCATTGTTCAGTTGGTGGAGCTTTGGTATCTGTTAAAGTGAAAGAGAGAGATCTACCAAAGTACCAGCCTGTTCCTCAGCTGTCCTTTCAGAGAAAAAACGGTTAATCTCTTTTAAGTGTGTTCTAAACATGCTGTTCTAAGTCCCTGTGTGTAGCTAATTGGAGAGTTGCCCTATAAAGCAAGAATGCTCACATGGGGTGGGTGGGGGTGGGTAGGGAGGGACTGTCCACCTGATGAGATGTCAGTGGCTTCAAAGAGCTGGGAAAGATAAACTAAAAGTAGAGTTTTAAACCTACACCACTAAAATATAGCCCTTAAAAAGAATGTAACTTTTACGGGATTACAGGTATATGAAGAGATGTCAAAAATCGCACTATTTGCAGATGATGTCATCTTTACAATTGGGGAGCCTTTCCACTCATTGCCGATTTTGATGAGGGAAATTGGTCAATATAGTGCGGTGTCTGAATATAAATTAAATTTGTGGTAGATTGAGATATTGGGTTTCAGTCTATCACCGGAGATGGAGTGCTGTCTGAGGGATGGTTTCCCCTTCAAGTGAGTGAAGTGGTACTTTAGGTATTTGGGGTTCTATCTGGGAGCCACGGTACAGCATTTAGTGGATTGGAGCTACCAGCCCTTACTGAAAGCAGTTCTCCTTGTCTCCTTCCCTATTTGAACCCCCTTGATTCTCTTGTATTGTTCTGTCTGTCTGTGATTAGATTGTAAGCTCTATGAGCAGGGATTGTCTTCTTTATATGTTTCTATAGTGCTGCGTATGCTTTGTAGTGCTATATAAAGGATTAATAGTTGTAGTAGTAGTAGAAGCAGCATATAAGGATTTAGCTAAGTGGAAAGGTTTAGACCTCTCATGGCTGAGAAAAATAGCAGTTATCAATATGAATGTGTGAATTCTTGTTTATGTCTCTGCCATCTAAGGTGTCTAAAAAATGTTTGAAGAACTTACAGAGGGTAGTAATGGAGTATTTATGGGAGGGTAAAGTATCCAGGGTAGTGCAGGGGGTGATGTTTAGGAAGAGGAAGGTGGGGGACTGGTGATACCGTGTTTTGTCACTTATTATGAGGCGGCACAGCTCCGGGCCCTTCTGGCTTGGAGGGAAAGAGAGGAGGAACCAGCGTGGGTTAGGATGGAGAGGGCTGGGCAAGGAAGCTTGGAAGTTAGAATATGGGATCCTCTTGGGGGTCGAAAAGGGGAGTGGGTGGATAACCCATGTACCTAAGCTATGTGGGAGGCATGGACTTGATGTAGGGAGCGGCGTTTAGAAGGAAACGGTACTCACAGTGTGCCCTTATAAGGGGGTTGAGGGAGTTCCCACTAGGGCAGGAGGGGGCAGAGCTTTTAGATGTGGGAATCTAGGGGGTTAGTGAGGCTGTGGCAGGTTATAGATGCTATGGGTTGTATGTTTCTGTTTTCCTTCCTAAAGGAACTGTATGGGTTCTTGGAGAAGGACTATTTTGCTTACCTTAAGTTGCACTATGTGGTAGAACAACAACATACCCACCAGAATCTGGAGCACAAATCTACTCCTTTTGAGATCCTTATGGTCCAGGGGAGTAGAAAATGTGGGCAGTTGTCCAACCGGTATAGGTATCTGCGGGGAAAGGAGGAGGTGTGCCACTGCACATCCGGAAGTGAGAGGAGAAATTGATGGGCCCATGGAATGAGGAGCGATGGGGTAATAAATATGAGGCCACCAGACAGTGGCTCTTGGCATGGCATTGTTAGAAAATAACTTAAGGATACACTTCTCCATGTCCTGGATGCCACTGGGGCTACATGCAATTAACAAATGGTATGGGGCAGGTTGCTGAAACGGGTGTGGGGGAAAGAGGGATTTGAAGCATATGTTATGGGAATGTCCTAAGGTTCAAGGAGTCTGGAGGGAAGAGGTGACGGGCCAGTAACCCTCCCCAGTATCAGCCCCTTTCCAGTCCTCACTCCCAGTACCTTCCAATGTCAACTTGCATTCCCATGACTGCCACTGGTGTCCATTCTCTTCCAGTCCCCCTCCTTCCCCACTGACCAGTCCCTTCTAGTACAAATACCATGGCAGCCCCTCTCATTTCCAATGCTAGCCTCCCATCAGCCCATTACCAGTCCTAGCCTCCCCTAATCAGCTCATTTCCAGTGCTAGTCCCCTCCTCAACCCCATTACCAGTGCTAGGCTCCCCTAATCAGCCCATTACCAGTCCTACCTCCCCATCAGCCCATTACCAGTCCTATCCCCCCATCAGCCCATTTCCAGTCCTAACCTCACAGATCAGCTCATTTCCAATGCTAGCCCCCAATCAGTCCATTACCAGTCCTACCCCCCTATCAGCCCATTACCAGTCCCACCCCCCTTGATCAGTCCATTCCCAGTCCTAGCCTTCCCTAATCAACCCATTACCAGTCCTAGCCCCCCCCACCTGCCCATTACCAGTGCTAGCTCCCCCATCAGCCCATTATAATCCTAACCCGCACTGTCTCTCGCCTCTGTCCAGCATTTATCCCCTGTCTGTCCAGTATGTCCTCCTGTCTCTCCCCTTTGTCTATGCCAGCCCCCTCCCTCCATCCCTCCATATCAGCCCCCCTCTGTCCATGTCAGCCCCCTCCCTCCCTCCCTCCATGTCAGCCCCCATCCTTCCATCTGTCCATGTCAGTCCCCTCCCTCCTTCCCTCCATGTCAGCCCCCTCCCTCCATCCATCCATATCAGCCCCCTCCCTCCCTCCCTCTGTCCATGTCAGCCCCCTCCCTCCATCCATCCATATTAGCTCCCTCCCTCCATGTCAGCCCCTCCTCCCTCAATGTCAGCCCCCCTTCCCTCTATCCATCCATATCAGCCCCCCTCCCCCCTGTCCATGTCAGCCCCCCTGTCCATGTCCATGTCAGCCCCCCTCTGTCCATGTCAGCCGTGTTGCAGGTTCCCTGCCCCCTCATCCCCATGTCTGCCTCCCTTCTAATGCAGCCGCGTCTCCCTGCCTCTTAGGGAACTGCGGCTGTGCCTGTAAAATCGTTGCGGAGCCTCCCTGTCTCTCGACGGGCTCCGTGCAGCATTGTCCCGCCTCCAAAGGAAGTTCTTTACCACTTCCTTTGGAGGCGGGACAATGCTGCACGGATCCCATCGAGAGACAGGAAGGCTCCGCAGCGGTTTTACAGGCATAGCCACGGTTCCCTAAGAGGCAGGGAGCCGCGGCTGCATTAGAAGGGAAGCGGTGAGTTTGCCGCTGCGAGAAGCGGACTCGGCAGCGGCAGCAACTTGTGCGCGTTTAAAATTGTTTTTAAACTTGGCGGAGATGAGGCGACCCCCGCTAAATCCTGTTGCGACCCCCATGGGGGTCGCGACCCACAGGTTGAGAACCGCTGCAGTAGACAAAGGTGAGCCGGTTGATATATTGTATCTGGATTTTCAGAAAGCCTTTGACAAGGTCCCTCATGAGAGACTCTTGGTGAAATTAAAAAGCCATGTGATTGGAGGCAATGTAATGTTGTGGATCAGGACTAGTTAAAAGATAGAAAGCAGAGAGTAGGGCTAAATGGACAATTTTCTTAATGGAGAAAGGTGAATAGGAATCTGTTCTGGGCCTTCTACTTTTTAACATATTTATAAATGACCTGGAAATAGGAATGAGTGAGGTGATCAAATTTGCAGATGACACAAAATTATTCAAAGCTGTTAAAACGCAAGAGGATTGTGAAGAACTGCAAGAGGACCTTAATAAATTGGAAGACTGGATGTCCAAATGGCAGATGAAATATAATGTGGACAAGTGCAAAGTTATGCATCTAGGAAAGAACATCCCAAACTATGGTTACACAATGTAAGTTCCATATTAGGAACCACCACCCAGGAAAAAGATTTAGGCGTCATCGTGGATAACATGTTGAAACCCTCCACCCTCCCTCCAGCAGCAGCCAAGAAAGCAAATAGAATGCTAGGAATCATAAGGAAAGGAATGGAGAATAAATCCAAGGATATTATAATACCTTTGTATTGTTCCATGGTGCCACTGCATCTTGAATATTGTGTGCAATTCTGGTCGCCATATCTTGAAAAGGATATAGCAGAATTAGAAAAAGTACAGTGAAGAGCAACAAAAATGGTAAAAGGGATGGAAGAATACCTTTATGAGGAGAGGCTTTAAAGGTTGGGGCTCTACAACTTAGCAAAGAGACGGCTGAGGGGGGATATGATTGAGGTCTGTAAACTAATGAATGGAGTGGAATGGGTAAACGTAGATTGGTTGTTTATGCCATTGAAAAGTAAAAAGACCAGGGGACATGCAATGAAGCTACAATGTAATCCATTTAGGACTATTTTTTTTTAAAGTGCTGTCAAGTCAATGCTGACTCTTGGCATCCCAGCAGCCCATGAGTTTTTCTGGCAAGGTATGACCAGAGGTAGATTGCCAGGCCTTTTTTTCAGATGTAATGGAGGGTAAAGTGACTTGCCCAGGATCATGAAGAGTGCCAATGGGAACTGAACCCACACTTTTTGGCTGTTAGGCGGCTGCTGCTCTAACCTCTAGGCTACTCCTGCACTCTTAAATCTAATAAGAGAAAATATTTTTGTAACTCAACTTGTAAACAAACTAAAATTTCTTACCAGAAGATGCAGTGAAGGCTGTAAGTGTAGTTATGTTTAAAAGAGTTTGGACAAGTTCCTGGAGGAAAGATCCATAAACCATTATTAAAGAGGACCCAGGAAATTCACTGCTTACCCTGGGACGAGTATTATGGAACATCTGTGCCTTTTTGGGAATCTGCCATTTTTTGGATTGACCACTGTTGGAAACAGGATATTGGGCTTGATGAACCTTGGTCTGACCCAGTATGACATTTTTTTATGTTGTTATGTTCTAAGCCCCTGAGTCTTGGGACCTTAGTTTGGTCCTGGCACAGCTCCTATCAGCTCCTTTCGAGCTGTTGCATCCTGTCCACTGAAATTCCTGACCTGGAAGGTTGTATTCCTTGTGGCGATCACTTCGGCATGTCATGTCAGTGACCTTCAGGCTTTAGTGGCTCACCCGCCATATACTAGGTTCCACCAGAATAGAGTGGTGCTGCGTACACATCTGAGGTTTTTGCCCAAGGTGGTTTCTTCCTTCCACTTCAGTTAATCAGTGGTCCTGCCCACCTTTATTAAAAGGTCTTATGCTAGCCGTGGGGAGGCCACTCTGCAAGCAAACCCTGCCCTTCTTCCTTGAGCGAACAAAGGCGAACCGGTGTTCCACCCAACTGTTAGTCTCCTTTGACCCCAGCAAGCTGGGCACAGCTGTTTCTAAACGCCCACAGTCCATTTGGGTAGTGGACTGCGTATCTTTCACCTATGCACAGGTGGGCCTGAGCCTTGAGGGGCATGTACAGTGCACAGTGTCAGAGCCATGGCTGCATCAGTGGCCAAATGCATTTAGACTCCATGTAGGAGATTTGCAGGGCTGCGACCTGGTCCTCTGACCATATTTTCATGGCCCACTACTTTCTGAATGGGGATTCTTGATGGGACATCAACTCTGGCCAAGCTGTTCTATGGCACCAGTTTGGGACTTAGGTTCAACTGTTTCCCACCAACCCTTCTGTCTGTCCAGGCTACAGACAAAGTCATCCTGGTGTCAATGAATGCTGTGAAGCTGAATCAGTCGAGCCCCCCAGAGGGACTACCTATGTTATTTCTTCCATTTCTTCAGTCTTGTGGGCCCTGTTGGGCTTGTTTCCTCATTTTTCGATAGGCTGTCGCTTGGGAGTCCCATACATGAGGACTTACTTCCTGCTTGTCCACAGAGAAAGCATAGTTACTCACTTGTAGCAGGTGTTCTCTGTGGACAACAAGAATAAATCCTCACAACCCTCCCACCTCCCTGAGGAGTTGTATTTTTTGGCTATCAGCTTTGTTATCAAACTGGAGATAAGATGGTGCCGCAGCAGGCAGGAAGGCAGGTGCACATGTGCAATGGAGCCTCCCAAAAACTTCCAATGGAACCTGGGGAGCATTCGCGCATGGGTGTTTGTCAGGGATGTCACCCCTACGTGAGGATTTATTCCTGCTGTCCACAGAGAACACCTGCTACAGATGAATAACTATGCTGTCTATTTCCAAGTAATTACAAAGTTTGATTTGCATTTTTGACCACCACTGCACACTGCACGAGGGTTTCAATATATTGCCTCAGTGACTCCAAGATCCTTTTTTGGACGGTGACACCTCGTAAGGAAGCTAGGATCTTGTACCTATAGTTAAGATTGTCCACACCAAATTTAATCTACCATTTAGACACTCAGTCCTCTAGTCCTTCCAGGTCTCTCTGCAATACCTCACAATCCACTTGTGATTTAACAACTTTGAATAATTTTTGTATCATCTGCAAGTTTAATCACCTTGATCATTCCCTTTTCCAGACTGCTTATAAATATGTTAAAAAGTGCCAATCCCAGTACAGATCCCTGGAGCTTTCCACTGTTATCTTTCTGTATTTCAGAAAACTATTTAGGCCTACTCTCTTTTAACTAGTTCCCAATCCACAACAGAACTTATACCATGACTGTTTAATTTCCTATGAAATCTCTCACTTTTTGAAAATATAGATATACTGTATCAACTGTCTGACCCGTATCTACAAGTTTATTAACAGATTGTTAAGACCTTGCCTCCTTTTTCTAAATCCTTGTTGGCTCTGCCCCATATAAGCCATGTCTGTCCATATGACCAGTAAATTTGTTTTTCAAAAAAAAAGTACCCCTCTAGTGACACCTTGGGCTTCTCTGCTACTGTTTGGTTTGCCTCTTTTGCTGTGCTGTAGGTGTCTTTGCCAGTTTGTCCTATTTTGAAGCCTTAAGGAGCTGTCTCCTCTGCTCCTGCCTGTCTGCAAGTTTCACAAAATTTGGCTGGAAAATTCCAGAGCTCAGAATAGCTTTGTCTTTATTTGCACACTTTTTATACGGCCCTTTATGACATCAGAATGGTTTACAATATCAAAATTCCAAGAAAGGAGGCCACAGGCCATAAAAGGAAAGGAACTGCAATGTTTGACAGGACAGGGAACAATCATTATTCATACAACCAGAAAAGGATAAAATAGCAGAGGAAAAGTAGGAGGTAGTAGTTGGCAGATCAAAGGCAGAGAGAAAAAGGTGAATTTTGAAGCTTAAATTTAGAGAGGGAAGGGCAGTCGGGAGGGAATTCCAGAGGGAGGGACCCAGGCAAAAGAAAGCAGAATGATGAGTGGATTCAATATGAGCATTGTTTGGCGATGGAAGGTGAAGATGGTTGATGTGAGCTGAATGAAGATTGCAGACTGGGTTATGGAAATGGAGGAGATTGGATAGATGCTGAGGAGTTTATGAGTAGCTGGCCTAGTGAACTGAGATAATTATCTAGTAACGAATTCGGCATTGCACAGGGAGACAGTGGAGACGGATAAGAAGTGGTGTGATATGATCGAAATGAGTTCCGTGTGAGATGATCCGAGCAGCGGTATTTTGAATGAGTTGCAGATGACGAAGCTGTGACTGAGGAAGAGCAGCAAGAATGGAATTACAATAATCAAGATGTGATATAACCAGGGAGAGAAGAAGAGAGGTAAGAGAGGAGGAATCCAGAGAAGGACGTAGGGCTCTAATCTGTCTGAGAGAGAAAAACGATTAGTGCACCAGCAGTGAGATGTGCTCATGAAGATGTGGGACCTGAGATAATGGAGAAAGATCGAAAGAAAGAAAGGAGTGGAACCATTGCAAAAATGTCCCGGACACACCTGCTGCGTAGAGATGGGAGAGTAGAGTAGAGTGGTCGACTAGATTGAAAGCAGAGGACAGATCAAAAGAAACAGCAAGTGATATGTCACCCTGGTCATGGGAGGTATGGAGCTTGTTCAGAAGTGCTAACCGAATAGATTCGGTGCAGTACCCAGATCTAAAGCCAGATTGACGAGGGTGTAGATAGTAAATAGATTCCAAATGTTGAGAGAGCTGTGAGAAAACTGATTGCTCCAGAATTTTAGAGAGAAAAGAGGGGTTTGAGACAGGATGGTAATGAGATAGATCAGAAGGCTCTAAAGAGGGTTTTTTCAGGAGTGGGTGGACAAGAGCATGCTTCCAAGGTGTGGGAAAGACACCAGAGGTGAGATTGCTATTAAGAATAAGTTGAATAAAGGGGGGAGGGCAAGCGAAGGCTCTAGGAGCCAGGCAGAGGGAATGGGTCAGTGCGACATGTGGTTTTTCTGGCCTAGGAGAGAGATTTTGACAGACTGGCTTCAGAAATTGGAGAGAAAGTGGAAAGATGTGGGTTAGGGGAGGCTGGTGAGGGAAAGGAGAGAGAGAGTAGAGGAAACTGGGGGAGGACAGGCGGGAAAAGAGGAGCAAAGGGACAAAACTTTCCCTGCAAAGAAAGTGGCCAGCTGGGAGGGAATCCGTGATATCATTGGCAGAGACGGAAGTGGGATGAATGGTGGAAAGTGATTTCAAAACCAGGCATAGCTGATGAGAAGAATTAGCAGAGGAAGAGATAAGATGAGAGTAGTAAGCCTGCTTGGCTTCTTAACAACAAAAAGAGAGGAGGAACCGAACATTTCACCAAATTTTTTGTTGGAACGCACGCCTGGAAGGAAGGAAGAGAAACCTCCCCTTCTCGTGGCGTTTTGCTCCGTTTTTATCTTAAAGTAAAATTAGGGGTTTACCCCTAGTAACGGATCGAGGGACCCACACCCTCAATACCAACCGGCCATTAATAAGTTGGAAAAGAGTACTTAGCTTAAGGGTTAGCAGTAAATAAGTGGCTTCTTAACAAGACAGCTATAGTGTTGGTGGCAGAAATGAAAATATTGGAGATAATCAGAGGAAGGGTGTTTATGCCAGAGACGCTCAGAACGCCGCCGCAAGTAAACTCGGTGTAAGTAGAGACCAGAGTGATACCAGAGGAAAAATGGCTTTCACCTTGACTTTAATGGAAAATGAAATAACTAGGTAAGTGAAATAACAGAAGAGGGCGAAGGAAATGAAATAATGGAATTAGATTGGGGGGGGGGGGGGGGTCTCCCTTGGACATCCCTACTTCACGGTTTCTGCTGAGGCTGTAGGTCATCTTTGGGAACAACCGGTTCTGACTTTGAAAACTACTCTGTCAACACATGTGAACTACGCCTAACCCAAAAGCTCTTTCTTGTTCATACTGAAAGTGGTTTCTGCCTCATTCGTTTTCGCTTATTGGTATGGTTTTGCTTACATAGCCACAGCAGCAAAGCCAACCAAAAAACTGAGACAGGAGGAAGGGAATGGGATACCTTGAAGTTGTTCTGCGGCATTATAGGGTGGCGTTTCCTGAGTGAATGCCACAGCACGAAGGGTTTGTCTCTGCTATCGCTCTCATATTTCACAAATCTGTCTGCGTATCTTTACCGTGTGTTTAAAAAGGGGGAGTAGCAGGTTTGAGTCAATAACGTGGAGTGTGATGTCTGGGACTGACACGCTCGTTGTCACCACCTTCCCGCGCTGACGTAGCAGCCAACTCCCACCGAGCGAGAGGCTGTGATTGGCGCCGGCTGGAAGGCCGTGCCCTCTATATACCCCCGAGCACGCGTTGCTCTCCGCTGAGACTGTAGCGGAGATAGAGGTAAGCTCTGGGCTGCAGAGAAGAAACGGGCTCCCTCTTGTCTCATAACTTAAACTTTCAGAAGTTAACGTGGCCCTTCCGCTCTCCTTTGTAAAATGCTGTGGCACAAACCGAAGTAACATCCTCTTCCTCCCATTTTCCAAGAAATCCAGAAAAGGATACCAAAGAAGAGAGAGTTTGAGGATGGACAAGGGATGCCGAGTAATTATCGAAGACTTCACGAGAACTAGATTCATATTTCGGGAGTCATCATAAGGAGCAAAAGTGAAGAGTTTCTGCTTGTAATGCTAAATAAAACCGGACTGGTTGTCAGCTATACTGCGCGCTGTTTTCTCCTCGTTCATATGATGTTAACGCTTTCACCTCCTTGGCAGTGACTTGCCAGCGTGGATTTTATTGTCTTCTCGTCTCCTGCAAGGCAGGAGGTTTAAAAAAATCGTCTGCATCCCTCTATTTTTTTTTAAATATATTTTTCAGGGTGAGGGGATAGGGGAACTTATCATGAAAAGTTTTCTCATTCTTGCAGACCTAGTTCTTTCTGTAATCTGCGAAACTATTTCCTTGGTACTTTGGTATCACATTCGATCTTTGGATCAGGTTTAATACAGGCTGCATATGCATTTTCAGTGAAAATAGGAAAGTTCATTGTAGGACAACTTCCACACTTTAGCTATGTAAGATTATTTCAGTGTTAGAAATAAGCGTTTTGTTATTAAAACTACCCTTTTTCAGAACAGGTTGGTATTGTGTATATAGGGGATGGATGTGCATTATTTTTTCAAATTTGGATGGCGTTATTTGGGAATAACGCACAAAGAATGAAATTTCTTAGTTACTTAAGCGATAACATCACAGATACATTTGATATATCCAGACTCTTAGAATGAACGTCTCTCAAACGCTTCACGATGTTTGTGCTTTAATAAAGCTGCTTTTACTTTAGATCCGCTGCTTTTATTTTAGATTCACTGCATAGCACTTGCACAGCACCCAGCTCCAGAGCAGTTTCATGATTTTTAATTGCTGAAGGTCTGAATTTCGTTTGGGCATTTTTTTTTCCTTGTTGCTAGTGCATCAGCATGCATTGATGCTACGGCGATAGCACAGATATGCTTAAGAGGCATTATCTGGCTATGGAAAGCTGGATGTGCTTCCGTGACCATAGATTTGAGAAGGGCGCTTTTCTTTAATTTGTGCATAGAAAATCCTTGCTTAGGGAGGATAGCTTGTCAGAATTTCCCGGCCCGTGTGGCTTGTAACCTCCCTTCCTATAAACCGGAGAGAGCCTTTGACAGACTGGAGGAAAGAGCCCGGAGTCTCTCTTGGCCCCTGGAGCCTGCAGGTTCCGAGGGAAGGGGAGGAGAGAGGGAAACTCAAACTAGCCAGCGTTTTCTAAAGAAAAGCGTAGCCGGCTCACTCCGCTGTTTTGTTGCAAGATAGATCTTTAGCTTTATCCTCCCCCCCCCCCCTCCCCCGAGATATTGATCAAGTCAGCAGTGATGATCATCTGAACACCTGCTTTGCAAGAACAGTCTCGTAAAAATGCATAATTAGACTTCATGCTTTCAAATACCTAACTGGTTTGTACGTGTGTGCGTGCGCTCTTCCTGCAGGTAAAAAAAGAACGCGCTGATGGCTCTTTGAGTTGGTGTGGCTGCCCGAATCTGTGGTTTTGCTTTGCAAACTGCTGCTCTTTGCTGCCCCCTAGAAGCTGCTGTCCTAGATGACCGCTTAGTCTTGCCTAATGGTCGGACCAGTCCTGCTTCCCCGGTTTCCCTTTTTTTCTTTTCTTTTTTTTAACACTGATTAAAAAAGAATCCCAGGCATGTTTTGTACTCTATTTGTTTGGCGTCTTCTAATCTTCTTTCCATTGTCTGTATTTAACACATGCCTTTCTAATAGTAGTACACTTACTGCTCAAACAAATTGTGAGCACTGGTCACTGACAAAGAAAACCTGGCATTATTTGCAGTTATTTCCATGATATCATGTTTGAAACCACTACATATTTCTATTAGCAAAAATATTATGCATTTTCATTAAATATTGTACCAAACAAGGTGAAAATTTATTGATTTCTTTATGTTTATGGGCCAATTAGTACTTTGTTTGACCTCCTCAGGCTGTAATAACTGCATGAAGGCAGTCTGGCATTGAAAGTGCTAGTTACTCCAAAAGATCTCCTTTGATGTTGGGGTGCCAGACATCTCTAATTCTGGCTTTGAGTTCTGCTGCATTTGTTATTATTTGCTTCCACACCCTCTTTTTCAGCAGGAACCACAAGTATTTTTATGTGGTTGAGATCGGATGATTGAGATGGCCAGTCTAATGTTTTCCAGCCTTGTTCTTTGTCAAAGTCCTTCAACATTCATGACCTGTGGCAATTCTGCTCCTCTGAAGAGGGTCCTTGTGGACCAGTGCACCTGGTTATTCAGGACTTGCAAGTACCATGTACTGTTGCATGTTTCACCATTTTCCAAGAAACGAATTTGTCCAACTCCGGAAGCCGCAGTTGATCCCCACCACATCACCGACACAGGATGCTTCACAGTTTGTGCCACAATGTTGTAGCTTTCATCAACTTTTCTTCTCACATGAAGCTTCTGTGAGTCATTGAAAATGGCTATTCTTGTTTCATCTGTGAATAAAACACGTCACCAAAAATTCTCTTTGCAAACTGAGGTCTCAGGTGCCAATGTCGCAGTGTTAGCAGAGGCTTTTAACAGCAAATTGTGAAACCAGACCTATTTTCTTCAGATAGCGTCTAACTGTGCTGGCTCCGATTTTCAAGCCACTGTTACGAAGTTCTTGTTGTAACTCTATGCTGGACTTTGTAGGTGACCGGTGAACAGCAATTTCAATGGCTCGAAGCTGGCATTGCATTGTTTTGGTACGTCGTCTACAGTTCAATCTACCTGACAACACAGATCCGGTTTCACGATATTTCTAAAAGACAAAGCATATACCAACATAAATAACAGCTTCACTATAAAATAACAAAATGACCAAAACAATCTCTCCCCTCCCAAATAAATAAACATTTCTTACCTTCATGCTAGCTGAAATAGCTTTGACAGATACGTCCATTTGTTGTGACATTTGACAAAAAGATGATCCAGCTTGGACTGTATGCACAATGGTACGTTTCAAATCCCCTGAAAGGCATGTTTTGTAATAATTAAAAATATTTTAAAGAGCAAATTTCACAACTATATTTCTTGAATCCAATGAGGAAGAATTTGAAACTAAAACAAACAATAAAGACAAATTATCACCCAAGAGGGTTCAAAATCTGCACATAAGAAGAGATGTTTGAAACACCTATTTGTCTGAGAAGCAACAAAAATCTTGAATTGGGGGATGAAAGATCAATTTCTGTCCAAAGAATCTAGGCAATTGGCACTATAATGCCATATTATTGCTACGGAATGATCGCTTTTCACTTTAAACTAAATTGTATTGGTTTCAAACATGATATCACGGAAATAGCTGAAAATGATGCCAGGTTTTCTTTGTTAATGACCAGTGTTCATGATTTTTCGAGCAGTAGTGTAGTAGTAGTAGTTTATCTGCCTTCAGAGGGCTTACAGTCTAAGTTGATAGTGAGGCTTTCCATTCGCCAGTGTGTTGCCTACATGATGTTCTAGAACAAAACATTCCCGTCCGTTACAAAGGCTTCTAATTTATCTGCTTCCCACTATGAACATAACTCCTATCCATTTAAGAATAAAATAAAATTAAGAATAGGAGAGAAGGCTCTCTTGATTTGTGGGTTTCTTTTAAACAACAAACTGAGTTAACTAAAATTAGCTGGTGCTATTGTAGTGAAATAGATGCTTGTCCCATAAGGATTTGGGGAATTTTAGACTAGAGATGATGTGCATCTCTGTTATGGTTGGTATCATTTTTTTTAAAGCCCCACAGCTCATAAGGAGACTATTGTGAGCTGGATGTAATGGTAAGGATGCTGGACCCTTCTTTCAATACTGTGTATTAAGGTGCCTTGAATGAAGGGTAGTCATTTAGTCTAACACTCTTGATCTCTATTCATTCAATAAGAATCCAGCAAATTATAGGCTTGCTTTGTAGATGTTTAGCCACATAAATTCAGCTGTGAAGAGATGCTTTATTAGTGGTGACTGTATAACTACTGCTATGTTTTCCAGCGGGGAGACTTTATCCCTTCTGTTGCCACGGAGGCAATCTAAGGCTCTAAAGGAATCTGTTTCATCTGTGCCATAAGTCTTTCCATGTGTACTCTTGCAAGTGGGTCAGGAGAACAAAGGGGTCGAGGTACTTTCTGACGTGGCAGTTGCCTCTTGTTCTTTTTAGGTCTCCATTTCATTTGGAACTGGGATCCTTATACCCCGAGCCTTTTTTCATATCTAACTAGTTTATTTTATTCCTTCTATGCCCCCTTCAACTGGAGGCCTTGCACCAGAACTTCTGGAACCCTGCAGTCGCGAGCTGTGAATCTGGCCACCAGGTGCCGTCTTTTGGCAATGACTTTAATGTCTTCCCTTCATTCATTCATTCATTTATTTATTTTATTTAACCTGTTTTTTACTAGAAGCTCAAAGCAGGGTACAAGAAATGCATTCATGAATTACACAATAAAGTAGTTCCATCCCCTCCAGCCAGGCGTGCAAAAGACCTTACTTGAGACATTAAACTGTGTTCTTCCACATGGACACACAAGGTACTGCAACTGAGCTCCTAGAATGGACCCAGGCATAAGCCTTTAAGTGAAAACTGACCTACAGATTGCTCATTGATTGTGTGTGAAGGAAGGGTATCTACAGTATGATATGTACAAGCCTAGAGGCTCAGCAGGTAATTGACTGATCTTCTAGTACCCTGAACTGGCTGCTATTAAAAGATGCTCGCCAAATATAAGCAGAGTGCGCATATTCATAGGGCCGGCCCAACCAGTATGGCAAAGTAGGTGGTTGCCTAGGGCAGCAACTTCTGGGGGTGGCAAAAAGCAGGGCATTCAAAGCTAAACAATAGATTTTGGCAGCCGTGGTTTATTTTATCTTTTTTTTAAGCTGAAGGTTTGCTTAGGGCGTCAGCACTTTGAATCTGCTCTGCAACCGGGCCTGCATAGTCATCAAATCAAGCAAATTCCAGAGTTATCTAGGCCTGGCTCTAGGATTAATCAACTTGTTTGAAACAAAATAATGACTTCAGCTCTTGTTGTTCAGAGTGATTCTCTAATTTTTCATCTTTTTCAGCAGTGAAGCTGAAAACATAGAAATGGCAGTCCTTAAGACATTGACAAGACTGGCTAAGCAGGCGCTGCAGCATCCTGGCTGCGGGTGCGGGACCTCCATCTTACCTGTCCGCTGCATTGGAGTCTCGCCACGCCAAGTAGCCTCAGATGCAAGTTTCCATTCTGTGTCCTTTTCTGAGACGGATCATCCCCGAGTGCTCATTACAGGTACTATCTATTGCTCTCATTTCTCTGCTGCTTTTGCCTTCTTCAGTGAATTGGGGGGTGGGGGGGGGAGAATGACAAACAAAATAAACAAAAAAGTCAACCCCCCTTCACACAGATATTCTCTAAACATAGCTAGAAAGAAAAAAAATCATTGTAGAAAACTGCAGAAACGTGTTATGTAGAAAATCATCATTAAAATATTCCAGACTTGGCAGCATCAGCCATATTGTGCCCTGTCATAGCCTCATTTTGCGAAGGAGGTTAGAGAAGACTGTATCCTAATTGCAATATAGCAAGTGAAACAGGTTTTTTTGTCCATAGGTTTATGTTAGGTCAGTGTTGCTTAATCATTGTAAAGCAGGGCCTGCAGGCTGGATGTGGTTCTTGGAATGAATTTTCCTGTCCCCAGATCAGATGCAAGTTTTTGCTTTTCTGCCCATGTGCTCTATCCAGCCTCTTTCTCTCCTTCCTGCAGCTCAGCGTTTTTGGCGAGCTGACTGTGAGAGCAGCCCAGCCTCAGTCTCAGCAGCCCTTCGCTCCCTGCCCAACTTTCCCTCTGTTCATCTCCTCCTTCTCTCTGTCTGGAAAGTGGCAACTGCCCCAGGCATGAGAATGATGAGGCCAAGGATGGCCACTGCCTCCAAAGCCTGGGACTGCTAAAATTGCCAGAAGTGAATTTAGCCTACTGCTTTTGATCCCTACAATTGCATTTCAACCCCAACTGGTATCTTTCATGGGCTGGGCGTTGCTATTGGAGGAGATGCTTGCCGCTCAGTGATGCAAGGCTGGGGGTAGCTGTTTGCCACTCTGCTCCAAGACTGGTAGGGTGTGCAAGTGCTTTTGGCTGCCGAGGCTGCAATACCAGGATGTGTTGTGCACTCGGGAACAGCATTAGGAGCTGGCTAACAGGGCAGTTTCCCTAAGGCCTCAATGCTTAGAGGGCTTCAAGCCTGCCTCAGTCTGAAGGAGTAATAGCTAGAAAGTGGACTTTAGGCCCCCTTCCCAGTTTGTGCCTGTCTAATACTGGCCCTAGGTGCACTCCATTTCTGGATTGCATGACAATGTGTGTGTTAGCACTTATTGATCGCAAAGATGCAGTCGCGGGAGTGTGAGTGCAGGTGTGTCCTGCTTTGAGAGCACAGGTCAAGTGGGAGGGGTGAGAGGAAGGACTAAGAGGAAACAGAAGGGAGGGAATGGAAGGGAAAGGAAGCACAAGAGTGGAATAAGAGAGAGGGAGGCAAAAGAGAAGGAAAAAATGGGGAAAGGGAAGAGTAAAGCATATTGGAGGGGTTTGAGAGTAAGAGTGTGCTATACCCCCTCCTCCTCGCCATCCACCCTCCTCTCCCCTTCCTCAGGGGACAGAAACGGGGGAAAACAGGGGGTGTGGCATGCTAATTCCTTCATCCATGGGAACCTGCCTCCAGAATATTTGCAGTCACGGAAGAAGCCAGACATGAACCCCTTTCCTGTACACTCCTGCTCAGAAAACCTTTCTCCGAAGCAGGTCTCACCCCTGTCCAGCCTTCTCCATGAGTGAAGTGCCCTTCACAAGAAAAGCTTGCGGACCCCTGATGTAAAGCCATTGATAGCTGCAGAACTAGCTTTAAAATTAAGACATGGGGTGTGTACTACCTGGTGTTTAAATATAACCCACAGCTGTAAGTTTGATCTTAGCCTGTAATAACTGGGGTATTTTCACTGCCCCTTCCCAGATTTTTACTGCCTACCTATAGCCTCTTTCTTCAGGAGGTTTTTAGATGCATCTGCTGCAGCAACAGGAACATGAAGAAAAGTAAGTGAAGCTCTACGAGCCAGCATGCACTTGGTGACCTTTTCCCCATGAGCTTCCCGTTACCTTGGATTACAGTGTGTGGAGCAGCTTGCCTTAGTACTTGTGAGAACATGCTTGCTCGCAGGCCCCACATTAATTTTATGTACTTGCTACTGTAGGCACTAGCCCGAGAAGACAGTGGAGGCATGCCTATCAAAATTTGGCAGTTACCTATGCGAAAATATCAGGCCTGGATGCTTCACTGTTTTTTGGATTTAGCTTGCATCATTCCAGTAGTAGAATATAGCAAGTTTAATATTTGGGTATAGTAGATATTTCCTTGTACCTGAGGCAGTGGAGGGCTAGGTGACTTGCTCAGGCTCAGGCCATTTGAATCCTGGCTTTTTTGGTAATCAGCCTGCTGTTCTAACTACTAGACTGCTCCATTCTGGTAATGGTAATATAAGTCGCTCTTTCCATGCTACTTGTATTCCTTTGGATAGTAAAATACAATGGAACACCTTTTATTTGAAATCTTCTATTACATGGAAAAACTATGGTCTTTGGCCTATGTTCTGTTGTTGTGATGCGGTATTTAGGAAGTTACCCATCCCTCTCCAAAGGGATTATCAGTAGTCCACCTTAAAAGGATCTAGAACTTAGGGCTGGGAGAGCGTGACTCAGACAGAAGGATTAAGAAGCCAGCTGTGTGCACAAGGGAGGAGAGAGGCCCATGGAGACAGAAAGCTACTTCCAAGCAGGGCTGGAAGAGGAGTCCAGCTATAAGGTAGGCAAGTCAGGTGGTGGGAATCATATGAAGCCCAAGTGACTGACTGGATTTTGTGTTGAACTGAATTCTGTGGGTCGGGGGAAGGGCACTGAGAACTAGCCTTGTGAAAGTAACAAGCTGGGAGTGATTGCTGGACCACTGAAGGGAAAATAAGTGTTTTTTGTTTGGCCCTGAACTGTTGTGTGTCTGATATTTTAAAAGCCCCCTTGCCATCGCACGCCACTCTATACCACAGTTATCCAGAAAAATGCCCTTTTTGATAGGTAGCCTATCAAGTGGCACCCAATATTTCTGTATCTTTCTGCTACATCATCTTTTGTCTCTATCTCTCTGAATATTTTGGTAGCTGAGGATCTTTTCTCTCTAGATGAGATACAGAATATCACTTGGCACTGACACCACTGTTATCAGAGCTGTTCTCATGGGGTCACGATGAATTTGTAAAGTTAAAATGGGGTTATATAGGATAAATGTTTGGGAAGCAGTACGTTAGAAGAAATGTCTTGGCAAGCCTGCTTACTGAAGAACCTACAGACTTGAGAGAAAAGTGTTGGAAAATCAATCCAGTGGTGAAAAGGAAGAGGTTTGTGCTTTCTGCGTAACAGAAAGTGGAGATGCATAATTTCCACCAGGAACCAGCACTGATAAACTTCAAGACTATGGTGTTGGTCAAAGAATAATCTTTGATTTTCAAAGATCCAGAAAGACGACATTCTGGAGTTCTGTGCCAAAAGTAATTCTAATGGGAGAACCCAAACCTATTGCATGGGACTCTGAATTCTAATTTGGACGACATTCTATAAGATTTGTTTATCAGCGTTGCAGTGAAGATGTTTGCCTGTGTCTGAGCCTACGTTAATGCAGACAGCCAAGTTTATTCACATACATGTAGACTGAAAGCGAATGAGACGATGCTACTTAAAAGTTCAAGAGTTACCAAGGTATTTATTTCCTCAGAGCTGCTGGTGAAAATCTGTCTGTAGGCTGCAGAGAAATATGTGGAAGGTTGGATCTCTGAAAATAATCTAACTGCTGAACAAATGAACAATGCAGATATTTGACATGCAGTGAAAAGTCCACATGTAGGCTGAAGAAAAAGAAAGGCTGACTGTCTTTGATGTGTGGTAATGCAGTTGTCGCACAAACATTTAGGAACATGGTATTGGACAAATGGCAATTCTTGATTTTAAAAGACACAGCAAGATGAAATGGTGCTTGTGGCTGGTGCTGCTGTTTATGCGTGCATTCCCTTGGAAAGTCTCTGGCGCTGATGCGCTAAAATGTGCTCAGCTTTGTGTACAAGTTAGCTGTGGTTTTGTGCACAATTTTGTGTGCTACCAGTGCAGAAAGGAATGTTGCACAGAAGCTAACGGTATGCAAATCCTTGAGACAGTAGCGCACAGCTTATTTAAATTCAGGATAATGAAGCAATTAGCAAATGCAGAGAACTTCATAGAAGATAGAAGTCTGAGTGCAACACTGGGATTTTAACTCAAGCTTTGAGGAGGCATAAAGGATTAGCTCATAGGTCCACAGTCAGCGCTGGTGTGGAATTTATGCCTGCGTCCTCTTTCTTGAGCATGCAACACCTGAAACGTTTTTTCTGGTTTTGTTGAAGGGAATGATGAAACAAACAGAAGGGAGGGTGTGCTGGAATGCTATCTGGTGCATAAACAACAATATTATTCTGTGCAGAATAATAATATGGGTGTTTATAAGCACCCATATCATTCTGAGCCAAACTCCTGCATAGAATAATATTGCCTGATAGCATTCCAGCACATAGCCAAACATTGTTTGTCGTTTTTTAACGCTCAAGATATAAGTTCTGCTAGTGCAGACTTGTGTGCATATGCATCTGGCTTGCTTTCCTTGTTTAGCACAGACGTTTTGCACACAATTTATTTGCATGCTGTTTGCCTACAGCACCAGAGAGCAGAACCTCTGTGTTAGTCTTGCGTTAAGGAATCCTGCACTAGGGCTGTTCCAGTAGTTGACAGCAGAAGAGTCCAGCTTGATGCGAACAGCAGACATTCCTCACACAGGTTCTCAACGAGAGCAACTTCTTTGGTAGTAACAGTGGTAGTTGCCTTTCCCTTTATGCTGCACTACTTACTTATTTTTATAGCGCTACAAGGTGTATGCAACATTGTCAGCAATTTGCTTTATTTGAACAGCTACCACATCAGTCATTGACCAACTTGACAGCATCTCTATCACTTGTGAAGACTGACATGTCATGGTGCTGTGTATTATATGCAAGTTGAACCTTTGTTCAGAATTCAGACATTTGTACTCTAGTCAGTGTTTCTCTGTTAAGTTGTTGATAAATATGGCTGCTTCCATTGTGTGGAACAGACAAGATGCCAATCCCTTTCAAATAAAAGGTGCTTTCCTATATAAAGGATTACCCTCTGATGCTGTTTTAAACTATGGGTTTGGTTTACTTTCTACATTGGTTGCTAAGACGTGTTCATTCCCTGTTCCTAGAGGGTTTACAGTCTGTACCTGAATAGTGCAATATCTTGTGAATTGCCTTAACTGGGTAAGCCTGTTACCACTAGTGAAAGCTAAGTAACCAAATAAGTGCACATACGAGGAGAAGTCGCAGCCCCAAATGAGCTTCAGTGTTCCTAGCAATTTCCATATTAGAAAAGTGGAAATTGGGAACATCTGGTAGGGTCCCCCTTTATCTATACTGACAGAGGGACTTTTCCCTGAACTATCAGAGATGAAGAATGCTAAAATTCTCGTATGTCCAAATTTTGTCAGCAGTGAATGCAGTTTCTCATATGCAGAGGTGGGTAAATCTTGGCCAGTAGGCCAAAGCCACCCCGGTGCTTAAAAATGACCCACAGCGGTGAGTTTGATCTTAGCCTGCAATCTCAAGAAATTTCACTTCTGACTGGAAGTCAACGCCGTACCTAGCCCTGTGCAAGCAGTGCAGCCGCACAGGACACAAAGGATATAGGGGCGTATTTTGGACTGCCTTCTATTGCTTTGCCGTTGCCATTTTTTTATCAACGGAAGTGGCACTGGCAACAGTGGAACAGACCTGTCTTCAAATAAACCCCCCTCCCCAAAACAAAACAAGCGGGTCTTTCCGACTCCACGCTTATGGGCAGGTCTGGTCCCAACCTCCATTCTCTGATGTAGGTCGTGTCAGAGGAGGGAGGGACCAGGCCAGCCATTCAGACATAGAGTTGCAAAGACCTGCGTTTGAATGGCTGGTCTGGTTCCTCCCTCCTCTGCCGCTACCTACATCAGAGAAGGGAGGGATGGCCAGACCTGTCTACAAGTGTGGAGTCGAAGGATTGCGTGGGTTGTGTTTTCTGAGAAAACTAAAAGTGGCGGCAGCAGGGCAAGGGCAGGCAGCCAGCTGGACATTGAGGACGTGTAGGTATGGGTGAGATTTGGGGGGAGAGGGGAGGCATGCCAGATGTTCAAGTAGTACAGGGCGTAATTATGGCTTGGTACGGCCCTGCTGGAAGTGCCATCCTTTGAACCAAAAAGTGACATTGTGGAACGGTTGGGCCCACTCCTTAGATGAGACTTTTCCTCTGTCTCTCTGTCACTGAGACTTCTGGGGGCACTTCATTTCCGCCTGCCCCAGCCTTTAGGCCCTCATTTCCCCCACTCCCTACTGATTGGGCTCTTGTGGCATATTAACTATTTTGGTCTTGACATCTAGGACGTTGGTTTAATCACATTTGCTTACATATAAAATACATATACCTCACAGCTGCTGTTTTCTAACCATTACCGCTCTTTTTCTTAGGCAACTATTTTAAGTAAAAATATATCTGTTTATTTTTAGGGGGATTAGGCCAACTTGGAGTAGGACTTGCAAAGTTGTTAAGGTAAGAAAATTTACTGCAAATTAATATGATTGAATATTGACGCCTAATCCCCTTTCCCACCTTTCTTGAGAGGGAGGAAATGGGTTGAAGTGCTCAAATGAACTGTCAGATTTGAAGCGCAGTAGTAGCAGGTCATCAGGACACCATTCTGTTTTACAGAAACATTTTGAAACTAAGATGGTAATTGTTGAAGGCTTGTTTGGCATTTGCACATGTAAACAGTGGGTTTCCAAGGGCAAATGGTCCAATGCATCTGAGGGCAATGGCAGAAGAGCCACTACTTTATACATCTATGTCCACAACATGCACAATTTTCAAAAGACCTCTTTAGCGCATGGTTTGGGCAAGCCTGCGAGAATGCATGTAATCTCCAGGAACAAGCAAGAATGCAGTCTTCACGTTTGGGTATCGTCGGTACCAACGAAGCCTGTGTGGGAATGCTCCACAGCATCCAATAGGAAAGCCTTTGGGAGCACTCCACTGTGCCTGTGTGTCTGCCTTCCCACCTTCCCACATTTTCTCCTCTGTTCTTCATTTTCTGCAGAGCCAGCAGGTTGTTTTCTTCCTGTCACTGCCGAAAAACGTTCTTTTTTTGTTGTTTTTTTTATCTGTGCTCTACCTTCTTGTTGACACCGGTACCCTTCTAGATACCGGCCCTGTTATTTTCTTTCTTTTCTTTCTTTTCTTTCTTTTCTTTTTTTCCTTTTTTTATTAGTGATTTCACCACTAATTTAGGTCTTGGCCAATTTTTTCTTCCCATGATGGAAAAACATTCTAGTGGGTTCAAAAAGTGTACCAAATGCTCTGATACTATCTCAGTCACTGACAAACATGACTGGTGTTTAAAATGTTTGGGCTCAGGCCATTTACTAAAAGAATGTCTTTTGTGCCAACAGATGACTAAATGGGGCATAAAGAACAGGGCCAATAAGTTTGATTCTCTGTTCAACTCAGCCTCAATTTCCATTGCTTCAGCATCATCAGACATTAGCCTCCTCTCTTGGTTCTGGGGTCTCTTCAAAGTCCAAACATAAGTCTAAGACTAAGGCATCGGCATCAAAGTCCGATACTGAGCATCAAGGTAAGTCCTTACATCAAGATGCACCAAAAGGTGCATCTGATGCTGACCATCCTGCCAAACAGCTCCAGCTGGAGGACCAACCCTCCAAAGCATCACAGAGGCTCCAGGATGCTCCCAAGGTCTCAACCTCTGGAGAGCTACTGGTATTGTGCTTGGGAACAGTGGCTTGAAGCCCTGTACACAATTCCACCCAAGCATCAGTCTCCTTACTTGATAAGCATATCCTTACTATCGAGAGGAACTTGGCAGCACTTCTGGCATCCTCAATACCGGTGGTATCGACAGCGCCAGCAACACAGGCGCTGGTTCTCTCCTCAAGGCTGGTACCTCCCACTCCCATGCCACCCTTTGAGCCTATTTGGGGAGATCGTCTCCCTCCGATGCCACAGTTGGAACTGACTGGCATTGTCGGTTCGGTTCCTGGTACTGATACAGCTCAACATGAGCATCAATATTGGGCCTTGACATCGGCATGGGATCGTCGATACTTTGACTTTCTTTCAGAATCAGACTTCCGATTCCGAGGGCATATCAGAGGATTTCTGGGCCATCCGGGACATCCCTTCCAACCATTCCCTCCTCATGAATGGCGTCGATCCCTGCCAGAGGACATGTCCTTTCAGGACTTTATTAGGGATATGGTGGCAGGTCTGCAGATCCCCATGACATGGAGATGGAACTGAGGGCAGAGGAATTGGAAATCCTCCAATACCCTTTGGCGCCCAAGGAGGTGGCCATGTTACCAGTGCATCAAAATCTATAGGATTTAATGCTACGTATGTGGGAGGCCCCAATAATAGTTCCACCTATCAGCAAATGGCTCGATATCATGTACTGAGTTCCACCATCTCCTGGGTTTCAAAAGTCTCAGTTGCCACACCACTCCATGATAGTGGAATCGGCCATACACCGCATCAAGAGTTCAAAGACTCATTCCTCCATGCCTCCAGGCAAGGATATTAGAGCTCTTGGTAGGTGTAGGTGTCGCTGTTTTCAGGCATGCATGCTCATGTTCAGAATCAATTCGTACATGCTCTATATGTGCAGGTATCTCAAAAATATCTCCAGAGATGTCAAGAATTTTGCTCCTCTCTTTCCTAATGACAAATGAAATGTATTCCTGGCCTTAGTTAAGCAAAATCAGAATGCGTCCAGGTTCCTTACAAGAGCATCTTTTGATGCCTTTGAGTCTTCCAGTAGTGCTTCAGCCAGTGCTTCAGCCAGGTCGGCTCCAGGCATCAGACCTCGAGCAATGGGTTCAAGATAAATTAGCCAATATTCCTTTTTCTGAAGAAAATCTCTTTTGAAAGGGTTGGAGAGAGAAACTGGTGAGCTTGAGGCTGATGATCTCATTCTCAAGAGCCTCTTCAGAAAGAAGGCCAATGTCAAAAAGTCTTTCTTTTCTAAAAAGAAGAGGTATTACCCTTCTTTTCCACCTCAGGCTGCATACCAATCCCAGCAACATCAATAGAGGCAACAAGGCCCTTGTCAGGGTAAAAAGCCTCAGGCAACTAAGACACAACCAGCAGCTCCCACACAGCACCTGGGCTTTTACTCTTTTCTATAGAGCATAGCCACTCTGCCTCTGCAGGACTGTCAACCCCTTTCATAGCAGGTAGACTTTGTTCTTATGCTCACTGGTGGCATCTCATCGCATCAGAACAATGGACTCTCAACATCATCCAAAGGGGTTATCTGTTTCACCTCCAAAGCTTACCTCCCCACCACCTCCACAAGGGATTATCCAGCTAACCCTTTGCAGGCCAATCTCCTGTCAGCCGAGGTGGCCACCCTCTTAGTTCAGGGTGCTGTCGAAAGAGTTCCTCCCACCCAAGAGGGTAGGGGTTTCTACTCTCCTTTCTTCTTTATTCCCAGGAAGACAGGAGGGTTCAGACCCATTCTAGATCTCAGAGATCTCAACAAGTTCCTTATTCGAGAAAAGTTCAAGATGATTTCCTTTGGAACACTTCTGCCATACCTCCAGAGAAACGATTGGCTATTTTCTCTAGACCTCAAGGAAGCCTACACTCATTTGCTGATCCACCTTCTACACAGACATTATTTATGGTTCTGGATTCAGCAGAACCACTACCAGTATTGTGTGCTTCCCTTTGGGCTGGCATCTGCACCCAGTGTGTTCACAAAGTGTATGGTGGTAGTAGCAGGCTACGTTAATATTTTGGAGATCTTTGTCTTCCCCTACTTAGACAATTGGTTAATAAGGGGAGAATCCCCGGAAGAGGTAAAGCTATCTCTTCATTGTACCATCACGGTGTTTCAAAATCTGGGGTTTGTTCTAAACTTTCCCAAAACCCATCTGGAACCATCCCAGCAGCTCAAATTCATCGGAGCATTTCTGGACACTTGTTAGGCCCGAGCTTTCTTTCCACAGGATTGCTCTGTCCAGCTTGTCCAACTTGTCCAGTTGGCCAACATTGTACGAAGCACCATGGTCATCACTGGTATACAGATGCTGCGCCTTCTAGGTCACGTGGTCTCTACGGTCCATGTCATTCCATATATCTGGCTACACATGCGACAGACTCAATGGATGATATCGTCTTAATGGACCCAGGTGACCGGGTGTCTCTCCGACAGGATTTGCATCACACCTCCTCTGGTCAACTCTCTTCAGTGGTGGTGCACTGCTCAAAATTTACTCGGAGTGTCACCTTTTCAGATGCCTCCATCTCAATGCACCCTAATGACGGATGCATCCAAACTCGATTGGGGGGCACATTTGGACAGTCTCACTACTAAGGGCAGTGGACACAAAAGGAGTCTCAGATGCAGATGAGCTTCATGCTCTCACGAATACCCTTTGGGCTTTTCAACCCCAACTTTCGGACCAACAGGTCTTAGTCCAGATGGACAATCAGGTAGCTATGTTCTGTGTGAACAAGCAGGGTGGAACAGGCTCTTATCTCCTCTGCCAAGAAGTCCTTCAGCTCTGGTTCTTTTCCATTGCACACCGCATCCATCTCAGAGCAGTGTATCTCCCCGGTGAACTCAGCCATATCCTTCACCCACATGAGTGGACTCTGAATCAGGAGATGGCTTCCTGGATCTTCTATCTGAGGGGGACCCCAGAATAGATCTGTTCACCACACAGAAGAATACACGACTGTCGCTGTTCTGCTCGAAGCTTCCCTCTCTACGCAGTCAGGCGTCAGATGCCTTCTTTCTTCATTGGAGCAGGGACCTGCATCCATTCCCTTAATATCCAAGACCCTATTCAAGTTGCAGCCTGACAGAGGCTCCATGATTCTAATAGCCCCTTACTGGCCCTGCCAGTCATGGTTTCCTCTGCTGCTTTGTCTACTACAAACTCCACCTCTCAGCTTGGGGCATGCGCCCAGCCTCCTCTCTCAGGAGCATGGGATGCTCCTCCATCCCAACCAACAGGTCCTCCGGCTCATGGCTAGGCTGAAAGCATAAATTTGGGTAACCTCGACCTTCCTCAGCAGGTCAATGTCATTTTGATGGTATCACACAAGCCGTCTGTGAGACATTCTTATGCTTTCAAGTGGTGAGTGTACCCCGAAACATATTGATCCTTCTGCGTGTCAGATGGATTTTCTTCTACAGTATCTCCTTCACTTATCCACCACAGGACTTAAGACTAACTCGGTTCGAGTTCACCTTAGTGCCATTGCGGCCTGCCATAGGCTGGTGGACAGGCTATCTATTTCATCACACCCCTTGATGCAACGCTTCATGTGAGGTCTGCTGTTGTCTAATCCATCTATCAGACCTCCGCCAGTGGCATGGAATCTCAATGTGGTCTTAGCACAGCTTCTAAGGCCTCCTTTTGAACCTTTAGCAACTACTGCTTTGAAATTCCTTTCTTGGAAGATCATTTTCCTCATTGCCTTCACCTCTGCTGGCCATATCAGTGAGCTGCAGGCCTTAGTGTCAGATCCTTCGTACACGCTTCCACCATAACAAGGTTGTTCTCCGGACCCATCCACACTTCCTTCTGAAGGTGGTCTCTCTTTTTCATATCAATCAGTCTGTGATGCTCCCGGTCTTCTTTCCCAGACCTCATGCCTCCAGAGTTGAAGCAGCACTATACATGCTAGATTGCAAACGTGCTTTAGCTTTCTACTTGGACAGAGCCAAGTATTTCAGGAAATCCTCTCAATTATTTGTCTCCTTTGATCCAATTCACCTTGGACGTCCAGTATCTAAATACACCCTATCCAGCTGGATCGTGGACTGCATTTCTTTTGCTTATTCTCAGGCAAGGCTCTCCCTTGACGGTCACATCACTGCATACAGTGTGCGGACCATGGCAACATCTATTGCCAACCTGCGATCTGTCTCTATCAAAGAGTTCTGTTGAGCAGTTACCTGGTCCTCCATTCACATCTTCACTGCTCACTACTGCCTAGACAAGGACTTCCGCTGAGATGCTGGCTTTGGTCAGGCAGTCCTTCAGCATCTCTTTGGGACTTAATCTCGACTCCTACCCTCCCTCCCTCCCGGACTGTTCTGCCATCAGACTCCTCTAACCATGTTCTTGCAAGCTGTGCTTGAGCCCAAGGATGCCACTCGAGATCTATACTCTCTGGTTTTATTTTCTAGCCTCGTAGTTGTCTGTTTAGTTTGGTGCCTGGGACCTAGTGAGTCCCATACATGAAGACTGCATTTCTACTTGTTGCTGAAGATAGCGTTGTTACTTACCTGTAAAAGGTGATCTCCGGGAACAGCAGGAATCAGTCGTCACAACCCACCCTCTTCTCCTAAGAGATGTAGGGTATACCTTTCCTCTGTCTCTCAGCTACAAACTCAACTGAGGAGAGGATGTAGGAAGGCAGGCGCAGTGAAGTGATCCCAAAGACTTTCCTATTGGATGCTGGGGAGCGTTCCCACGTGGGCTCCATCTGTATCAACGATACCTATACATGAAGACTGATTCCTGCTGTTCCCAGAGATCACCTGTTACAGATGAGTAACAATGCTTTACCTATTTTGCAAAAGAAATACACATCTACTTCCTACAATCTGGACATCAGCATTTACATCTGCTGCAGGCATGCATAACAGCCCACTAAATGCTCATTTGGCCCTGGGGTTTGGCTGATAGTTGGGGGGGGGGGGGGGCAGTTGTGCTCACCTCTCTGGCATTAAAATCCATCTCAAGAAAAGCTTAATGGGCTCGATACTCAAAGGCATTTGCACATGTAAACCATGCAATGCTGCTAATGTAAACCTGCAAACCGTGTCAGTGCTACTAAGCAGGCTATTCAGCAGAACTAACACACAGTTGCCACTGCTTGTTGCCCGAGGCTGACCATTTAGCATCAGGGTGTTCCGTGTGCAGCACCCGGGGTTATTCAGCCATTGCCTGGTTATCCCTCTTAGGTGGAAGTTAGTCACAGAAAAGGCTGTCCTAACTTTCACCACTGAAGCTCACTGGGTAGCAGCCGAGTATCGCCGCTGCCCATTTAGCTTCCAGCTTCGTCAGCTGACCCAGAAATTTCATGCCAGTGGTCAGATATGGCCCCAGCATGGAATATCCACATTTAGCGTTCAGTGGTGATGGTTAGCCGCTGTGATTGTGCTAGCCACCGCCTCCGCCATGCTGACTATCGGGCCCAATGTGTTTTGTAGCTTGCCTCTTTAATTGACTCCCCTTGGATATCCAGCTTTGCTTTAAGTATACTGTGGTATAAGAGAGGTATTAAATTAAAATCCAGTGCTTGTGTGTGTAACTGGCAGCACTTAGGCATGTAGATTGCAGAGTCACGGCTTACATGGGTAAGTGTCACCATTTTGCCATTTAGAAATTGAAAGCCCCGAGTGCTGATGGTCTTTTTAAATGTGTTTTTTGTAAAATAGCTGCTCCTGCTATATGTGCCACCAAATCCATGGGTTTTTCCTGTGGCTTTATAGATATTAAAAAAAGCTCCATGTTCACTGAGTCTTTTGTAAAATACTGTGGAAACTGTGACTTGGGTGTCCCTGTCCTGCCTGGGTTACCTATTCAAAATCTAGCTATCATAATCAGACTGTGTTAGGTAGTAAGCATCAGTAAAGGAGGAGTGGCCTAGTGGTTGTGGTAAGTTGCCTAGGGCCAGAGGGCCGGGGTCTTGAATCCCACTGGAGGGCAGCAACCTTGGGCTGGAGGGACTGAGGTTTCTAGTCACACAGCTGCTTCTTGTGGCCTTGGGCAAGCCACTTAACCTTCTGTTGCCTCAGGTAAAAAACATAGATTGTGAACCCCATGGGGGGGGGAGGAAAGGGAAATATATACTGTACTTGAATATACACCACTTTGACCTGGTGAAAAGTGGTATTATGAGAATTGCTTGAAAAAGGTTCAGAATGATTGACTAGTTCTTCAGGCTTTGCTTTTGGTACTGACCTATACTTGGGGATCCACAGAATTTAAAGCCATGCACACCTCTCTGAATAGTATCCATATGGTTGCTCTATTTAATTTTATTTAGTAGTATTTGGGTCATACCTTTCTAGTAGTTCAAGGCAAGTTACATTCAAGTACTGTAGACATTTCCCTGTCCCCAAGGGGCTTGCAATCTAAGTTTGTACCTGAGACAGTGAAGGGTTAAGTGATTTGCCTAAGGAAAACATGGAGGGTTAGTGGGATTTGAACCCTTATCTTTCAGGTCCCAGCTTGTTGCCCTAACCTCTAGGCTACTCCTCACCTTATGTTTTGTGTAAAAAAGACTGGATATTAAGAACTAGTGCCAGCATTAATTCTTAGGCTCAATAGTTTCTTAGGTATTTTAAATATTTGTATATATTTTTTAAAGATTTTTGTAGACGATCAAACATTCTTTTTGCATTCTATTCTTATCCAAGCACCATTAATGCGCTTAAGTCAATATCATCATGGGTAACCTTTTTAATGGAGCTTATTCGATTATACTTCCTGACTCAGTTGCTTAGCTTTTCTGCTTCAGGGAGTTCGTTCTTTTTCCCATTACAGGGAGTAGCTTCCACTCCATGCAGGTCCACTTTACTTCACCCTTCAGCATTCTAGCTTTCACTCAAACTCTTCTGCCAAGCGTCTCTTCAGAAGAGAATGCTGACATACTGGTGAAGTGAAGTGGACCTTCATGGAGTGGAAGCGACATCCTATAATGGGAAAAGAGCTAATTCCTTGAAGTAGAAAAGCTAAGTAACTGAGTCTTTTCAAAACATAGTACTGTGTCAGGAGGTTTTATGGTATAAGCTCTATAAAGAAGTGGACTGATGATGATATTGACATAAGTGCATTAACAGTGTTTAGATACCAACTCGTATAATGCAAAATGAATGCTTGATGGTCCACAAAAAAATATTAAAAATATTAAAAATACCTAAAAACTGTTGAGCCTACGATTGTTATTGAGCAGTGTATATTGTAGTGCAGAGGTACTCAAATCCAGTCCTAGAGGGCCACAAACCAGTCAGGTTTTTGGGATATCCCTAATGAATATGCATGAGATATATTTGCATGCACTGCCTCCATTGTATTTGAATGTATCTCATGCATATTCATTAGGGGTATCCCAAAAACCTGACTGGTTTGTGGCCCTCCAGGACTGGATTTGAGTACCCCTGTTCTAGTGGCTCTTGAATACTGGATGTTGTGATAGAGCTTTGATTCTTAGACATTGACCGTATAGATATTTTTAGACATTGACCCTAGAGAGCTGATTCTGTATAGGGTGTGTGGACAGTTAATGTGTGTGAAATGCATATAAGTCTGTATTCTAAAGGACTTACACACATGAATTGGCATTTATCCATGCGCTTTGGTCTGTCGCTATTCTGCAAGTGTGCATGTAAGTGCCACCATGCATAAGTTGCTTAGGGATATGCACAGGAGTGCTGCTTGGGCAGAGCCCAAATCTATGTACAAAGTTAGACTACTGTGACTTATACGCCTTCCAGTGAACTGATCTAGAATAGATCGGGCATATCCGCGCCCCCTATTCTCTGAAGTAAAGCCTGCACGTGCTTTACTTTATAAAACAGGCCCCAAAGACACGCGGGGCAACAATCTTTCCCTGCATGCAAGATTGTAGAATTACCTTCTATATGCTGCCCTTTAGCAGAGTAACTTCAATTCAAAACATCACGAGGGAGAGGCTATTAAAAGAGGTTTTGGACAAGCTCCTGAAGGAAAAGTCCATAAGCCATTATTAAAGAGGACCAGGAAAATCCACTGCTTTCCCCTGGGATAAACAGTGTGGAATCTCAGTACCTTTATGGGGACCTGACAGGTACTTGTGACCTGGATTGGCCACTGTTGGAGCAGGATAATGGACTTGATGGATCCTTGGTCTGACCCAGTATGGAATCTCTTATCTTATTAAATGTTGGTTCTAGAAAGTGTTGACTAACTTTCATATGATCTCCCTTGACAGAAAACGTTTTGGAAAGAACAATGTTATCCTGTCTGACATCAGAAAGCCTCCAGATAATGTCTTCCACAGTGGTAAGAGGCTATGAGATCTCTATTTGCAGAACAGTAATCTCTGTTGTGTGCAATGTGCTTTGTAGTCCTAGCACTCTTGGAACGTCAGGCATGGATGTGCAGCAACCACTGAAGGATAAGATAAAGACCAGGGGCCCGATATTCCAAGGCATTTACAGACCTGTATCCCCGAGTAACGTTGCTATATGCCCTGATGTTAACCATTTAGCACTGGGGTGTGTCTGGGGCGTTCCAGGACAGAGCCGATTGCAAACTGGTTAGTGGCAATATTGAACTGCTACCCAGTTTGCGAACTGCGGTGAAAGCCAGGTGCAGAAAACCCTAGCCTAATGTTCACCACATATTGCTAACTGGGCAGCGGCTCAATATCGCTGCTGCCAGTTTGCGATTGGGCTCTGCGAGGACCCCGGATATTCTATGCTGGGGCCGGATATGACTCCAGCATTGAATATCCACATTTAATGGTCAGCACTGGCGGCTAGCTACTGTAATCGTGCTAGCCACCAATGCTTAATATCGGGCCCCAGGTACTTAAGCTAGCAGTTGTGTGATACAGGGATACCAGTGGTCTTTCATATGGACAGGATGAACCTCAGAGGCACTTCTCTCTAGTGAAGTGACTCCAAGCTTTACTTTGGAATCATCCGTCTTTTGCCCTTCTGCCTGGGAGTGCTTCCCTTGTTGGGGAACAGCTCCTTTTCCATCTGATCCCAGTGTTATGGCCAATGTATGGAAATCAACTTCACATGTAAAAGGGACCGTGGGGAGAATACAGGGCTCCCCCTGGTCCCTGTCCAGGGACTTATCTTGTTCTTTAACATTGTCTTTGTGCACCGACATTTGTTCCTGTATTCTAGAAACCTGATTACATAATTCTTTCAAAGCAGAGACCTCTGTCTGCTTCTATTCTACAGCTTTAGCTTGCCATCAGCTAAATTTGAGGTTTTCATGATAGCACAAGACCGCTCAAGGTCTCATACTGTAACCAACTCAGTTTATCCTCCTGGAAAGTTCCACCAAGTGGGAACTGCAAACTAGGGTTAATGGCAGGTCATGGAATGCTATTTTCACATAACGCTTTTAAAGCACTATCACCATATCTACAACGAATCTCATAGTTAGGGCTACCTTTCTTCTGCCCAAGGTCTGTAGCTCTTACATTCCATTCATCTATCATATGAACTTGTTGCCTCTTACAAACAAGATTGCCCATTGTAATCTACTCATACGTATCCTGGAGACTTGTCTGCTGTTTCTAACTGCTGAAGGATGCAGTGATCCGAGAAGGGGCACCAACTGAACGATTACCTGTGATCTGGCCACAATATCGTGGCTCTTTCGGTCTCCTCTGGTCTCTCCAATAGCAAAAAAATAAGCAGAAAGTAATGCAGAACACAAACACTCAGACACAAAGTTCTTCTTTCTTTGAGCTCAAAGGGAAGTCAACAGAAGGTCTATGGACACAGCACAGTTCCACCTCTGTTGGATTCCAAGTCTTCCTCCCTTGAAGCCCTTTTTATTGTAGTAAAAAGGGGAAGTAATGGAATCATTAATCTTAAATATGAAATAACACAAGGTGTCGCTAGAATTCTTTTACAGAGTAAGAGTTGATTACAGTGTATTAGATGAAATTTACTTGATTATGATAAAATTATTTATAACTGCAGAATTGCAGAAATTACATTGTGCCAGCAGTAACCTATAGTTGACTGTACAATGAACTATAGTTGTACAGTTCATAGCCTATGTTTACTCTTTATGCTTGCTTTAACAATATTCTTAAGTTATTTTAGAACAGTTACACAGAATTCGTGATCATGATATCTTATTCTATTTAAAAGAAGTAGGTGAAAAGATAAACTTGTGAGTGACAGGCATTGTCAGCAAAATTCTTCTATCCGCACATTTTAGAGATCTGTATCAAGAAGTTCACCTATCTTCAATTACATAATGGGGATTCTGGTATCCCTTTATCTGTCCACTCCTACACCCAGTTTGCGATCTGTGGTGAAAGCCAGGTGCAGGAAACTCTAGCCTAACGTTCACCACGTATCGCTAACCAGGCAGCGGCTCAATATCACTGCTGCTGGTTTGCGATTGGACTGTGGAGACCCCGGATATTCAATGCCGGGGCTGGATATGACCCCAGCATTGAATATACACATTTAAGGTTCAGTGCTGACGGTTATCCACTGTAATCATGCTAGCCACTGATGCTTAATATCAGGCTCCAGGTACTTAAGCTAGCAGTTGTGTGATTCAGGGATACCAGTGGTCTTTCATATGGAAAGGATGAACCTATATTTGTTCTACCACATCACCAGCCTAAGTCTGTATGATGTAGGGGTGGGCAACTCTGATCCTCATATCACCAGCTTGTCAGATTTTCAGCATAACCCTACGAATGTGCAGAAAATAGATCTGCATGCACACAGCATCAATAATATGCACATCTATTTCATACATATTCATTAGGAAGATCCTGAAAAACTGACCAGTTTGTGGCCCACTCTTCATGCAGGGTTACCAAAGATCTTGTGTATGAATGGACTGCGCCCATCCTTGCTTTACGTACTTCATCTGTGCATTTTTAGTTCTGATCATACTAAAAAAGGCAGGACTACGAATGCATATATGCAGTGGAACAAACCCTGACTGAGTTGGCTCCTTTGGATGGCATGGAATTAGTTAGTAAGTCTAGGTCTAGTTTGCCTTCTGAAAGAGAATTGAAGAAATGTAAATGGACTTGCTCCAAGTCACACAGAATAAGCAACCGAGCTAAAAGCAGAACTCTCATATCTCCAAGGATTGTGTTCAGTTGTGAGCGTTAATTGCTATGGTGTGTCTTCTCTTTTTGGTATGAAATGATACCTTTTAAAGAATTTTAAGCTATTATTAATTAGCACATGGAGGGAATTTTATAAACTCTCACGCAGTTAACAAACATTGCCATGCATAGATTTAGGGTCTACGCACACCTCAATTTAGTCGCAGCACGAAACTTCTGGAACCTCATTTAACAGGTCTGTTTGGTTTTTTTTTCAGGATATCTCTAATAAAGATGTTTTAGATATATCTGTTTAAAGCTGGAGATCCAGTGTAATATGAAGAAAGTGCTTTTACAATTAAATGTTACAAAAACCAGAGTTGATCAATTGCACTGAAAACTATTTGCAAGGAAGCTTCATAAGACAGTATAAGGTATAAACTTTTATATTTAAAGAATTGAAATTTAAAATCGGTATATCATTCAGAAACACTCAATGGAGCTCAACTATCTTCACCATGCAGAACTAATGTCACATTGACTTAGCATCATTACTCGAAAAAATTCCTTTCATTTTTAAACTTTTCCTTTTTACAAATGATTCTATGTTGATGTGATATTAGCCATGCCTTGTGAAGATATATGAGCTCCACTGAGTTTTTGAATGATATAAAGCAGAACTGCACTAATACTTATGAGGGAGACTCAGTGTATGCAGATATAGTCCATACATACCCATCATTGATACCCTGAAAACCAGACCTTTAGGTAAGAGAGAAATGTGCATTTACACTATGTGAGCTGCTCTTCCTCAGGTCCTTTCATCTACTCTGACATCTTGGACTACAAGAATCTGCATGAGATTGTGGTGAACAATCGAATTACATGGTTGATCCATTATAGTGCACTGCTGAGTGCGGTTGCGGAGGCAAACGTTCGCTTGGCCAGAGCTGTTAATATTACTGGTAAGTCCTCTCTGCTTTAAGCTGAGGCTATAATTCTCACTAAATTTAAACTTTTCATTTTTCAGACTAAAGCACTTTTGCATCTTCTACAGGTCTGCACAATATCCTGGATATCGCAGCTGAGCATGGCCTGAGGCTCTTTGTGCCCAGCACTATTGGAGCATTTGGGCCAACTTCTCCACGGAACCCAACCCCTGATCTTTGTATCCAGAGACCAAGGACAATCTATGGGGTTTCTAAAGTCCATGCTGAGCTCATGGGAGAGGTAGGATGTACTTACCATGAGCTGCTAATGAGTTTTCCTGTATCCTGTCCTCTTTTCTGAGGACGGTACTTCAGGCATTATTGGCGTTCCCTGTCAATACTTATAAAGCTGGGGAGGTAGGTTGAGCTGGAACAAGACAAACACATGCAATTTGTTGGATTTGTTGGGCCAGACATCTTGCATGTTACTCTGAACTCTAGCATCGTATAGAGCTAACGGCATGCTTCCTTGTTTTTATTCTCAGAAAGCAATTCATTTGAGTACCTAAAATTGGATTTGTACCCCATGTCTACTCCTAAGCAATGTATATTCTGTGATTAGATAGTGTTTTGAGCCTGTTTTCGTCCTCCTCTCCACAGTATTACCACTTTAGGTATGGGCTGGATTTTCGATGTCTGAGATACCCTGGTATAATTTCAGCAGATTCCCAGCCTGGTGGAGGGACAACTGGTAAGATCTTGTTCTTCAGTTATGTATTGAAGCTGTGCTGACTGAAAAATCAAATGGGACTGTCTGTTATGGGGCCACCAAGAAACACTCAGTCTATAATATATGAACAGAATTATGAAGAAAAGGAAAAAATGAAATCTGAGTGACAATATCACATGAATTGAAAGAGAACTTTTACTTGGACTGGGGTCTAGGAATGTAAAGTAAGACAGTAGCAACATTTCATTTATTTAGAGTCATTTGCTGTACCACAAAAAGGACAAGCCATCACAGCACTTTACAATAGAAAAGCGCTATGAAGGAGAGAGAGAGGGGAACAGGAAAGAGGAAAGGATAGAAAGTAGGGAATTAACAATAAACGTTTAAAGTTAAATCATTTATCAAAGTAGAAATGGAAGAGAGAGACAGATACTGCCCAGGCATGAAGAAGACTAGCAAAAGGGGGGCTCAGGAAAGAAGAGCTGGAAGGGCCATTTATGTAATCAAATGCAAGCAATTTATTGATCTTATGATTAGACTGAGAGCTATTGTATTCACTGCTGATGTCAAAGACATCTTTGTCTCATGAAGATTAGAGGATGGCCAGTGTAACGCCAATTTTTAAAAAGGGTTCCAGGGGTGATTTGGGAAACTACAGACCGGTAAGCCTGACGTCAGTACCAGGAAAAATGGTAAAAACCATTATAAAGAACAAAATTACTGAACATGTAGATAGTCATGGCCTAATGGGAGACAGCCAACATGGCTTTAGCCAAGAAAAGTCTTGTCTTACTAATCTTTTATGTTTTTAGGAAGGTGTGACTAAACAGGTAGACAAAGGTGAGCCGGTTGATATAGTGTATCTGGATTTTCAGAAAGCCTTTGACAAGGTCCCTCATGAGAGAGTTTTGTCGAAATTGAAAAGTCATGGGATAGGAGGCAGTGTACTATTGTGGATCAGGAACTGGTTAAAAGATAGAAAGCAGAGGGTAGGGCTAAATGGCCAATTTTCCACTGGAGAAAGGTGAATAGTGGAGTGCCCCAGGGATATGTGCTGGGTCCGCTGCTTTTTAACATATTCGTAAATGACCTGGAAATGGGAATAATGAGTGAGGTAATCAAATTTGCAGATGACACAAAATTATTCAAAGTTGTTAAAAAGAGGATCTTGATAAATTGAAAGATTGGGCATCCAAATGGCAGATGAAATATAATGTGGACAAGTGCAAAGTTATGCACCTAGGAAAGAACAACCCAAACTATGGTTACACGATGTAAGGTTCCACATTAGGAACCACCACCCAGGAAAAAGATTTAGGCATCATCATGGATAACATGTTGAAACCCTCTGCCTAGTGTGCAGCGGCGGCCAAGAGAGCAAATAGAATACTAGGTATCATAAGGAAAGGAATGAAAAATAGAACAAAGGATATTATAATGCCTCTGTATTGTTCCATGGTGCGACTGCACCTTGACTATTGTGTGCAATTCTGGCCACCGTATCTTAAAAAGGATATAGTGTTATTAGAAAAGGTACAGAGAAGAGCCATCAAAATGGTAAAGGGGATGGAAGGATACCCCTATGAAGAGAGGCTAAAAAGGTTATGGCTCTTCAACCTGGAAAAGAGACGGCTGAGGGGAGATATGATAGAGGTCTATAAATTAATGAATGGAGTGGAATGGGTAAACGTAGATCGATTGTTTACGCCATCAAAATGTAGAAAGACTAGGGGGCATGCAATGAAGCTACAGGGTAACCTATTTAAGACTAGAGAAAATATTTTTTCACTCAATGTGGAATGAAACTCTGGAATTTGTTACCAGAGAATGTAGTAAAAGCTGTTAGTGTAGCCAGGTTTAAAAAGGATTTGGACAAGTTCCTGGAGGAAAGATCCATAAATCATTATTAAATGAGACCCGGGATATCCACTGCTTATCCCAATACAAGCATTGTTATTTATTTATTTTATTTATTAGCAAGGCTTGATATACCGCCCATACCGAAGTGTCAGGGTGGTGTACAATAGTAAACAAGGAGACTACTAGAAGATTAAAGGAGAAAAGGAACGCCATTGGGTTGACAGGAAAGCACTAGTGAGAGGGAGAGAGAAAGATAGGAAAGGAGCGGAGTTAAACAAATAGACAGGCTGATTGCTGAGGGGAGGAGGGGGCAAAGGGAGGGGAGAGGTGATGGTATATGGCATCAGAATCATGACGAGGCTACAGGGAGGTCAAAAGCCTGGGAGAAAAGATGGGTTTTAAGAAGAGCTTTGAAGCGAGGTAATAAAGGTTCGGTGTGGAGCGGGTGAGGGAGAGAATTCCATAGGGCAGGACTTAGAAAGAAGAATGCAGAGTGACGAGTGAGTTCACGGTGTGCTTGGGATGGGGAAGGAAGAAAAAGGCGATTACTTTGGGTGGACCGGAGGAAGCAAGGAGCAGGCTGGTGGTAAATAAGATCAGACAAATATTGGGGAACACCCGTGTGAAGAACTTTGTGGGTGGTGATGAGGTACTTATAGACGAATCTGAATTTAATGGGGAGCCAGTGGAGAGAGAAGGCAAGGAGTGATGTGGTCAAAAGGGGAGGAGTGAGTGACCAGATGGGCGGCGGTGTTTTGGATGAGTTGAAGTCGACAGAGCTGGTAGGTGGGAAGGCCGGCAAAAATTGAGTTACAATAGTCCAAACGGAAGTTATAAGGGAGAGAACCAGGGTGGTGAGGGAGGGGGCAGAGAGGTAGGGCCGGAGGGATCTAATTCTACAGAGATGGAAAAAACAGCTACGAACGAGGGAGGAAATATGTGGGTGAAAAGACAAAGAGGAATCAAGGGTGACACCAAGGTAACAGAGTGAGGAAACAAGAGGAATAGGGAGGGAAGACATTTTGGGATTTAGAGTGGGAGGAGTGGCAGCAAAGGAGAACCAAATAGCAGAGGACTTAGAGGGACTGACACAAAGAAAATTATCAGAGAACCAGGTGGCAATGAGATCAAGACAAGCATTGAGGGCAGAGAGGTCCGGAGTTGTAGAGCTGGTGTGGTGAATGAGGAGAATGTCATCAGCGTAAAAGGAAATACCGGTTTGTTGAAGGAGGAGGGCGAGGGGAGCGAGGAAGATATTGAAGAGTAGAGGAGCAAGGATGGATCCTTGAGGAACACCACAGTGCAGGGGGAAAGAGGAAGAGATATTGGGGCCTGAGTGAACAGCAAAGGTGCGGAACGAAAGGAACGAACGAAACCAATGCAAAACAGTGCCTCTAATACCAAAATCAGACAGGCGGGTGAGAAGAGTATGGTGGTCGACGACATCAAAAGCGGCAGAAAGATCCAAGGAGACAGCGTTAGACAGATCACCACTGTCGTGAGAGCGGTGAAGTTTACTAAGGAGAGCTAGAAGAATAGTTTCAGTGCTGTGGCTGGTCCTGAAGCCGGATTGACAAGGATGAAGAGAAAGGGTAGTGTCAAGATGTGCTGAAAGCTGTGTGAAAACCATTTTTTCAAGAACCTTGGAAAGAAAGGAGAGATTTGAAACGGGCCACTAATTGGCGTGGAGACTGGGGTCAAGAGTGGGCTTTTTCAGAAGTGGGTGAACCATGACATGTTTCCAACGAGTAGGAAAACTGCCAGAGGTAAGACTGGAATTGATTATGGCCAGGACATATGGAAAAGTGTGAGAGAGGGATCGAGGAGCCAGGTGGAGGGGAGGGGATCTAGTGGACAGGTCGTTTTGTGAGACAAAGGGATTACCTTAATGAGCTCGGCAGAAGTGACAGGTCGGAAAGAGTGCCACGTGTGGGGGAAGATACTGGACGGAGGGGGGAGCATATAGTGGTGGGAACAGAAGGGAGAGGAAGAGGGGAGAGAGGGGGGGACAGTGATGAAAAGAAGAGCGGAGAGACTGGATCTTATCAACAAAAAAGGAGGCAAGACTTGTTGGGCTAGGGGCAGCGGGAGGGAGCGCTGATGAGGGAGGAAGAGTCGTGGGGGAAGACAGCGAATGGAGTACCTGATACAAGCGATGGGAGGAATTAGAAGAAGAGGCAATAAGGTCTGAGTAATGAGTCCGTTTGGCCTCAGTGATCATAGCACAGTATCGGTGGTGTTCGCATTGAGGAACCTGCGTCTTTTGGGGAAACTGCTAGGTACTTGTGACCTAGACTGGCCACTGTTGGAAAGAGGATCATGGACTTGGACCTTGGTCTGACCAAGTATGGCATATTTTATGTTCTTATGTTCTTATTTCAAAGAGAAGCTGTGAAATAGCTGTGTTTTTACATGTTTAAACCATGATAGCTAAGGATGAACCTTTTTTCATTTGGGGTCTGATCATGGTGAAGCTCCTTCAGATTGTGAAATTTGGACTCCTCCCTTCTCCTCTTTGAGGGTCAGAGTGTAGATAAGCTTCTGATTATGCAATACATTCATGCCTCTGGCAGTGGCACAGCAGTGAGATTTCATATTATGACTTTTCATGATGGTGCCTTTCTCCAAGGCCAGTCCTAGGCATGTTCGGGCATGTTGCCTGCACATGGTCCAAGCCACTCGAGAACCTGTGCCTCATCCCTCCAGATTCCAGACACCGCTGCTGCTGCATGATCGATTCAGCAGCAGCGGTGCTGTGGCAGCTAGGGACGCTTCAACCCCTTAATAGGTCCCAGAGCAAACTTTTCTGGCAGGGGACCACCCTCATCCATGCCCCCCCTACATTCATGCGCCCCATTTATCCACTGCTGCTGCCCTTCTCTGGGACATGCAATGGCAACAACACATAAAGTCATCATGGTGCCGGTGTTACCTTCTTTTCTGGCACCATGTTGCCATTTGTATTTCACTTCTGTCCCTCGGATGAATCAGAGGGGGGGATAGAAGCGGAAGCATAAATGGCACTGTGGCACCAGAAAATAAGGTAATTCCGGTGCTGCATTGCCTTTTTATGTGCTGCCCACTCCTGCACATCCCAGAGAGGGGCGGCAGTAGGCATGGAGACAGGAGCAGGGCCGCTGTTATCCATGGGCAGTGGGGCAGTTGGGTTCCCATTGTGCAGGGGCCCGGGGCAGCTGCCCCTTTTGTTCACAGGTTAAAGTAGCCCTGGTGGCAGCAGTAAGTTTAGCACAGCGTGGGGGCCTCCAGAGCAGTAATTCATGGCTGGGGAGAAGGAGCAAAAGGAGCGGCACTCTTGTGCTTAGGACCCATGGCCAGGCCGGCACCCCCAGGAGAGGAGGAGGAGTCGGCAGCCGAGGTGGTGAGGCCAACTGTGCCAGGTAGGAGGAGCCCATGCTGCAGCCTTGAGTGGCAGCTGAGCCCTAGCAGGATATCCGCCCAGTCACAGTCATTAACAAATTAAAATTCTGCTGGCCTGAAGAGATGGACTAGCAACTATCTAAGGCGGTGAAAGCAAGTGCTTTATGGAAGGAGGAGATGGGTTAGAGGGGATGCAACAGATAGGACCATATGGCAGGGGACGGGAAAACATAGTAGAGCTACTGGATAGAAGGAATAGAGGAAACTGAGAAGGAGAGGAGATATTGGACACGGAGGAGGTCATAGGGATAGGACGAGAGTCTTTATCTTTATCTTTATTCATCACTTGATAGACCGCCCAGGCAGGTGCATCAGGACGGTGTACAATACAATCAATCAAAAAAAAAGAGCAAGAAGAGAAAAGGAACGCCATTAGTAAGACAGGACAGGAAGAGACAGGAAAGGCAAAAGAGGGAGAAAGACAAGGGAGGGAGATTGCTAGCAGGAGGTTGGTTTAAGGTGCTGGGAGGTCAAAGGCCTGCTGAAAGAGATGGGTTTTGAGTAGAGATCTGAACCTTTGAAAAGATAATTCCGTACGGAGGGCCAGTGGGAGCGAATTCCAGAGTGCAGGAGCCAAGAAGTAAAATGCAGAGTGACGTGTAGTTTCCAAGTGGGCTGAGGATAGAGCAGGGAGATAGAGACGGTAACCATGTGCTGCGCTGAGTAAATGGGGGGGAAGGTTGTAAGCGAATGGAGTCAGCTAGATACTGAGGGGAGCCAGTGTGCAATGCTTTGTGAGTCAGGATAAGAATTTTATAACGAAAGTGGAAGTTCAGTGGAATTCATTGTAAACGGAGGAGAAGGGGAGTAACATGGTCTCGAGGGGAGGAATGGGTGAGCAGACATGCAGCTGTATTCTGAATTAGTTGAAGACGTTGAAGTTGGTATTTAGGGAGACCCGCTAAAACAGTGTTGCAGTAATCTAACCCTGACAGGACTAAGGAGATAACTAATGAAGTGAGAGAGGAGGGGGGGGGGGGGGGAGGAAAGGGCAAACAGCTCGGATTTGACGGAGAAAAAAGAAGGAGCGACGAATAAGAATGGAGATGTGATGGTGGAATGAAAGGGAGACATCAAGGGTGACTCCAAGATAGCAGAGAGAGGAAACTAAAGGAATGGGGGTGGAGAGGAAAAGTGGAGAGCAGGTGGGTGGAGGTGTATTAAAGGAGAGCCAAAGAGCAGCTGATTTAGAAGGGTTAACATGGAGAAAATTAGTGTTTAACCATGTGGCGATATGGGCGAGACAGAGGTTAAGTGGAGAGAGATCTGGTGAGAGAGAATTAGTGTGATGAACAAGAAGAATGTCGTCCGCGTAGAAGTATCCAGAGATCCCTGACTGCTGGGCGATAAGTGCTAGAGGGGCGAGAAAAATGTTAAAAAGAAGAGGAGCGAGGACGGAACCCTGGGGAACGCCACAGAGAAGGGGTTGAGGGGAGGAAGTAGATGAGCTAGTCTTCACTGAGAACGTGCGGAAGGAAAGAAAAGAACGGAACCAGGCCAGGACAGACCCACAGATCCCAAGGTCAGTCAGCCGAGCAAGGAGGGTGCGATGATCTACAATATCGAAAGCAGAAGAAAGATCCAGGGTCACCACAAGTGAAGTATCACCTCGATCGGGATGCTTTTCATGGGAAGGGGTAATAGGGAGATGGGGGTTATAGGCAGATGGACATGAGAGATAATTTTGGAGATGGAGAAGAGAATGATGGAGGAAGTGGGGATAGGGAGAGGGAGAGGAGATGTTGGACATTTGAGAGGGAGGAAAGATGTTGGACAGTCAGCATACCAAGTTGGAGTGGAGATACTAGACACAGGGCAGAGAGCAAAGAACTAAAGAGGGGAAAAACTGGACTTGACAAGAAATAAGGGAGATGGAGTATAGATGCTAGACATGGGAGGAAATAGGAAGAAGGACAGGGAGAGAGCAAGGGGCAGATGCTGAATGGAGCCATCTGGACAGTGGTGAAAGAGGGAGGGAAAGATGCTGGACATAGCAGGGAAGAAAGAAAGGAGAGAATTAGTGATAGATTAGGGAATAAGAGGCTTGGGAAAGAGAGAGATTGGGAATGGGAGGTTTGTGGTTAAAGATGAAAAGTAGTAGACTGAGAACAAGATGGTAAGAAGGAGAGAAATTTGAGTTCATAGAGAAATAAAAAAAAATATATGGAAGAAAGCTGAAATGTAAATGATCAATGTAAGAGATGGATGTATAGGAAAGAAATATAGAAACATGATGTCAGAAAAAGACCACATGGCCTATCTAGTCTGTCCTTTCATATCAACAACTAGCAGATGGACTTGAGATCCTGGAAAGAGTTAAGAAAAGATGTAGAAAAGCACAAACCAGAGACTGGAACCAATGCAATTAGAAAAATAAAATGGCCAGATGACTAAGGTAGAAAAAAGTATTTTATTTTTAGTTTAATGAATGGAAAATATTGGAGGGGGGGGGGTATTCAATGGCATTTGCGTGGTTTGCAAACGTGCAAACCATGTAAATACCACTGAACGAGATAGTGCTTTTTGTTGGACTTGTAGTAGTAGTAATATTACCACGTGAGATAAAACTAACACGTCTACATCCAGTGCCGCAGACTGCCCACTATACACCCTAACTTTGCCTCCGCACCACCCCTTCTCACCTCCATCTAAGCCTCCCAGTACAAATTCCTTGTTCATACGGGGAGGCTTAGTTGTCCATTCACGGGACAGAATAGATCCTATACTGTGCACCTAGGATAAGAAGATAAATATCTGAAACAAACCATTGTTGATTAACCATCTGGAAATACCCTTTTCATGTACTGTAGCTGAAATGGGGGAAAGAACATCCATTATTTAGACTAATTTCTTGTTTGAACAATCAATGACACATTTATTATTATATCATATGTGATGGAGCAGGAGTAACTTGTATTACATATAGGACACAAGAGTGGGATATAAATAGAAACATAGAAACAAAGAAATATGACGACAGAAAAAGACCGCATGGACTATCTAGTCTGTCCTTCCATATCAACAACTACAACAGTCCCCTTTTTTCCTTTAGAGATCCTCTGTGTTTGTCCCAAGCTTTTTTGAATTCAGATACTGTCCTCATCTCTACCACCTCCACTGGGAGACTATTCCACGGATCCACCACTCTTTCCGTAAAGAAATATTTCCGCATATCACTCTTGAATCTATCTCCCTTCACCCTCATCCCATGTCCCCTCGTAGCAGAACTTGCTTTCAATTGAAAGAGGCTCTCCCCATGTACATTTATGCCATGGAGGTATTTAAACATTTCAGTCATATCACTTCTATCCCGCCTTTCCTCTAAGGTGTACATATTAAGATCCTTAAGTCTATCCTCATATACTTTATAGTGAAGACCATTAACCATTTTAGTAGCCACCCTCTATACCGACTCCATCCTGTTTATATCCTTTTGAAGGTGCGGTTTCCAGAATTGCACACTATACTCCAAATGAGGTCGCACCAAAGACTTATACAGAGGCACTATCACCTCCTTTTTTCTGCTAGGCATTCCTCTCCGTATGCACCCAAGCATCCTTCTAGCTTTTGCCATTGCCTTTTCTACCTGTTTAGCTACTTTAAGATCATCAGACACAACCACGTCTAGGTCCCGCTCTTCCTTAGTGAACATAAGAACATAAGAACATAAGATATGCCATACTGGGTCAGACCAAGGTCCATCAAACCCAGTATTCTGTTTCCAACAGTGGCCAATCTAGGTCATATGTACCTAGCAGTTTCCCCAAGAGACACAAGTTCCACAATGCTTGTACTGGGTCAAACATTGATATCTTCGGTCACTTCTTAATAATGGTTTATGGACCTTTCCTCCAGGAACTTGTCCAAACCTTTTTTAAACCCAGCTACACTAACAGCCTTTACTACATCCTCCGGTAACAAATTCCAGAGTTTGATTACACGTTGAGTGAAAAAATATTTTCTTTTATTAGTCTTAAATAGTTTACCCTGTAGCTTCATTGCATGTCCCCTAGTCTTTCTATATTCTGATAAGGTAAACAATCGATCTACGTTTACCCGTTCCACTCCGTTCATTAATTTATAGACTTCTATCATATCTCCCCTCAGCTGTCTCTTTTCCAGGTTAAAGAGCCCTAACCTTTTTAGCCTTTCTTCATAGGAGTATCCTTCCATCCCCTTTACCATTTTGGTGGCTCTTCTCTGTACCTTTTCTAAAATTGCTATATCCTTTTTAAGATACGGCGACCAGAATTGCACACAATATTCAAGGTGCGGTCTCACCATGGAACGATATAGAGGCATTATAATATCTTTTGTTTTATTTTCCATTCCTTTCCTTATCATACCTAGCATTCTATTTGCTCTCTTGGCCGCCGCTGCACACTGGGCCGAGGGTTTTAACATGGTATCCACAATGACGCCTAAATCTTTTTCCTAGGTGGTGGTTCCTAATGTGGAACCTTGCATCGTGTAACCATAGTTTGGGTTGATCTTCCCTAGGTGCATAACCTTGCACTTGTCCACATTAAATTTCATCTGCCATTTTGATGCCCAGTCTTCCAATTTATCAAGATCCTCTTGCAATTTTTCACAATCTTCTTGGGTTTTAACAACTTTAAATAGTTTTGTGTCATCTGCAAATTTGATAACCTCACTCGTTATTCCACTTTCCAGGTCATTAATGAATATGTCAAAAAGCAGCGGACCCAGCACAGATCCCTGGGGTACACCACTGTTCACCTTTCTCCATTGGGAAAATTGGCCATTTAGCCCTACCCTCTGCTTTCTATCTTTTAACCAGTTCCTGATCCACAATAGTACACTGCCTCCTATCCCATGACTCTTTAGTTTTGCCAAAAGTCTCTGATGAGAGACCTTGTCAAAGGCTTTCTGAAAGTCCAGATACACAATATCAACCGACTCACCTTTGTCCACCTGTTTATTCACTCCTTCAAAAAACCATAACAGATTAGTAAGACAAGATCTTCCTTGTCTAAAGCCATGTTGGCTGTCTCCCATTAAGTTGTGACTATCTACATGCTGAGTAATTTTATTCTTTATGATGGTTTCTACCATTTTTCCCGGTACTGACGTCAGGCTCACCGGTCTGTAGTTTCCCGGATCACCCCTGGAACCCTTTTTAAAAATTGGTGTTACATTGGCGATCCTCCAATGGACAAAAGTACTCCAGTGGACAAAAGTACTTGTCCAGTGGACAAAAGTACTCCAGTGGACAAAAGTACTTCATCACCTATACTATATTGCTCCCTTGGATTGCTGCAGCCCAAATGCATGGCCTTACATTTTTTAACATTAAATCCAGCTGCCAAATTCTAGAGCATTCTTCAAGGTTAGCTAGATCCCTCCTCATGTTATCTATACCTTCCTGGGTGTTTATTGCAGATTTTGGTATCATCCGCAAAGAGGCAAACCTTACCCGATAGCCCTTCCGCTATATCACTAACAAAGATGTTAAAAAGAAATGGACCAAGGACAGATCCCTGGGGCACACCACTGGTAACATCCTTTTCCTCAGAGTGAGCTCCATTTACTTGTACTCTTTGTCGCCTCCCACCCAACCAATTCCTAACCCAAGCAGTAACTTTAGGGTCCATCCGTAGGGTGCTCAGTTTGTTTATAAGTCGCCTGTGAGGAAAAGTGTCAAAGGTTTACTGAAATCTAAATACACCATATCTAGGGCTCTCCCTTGGTCCAACTCCTTGGTCACCCAGTCAAAGAAATCAATCAGATTTGTCTGACAAGACCTGCCTCTGGTGAATCCATGCTACCTCGGATCCTGTAAGCCGCTGGACTCCAGAAACCTCACTATTTTTTCTTTCAGCAGTGTTTCCAATAATTTACTCACCACCGAAGTTAAACTAACCGGCCTGTAGTTTTTTACTACATCCTTACTTCCGCTTTTGTGTAAAGGCATCACATGAGCCTCTTTCCAGTCCTTTGGCACCACTCCCGACTCCAATGAGGCATTGAAAAGGTCAGTCAGTGGAGCTGCTAGAACGTCCCCAAGTTCCCTCAGTATTCTAGGGTGTATCCCATCCGGTCCCATCGCTTTGTCTACTTGAAGTTGAGCTAGTTTCTCACAAATACAGTCTTGAAAATTGTTCAAGATGTCCTTCGCTTCTGTTCCTGTTTGTGGGTGTTTTCTGAGGTCCTGCTCCTGGTTCTTCATCTGTGAACACAGAACAGAAATATTTGTTAAGCAATTCTGCTTTATCCTCATCAGCTTCTACATATTCCTCCCCTTCACCTTTGAGTCTGACAGTACCACTTTTGCCCTTCCTCTTCTCACTAACATATCTGAAAAATGTCTTATCCCCCCATTTTATTGCATTGGCTATTTCCTTCTCTTTTTGAATCTTTGCTTTCCTGACTACTTTGCTAGCTTCTCTAAGTTTTTCCAAATATAGATGCCTGTCTTCCTCTCTCTGTGATCTCTTGTATTTCATGAAGGCCTCCCTCTTTTTCTTCACCTTTTCAGCTACTTCTTTTGAAAGCCATAGTGGTCTCCTTTTCCTTTTACCTTTATCATTTTAACAAAAAGGTTGGTTGCCCTTAAAATATCCCCTTTCACTTTTGCCCACTGTTTTTCTACATCCCCCAGCTGTTCCCATCCTGCTAAGGACTCCCTGAGGTATTGGCCCATCTTGGCAAAGTTAGTCTTCCTAAAGTCTGAAACCCTCACCTTTGAATGGATTCTAACAGCCATAATCCTAATACTGAACCACCCCATCTGGTGATCACTGGATGCAAAATGATCTCCCACTATAACATCAGAAACACTTTCCCCATTGGGAAGCACCAAGTCCAGTATGGCCCCTTCACGTGTGGGGTCTGTTACCAATTGCCTGAATAGATCTCCCTGTAGAGAATCCAGCATCTCTTTACTTCTAGATGATACTGCAGCAGGAATGTGGCAGTCAACATCTGGCATATTGAAATCCCCTATCAGTAGCACGTCCTCTTTCCTAGCAATGCTGCATTTGTCTTCAATTAACTCTCTGTCCTCCTCTTCCTCTTGTGAGGGAGGTCTGTATATCACACCAGTGCAAATAGATTTCTCTTTCCCTTTTTCTAGTTTAACCCACAGCCACAAAGGATTGGCCATATGTTATACAGAACCATGGCTGTCCAACTATGGCAGAAAATCCTCTTTCATAGTAATCATCTTTAAATTAAACCTAATAGGCTTTTCTTCAATCTATATCTATTAATAGTGTGCCGCCAGATTTAAAATAGTTTCACCAACTATCTTTCTCCGTTAGCTGCCTTCTAAAATAAAATATAGGGTCAAGATACCTTTTTTTTCTCCCTACATACAGTTTCTGGCTCAGTGAAGGAACAGAAAAATGCCGGCTTCTGTGCTGTAGATTCTTTTATTTGGCACAAAAGTGACAGCTTTAAAAGATGGGTTGAACTAAAATCTAAAAGCTGTTTCCACTCAAAATGGATTATTAAATAAAATATATAAGCCCACCCTCCACAGACATTAAACTAATTCCTTCATGCTATTTGGAATTTAACTGGACAAAGCACTTATTTGAATAAAGGCCTAGATTTAAAATACCTACTAGAGAGAGTGTTACCTGACATTACAGAATTTGCCCTGATCATTTGTTGTTTCTCACAGAACAAGCACTTTGGTGGATATCTGCTTGCCGTCTGTTCCAGCTTGCTGCGTTACCCTGGAATCATCAGGAGGGGTTTAAATTGTGGCCCTGCTGTTTTGCCATTTGGAGAGTGTTACCTGACATTGCAGGATTTGCTCGGATCAGTGGTGCCTGTTGTGCTTGCAGGACAGGCACTTTGGTGGATATCTGCTTTCCATCTGTTCTAGCTTGCCGCGTTACCCTGGCGTCATTAGGAGGGGTTTAAAGCACAGACTTGTACTGCAGGATGCATCCACATCCGAAGGGGCATGTCCAAAGGGGCAGGTTCTGCCCCTTTGAAATCCCTTCGGAGCATGGAGGATCATTAGATTGGACTCGACTGCGGTATGGGCAAGTGGAAGAAGAAGATCAGTAGCGTGAGTACTATGAATCCATCTAAGACTGTGAAGGCAGTGGGTCCTATGGACAAAAATGTGGTACTTGCTACTAGAGACCTGGAAGGTGCATCCTTGCCTTTGACTGGTAGTTCGTCCTCTCTAGTTAGCCCCTCTAATTTAGAAGGGGGTGATATCTCTCCCCCGTTATCCAACATTGGTGTTTCAGGCTTGTTGACCTCTTCACTTGTTTTGGCTGTGGGGCTTTGGCCTGATTTAACAATTGAAGAGGGCTCTCCTTGTGGCTTGGACGTGCTAGTGGGAGACGTTCCTCTCCCACGGGTTGTTCAAGTTAAGGAGGCCCTCAATTCCTCCCAGGCTTTGTTAGCCCCTGCTACTTTGGATGATCAGCAAGAAGTTTCTTTGAAGGACATTTGGACTTTATTGACTCGAATGAACACTTCGTTGTCTTCCATTATATCGCAGTTCACTACATTCACTCAGGAGACAGTAGATAAGCTCGCTCACCATGATAAATCTATGATGTCTTTTGAATCTCATTGTTCAAAAAATGAGGCCCAGGTTTCCACTATACAGGGAGCTGTGTCCTCCTCTATAAAAGATAGCCTCCTGTTTCATCGACAACAGGAGACATTAGAAAATGCTGTTAGAGCAAAGAATCTTAGGTGCCTCAGTTTTCCTAATCTGTTGATATTCTCTTTCAGATGTATTTGAAAGACATTTTGGGGTACCAGGATTCTGCTAATCTTACTTTTAATAATATATATTATGTTCCTTGCTCTAAGAAAGTTATTAGTGGGGCAGAGGGGGGAGTTGACTCTCTAGTTTCAATGAATACCTTGAATGTTTCAGAGTTCATTGAGTCCTCTTTGGATGAAATTTCTACTAGGGCGACTTTATTGGTTTCCTTTCACACTGAAACTGATAAAAACTTAGTGCTGAAATTGTTTTTTTCAGAAAAAGAATGAGTTATTTTGTGGTCAAATGATAACTATCTTCCTGGACATTTCCAGGCAGACACAGGCGAAGCGTAAGGCTTTTTTATAGCCCTGAATCCTCGTGCTCTTGAAGTGGGGGCAACTTTCTTTTTGAAATGTCTCTGAATTTTCAATGTCCACAAAAAAATGTTTGATTCAAATTTTCCAGAAAATTTATACAAATCAATTTATGTTTCAGACGGATCATACTTCCTGGTAGATGCAAACGATAATCCTCTATTTAAAACCAAAATTTCCTCATCTTTTAAAACATATTTTGAAATATTAATAATGCTATTATTCAACTCGGGCATCAATATCCCCTTTCGTGTGACCTGTCTTGCCTCCCACCACTTCTTCCCCTCCCTTGCCCTCGGCCTCTGAATTGATTGTATGTCCTGTCTTGTTCCTGGGCCAGGGGTCGTGTTCTTGGTGTGTCTAGACCTCTCCCCTGCCACGATTTGTCCATATTGAAAACATTATTGTTTTTTGTTTTCAAGGGACAAAGTTTTCTCCTTTTGTGTGGGAAAGAGGGAGGCAGAGGCATCAATCCAGGTGATACCACCAGTTATCTGCTTTTTTAATGGATTTTAACATCTTTTATTTTTAGTTTTTATCCTCAGCTTTTATATATAAAAGAGGGAGATGTGTGGTGTTTCATTGAACCAATGGCTTGGACTATGACACTGTAGTAGGTATTTTAAATCTACACATTTATTCAAATAAGTGGTTTGTCAAGTTAAACTCATAATAGCATGAAGGAATTAGTTTAATGTCTGTGGAGGGTGGACTTGTATATTTCATTTAAGGATCCAGTTTGAGTGGAAACAGCATTTAGATTTTAAACCCGTCTTTAAAACCGACACTTTTGCGCAAAATAAAAGGATCTACAGCGCAGAAGCCTGCGTTTTTCTGTTCCTTCACTGAGCCAGAGATTGTATGTTGGGAGAAAAAAAAGCTATCCTGACCCTATACTTTATTTTAGAAGGTAGGGGAGAAAGATAGTTGGTGAAACTATTTTAAATCTGGCTGCACACTGTTAATAGATACAGATCGAAGAATAGCCTATTAGGTTTAATTTAAAGATCATTACTATGAGAGGATTTTCTGCAGTAGTTGGACAGATGCGGTTCTCTATAACATATGGCCAATCCTTTGTGGCTGTATTTATATCCCGCTCCAGTGTCCTATTTATAACACAGCTTACTCATGCTCCTTCACATATAATATAATAATATATGTTCCATTGATCGTTCAAACATGAAATGAGTCTAAATAATGTATGTTCTTTCCTCCTGTTCAGCTATAACACGAGAAAAGGGTATTTCCTTATGGTTAATCAGGAATGGTTTGTTTCAAATATTTATCTTCTTATCCTAGGTGCACAGTATGTATGTCACATCACATCACTTAAGTCAGTTCTGGTATTACTTATTTAATAACCTCATTGGTTTATTATTTATCTATTATCCTTTTAATCTTGTTCAAGTTTTTATTGTTCATGGACGGCATGTTTTTATATTATGCTGTTTTATATTTATGTTTTAAGTACCTTTTATCTAAAAAAGATACGTAGTTATGAATTATTTATATGTCTTAGTTACTATTTATATTTATGTTTATGTCTTCAGAGTGCCCAAAAGCCCCTGAGGAAGACATTGCTGAAACACGGCCATGTTGGGTTTGGTTCCTGTTGATACCTCAATAAAGTGTTCTTGTTATTACTACTACTACTATTCATCATTTATATAGCATTAGAAGGCTTATACATTGCTTTTCAGACACATGTAAAAGATGGTCCCTGTTCATCAGAGCTTACAATCCAATCAGGACAGACAATTCAATAGCTGAGAACAAGGGTACAAATAAGGAAAGGAAGGAAAGCAAGGGATCAGGATCCCAAAGCAGCCTCAAAGAGGTGAGCCTTTAGAATGGATTTGAAAAGGGGCAGAGATGGAGCCTGACATACAGACTCAGGTAGTTTGTTCCAGGCATAAGGAGCAGCAAGATGAAAGGATCAAAGTCTGGAATTGGCAGTGGAAGAAAAGGGCATAGAGAGAAGCAAGCCAATGGAAGAGCAGAGTTCATGAGGAGGAGGGGTGTAGGGAGAGAGGAGAGAGAAAAGGTAGTGAGGAGCAGTAGAATGAATGCATTTGTAGGTCAGAAGGAGAAGTTTGAACTGGTTATGGAAATGGAAGGGGAGCCAAGGAAGTGGCTTGAGAAGAGGGGTTTTATGAGTATAACAGGGTTGGTGGAAGATAGCTGCATAGTGGAGTTCTGGACAGATTGAAAGGGAGAGAGATGTCTCAGAGGGAGACCAGTAAGGAGGAGGTTTCAATAGTCTAGATGGGAGGTGACTAGGAAGTGGATGAGAGTTTTAGTAGTGTGCTCAGAAAAGGAATGGGCAAACGTTGTTGATTTTATAGAGGAAGAAACAACAGGTTTTAGCAATCAATTGGATATGTGAGGAGAAGGAGAGGGAGGAGTCAAATATTACCCCAAGGTTGCGGGCTGAGGAAACAGGAAGTAGAAGAGTATTATCAACGGAGATAGAGAAAGAAGGGAGGGGGAGGAGGGTGTGGGGGAAAATAAGAAGTTTAGTTTTGGCCGTGTTCAGTTTCAAATGGCGGTGAGATATCCAGGCAGCGATGTCAGATAGGCAGGCAGAGAATCGGGCTTGGCGTGTGTGATGGGGCCCGTGTAAATGAGCCCTTTAAAACCCCATATAGGCGGCTGCCTAGGGTTGTGTAAATTTACCCTGCTTCAGCTATGTAAAAACAGAGTCTTGTGGTCAAGGTAAGGAAACAAAATATGGGTTTATTCCCCGTCCCGCTCGGACCTTCTTCCAAAGGACAAAAACTCAAAACACAGCAGTGCACAAAACGGAAACAGAACTTCTTTTCTTTGTTATCTTCACAAAGTATGTTCAAACAGGTTAACACAAAACAGTGTGGATATTCTTGTAGCATATGTTACAGTCCATTGGAATGGGCTCTGAGGGGAGGCTGGTATTCTCCCACACCATCCCCTCAGACTCACTTCCCAGTCCGTCTATATCTGACTCCTCTCCTATATAGGAGTCTGGCCCAACCTCTTCTGAGAGATCACTGTTACTGCCTGCATTCACTCCTTTAAATCCCAGGTTATGACTCCCTGGCTCGAGGAAAGCTCTCCGCTGATCCTCCTCATGCAATGAATGTTTGGGATATCTCTCCCTTACCCCATTACTCACAGGGCCACGCCCTTTGCCACAGTCTTGGTACTCGTACCTTTGTTTAACAGAAGAAGATTCCCTTTTCTGTACCTTGGTGCTCTTTCTGGCTCTGGGGTTGTAGTCACTCCTTCCCCCGGCTTCCCAGTCAGGCTGAGAGTTAATAAACTCTGTATCAGGTTTCCAGCCTTGCTTTGGCTTACAGCAGCATTTGGAGTTCCCTCCTCTTGGTACACTCCCCTTGGGCTGACCTGTGCTCTGTGACTGATAGCGTCCTCCTGAGCTGCTGCTACTTCCTGGTTCCCTTCCCAGCAAACCTCTGCACTTTCCCCTGCATGTGACCTGGGAGTCCTCTCTGCTGAACTCTCTGCAGCTCTCGTGGATATCCCTGGGGATCTTCTTGTGTCCCACTCTGTGGCTTCCTGTGTAGCCCTCTGTGGGGCTCTCCGGGTAACTCTCCGTGAGGCTTTCCAGGTGACCCTCCTTATTCTGACTAAACCCTTCCTTTTATGGTTCCCAGCCCTGCACGTAACGTCAGGACTAGGAGACAGGTGCTCTTGATGAGCCCTTGGCTTTTGCTGTAGTAACGGCATTTTCTGTTCAGCTGTTTTTTTCTGTCCTGTATCCATTTCTACAGCTGAATCAGAGGTAAGCTCTTCACTTTCCTGAATTTGTGTATGGTTTATTTTACCCACTGCATCACATATCCCCCCTCTTAAGATATTCCGGGATGGGGAACTTCTGTGCACACAGCCCGGAATCCGGGACAAAGCATCCGCATTTGAGTGTAACTTGCCGGCTCTATGGTGTACTGTGAAGTTAAATGCCTGCAATGCTAGGTGCCATCGGGTGAGACGAGGATTATGATTACGCATGGTACCCAACCACTTCAAGGGTGCGTGGTCGGTAATTAGCACAAAATGCTGGCCGGTAAGATAAAATCTGAGCGCCTCTATAGCCCATTTAATAGCTAGGCACTCCTTCTCAATAGTCGAGTAGTTGCCCTCAGCTCTCGACAGTTTTCTACTTAAGAAAAGAACGGGGTGTTCAGTGCCCTCGAACTCTTGGGAGAGAACCGCTCCCAAACCAACCTCTGAGGCGTCTGTCTGAAGGATAAACGTGCGACTAAAGTCTACCCCATACAGGACTGGAGCCTTACATAGCTTCCCCTTTAGTAGTGTAAAAGCATCCTCCGCCTCCAGTGTCCAATGTAAATTGTTGGGTGCATTCGTCCTCAGCATATTGGTTAATACAGCGCTTTCTTCTGCAAATCTGGGTATGAAGCGTCTGTAATACCCTATTAACCCTAAGAAACTTCTAAGTTGTTTCTTGTTTTGTGGCCGCTGAAAATTTTGCACACTCTCTATTTTATTGCGCAGGGGACGGACCGTCCCCTTTCCCACCAAGTGCCCCAAATATTTAACCTCTGTTCCTGCGAACAGACATTTACCCGGGTTCAAGGTCAACCCGGCTTGTCGTAAAGCTTTCAACACCGCCTCAACCCGTGGGAGATGTTGCGCCCAGGTGGTACTATGGATGACTATGTCATCCATGTAGGCCACAGCGTAACTTTGGTGAGGACGTAGGACCTGGTCAACGAGCCTCTGGCACGTTGCAGCGGCGCCATGCAGGCCAAAGGGCATGCGCCGAAATTGAAACAAACCAAGCGGCGTACTAAATGCCGTCTTGGGTCTGGAGGCCCGGGTCAATGGTATCTGCCAGTATCCCTTGGTAAGGTCAAGGGTGGTCAGGTACCGGGCCTGCCCTAATCTGTCTAATAACTCTTCGATCCGGGGCATGGGATAGGCATCGAAGAGAGATATAGCATTGACCTGCCTAAAGTCGATGCAAAATCGAAGGCTGCCATCGGGCTTAGGGACCAGGACCACCGGGCTGCACCATGGACTTTTGGACTCCTCCACGATGCCCATGCGTAACATGTCCTGAACTTGGGAGATGACTTCCTTCTTACGGGCCTCCGGTAAGCGGTAAGGCCGCTGGCGCACGATTTGCCCAGGGGGTGTAAGAATTTCATGCGCGACTAGTGCAGTTTCCCCTGGGATGGGCGTGAGGACGTCTTTAAAGCGTGCCAGTAATTGGGCCAGCTGGTCCTGCTGTTGCAGGGATAGTTCCGTGCCTATTCTCGGTGCGGAATCCATTTTACAGTCCTCAATCTGGGGGCCTAAGTCATCTTCTAATTTTCCCTCTGAAGTGGCGGTGAGCCCTTGTACCTCCCTCTGCCCTGTGGAGCCAAACCCCCCACTTCCTCGATCGGTAGGGGTCAATTGAGACACCTCCTTCACCTCTGGAGACCCAAACCGTTCGCACACAATCTGGGCAATCCTGTCTCCTATCTTTATTTCAAAATCCTTTTCCCCAAAGTTAAAAAGCAACACCTTAACCCCTCCCCTGTAGTCGGGATCAATAACCCCCGCCCCGACATCAATAAAATGCTTTGATGCCAGTCCGGATCGGGGAGCTATCCGCCCGTAGCACCCTGTGGGCAGCTGAATTTGCAATCCGGTATCTATTAAAGCTTTCCCCTTCTTAGGAACTACCCCCTCTACTGCGCTAAAAAGGTCAAAGCCCGCTGAGGCCGCGGTTGCTTTTTGTGGACTTTGCGCGTCCGGGGACATCTTACAGAATTTTAATATGAAACCTCCTTTATGAGGTGTTTCTGCCCCCACTGGGGCTTTTTGGTTGGGAGCTCCCTTTGGGATTTTTGCAAACAAGGGTTCTGGAATTAACGTTACCATAGCCTCTCCTCTACTACCAGGCGCTAATACCTGCTCCTCTTCCGTGGCTACCCTTTTGGGGCACCCCTGGGACCCACCCTTTTCAAAGACCAAGGCTTCCCTTAGCCCTTTGTCCAACAGGGGCCAGTCCCGACCTAACACCAGGTCAAAAGGTAATTTAGGGACCACAGCTACTAGAATTTTCTTCTGTACCCCTAACCCTTGTATCTTTAGCCGGTATAGTGGATAACATGTGGAAGCCCCATGAATACACCTTACTTTTGCTGTGCCCTCTTGCTGACTCGGGGAAAAATCATTTCTGGCCTGTATGATCTTCCAGAACCGCCGGGAGACCATACTTTGATCGGCCCCTGAGTCAAGCAAGGCCGTCGCAGGGACCCCCTGCACCTCTGCCTCCACTCGGAAGCCTACTGGTACATGTTGATCATCCTTTATAATGAGTGCCGTGCGCTGCATGCAATGTTTCTTTAAGTGCCCTGGCTTACCACACTTAAAACACTTAGGCAATGCATTCCTATCCTCTTTTTTATCCAGAGGCTCACTCGTATATCTCCTGTTTCTATGAGGTTCTCTAGCATCCCTTACAGAATTGATTAACCCCACTTTGCTTTCAGCACTGGTCTTTTTAGCCAATTTGGCTTCAAAGAACTGTTCAGTTAATAGTGCTGCTTCTGTGGAGGTTGTGCAATTCTGCAGTGTCAAAAAGGCCTTAACCTCTACAGGTACTGCCTCATAGAACTGCTCCAGCACAATCTGATCTATTATGCTTTCTATGGGCTTTCCTTCCGGTTCAAGCCATTTTACAACTAAACCATGCACTCTATAGCGCAGTGCCTTGGGTGTTTCATCAGCTTGAATCCTTGTAGCTCTGAGCATACGTCTATAGACTGCTGGCGTTAGGCCCAGCCTATCCCGTACTGCTCGCTTAACCTCCTCATATTCCACTGCTAAAGCGGTGGGCATGGCTCTATAAGCCGACTGGGCTTCTCCCGTTAATGCTGAAGCCAGTCTCACCGCCCATTGCTCCCTTGGCCAGTTAGAATTGAGAGCTACCCTCTCAAAGGTATCAACAAAGTCATCAAAATTATCTGTTTTACTCATTTGTTCAATAGTCCACATCCCACAACTCTGTGGGCCTACCCCACAGGATGTTGGTGGTGCTGTCTTCGTCTTCGGCTCCTCCAGAAAAGCTTGCAGTAAGTCTGTCAGAGGCTTTTGCTGGTCCTTCAGCGCTGCGATGGCCTGCTCCTGGTTGAGCTGAGCCAGCTCTCTGTTTGTCAAATTGCAGGCTCATCCATCTCAGGACTTCCGAGACCTCCATCTTTGCACTCCTTGGCTCCTGAAAAACAGATTAAAACACAACCAAGTGCGGTACTAACACAGAGAGAAAGTTTCCCTTTCCTCCTTCTTGTACAAGCCCTCCCTTCTCACCAGGAATCCTCCCAGCCTGTGCCCAAATACCGTTTACCTGAGCCAGGTGGAGGTTCTTGCCTTGAGAAGGTGCTTGATTTTTTTCTTTTTCCTTTTTCCTTGCAGGCACTGGATCCTCTCTGGGTGTGGCGCCATCTGCTCTTCCGCGTTGTAGCTTGCTGCGCTGTAGTTTTATATCCTCCAGCAGGGATCCGCAACAACTACGCCATTTTGTGATGGGGCCCGTGTAAATGAGCCCTTTAAAACCCCATATAGGCGGCTGCCTAGGGTTGTGTAAATTTACCCTGCTTCAGCTATGTAAAAACAGAGTCTTGTGGTCAAGGTAAGGAAACAAAATATGGGTTTATTCCCCGTCCCGCTCGGACCTTCTTCCAAAGGACAAAAACTCAAAACACAGCAGTGCACAAAACGGAAACAGAACTTCTTTTCTTTGTTATCTTCACAAAGTATGTTCAAACAGGTTAACACAAAACAGTGTGGATATTCTTGTAGCATATGTTACAGTCCATCGGAATGGGCTCTGAGGGGAGGCTGGTATTCTCCCACACCATCCCCTCAGACTCACTTCCCAGTCCGTCTATATCTGACTCCTCTCCTATATAGGAGTCTGGCCCAACCTCTTCTGAGAGATCACTGTTACTGCCTGCATTCACTCCTTTAAATCCCAGGTTATGACTCCCTGGCTCGAGGAAAGCTCTCCGCTGATCCTCCTCATGCAATGAATGTTTGGGATATCTCTCCCTTACCCCATTACTCACAGGGCCACGCCCTTTGCCACAGTCTTGGTACTCGTACCTTTGTTTAACAGAAGAAGATTCCCTTTTCTGTACCTTGGTGCTCTTTCTGGCTCTGGGGTTGTAGTCACTCCTTCCCCCGGCTTCCCAGTCAGGCTGAGAGTTAATAAACTCTGTATCAGGTTTCCAGCCTTGCTTTGGCTTACAGCAGCGTTTGGAGTTCCCTCCTCTTGGTACACTCCCCTTGGGCTGACCTGTGCTCTGTGACTGATAGCGTCCTCCTGAGCTGCTGCTACTTCCTGGTTCCCTTCCCAGCAAACCTCTGCACTTTCCCCTGCATGTGACCTGGGAGTCCTCTCTGCTGAACTCTCTGCAGCTCTCGTGGATATCCCTGGGGATCTTCCTGTGTCCCACTCTGTGGCTTCCTGTGTAGCCCTCTGTGGGGCTCTCCGGGTAACTCTCCGTGAGGCTTTCCAGGTGACCCTCCTTATTCTGACTAAAGCCCTTCCTTTTATGGTTCCCAGCCCTGCACGTAACGTCAGGACTAGGAGACAGGTGCTCTTGATGAGCCCTTGGCTTTTGCTGTAGTAACGGCATTTTCTGTTCAGCTGTTTTTTTCTGTCCTGTATCCATTTCTACAGCTGAATCAGAGGTAAACTCTTCACTTTCCTGAATTTGTGTATGGTTTATTTTACCCACTGCATCACACGTGTCATAGAAATATCAGGTGTAGAGAGATAGATCTGAGAGTCATCAGCATAAAAATGGTACTGAAAGCTATGGGTGGAGAAAAGAGCACCAAGGGACTGGGTATAAAGAGAGAAAAGAAGAGGGCCCAGAAGAGACCATTGGGGTACACCAACTGAGAGTGGGATAGCAGTAGAGGAGGAACCACCAGAACAAACACTGAAAGAACAATGGGAGAGATAAGAAGAGAACCAGAACAGCACAGAGCCCCTAAAACCAAATGAAGACAAAGTGTTGAGGAGAAGGTGATGGTCAACAATGTCAAAAGCAGCAGAAAGGTTAAGAAGAATGAGGACTGAGTAAAGGCCCTTGGATTTAGTCAGGAACAAATCGCTGGAGACTTTTGCAAGAAATGTTTCTGTAGAATGAAAGGGGCAAAATCCAGATTGTTCCCCAGGGTTCTGTCCTGGGACCGCACCTCTTCTCTCTCTATACCCAATCTCTTGGTACTCTTATCTCTTCCCATGGCTTTCATTACCATCTCTATGCTGATGACTCTCAAATGTACCTCTCTTCGCATGATATCTCTCCAGCAGTCCATGACAAGATCACTGTTTGCTTTTCAGACATTGCTACTTGGATGTCTCACCGCCGTTTGAAATTAAATATGGCTAAGACTGAACTCCTTATCTTCCCCCCCCCCTAGTGCCTCCCCTCCTCTACCCTCTTTCTCAGTCTCTGTGGATAACTCTTTAATCCTTCCTGTCTCTTTGGCCTGTAACCTGGGTGTTATCTTTGACTCCTCTCTCTCTTTCTCCACTCATATCCAACTCGTAGCTAAGACTTGCTGCTTCTTCCTTTATAACATCAACAAAATTCACCCCTTCCTTTCTGATGACACTACTAAAATGATTGTCCACTCCTTAATCACCTCCCGTCTTGATTTCTGCAATATTCTCCTTGCTGGCCTTCCTGCGAACCATCTCTTTCCCCTTCAATCTATTCAACATTCTGCTGCTCGTCTAATTTTTCGTCAGCATTGCTTTTCCCATATCACTCCTCTTCTCAAGTCCCTTCGTTGGCTTCCCATCTGCTTCTGGATCCAATTCAAACTCCTCCTCTTGACCTATAAATGCATTCACTCTTCAGCCCCCCACTACCTATCATCTCTTATCTCTCCTTACATCCCCTCTCGCGTTCTTCGCTCTTCGAACAGCTTTCTTCTATCTATGCCCTCCACTCATACTGCTAATACTAGACTTCGATCCTTTCACCTGGCTGCACCCTTTGCCTGGAACAATCTACCTCTGTCTGTGCGCAAAGCACACCCTCTCTGGACCTCTTCAAGTCCAGATTGAAAACCCATTTCTTCTCTATTGCTTTCTGTTCTTGATTCTTGTTTTTGCTCTTCTTGTTATTGGATACTTTGTTTTACTTGATTGTATTTGTATTTTGTGATCTTCTTGACTAGATTGTGAGCTCTGATGAGCAGGGACTGTCTCTTCTTCGTGTATGTACAGTGCTTCGTATGTTTGAAGGGCTATATAAATGTTAAATAGATAGATTGAAGTGGATCTAGTAGGGCTTGAGAAGAAAGAAATTCAAGGCAACAGCAGAGAATTTCATGTTCAAGAAGTTTGGAAATGAAGGGAAGAAGAGAGGTGGATCAGTAATCAGAGGGACAAGTAGGGTCGAGTGAAGGTTTCTTGAGGAGAGGTATGACCAAAGCATGTTTGAAGGCTGCAGGGACAGTTGCAGTGGAGAGCAATAGATTCAGAATATAAGAGATGGAAGGGATTCTAGAGGAGGAGATGGTGTTAGGGAGATGGGTGGGGATGGGATCAGAGGAACAAGTAGTGAATTTAGAGGAGAAGAGAGGTTTCCTCTTTGGAGATATTAGAAAAGGACGAAAGAGTAGTAGAGATTGAGGGGAAGAGTTGTCACCACAACATGCCCTGATACTAAGCGGTTATATCCAGCGGCACTAACTATGTCCCAGGGCGGAGCATGGGTAGCACCCATCGTGAACTGGGCAGCGGCGATATTGTGGGGGAGGGTTACTATGTTTTAATCCTGACTCTGTGTCTATGACTGGGTGAGTAAAAAAGGAGGGAGAAACAATTTAAAAAGAGCAATTGCCTAATTATGTCTCACTTTATCAAAGCATCTATGTTGCAGAAGCTGGAACAGCTTCTCCCATAGAAATACATTGGGCCATTCTTGGAGAGAGCTTATTTCTTAGACGCCTTTAGTCCAAGCTGGCACATTACAAACTTAGGGGTCTGTTTACTAAGCAGCATTAGCGGCTTCTGTGTGAAATCGGAGCAATGGCCCCATTGAATAAAACGGTGCCGTGGCTCTGATTTCACATGGAAGCCGCTAGCGCCTCTTAGTAAACAGACCCCTTAGTGTGTTTTTTCACTACTTTTACCCTGTACCAAATTTGGTCCCAGTCTATCAAATTTATAGTAATTTTGCTCTCAGACAAAGACAGAGACACAGACATTCTCAGCACCTTATGTATAATTCTCTGCATTCTGTTTGACTGGAAAAAATAGAAAGGAAGACAGAATTCCATTAGCTAAAATCCATGCTCTTGAGGAAGCCTGAAGTGTCTTAACTCAATCAGCTTCCTTACCAACTAGGTGGTTAATCCAGTACAGGCAGCAAGGTCTTGGTATTGAGGTGTGCCCTTTCAGAAGCCCCATCTGGTCAGTGTGAAGCAACTTGGGAAGAAGAGTCTTGGACCTGTGCTGTAGAACCTTGGCCAGAACTTTGGTCTCTATATCCATAATGGAAATAAGATGAGAGCCACAGTTCATATTGTCCTTTCAAACCATTTTTAAAATCTGTACTTTGCTCTCTGGGACAAACACACACCTTTAAATTGACATTTTAGAAAGAACATTTAGGAAAAATCTGGGACGTCCACAGGAGAACTTCCAAAAATTCGGGGGAGTGACAGCAGTGCAGGGAAGCATGTCTAAGTGCCATCTGAAATTGCACCATCTCCACCCCCCAAAAAGATTAACATCCCCAGTAGCTGATTCTGGAGACAGGCTGGGTACGTGCATGGATGTAGGCCATTTCACAGATGTGGCTGTCCTCGATTTGCATGCCCGCAGAACTGGGTACTTGTACATTCCAGCCTGGGTAGTTCAGAAGGGGGGAGTCTGTTATGAGACTAGAACATCATGCCCTGCCATTTCAGATACTCAGATGTGCAGCAGTATTTCTTTACATGCAGGTTTCTTCGACCAAGAAATATTAAGCACGGCGATATAAGCACATTTTGCTCTTCCCCCTGGAAGCATTGTAGCCATGAAATGAGCACTTTTTTTGCACCTTATTCATGGTCAGGAGCAGGTATCCAGGATCAGATGTGCTTGTGCCTTTCTGAAATCGCACCATGGTGGATGTTCTCATGCCCAGGACCTCTATATACCCGGCATTCTAAAATGGCTCCAGGGATGTCTCCATGATTTGTATGTCTATGTGCCCATATTCAGATATCCAGCTCATGAGTAGACCTAACATGACCCCTTAGGGATTAGGTGCTCAGGCAGAATCACCATTTTAAAAATCTGTTTCTTCGCTTGCCCTATTCTTGGATATGAAAAATCTAAAGGCTTCATCATAATAAAGCAAAAAATGCTGGCACAGTAATGGTGACACATCTTAAGAAAACAAACTGTGGTATGACTAGTTTGGCCCATGTTGTAGTTTGATAAAGTAGAGAAACGTTATCAATAGAAAAGTATTTTGTTATTTCCAAAATTTAAGTGACGATTTTACAACCATGTGAGACAATAAGAATTTGGAAATTTGTGGTGGAAAAGGCTTCATGCATGTTTTGTAAGAAATCTTTTTGCTTTATGCTTGGACTTTAATTTAAAAAATGCTGCAGATTTTCCATGGAATCAGCCTGAGGTAGACATTTTTCCCCCCCAGATTATGCTGTCCAAATTTTTCATGATGCTATCAAGACTGGGAAGTTTGAGTGCAACTTGAAACCAGACACGCGTCTCCCTATGATGTATATTGATGACTGCTTGAGGGCGACGCTAGAGATTCTGGAGGCTCCAGCAGATACTCTAAGCATGAGGACTTACAACATTAATGCTATGAGCTTTACACCGGAAGAGCTGACACAGGAGGTTCACAAGCACATGCCTGAGTTTGAAGTCACCTACAAGGTGGACATGGTCAGACAGGGCATTGGTAAGCTTTACATTTGGGTCTTCGTGTTCGGATTTTTATATTTGTTTTAGATACTACGAGAAACAGTTTTTATGATGTCAGATGTTATCTCTTGGTGATTGGGAGAATGCACCCTGAACCAGGGTTGCACAAAGGCTTACACAGCACTTAGGTCTTTAATTTTAGTCATCCCCTTGTGCTCTGATATTGGCAGACGTATCCCATATAGCTCTTGCTTTGTGTGTTATTATTGCGATGTGTCCGCCAAATGCTTTAGAACAGTGGCTCTCAACCTTTATAGGCCAGGTACTCTATCAAGGGCCAACCAGGTGCTCTGGTGTTCCCCATGTATATATATGCTAAGAAATTCTAATGTTTCAGTGCAAACTGACTTTTTAATGCATCTCCAAATTTTACACAAACAGATGTACTGAAAATTAGAGCCTCAAGGTAGCGCCAGGGGTTCATGTATCCCCAGATGAGAACCACTGCTTCAGAATCGCTCTCTCAAAATGTATTCAGCTTTTCTCCAGGACCAAGCAGGAAGTCAGTCCTCACATATGGGTGACGTCGGCGTCGACGGAGCCCCCATGCGGAGCATTTCCCCAGCTTTCAAAGAAAGCCTTTGGGAATGCAGGCACGCATGCGCGGTCCCCTTCCCGCCCAAAGGTGCCATCTTGCTTAGTCTTCTTTTTTCCGCGGAGCCCTTCGGACGCCTGTCCTTGTCACCCGTGAAAAAAAGTTGATTTTCTGCATTGGATCAGTTTTTGATTCGGTTCGACGTCGATTCCTATCCCGCCTGGACTCGGTACACCAGTGCCGTGCCCGGATCTCTTTTTTCGGTTTTTGTCCTTAGAGACTGCGTTCACACCTTTTTTCTTTTCCCTGGCAGCCCAATTTTTTGATCTTGCAGGGGCCCTTTTTCCCCCGATGGCTGCCAGTGGCTTTAAGAAGTGTGATCGGTGCAAGAAACTGATGTCTCTCACCGACACACACGACTGCTGCCTCCGATGCCTCGGGCCAGACCATGATTCTACGGTCTGTAGCCCCTGTGGAAAAATGTCTTCTAAGGCATTACGGAGCCGTCAGCACCAGCGTGAGAGGATCTTCTCCGAATCTGCCTCTGGACGGGTCTGGACTTTGTCAGAGGCCTCGACATCTTGGGAGTCGGACCCCGAGCATCGTCGGGGCTCCTCTGAAAGGGAGTCCCCCTCAAGGGAGCATCGCAGGAAGAAGAAACCCGCGAGGGCGGCATCGGTGGACACTCTTGGCTCTTCAAGGGCCAGGTCGCATAGCCCCGATCGCCGTCCTGGGTCTTCGGAGTCGGAGAGGCCTGCAAAGCATCCTCGTGTAGAGTCGGAGGCCCCGAGTCACGTGAGTACTGTAGTCCTCGTGGACTCTCCTCCGGGAGAGATGCCGTCGGGGCCCAAGTCGGAGGCTGCTGGGTCTCCTGAGCTCGGACTCAGGTTGACGGCCTTGGAGAGCAGATTGTCTGCCTTCATGGAGCAGCAGCGGGTGCTGATCGCCGGTCTCACCGGCGCATCTGCCCCGAATACCGGGACATCGACGTCCAAGTCTACCCCGGAGGCTGAGCCGATCCTCGAGACCATGCGAACTCGAGTTGATCCTCGGCCGAGGTCACCCTCGGCCTCCCGTTTGGGACCTAGGTCGTCGACGCCGGTTCCCTCAGGGTCGGGGCAGATGGCGTCGGTGTCTGCCCACTCGGAGCCGCTCGATTCCTCCTCGGAGGAATCGGCGTGGGAAACAGAGGAGGAGGAGTCTCCTGACACCTTCCGGACTCGGTGCGTCCCTTCGGACTCACCGGGATCCGAGCCTTGGACGAGGTCCCCCCTGGAGGATACCAGGTTCTCGGATTTCGTAAGGGACATGGCCAAAGCACTGGCATTCCCTGTGGACCCTGAGGAGGAGCCTCGAGCCGAGGAGCTCAAGGCTCTGCAGTATGACTCTCCTCCCAAGGAGGCCTTTACTGTCCCGGTTCCTCCGATGCTGGAGCGTTTGCTCTTCCGCATGTGGGAGGCGCCGGCCTCGATGCCAGTTCTAAGCAAGCGGGTCAATTCCATCTATCGAGTCCGCAAGAGCCCCGGGTTTCAAAAGGCACAGCTACCGCACCACTCCATGGTTGTGGAATCGGCTATGCATCGCCTGAAGAGTCAGAAGATGCACTCCTCGGTGCCTCCTGGCAGGGAAGCCCGAAACCTGGATGCCCTCGGTAGGAAGTGCTTCCAGGGCTCTATGCTTGCTTGCCGTGCCCAGACCTACCAGCTGTACATGGGCATGTACCTTTGAGACCTGGCAAAGGAGATTGCCGGGTTCTTTGCTGGTTTTTCCGAGGAACCTTTGCAGAGGTTTAAGGCCTTGTCTTCTGGTATTCGAGAGTGCTCGAAGTTTATATCTCGAGCAGCCTACGATGGATTTGAGGCTTCGGCCCGGGTAGCAGGGGCCGGCATCAGGGCACGCCGCCAGGCCTGGCTACAATCCTTGGACCTTGAGCCATGGGTACAGGACAAGTTGGTCGATGTCCCTTGCCGAGGTGAAAACCTCTTTGGCAAGCCCATGGCCGAAAAGGCTGCAGAACTCGAGACCAAGACTCTTACCCGGACAAGGCTGTCCAGGAAGACATCTGCCCCTTCTCAGAAGAAGAAGGGCTCGGGGAAGAAGACCTTTTACCCGAGGAAGACTGCTGCCTACAAAACCTACCCTTACTACCAGGCCTCTGCAGCTCCCCAACAGGGCCAGCAGGCCAAGGGGCAGGGTCATGGGCCCCGTAGGCAGAAGGCTCCCAAGCCTCCTACTCCGGCTCCTGCTCAGCAGGGAGGGAGTTTTTGACTATGCCAGCATAGCCTCTCCTCCTCTCCAGGGCACAGGAGGCCGGATGACCCTGTACGCAGACAGGTGGCCAGCCATCACAGGGGATACTTGGGTGTTAAGCATCATCGAAAGGGGCTATCTGCTCCACTTCACCCAGATAGCCCCCTCCTACTTTCCAGGGGAGCCTCCAAGACCCCCTCTGCACAGAAACTTACTCCTTCAGGAGTTGGAAGGTCTGCTAAGGGACCAGGCGGTGGAACCGGTGCCTCATCACCAGGAAGGGCAAGGCTTCTACTCGAGGTACTTCCTGGTACCAAAAAGAACAGGAGGCCTCAGACCCATCCTGGACCTAAGAAAGCTGAACAAGTTTCTGGAGAGGGAAAAGTTCAAGATGCTTACCCTTGGAATCTTACTGCCCTACCTCCAGCAGGGAGATTGGCTATGCTCCTTAGACCTGAAGGATGCTTATACTCACATCCTCATCCATCCAAGTCACAGACAATTCCTCAGATTTGTGGTGGGGGGAAGACACTTCCAGTACAGAGTGCTTCCTTTTGGCCTCACTTCCGCCCCCAGGGTTTTTACAAAATGCCTGGCGGTGGTTGCGGCCTACCTCAGGAACCAGGGGATCTTTGTGTTCCCTTACCTGGATGACTGGCTTATCAGGGGCCAGTCTCCACAAGAGGCCAGGCAGGCCACCTTTAGAACCATATCCCTGCTTCAGCACCTGGGGTTCGTGATAAACTTCCCCAAGTCCACTTTGGTCCCCTCGCAGGACGTGGAGTTCAGAGGGGCAAGATTGGATACCATCCCTGCAAAGGCCTATTTGCCTGTGGACAGAGCTCACAGGCTGATAAAGTTGGCCAGCCAGTTTCGGGCAAACTCTCTGGTCTCTGCCAGACACTTCCTCTGGCTCTTAGGTCACATGGCTTCCACGGTGCATGTCACCCCAAATGCCCGTCTGCACATGAGGCCGGCTCAGTGGTACCTCAGAGCACAGTGGCTACAGGCCACAGGGAAATTGTCAGACAAAATAAAGGTGTCCAAACCCTTGGTGGACTCCTTATGCTGGTGGAGGCATTTCTCAAATCTGACAAGGGGTGTTCCTTTTCAGGCCTCCCCACACACTCAGGTACTGACAACCGATGCTTCCCTGCAGGGCTGGGGGGCACACTGCCAGGGGGCCTGTACCCAAGGCCTATGGTCTCCGTGGGAGGCCGTCCAGCAGATCAACCTGTTGGAATTGAGAGCCATTTGACTAGCCCTTCGGACTTTCTCTCAGATCCTGTCTCACCAGTCTGTCCTAGTTCAGACGGACAACCAGATGGCTATGTTCTACGTCAACAAGCAGGGAGGCACAGGGTCCAGACTTCTGTGCCTGGAAGCACAAGCTCTCTGCTCCTGGGCTATCAAGCAGGACATGACCCTCAGGGCGATCTATCTCCCAGGCCAGGAAAACTACCTGGCGGACAGGCTAAGCAGACTCCTGCAACCTCACGAGTGGCAGTTGGATCCTCTGATAGTTCAGCAGATCTTTCTGAAGTGGGGACTTCCAACCATGGATCTTTTTGCCAGTCCACTGAACAGGCAACTACCCAAGTTCTGTTCCAGACAACCGCATCCTCTGAGGACGGCGGCAGATGCATTTCTGATCCCCTGGTCAGAAGGCCTGCTGTATGCTTTTCCTCCCACACCTCTGGTGGCCCGGACGCTCTTCAAAATCCAGCAGGACCGGGCCACGGTGATCCTGATAGCCCCCAGGTGGCCCAGGCAGCCGTGGTTCCCTCTTCTTCTGCAGTTGGCGGTAGATACTCCACTTCCTCTGGGGCTGCAACCCGACCTTCTGACTCAGGATCAGGGGTCCCTCTTGCATCCCAACCTCAAATCCCTCAATTTGATGGCCTGGCTGCTGAAAGGGTAGTCCTTGCTCCCTTACTCCTACCAAAGGAGGTTGAAGTGGTGTTGGCCTCCAGGAAACATTCCACTAGGAAGGCCTATGCTCTGAAATGGCGTAGGTTCTCTACTTGGTGTTCTCAACAGCAAGAGGATCCCTTCTCCTGCCCGGTCCAGGTGGTGCTACAATACCTGCTCCACCTTTCCAACCTAGGACTTCAGTCCAACTCTGTCCGGGTTCACCTCAGTGCCCTCTCAGCTCACCACTCGCTGGTGGATGGCCAATCTCTCTCAGGCCATCCTCTGGTGTCTCGCTTTCTCAGAGGCCTGCTTTTGCTTAAGCCTCCTATTCGTCCACCAACCACTGAGTGGGATCTCAATGTGGTCTTGCAGCAACTGACTTGCCCACCTTTTGAGCCGATGGCAGCCTGCCATTTATGTTTCCTCTCCTGGAAGGTGTTGTTCCTTGTAGCACTCACCTCGGCTAGGTGGGTGAGTGAGCTACAGGCCCTGGTCTCGGATAGGCCATATACCAGGTTCTGTAAGAACAGGGTAGTCTTGAGGACTCATCCTAAGTTCCTCCCCAAGGTAGTGTCCTCCTTCCACCTCAACCAGGAGGTGGTACTTCCGACGTTCTTTCCCAGGCCACAAGCCAGTAGGGCCGAGACTGTCTTGCATACCCTGGATTGTAGAAGGGTGCTGTCCTTTTACCTTGAACGTATGCAGGGGCATAGAAGGGCTTCTCAGCTCTTCATTTCCTTTGACCCTAATAAATTGGGGTTGCCTGTCACTAAGCATACGTTGTCCATCTGGGTGGCAGACTGTATCGCCTGGGCATACAGGGCAGCCAGCCTCTCCCTGGAGGGTCGAGTCACGGCCCACCGGGTCAGGGCGAAGGCCGCATCAGTAGCTCACTTCCGCTCTGTTCCGTTGGCAGTCATCTGCCAGGTCGCTACTTGGTCTTCAAGCCAGACTTTTGCGGACCACTACTGCCTCGAGAGGGAGTCCCATAGGGACAGTGCTTTCGGGCAAGCGGTACTCCGTAATCTCTTTGAGGTTTAGGCAACTCCTACTCTCCGGCCCTGGTGTTGGGGTACCGTTCAGGTGTGGTCTCAGAGAAGATTCTCTCACTGTTGCTGAGGCTCTAGAGGGAGCTCTATTTTTCAGCCTGGGTTCCTGGTAGCCCAGAGCTAGGGAGTCACCCATATGTGAGGACTGACTTCCTGCTTGGTCCTAGAGAAAGAGTAGTTACTCACCTGTAACAGGTGTTCTCCAGGAGCAGCAGGAATCCGTCCTCACAACCCTCCCTCCTCCCCTTGGAGTTGCAGTTGTATATAGTTCATTTTCTTTTTGTGCTGTCTCTTAGCTATGTCATCAGACTGAGCAAGATGGCACCTTTGGGCGGGAAGGGGACCGCGCATGCATGCCTGCATTCCCAAAGACTTTCTTTGAAAGCTGGGGAAATGTTCCGCATGGGGGCTCCGTCGACGCCAACATCACTCATATGTGAGGACTGATTCCTGCTGCTCCTGGAGAACACCTGTTACAGGTGAGTAACTACTCTATTTTGGATGTGGTACATCTTGCGAGCTGCAGACCCCTTCAGCCTTGGAGAAGAGTCATACTCAATGAATGGTTTTTTTTTCTGGTGTATTTTTATGTCAATAGTCAGCAAATAAATTCTTTGGGCTGGGGATCAGGGTGCTTCTGAGGGGGGGACCTCCCCCACAAAAGAAAATCTAGCTCCTACAAGACTTTGGGGCAATAGTTTGGAAACCATTGGTATCTCCCTCTCTCTTCTCCCCTCCCCCTCCATCCCCATGGGTTCAGCATATCTTTCTCCTCCCCCTCCCCTCCTCACTCCTGGTCCTTTACATTGCCTTTACATTACAGAGGTCACCGACAGCAGCAGTGATTCAGACATTCTGCCTCTCATCCTGTGAGCCTTCCCTCTGCTGCATCCTGTCTTCTCTCCTGTTTCTTCAGGGGTTCGACTTGGCAGAGAGAAGACTCTGGGGTGGTGAGAGGCAGCATGTGTGAATCCCGGCCACTGCCAGCAACTCTTAAAATGTAAAAGCAAGTCCAAAGGACTGGAATGGTGGAGGGAAGGAGAGAAATGCTGGATTGCATGTGCAGGGCCAGTAGGAGTATGACCCTGGAAATGGCATATGGTGGGGCAAACTGGTCTTTGGACTGTTTGGCCATGAGTTGTAGTTTGGGACCCCTGTTTCATCATTTAATTTTAAATCCTTTTGTCTGATGAAGCCTTCAATGTGAAGAGATCCAGAAACTTCCCGTGGTATGTTTGCTAGGAGCCGGTGACTTACATTTGGTCTGTTTTTCTAGCTGACAGCTGGCCAATGAACTTTGATGACAGCAACGCTCGGAATGACTGGGGATGGAAGCATGAGTATGACCTGCCTGAACTGGTGACGACAATGCTAAATTTCCTTGGTACTGACTCGAGGCTCGCTAGTGCTTACTGAGGGAACACCACTAACGAGACCTTTTACTTCATGTGCTCTTCAACCTTTTTCTAGGACAGGACCAGCAAACAACTGCTTAAATATGGCATTTCTGTGAGAAAATGATTCCCCTTTTCCTGGTTTGCAAGGTCCTGGAGATGGCTCGTCTGGTGAATTCCTGACAGTGTCTGTCTGAAACATGGAAATATTCAGATCTAAAGCAGTCTCTTTCCAATCAGAATCATGAATTATAGATCATAGTGTTTACAAAAAGAGGCTTTCATTGTGGAAACTTGAATTTATAGGTAGAAACAGTAAAAGGGTGAGGGAAGAAATTGAATGACATGTACCTTTATATAACACCATCTTTGTACAGATGTTTTTGTTGTAAAATGGAAAACTGATGGGAAGAAGCCATAAACGAGGCTACGCTAATGCTATGTCTTTGCTGATCAAGTTTAAAGAGCTAATGTGAAAGAACAAACAAGAGGAAAAAGGACTGCTGCGGGCAGAGCTTTAAGTAACCAATCTTGTTGATCTTTTAGACACGGATTCAGATCAGAGTCTGCTTAATATGTGTATATATGCAGGTTTCCGAGAGAGCATCTATTCCTCGGGGCAAAACTGGCCTTTTTGCTAGAAAGTATTATTCCTTGTATTTAAGAAATGGAAATATGAATGTTACTGACAAAATCAGATACTTGAATAAAAAAACAATTCCTCTTGTTGTTTTGAGTTAAGCCTAAGGGCTTAGGGCTATTGGTGCCTCTTCTTAATCATGGAATAAGACGAATAGGGGGCGAGCTTGTTTAAAAACGTATAGTGAGATTGGTGGAAGAGATGTGGAATACAACCCCGACACGGACAAATAATGTGAGCATACAACAAAAGTGAGCTTTAATAGGTTGGTCATAAGCAGCTAATAACATTCAAACCAAATTAACCTGCTTTACGTTCTGCTCCTTCCCAATTTGTCTGAAGGAATTAGCTTTCAGTAACTAAACACCTTAATTTTTTATTTTAATATTTATTTAATATGCATTTCATAATGAAAAACAAGTGTAAACAAGTCACTTGTAGGAAAACAAGGAGTGCTAGGTGAATAAACTCAAGAAGGCAAATTTAAGTAAACAGAAGAAATCAATGATAACAACTTCCAGACTCCTTCCCTTAGCCCACTAAATAGAGGGGAATTCCAAAGGAAATAAAAATTATACCAGACATACACGAAAAGCAACATTATAGAGCCAACTTAGAAACTACGGCGGCATAGGTTCCACACCTGGGGAGCAAGGAACTGAGTGAGTATTCAGAAAAGACAGTAACTGCGAAGGGTATAGAAAAACATAAGAATTGGAAAGATACTCAAACACTTGCAAAGGTATTTTAGGGAAAATAGTGGCCCAGTTGGGAAACCCTGGGTCAGAGAAGGAGAAATTCCTTCCCACAGTGCTGGGTTTCCCGAACCAGGTCTGGAAAAGTCTGGACCAAGAGCCCCCGAAATCTCACATTTCTCTTTCTGAAGAACATTTTCAAAAACCACTTTCTATCTGAAGACAAAGCAAATTGAACTAAATACGTAGCTGGAAAAATATTATCAGAAACTGAGCTCTCTAATATAGTGGAAACATTAAGTTCATCAAGCTGTTATATAGCCATCCCTTCTACCCAGGAAGGTGCTTTCTTTCCTTGAGGCAAATAGTAAACTTTGGTAACTGGTGGATGTGTCTCAGGCAGAACGCCTAGTACCTCCACCAAATAACTCTTAACCATTTCCTTAGCAGATGTATATTGAGTTTTAGGAAAGTTAATCAGTTGTAGATTCGCCAGTCTTGATACATTCTCCAGATGTTCCAGTCTTGCCTTTAAATAAGTTGAATCTTTAATCACACCTTCCACACAGTTCTCCACCTGCTCAACCTGTACAGTAACTTCATTGAGAGATACTTGCAGTTTGGAGACCTCACTTGTGTTCCTAGCACACTCTGCCTGGCTAATTTGAAGCCGAGTATTTAAAGATTGAACTTGAGTCAATAATGCTTCCCCGAGCTGACTAATGGCATTCCAAATGGATTCAAGCATAATCTGGTCCGGTCTTGGAAGGAAAGAGTCTATAGATATCCCAGCCGAAATACTCTGCTGCTCTGCCTTTCCAGCCTGCTGCAATGCCAGCTCTTCAGTCCCATGAAACACGGCCAATTCTGAGGAGACACTGCCGGCAAGCTGTTCCAACGAGGTCTCTATACGCCTCACATTACTTCCTGGAGCCTTCCTCCGACACTCGACCGTCACACTGGCAGAGCTGTCAACAGAGCTCGGGCACATCGGGATTGTGGCAGAGTCTGAAGAACTCAGAGGACGCTGCACTTCTGGAGGGGTGAGATCTACCCCCAAAGAGGAAGCCGAGCCCTCCCTCTCCAGCATCCTAACAGCCGGGCTTGACATCGCTCACTTGACTGTCGGCTGTTGCACTGCACATGGCAAAAGAAAAGCATCCAAAGGACCTTTAGATAAGTCTGTGGAAGGCACAGCGATAGCTGAGAGCTGCTTAGCCGCTTTAGTCTTGCACTTCCCCATGAGGAATTCATGTGGGAGCACTCAAACACTGTGTGTGGTCATCTTGGAAAATAGAACATAAAATATGGCATACTTGGTCAGACTAAGGTCCATCAAGCCCAGTTTCCTGTTTCCAGCAGTGGCCAAACTAAGTCACAAGTACATAGCAATTTCGCCAAGAGACACAGGTTCCACAATGCTGGTATTGGAGCAAGCAGTGGACATTCTGGGTCCACTTTAATAATGATTAATGGACCTTTCCTCTAGAAATTTGTCCAAACGTTTTTACTACATCTTCTGGTAGCAAATTCCAGAGTTTGATTACACATCGAGTGAAAAAATATTTTCTCTTATTAGTCTTAAATAGGTTACCCTGTAGCTTCATTGCATGTCCCCTAGTCTTTCTATTTTCTGATGGTGTAAACAACACAGGTACACTACCAAAAAACTGCCTCCAGTTTTGCAACTGATTCCTATAGATTTTGGGGTGCTGAATCCAGGAAAAATAGCCAAAATGTTCCATCACGTCACGTTTTCTTGCAAAATTAGATTTCTTACCCATATAAGGAATGTTCACATAATTTATTTTTAGCCGACTGCAGTTTATTTTCTTGGCCCAAAATAGAGGTTGTAATGGTTAACTAACTAGAAACACTCCCTCATGATATTTTAGAGTGTTTTGTATTCATTTTATACATTAACAGGACAATTGGGAGGCTAAATCCAGTACTCGCGCTGGCGCATGTTCTTTCCTGTTCGCCTCGCCTCGTTCGCTCGCTCGCTCAAACACGGTGGTTGCGACATGAACGTTCCTGTCAAATTTCAGTTTCTTGCAAGTTCATTATTACCTTTTGTTTGCTCAGTCGTAATCCAGCTTTATTCCGAAGTGGTTCACTACAGTTGTAGTTTGCAGTGCTGTGTATTTGTGATGGCTCACAGAGCCAGAGGTTGCGTCAACTCTCCGGACAGTTTTTGTTTTATTTGTGGGGAATATACTGTGAAAAAGCGGCAGAGGAACATTTCTGCATTTATTAAAAAAGTATATTTTGCCTATTTCGGTTTGAAGTTAGGCGATCAAGACAAACCGTGGGCTCCTCACAAAGTGTGCAAGACATGTGAGGAAGATCTACGCTTATGGATGAAAGGTAAAAAACAAGCATTTCGTTTCGGAATACCTATGATGTGGCGTGAACAAAGAGACCACAGCAGTGACTGCTATTTTTGCTCTTGCATTGTGAAGGGATACAACTTAAAAAATAAGAACGTAATAAGTTACCCCAACCTTCCCTCAGCAATTAGGCCTATGCCTCATAGCAACGAAGTACCTGTGCCTGAACCACCAAAATCTTTGGATCATATTTGTGTGGACGGTTCTGATCATGATGAGACTCATCAGATGGCTTTTCCCGATGAGTCCAGTACTTCCGAGTTTGAAACTGAACCAGATCCTAAACCTGAACTTTTCTCTCAAGCTGAATTGAATGATTTAGTCCGGGATTTAGGACTCCCAAAAGATGCTGCCCAACTGCTAGGTTCTCGGCTTAAACAGAAAAATCTATTGTCACCAGAAACAACTTTTTATTGGTACCGCAACCGCGAGACACAATTTTTGAAGTATTTCAGCAAAGAGGAAGATTTGGTATTTTGCAACGATATATACGGAGTGATGGAAAAGTTTAAACTCAAGTATGATCCTGCTGAATGGCGGCTGTTCATTGATTCGTCAAAAGACAGCATAAAAGGTGTTCTTCTTCATAATGGCAACACATTCGCTTCAGTTCCTATTGCTCACTCTGTTATTCTCCAAGAAAAATACGAGAATTTGGCCCTGATTCTTCAGAAGATTCGTTATGATGAGCATAAGTGGATGATTTGTGGAGACTTTAAAATTCTATCCATGCTATTAGGGCAGCAATCCGGTTTCACCAAATATCCCTGCTTCCTTTGCTTGTGGGATAGCCGGGCCCGCGACCTACACTGGGGGAAAAAGACTGGCCAATTCGGGAGTATTTGAGACCCGGTGAGAAAAATGTTCTTCATGAGAGCTTGGTACCTCGTGATAAAATTCTATCACCACCTCTCCACATTAAGTTGGGTTTCATTAAGCAATTCATCAAGTCCCTTCCAAAAGATGGTGAGTGCTTTCGGTACCTTTGCTCAAAGTTCCCCCGACTTTCTGAAGCAAAGCTAAAGGAAGGAGTGTTTGTTGGCCCTGATATAAGGAAACTCATTTCAGATGGAGCATTCGCTGAAACAATGTCTGAGAAGGAAAAAGAAGCCTGGGATTCCTTCAAGGATGTTGTTCTCAAATTCTTGGAACAGGCGGGATGAGAACTATAAGGATATTGTTGCCAAGATGCTCAATGCCTTCAAAGAACAAGGCTGTAACATGAGCCTGAAAGTCCATTTCTTGCACTCCCATGTGAACTACTTTCCCGAAAACATGGGGGCGTACAGTGAAGAACAAGGTGAAAGGTTTCACCAGGACATCAAGGACGCAGAGAGAAGGTACCAAGGAAGATGGAACACCACTATGATGGCTGATTTCTGCTGGTTGCTGCTGCGGGAAACCCCAGATGAAAAATACGCCAAGCAGCGCACCAAGAGAAGCATTCGGGGGAAGAAGAAACGGGCCCACCAGGAGATTGATTGACCCAAGAATGACTTTAAAATCTAAACTGTGTTGACAAATATCGTGTTTTTACTAAACTTTGAAATAAAAATTTGCTAGTTATTACCACCGTGTCGGATCTCATTTATTAGAATTTTATTTTCACACCATCGGGTGTTTGTCTTCATGTATTGCAATGGTGCGGTTTGCGTTTTCTATTCTTACATACATACCTGTACAACATTTTTTGCACATTTCTTTGCTTTGCTTTGTGTCTAACCTCGCTCTTATATGCTCAATGTTTGTGCACATGTATGTGGCTGTTTTAAGTGCAGACAATTTTGCTACCATCACAGTGTGTTTTGTTGACATTACTCTATTCTTATGTGCTGCCTTGTTACAATTTTCTTTATTCTTATTTGAATAACTACTAAACAATTAGTATAAAGAACTTATCCAAGAAACTTTTATCTCGATCGCACTCAATCTGAAACGTTCACCTCAAACTGCTAACCCAATGTAGCAAAAAATCTGTATGTGATGGAGCAAATTGGTTACCAGATTTGGATTCAGCGCACCAAAAAACGTAAAAATCAATCGAAACATTAGAGGCAGTTTAAAAAAAATTTTTTTTAGTGTACCTGTGCAATCGATCTACGTTTACCCGTTCCACTCCATTCATTAATTTATAGACCTCTATCATATCTCCCCTCAACTGTCTCTTTTCAAGGTTGAAGAGCCATAACCTTTTTAGCTTCTCTTCATAGGGGTATCCTTCCATCCCCTTTACCATTTTGGTGGCTCTTCTTTGTAACTTTTCTAATAACACTATATCCTTTTTACGATACGGCGACCAGAATTGCACACAATATTCAAGGTGCAGTCACACCATGGAACGATACAGAGGCATTATAATATCCTTTGTTTTATTTTCCATTCCTTTCCTTATGATACCTAGCATTCTATTTGCTCTCTTGGCCGCCGCTGCACACTGGGCAGAGGGTTTTAACATGTTATCCACGTTGATGCCTAAATCTTTTTCCTGGGGGTAGTTTCTAATGTGGAACCTTACATCGTGTAACCATAGTTTGGGTTGTTCTTTCCTAGGTACATAACTTTGCATTTGTCCACATTAAATTTCATTTGCCATTTGGATGCCCAGTCTTCCAATTCATCAAAATCCTCTTGCAATTTTCCACAATCCTCATGGGTTTTAAAACTTTGAATAGTTTTGTGTCTGCAAATCTGATAACCTCACTCATTATTCCCATTTCCAGGTCATTTATGAATATATTAAAAAGCAGCGGACTCAGCACAGATCCCTGGGGTACTCCACTATTCAACCTTTCTCCATTGGGAAAATTGGCCATTTAACCCTAACGTCTGCTTTCTATCTTTCAACCAGTTCCTGATCCACAATAGCACACTGCCTTCTATCCCATGACTTTTTAATTTTGCCAAGTCTCTCATGAGGGACCTTGTCAAAGGCTTTCTGAAAGTCCAGATACACTATATCAGGCATGTCCAACAGGTAGATCGCGATCTACTTGTAGGTCGTGGAGGGGTCAGAGGTAGATCACCAGCCCTACTTGGCTCCATCTCTCCAGCAGCTCACCCCATCGCTAGGAGAGAGCTCATGCCAGCAGGTTGTCTACCGAGGGCTTGCTGCCGCTGCTGATCCTTTGCCTGTCTTTTTTCCCTGCCTGCGGGAATCTTGCCTGCGGGTGTATTGGTGGCGCTTGTTGTTTTCGTGCCAATAGTTTGTGGGTACCCCAGGGGGCCACCGCCCATGCCCCTCGACGAGACGCCACAGGCCCGGCGTCATACCTGGTCTCCTGCCTCTCAGAATCACCCATTCCTGCCCCCGCCCCAACACCCCTTAGAACTGTGTTATATACCGGGCGATATCCATTCTCCCGGGCTTTACCTGAATACACTTACTATATTAGTTGTGTCGTGTGCTGGTCATTGGTCGCTTTATAGTTCGCTTTCATTAAACGTTTTCGGGCAGACACAACAAAGTGTCAAAAATTTGGTGATTTTGGCGGGCTTTTCCAATTTTGTTTTAACTTGCCTATGCCTTGCCTTTGAATTGGTTCAAACCACTGTGACTTTTGCTTGCCTCTGCAATTTTATTTTGCCTAGCCTTTGTGTTGATTCTACACTGCAATTTTATTTTGCCTTGCCTTTGCATTGATTCTACACTGTGTGCAGAATTTATTAAATCGCGTGTGGTGGTAGTTGAACTTGTTTGGCGGTATTTGATTTTATCTGGTTTGCTGGACAGGTGTTTGAGTTTTTTTGATGATTGTTTGGTGGTATTTGATTATTACTGCCAGTATGATGAATTCTTATTTTTACTTTTAGAACTGCATGTGTGGTTTTGGTATCTCCAGTCCTTGTATTGCACATCATCCAGAGGTCTTCAGTTCCTGTTGATCTTTAATACTTTGGGACAGTGACAGTTTTGGACCAGCTTCAGCCAGTGTTTATACTAACTTAGCAGATTTGGCCTTCTTACATCCAGCCACCCCAGTATAACGAAGATGAGTGTTCCAAAGAAGAGCAAAACCTACCACTTTCATGATGAATGGGAAATGGACTACTTCTTCATCATGGTGAAAGACAAGTGTTGTTGTCTAATTTGTAACACCCCAGTATCCTTTCCCAAAAAGGATAATCTGGAACGTCATTATAAGGCTCTGCATAGCAATAAGTTTGATGCTGATTTTCCACCCAAAAGTGAAATTCGTAAACTGAAGCTCAAAGAACTTAAATCGAAATTGGCTATTCAGCAACAGTTGATGGCGAAGCCAAGGTCACATTCGGTCAATGCAACCATAGCATCCTTCAAGGTCAGCAACCTGATCGCAAAGAAATGCAAACCTTTCACTGAAGAGGAATTTTTAAAATATTGTTTTCTTGAAGCAGCTGACAATCTTTTTGAAGGATTTAAAAATAAGAAAGAGATCATAGCTGCTATTCAAGATGTACAATTGTCAAGAAACACCGTCGTGCGGCGAATAGAAAAGATGTGTGGAGACACAACTGAACAATTGTTGGAGGATGTTTCAAATTGTGTTGCTTTCTCACTCCAACTGGATGAATCTACAGACATAAGAGACATAGCTCAGTTACTAGTCTTTATCCAGATGTTTTTTGAAGACTTCAGTGTTAAAGAAGAACTACTTGGAATGATTTCTTTAAAAGGGAGAACTACCGGTCAGGAAATATTCAGTTTTTTCCTTTCTTTTGTGACAAAGTGTAATCTTCCATTGCATAGACTTGTTTCCATCACTACTGATGGAGTGAGAGCAATGACAGGTGAGGTTAACGGTTTCATAGCCCTCTGTAGACAGCATGGCGACTTCCCAGATTTCCTTTCTTACCACTGCATCATTCACCCACAAGTTTTGGCAAGCAAGAGACTCAATACAAAGACTGTCATGGACATCACTTTCAAAATTGTAAATTCAGTTCGTGGAAGATCACTTCAAAAACAGCTTTTTAATCTTACTCTTGAAGGGGCAGCGGAAATCACTTTGCACACAGATGTAAGGTGGCTAAGTAGGCACAAATTTCTGCAAAGATTTTGTGATTTGCTGAATGAAATAAGAAGTTTTTTGAAGGAGAGGGGAGATGACCAAGTAGAGTTGGAAGATGAGGAGTGGTTATGTGATCTGGCATTTCTCGCTGACTTTACAGGTGAACTAAGTGATATGAACCTTGAACTACAAGGTAAAAACAAATGCATTGGCGAGATGATGAGTATAGTTTCATCCTACAAGAGCAAATTTGAGCTAATGATGACTGACCTTGCAAACAACACTTTTGATCATTTTCCTAATACGCAGGACCATCTGGGACAATATCCAAATTTTGTTTTTCAGAACAAGAAGTATGTGACAGATATCTGTTCTGTTATCTAGGAATTCGAAAATAGATTCTGTGACTTCCAAAAAATTGGAACAGTTGTGGAGTACTTGTCATACCCATTCAAAGTAGATGTGGACATTAAAGAAACTGCAGCTGCTATCAGTAAAAATTACTCATTGAACAAACCATCTCTTGAAAATGAAATATTAACCCTTAAAAATGACATTTTTCTCAAGACTCGTGCTGAGCAAGAATCATTTTGGAAGCTAGTGCCTAGAGACAAATTTCCCAACTTGAGAAGGTGCAGTGAAGCTGTACACTCCTGTTTCGGTTCAACTTATTTGTGTGAATCTGCATTTTCCCATCTGAAAATGACAAAGAGTACGTAACGTTCCAACATGACAGATGAACATCTCCAGGATTCCCTGAGACTGGCCCTCACGCAATATTCATCCAACTTCAAAAAGCTGGTGGATGAAATGCAGGCTCAGATGTCTCACTAATGAGCAAGAGCGAAATATTAAAGATTTTGCAAGATCAGCCTGGATCAATATTCGACCTAAATTTAACATAAATTACTCAATAAAAGTTAAAGAAAGTTATTAAGACAATTAAAGAAAGTTATTCCTCTATAAAACTTTAAGAAAAATGTACTTTCCGTTTCCCCTCGCAGTTCTTACTGGATCTTCATCTCTCTGTTTTGTTTTTGCTTAATTTGCTTAACAACTGATCACATCCAAGTAAATGACAGAAGGTTCATTAAAAATGGGGGAAGGGGTGGGAATCCTCCAACTTTATTGGGTTAAAATTTAATTTGAAACATAATTTTCATGGTGGTAGATCACCGGCACTTTTAGCCAGAAAAAGTAGATCACGACCTGTTCGAAGTTGGACATGCCTGCACTATATCAACCGACTCTTGTTTGTCTACCTGTTTATTCACACTTTCAAAAAACATTACAGATTAGTAAGACAAGACCTTCCTTGGCTAAACCATATTGGCTGTTTCCCATTATGCCATGACTATTTACATGTTCAGTAATTTTGTTCTTTATGATGGTTTTCACCATTTTTCCTGGTACTGATGTCAGACTCACCGGTCTGTAGTTTTCCGGATCACCCCTGGAACCCTTTTTAAAAAATTGGCGTTACATTGGCCATCCTCCATTCTTCAGGTATTACTGATGATTTTACTGATAGTTCACAGATTATTAATATTAGGTCTGCAATCTCATATTTCAGTACTTTCAACACTCGGTCCAGGTGATTTGCTACTCTTCAGTTTATCAAATAGTTGTAATACATCTTCCCAGTGTATCGATATTTCTTTCAATTCTTCCGCAGCATCACCTTTAAATACCATTTCAGTCATGGGTAACATTTCTACATCTTCCTCAGTAAAGACCGAAGCAAAGAATTAATTCAGTCTCTCTTCTATGGCCTTGTCCCCTCTTAGTGCCCCTTGTACCCATCTATCATCTAATGGTCGAACTGACTCTCTCACAGGTTTTTTGCTATGAATGTACTTGAAAAAGTCTTTATTATGCGTTTTTGCTTCTACAGAAAGCTTCTTCTCAAATTCTCTCTTTTCCTGCCTTATCATTGCCTTGCATCTAACTTGCCAGTGCTTGTGTTGTTTCCCATTTTTGTCATTTGGCTTCTTTTTCCATTTCCTGAGAAATGCTTTTTTGGCAACAACAGCCTCTCTGACCTCACCTTTAAACCATGCTGGCAGTTTTTTTGACTTCCTTCCACTTTTCTTAAAGCGCGGAATACTGCTGGTCTGGACTTCCAAGATAGTATTTTTAAACAACACCCAAACTTGATGTAAATCTTAAACCTTTGCAACTGCTCCTTTTAGTTTTTTTCTTAACTATTTTCCTCATTTTATCATAGTCTCCCTTTTGAAAGTTAAAAGGTAGTACTGTGGATTTCCCTCCCCTCCTTCCTTCATTTATTAAATCAAACGCGATCATGCTGCGATCACTATTACCAAGTGGCCCAACACCCTTATCTCTTGCACCAGGTCTTGTGTTCCACTAAGGACTAGGTCCAAAAATGGCTTCTCCTCTGGTCGATTCATGAACCAGTTGCTCCAAGAAGCAGTCATTTATTTCATCTAGAAACTTTATCTCCCTAGCATGTCCTGCCATGACACTGACACAGTCGATACTGGAGTAATTGAAATCACCCATTATTATTACTGTGTTGTAACTTTTGTTAGCTTCCCTGATTTCTATGAGCATTTCATCATCCATTTGTTCCTTCTGGCCAGGTGGTTGATTGTACACCCCCACCACCATCGCCTTCCCCTTCCCTTTTTTACATGGAATTTCAATCCATAGATATTCTACAGTGCATTTTGTTTCCTTCAAAAATTTAATCCTTTATGACTCAATGCCCTCTCTAACATAGAGTGCAACCCCTCCACCAATTTGATCTTCTCTATCGTTATGATATAATTTGTACCCAGTTATCAGTGTTGCACTGGTTGTCCTCCTTGTACCATGTCTCTGAGATACCAATCATATTTAACCTCTCATTTATTGCTATATATTCTAACTCTCCCATCTTATTTTTTAGACTTCTAGCATTTGCATACAAGCATTTTAGAGGCTGCATTTTATTCATATTAATCTGGCTATCGGTCGGCAGGGGTAATTTGGAATCTTTAAGCTCTGTCTGCTCTGTACTCAAGGGCATTTGGGCTACTTTTGTCTTTATTGGAACCTCTCTACTGATATGCCCTAACTTCAGTCTTTTGCTAGTATCCTTCAAGGATACATTGTTTCGAACCATACACTCTTGGGTGACTGTCGGCTTTCCCCTATTATCTTGTTTAATAGCTGCTCTATCTCCTTTTTAAAGGTTAATGCCAGCAGCCTGTTTCCATTCCGGTTAAGGTGGAGCCCATCCCTTTGGAAGAGCCCCTCCTTTCCCCAGAATGTTCCCCAGTTCCTAACAAATCCGAAACCCTCATCCATGCGCTATTATCTCATCCACGCATTGAGACTTCGGAGCTCTCCCTGCCTTTTGGGTCCTGCATGTGGAACAGGAAGCATTTTGGAGAATACTACCCTGGAAGTTCTGGATTTCAACTTACTACCTAAAAGCCTAAATTTAGCCTGCAGCGTCTCCCTACCACACTTTCCTTTGTCATTGGTACCGACATGTACCAAGACAGCAGACTCCTCCCCAGCACTATCTAAGACCTTGTCTAGGTGGCGCGTGATGTCCTCTACCTTCGCACCAGGCAGACATGTTACCAGGCATTCTCCAGGACCAAGCAGGAAGTCAGTCCTCACTTATGGGTGACGTCGGCGCCGACGGAGCCCTCGCGGAGCAATTTTCCCCAGCTTTCAAAGAAAGCCTTTGGGAATTGCAGCGCGCATGCGCGGTCGTCTTCCCACCCGAAGGTGCCATCTTAGCCAGTCTTCTTTTTTCCGCGGAGCCCTACAGACGTCCCCGTCTTGTCCCCGCGAAAAAGTTGATTTTCCTCTTTATTTTATACTTTTTTCTTTCGGTTCGACGCCGATCGTTTTTCCCGCCCGGACTCGCGACGCCGGTCTCGAGTCCTCTTACTTTTTTTCGGTTTTTCTGACTTAGTCAGCTTTCGTTTTCGTTTTCCCTGGCAGCCCGGTCCTTTGACCTCGCTGGGGCCCTTTTTCCCCCGATGGCTGCCAGTGGCTTTAAGTGGTGTGGTCGGTGTGACCGAAATATGTCACTAACCGACACACACGACTTTTGCCTCCGCTGCCTGGGCCCGGATCATGAGGAACTGAACTGTGGGCCCTGCAGCAAACTGTCCTCGAAGGCGTTGAGAAGTCGGCGGCATCAGCGTGAGAGAATCTTCGCTGACCCCAGCCGTACCCGGACCTCGTCGGAGGCCTCCGTGTCGAAAGGCTCCAGCTCGGACCGTCGCCGGAGCTCCTCCGACCGGGGTTCTCCCTCCGGGGACCATCGTCGGAAGGAAAAAACCCGCGAGGGCGGCGTCGGTGGACGCTCCTGGCTCCGCGAGGGCCAGGTCGCATAGCCCCGACAGCCGCCCCGGGTCCTTGGAGAAGGAACACCTCCCGAAGCGACCTCGCCTGGAGTCGGAGATGCCTGCCCGGGTAAGTCCTGTGGTCCTTCTGGACTCGCCTCCGCGACAGCCGACGTCGGGCCCGACGCCGTCGGGGCCCGAGTCGGGGGCTGCTGGGTCACCTGAGCTCGGACTCAGGTTGACGGCCTTGGAGAGCAGACTGTCTGCCTTCATGGACCAGCAGCGGGCACTGCTCGCTGGCTTCGCTGGCGTCGCTGCCCCGACCGCCGGGACGTCGACGTCCAAGTCGACCCCGGAGACCGAGCCGATCCTCGAGTCGATGAGAACTCGAGTCGATCCTCGGTCGAGGTCGCCCTCGGCCTCCCGTTCGGGACCGAGGTCGCCGACGCTGACTCCCTCGGCGTCGGGGCGGCTGGCGCCGCACCCTGCCCAGGCCGACCCCACCGAGTCCTCGTCGGAGTCGGTCTGGGAGTCTGAGGAGGAAGAGTCACCTGATTCTTTCCGGACTCGGTGTGTCCCATCGGACTCTCCGCAGTCCGAGCCTCGGAAGCAGTCCCCCCCGGAGGATGCCCGGTTCTCGGACTTCGTTAGGGATATGGCCAAGGCTTTGGCCTTCCCTGCGGATCCCGAGGAGGAGCCTCGAGCCGAAGAGCTCGACGCCCTCCAGTATGACTCTCCCGCGAGGGAACACTTTACTGTGCCGGTTCCTCCTATGCTGGAACGACTACTCTTCCGCATGTGGGAGAGTCCGGCCTCCTCGCCGGTCCTGAGCAAGCGGGTCGATTCTATCTATCGAGTCCGCAAGAGCCCTGGCTTTCAAAAGGCTCAGCTGCCACACCATTCCATGGTAGTGGAATCGGCCATGCATCGTCTTAAGAGCCAGAAGATGCACTCCTCGGTGCCTCCTGGAAGGGAGGCCCGTAACCTGGATGGCCTTGGCAAGAAGTGCTTCCAGGGCTCTATGCTCGCCTGTCGTGTCCAGACTTACCAGCTATACATGGGCATGTATCTCAGGGATCTGGCTAAAGAGCTAGCCGGATTCTCCGCTGGTCTCTCCGAGGAGCCCTTGCGGAGGTTCCTTGCCTTGTCCACGGGTATTCGGGAATGCTCAAAGTTCATGTCCCGAGCAGCCTATGATGGCTTTGAAGCCTCGGCTCGAGTAGCCGCAGCCGGCATCGGTGCCCGCCGACAGGCTTGGCTTCAGTCGTCCGACCTTGAGCCCTGGGTACAGGACAAGTTGGTCGATGTCCCCTGCCGAGGTGAAAACCTCTTTGGCAAGCCCATGGCGGAAAAGGCTGCACAAATTGAGACTGAGACTCTCACCAGGACCAGGCTTTCTAGGAAGACCTCCGCCCCTTCCCAGAAAAAGAAGGGCGCGGGAAAAAAGTCCTTTTACCCGAGGAAGGCAGCTGCCTACAAACAATACCCCCATTATCAGGCCCCTGCAGCTCCCCAACAGGGCCAGCAGGCCAAGGGACGGGGTAACGGGTCCCGTAGGCAGCAAGCCCCCAAGCCTGCACCACCAGCCCCTGCTCAGCAGGGTGGGGGTTTTTGACTCGCTCAGCATAGCCTCTCCCCCCCCGCTGGTTCCCCCCAGCACCGGAGGCCGGCTGGTTCCCTTCGCCCACAGGTGGTCCAGCATCACCGCAGATGCCTGGGTGCTTCAGGTCGTGCGAGAGGGCTACCTTCTCCACTTCCATCAGGTCCCTCCCTCCTATTTTCCGGGAGAGCCTCCGCGCCCCCCTCTGCACAGGGAGTTGCTCCTTCAGGAGTTAGCAGGTCTCCTGCAGGAACAGGCGGTGGAACCGGTGCCACACCACCTGAGAGGTCAAGGCTTCTATTCAAGGTATTTTCTGATACCAAAGAGAACAGGAGGCCTCAGACCCATCCTGGACTTGCGCAACCTCAACAAGTTCCTTGTGCGGGAGAAGTTCAAAATGCTTACCCTTGGAATCCTTCTGCCCTACCTCCAGCAGGGAGATTGGCTATGCTCCTTGGATCTAAAGGATGCCTACACGCACATCCTCATCCACCCAAGCCACCGCCAATACCTCAGGTTTGTGGTGGCTGGAAATCATTACCAGTACAGAGTACTCCCCTTTGGCCTGTCCTCCGCACCGCGAGTCTTCACAAAATGTCTCGCGGTCGTGGCGGCCCATCTCCGGCTTCACGGCCTCTATGTCTTTCCGTACCTCGACGACTGGCTCATCAGAGCAGCGTCCGCTCAGGAGGTCACCAACGCCACGTGCCGCACGGTGACTCTGCTGCAGCACTTGGGCTTTGTCATAAACTTCGCAAAGTCCACTTTGCTCCCCTCACAGGATCTCGAGTTCATCGGCGCAAGGCTGCGCACTCCTCAGGCGCGAGCGTACCTACCGCTCGACAGGGCTCAGCGGCTCATGGACCTAGCCGACCGCTTTCGCAGCCAGCCCCTGGTCTCCGCCAGGCGCTTCCTGAGACTGCTCGGCCATATGGCTTCCACCGTCCATGTGACCCCCAATGCCCGCCTGAATATGCGGTCTGCTCAATGGTGTCTCCGCCGGCAGTGGCGACAAGCCACAGGCGGCCTAGCAGACCTAGTGCGCGTCTCCGAGCCGCTGGTCTCGTCTATCCGGTGGTGGCTCCGGCAGCCGAACCTGATATTAGGAATGCCTTTCCAGTCACCTCAGCCGACCCGGGTGCTGACCACCGATGCATCCCTCCTGGGCTGGGGAGCACATTGCCAAGAGGCACGTACTCAGGGCCTCTGGACCAAGTGGGAGTCTGCGCAGCAGATCAACTTCCTGGAGCTCAGGGCGATCCGCCTAGCTCTCAAGGCCTTCTCCCACCTAACCTCCCAACAGTCCGTCCTTGTCCAGATGGACAATCAAGTTGCCATGTTCTACGTGAACAAGCAGGGGGGCACGGGCTCCTTCCTCCTCTGCCGGGAGGCACAGAAGCTCTGCTCTTGGGCCGTCAGTCACGGCATTCTCCTCAAGGCAGTTTATCTCCCGGGCCAAGAAAATTGCCTGGCGGACAAACTCAGCAGGGTACTCCAGCCGCACGAGTGGCGTCTGGATCCCTTGATCGTTCAGAAGCTCTTCCTCAGGTGGGGCCTCCCCACGGTGGATCTCTTTGCCAGTCCTCACAACCGGCAGCTTCCTCGCTTCTGCTCTCGTCAGCCACACCCCCTTCGGGTGGCGGCGGACGCCTTTCTGATCTCATGGTCGGGGAGCCTTCTGTACGCTTTCCCTCCCATTCCGTTAGTCTCTCGGACTCTTTTCAAGGTTCTCCGAGACAAAGCCTGCATGATCCTGGTGGCCCCTCGCTGGCCCAGGCAGCCGTGGTTTCCGCTCCTGCTGCAACTGGCGGTGGAGGATCCAATCCCTCTGGGGGTACAACCGGATCTCCTCACTCAGGATCAGGGGTCCCTACTGCACCCCAACCTCAGGTCTCTCAGCCTCATGGCCTGGCTGCTGAAAGGGTAGTCCTTGCTCCTCTTCTCTTGCCGGCGGAGGTGGAGGAGGTCGTCTTGGCTTCGCGACGCCCTTCTACCCGCAAATGCTACGCCCTTAAATGGCGTCGCTTTGCAATCTGGTGTTCCCAACAGTCTCAGGATCCCTTCTCCTGCCCGGTGTCGGTGATCTTGCAGTACTTGCTGCACCTCTCTAATCTGGCCTCTGCGCCCGCCAGCGCCTGACTGGGACCTGAATGTGGTTTTGCAGCGGATCACCTGTCCGCCTTTTGAACCTATGGCTACCTGTTCTCTCCGTTTTCTGTCTTGGAAAACGCTGTTCTTGATAGCCCTCACTTCCGCTAGACGCGTAAGTGAATTGCAGGCCCTCGTGTCTGATCCCCCTTACACTAGGTTCTACAAGAATAGAGTAGTCCTACGGACTCACCCAAAATTTCTGCCTAAAGTGGTCTCCCCTTTTCACATCAATCAGGAGGTGGTACTTCCAACCTTCTTTCCCAGACCACACTCCAGCCGAGCTGAGACGGTCCTCCATACCCTGGACTGTAGAAGGGCTCTGAACTTCTACCTTGACCGTACGCGGGAGCACCGTAAAGCTGCTCAGCTTTTTGTGTCTTTTGACCCCAATAGATTGGGGCTCCCGGTCTCCAAGCGTACTCTGTCCATCTGGGTTGCGGACTGTATCTCTTGGGCTTATGGGGCAGCCGGACTCTCCTTAGAAAGTCGAGTCACGGCTCATTGCGTTCGGGCAAAGGCCACGTCAGTGGCTTACCTCCGCTCTGTTCCGCTGGCAGACATCTGCCGGGCCGCTACTTGGTCTTCGAGCCAGACTTTTGCGGTCCATTACTGTCTCGAGAGGGAGTCCCGTAGGGACAGTGCTTTCGGACAGGCAGTCCTCCGTAATCTCTTTGAGGTCTGAGCAACTCCTACCCTCCATCCCGGATGTGGGCTACCGGTGGGTGGTAATTCAGCGAAGATTCTATCCTTCTGTGCTGCTGAGCTAGAGGGAGCTCATTTTTGTGCTTAGGGTCTCCGGTAGCCTTGAGCTGGGGAGTCCCATAAGTGAGGACTGACTTCCTGCTTGGTCCTGGAGAAAGCGTAGTTACTCACCTGTAACAGGTGTTCTCCAGGAGCAGCAGGAATCAGTCCTCACTACCCTCCCTCCTCCCCTTGGAGTTGCAATCGTCTGCTTATGTTCTTTTTGCAAATTTTTATGCTGTCTTTTTTAGCTATGTCATCTGACTGGCTAAGATGGCACCTTCGGGCGGGAAGACGACCGCGCATGCGCGCTGCAATTCCCAAAGGCTTTCTTTGAAAGCTGGGGAAAATTGCTCCGCGAGGGCTCCGTCGGCACCGACGTCACCCATAAGTGAGGACTGATTCCTGCTGCTCCTGGAGAACACCTGTTACAGGTGAGTAACTACGCTATCCTCACATCCACCAGCCACCCAGCTATCTACATGCCTAATGATTGAATCATCAACTATAACGGCTGTCCTAACCCTTCCCTTGTGGGCACATGACCCTGGAGAAACCTCCTCGGTGTGAGAGGGTTTACAACACCTGGAGGACAGGTCCTAGTTATAGGATCACTTTGTGCTGCACTAGGGTGATGCTCTCCTGTCACGTGACCTCTCTATTCCATGCCCCTCTCCCCACAAATCAGACCTTAATTTTTTATGAAAATTCACTAAATCAACCTCTAATTTCATATTCGAAAGCTTGGCTTCCTGCAACTGAACCAACGTGCCCTTGACTCCTTGCTCTGTATGTGTGTCATAATGATGGCACCACCAGAAGCCCTTGATTCCATGATAGAAATATTCTAGGTAGTAGTAAGGTATTGAAGACAACAAGATCATTGAATATGATAACTCTAATGCCATAAACAGCTTAACAAACATCTTCAGTTTTGCCCTCCATGCTATGAAAAGCCAACGTAAGAGAAGCAGGGCTGGTAATGTACGGCCTTGGCAGTTTCATGCCAGTTAGGAAAGGGCAGCTATGTTTTGGCTCAGTTGTAATGCATAGATCATGGAGGGTAGCAGCCCCATATACCCACATTACAATAGTCTAGAGGCACAAGAATACATTGTGGTAATACAGTGCAAAAATCCTCTAATGACAGGAATGTTTGCATCCTATACGAGTCACAATTTGAAAAAAATGCTCCTTTTGATCACTTGAGAGTCAAAAACCCCTCAAAAATAGCAGTAACTAGACAGAAAAAAAAATGAAAATAACTGCTATAGAAAAGCAGATATGTTTGTTTGTTTATTTATATAGAAAAAAAGTTATTCACAACCAACAGTTGACCTCAATATTGCAAGCAAATAGGGAAGTATGCCCTAATTGTGAAGGACTGAGACGCTATGTGGGTAGCAGCCATTGTTGTAGCTTGACTCTGACCGTTCTTCTTTAGAGATGAGTGTTGAAGGATGATGATGTTATCCTTTGTTAAACCCTCCTGATGCAGCAAACAGCGAAACACTGACAGTGTCGAGGCAGTTGATTAAAGCAACATGCAACTTTGAAGTAATTGATTAAAACAATATGCTGTCCTTTTGAAAAGATAAGTTTGTTTTTGTATAATAATATATTCACATTACTGTGGTACACATCAATGGTTATACTTAAGATGTTAATGATTCTGAGATTAAATTGGCTTATGTTTTTACATTAGCCGTTCTTATTAAACCCATATGTTTGCAATACCGTTGGTTGTGAATAACCTTTTTCTATAGAAATTAACAAACATATCTGCCTTTCTGTAGCAGTTGTTTTCATTCCTTTTGATCACTTGGCAGCAGGGCCAGCTCAAGGAGTTGTAGCACCCTGAACATACTTTTGCTTTTGCGCCCCCCCCCACCCCACCCCACCCCACCCCACCCCACCCCACTGGGTCCGATCTTGCAGTGCAAGCTGCACTGACAGGTAAATTTTCAGCCCACTGACTTGTTAAATGCCATCCTCCCATTCTGTGTATTGTGTGCCACTATCCATATAGATCATGGTGCTTAATATATAGAGAGTGATGATGTGGCCATTGCATTATCAGGCTAGGTCTGATATTCCACAGACCTAAACTAAACATGTAACTTACCTGAATAGTGGCTGAATATTGCCACTAGCTGGATAATTTTCTAGCCTACCCTTGCTCCTCCCCTAACATGCCCCACAAGTATGCAAATAATATATGGCCATTCTGCAATTTAAAAGCCTGATGTTATCTGTATATTTTTTGAAAATACATGATTAGGCTAATTATGCATTTGCCAGCAAATATCTAATTGCCTTTGAATATCAGCCTGATAGAAGATAATTACTCATATTTATGGAACACTTTCAGACTCACCAATTAAACTCTCCCAACAACAAATGTAGAGCAGAAGTAGGGTGTTTCACTTTACATCCAACATACAAAAAAATTCTATCAACCTTTAGTCTCACAACTGACAACACCACTAATTCCCTCCACAGCTAGACATTGTGCATTATAACACAAAACACTGCAAATGGACACTCGATGCCAGCATCAAGAACTCAAATTGCACCAACCCTACCTATGGAAAATTAGCACTGCAAATGTTCTAGAACACCAGTAACCCCCAGTTGGAAAAGAGAACAAACTGAACTACTACAGATTACTAGAGAGAACCTACATGTTAACAGAATCCTTTATCTCCGCACACAGACCATCACCAATTAAAGAATAAGAGCCCGATTCTGGGAGTGGGATGTCCAGGCTGTCAATACAGCTAGGAGAGCATTGGCTTTTGCTCCCATGGCTGTGCTATATTCAAGCCATAGTGCCAATGGCTTGAGTATAGCACAACCATGGGAGCATTTGCTTTTGTTTCTGTGGCTGTGCTGAGCATTAATACAGCCATAGGAGCATATAGCACAGCTGTGGGAACAAAAGCAAAGCTCCCACGGCTGTGCTGAGCATTAATACAGCCATGGGAGCAAAAACGAATGCTCCCATGGCAGTGTTAATGCTTAACATAGCCGCAGCTGGAGAGGCAGAGGGCAGGCTTCCTATGCCCCTGTTGTGGTGCGCCTTGAGTCAGTGCTTCACTGGCTCACCTTTTAAGCCAGCCCTTTCTGGCAAAAATGCATTTTAAAAGATAAATTGGGTTTAAGTAATATGGCTGCTTAACAAATTTCTTCAGAAATTGGAATGTTTATGTTGTTGACAGTGATCACTCTGTCAGGTACCAAGGACACATTTCTCTGAAGAAATTCAATGAAGCACAGGTAAATGGTGGAAGTAACTATGGCTCTCTTAAGTTAGCCAAATGCCTTGTCATCTAATTAGTGATGCGCATGAATGGATGAATGAAATTCCCACTGTCCCTACCTACTATCTAGTAAAACCACAATCAAGGGAACAGGCTTGGCACAATCAGTGGAAAGAAAAAGAATGAACATAACCTATATGTTAACTAGGTTAAGACTCATCCTGCTGATTAACAGTCAATAAGAAACTGTTTTTATGGTTTCAGCCATCACCACTGCAGTAGTTTACATTACTTAGTACAGGGACAATACATGCACCTGAAACAATGGTCCTGTAAATAATTTTATTGCTAAAGCTGTTGCCTCTATTATAGCTTCAGCCTCTGTCCAAACAGAGATTACAATGTCAGTTAAAGGACTGGTTCCATATGCAGGATAACTGCATGCTGAGGCTCTCAGAAAACAAGTGGAGGAGTTCAGAGAAGAGGTGGCGAGGCTGAGAAGCATTTGAGACAGTGAGAAGTACATTGATAAGATGCTTCTTGAAACATCCAAGCTCTCCAACAGAGGTGAAAATGGGAAGCTACAGAACGAAGAAGGTTGGACATGAGTCACCAGAGCCTGCAGAATCAACAATCCTACTCCTCCAGCCCTTGAATTGAAGAACCAGTATGCAGCCCTGGAAGTGGAGGAGGTGGAAGCATCCCAGGAAAGGGAAGAACCACAACTTGAGCACCCCAAAATTGCAGAACCAGTCACCACAAGGAAGCAAAGGGTAATGGTAGTTAGTGACTCTCTTCTGAGGGGTACTGAGGCAGCTGACCAGACGTGATGTCCAGAGAGGTATGCTGTCTGCAAGGTGCCAGAATCTGAGATGTTACAGAGAGTTTGCTGAGACTCATCAAGCCTACTGATTATTATCCGATGTTGCTCATCCATGTCAGCACAAAGGAGGTATCCCTCTAAGAATATCAAAAGTGACTTCATGGCTCTGGGACAGAGGGGGAAGCAGGTAGGTGCACAGGTGGTGTTCTCTTTAATCTTCTTTGTTGAGGGAAAAGACTGAGGCAGAGAAGCTCGCATCCTGGAGATAAATGCATGGCTGCATGGATGGTGTCATCAAGAGCATTTTGGTTTCCTGGATCATAGGATGATGTTCCAATGCTGCTGAGCATACATGGCGTCCATCTGTCTAAGAAGGGTCGAAGTGTCTTCAGCAGCAGACTGGCTAACCTACTGAAGAGGGCTTTAAACTAGATTCATTGGGGATGGGTGAAGAAAGCCCCCAGGTCAGTGAAACATTAAATACCTCTGTAGAAATGTGTAAAAGGAGCAACATCTGGAAAGCACAGTGTAAAAATGCCCATAGCATGGGAAATAAGATCCCAGATGTTGAGGCTTTAGTGGAAGAGGCTGACTTGAATTTAGTGGTGGTTACAGAGATATGTTTCATGGAAAACCATGACTGGGATGTAACTATACTGGACTATACTTTGTTCAGGAAGGACAGGGTAGGAAGAAGCGAAGGTGGAGTGGCACTATATGTAAAAATTAATATTAAAGCTTTAGAATTGCAAGGTTTAAAAGGAAGAGAGGAGGCACTGTGGGTTAAACTAGAAAGAGGGAAAGGGAAATCCATTTGCATTGGAGTTATATACAGATCATAAGAACATAAGAACATAAGATATGCCATACTGGGTCAGATCAAGGTCCATCAAGCCCAGTATTCTGTTTCCAACAGTGGCCAATCTAGGTCATATGTACCTAGCAGTTTCCCCAAGAGACACAAGTTCCACAATGCTTGTACTGGGTCAAGCATTGATATCTTCGGTCACTTCTTAATAATGGTTTATGGACCTTTCCTCCAGGAACTTGTCCAAACCTTTATTAAACCCAGCTACACTAACAGCCTTTACTACATCCTCCGGTAACAAATTCCAGAGTTTGATTACATGTTGAGTGAAAAAATATTTTCTTTTATTAGTCTTAAATAGTTTACCCTTTAGCTTCATTGCATGTCCCCTAGTCTTTCTATATTCTGATAAGGTAAACAATCGATCTACGTTTACCCGTTCCACTCCGTTCATTAATTTATAGACTTCTATCATATCTCCCCTCAGCCGTCTCTTTTCCAGGTTAAAGAGGCATAAACCTTTTAGCCTTTCTTCATAGGAGTATCCTTCCATCCCCTTTACCATTTTGGTGGCTCTTCTCTGTACCTTTTCTAAAATTGCTATATCCTTTTTAAGATACGGCGACCAGAATTGCACACAATATTCAAGGTGCGGTCTCACCATGGAACGATATAGAGGCATTATGATATCTTTTGTTTTATTTTCCATTCCTTTCCTTATCATACCTAGCATTCTATTTGCTCTCTTGGCCGCCGCTGCACATTGCGCCGAGGGTTTTAACATGGTATCCACAATGACGCCTAAATCTTTTTCCTGGGTGGTGGTTCCTAATGTGGAACCTTGCATCGTGTAACCATAGTTTGGGTTGTTCTTCCCTAGGTGCATAACCTTGCACTTGTCCACATTAAATTTCATCTGCCATTTTGATGCCCAGTCTTCCAATTTATCAAGATCCTCTTGCAATTTTTCACAATCCTCTTGTGTTTTAACAACTTTAAATAGTTTTGTGTCATCTGCAAATTTGATAACCTCACTCGTTATTCCACTTTCCAGGTCATTTATGAATATGTCAAAAAGCAGCGGACCCAGCACAGATCCCTGGGGTACACCACTATTCACCTTTTATTCACTCCTTCAAAAAAACATAACAGATTAGTAAGACAAGATCTTCCTTGTCTAAAGCCATGTTGGCTGTCTCCCATTAGGTTGTGACTATCTACATGCTGAGTAATTTTATTCTTTATGATGGTTTCTACCATTTTTCCCGGTACTGACGTCAGGCTCACCGGTCTGTAGTTTCCCGGATCACCCCTGGAACCCTTTTTAAAAATTGGTGTTACATTGGTGATCCTCCAATCTTCAGGTATTAGAGATGATTTTAATGATAGTTCACAGATTACTGATAGCAGGTCTGCAATCTCATATTTCAGTTCTTTCAACACCCTTGGATGTATACCATCCGCCCAGGTGATTTGCTACTCTTCAGTTTATCTAATAGTTGTAAGACATCTTCCCGATGTATCGATATTTCCTTCAATTCTTCCGCACCTTTAAATACCACTTCAGTCATGGGTAACATCCCTACATCTTCCTCAGTAAAGACCGAAGCAAAGAATTCATTCAGTCTCTCCGCTATCGCCTTGTCGCCTCTTAGTGTTCCTTTAACCCCTTTATCATCTAATGGACCAACTGACTCTCTCACAGGTTTTTTGCTACGAATGTACTTGAAAAGGTCTTTATTTCGCGTTTTTGCTTCCACAGCAAGCTTCTTCTCAAATTCTCTCTTTGCCTGCCTTATCAGTGCCTTGCATTTGACTTGCCAGTGCTTGTGCTGTTTCCAGGTTTTGTCGTTTGGCTCTTTTTTCCATTTCCTGAAAGATGCTTTTTTGGCAACAACAGCCTCTCTGACCTCACCTTTAAACCATGCTGGCAGTTTTTTGGACTTCCTTCCACTTTTCTTAAAGCATGGAATACAGCTGGTCTGGGCTTCCAAGATAGTATTTTTCAACAACACCCAAGCTTGATGTACGTCTTTAACCTTCGCAACTGCTCCTTTTAGTTTTTCTTAACTTTTCCTCATTTTATCATAGTCTTCCTTTCGAATGTTAAAAGGTAGTACTGTGGATTTCCTTACTATCCCTCCTCCACTAATTAAATCAAAGGCGATCATGCTATGATCACTATTGCCAAGTGGCCCCAACACCCTTATCTCTTGCACTAGATCTGGTGTTCCACTAAGGACTAGGTCTAATATGGCTTCTCCTCTGGTCGGTTCATGAACCAGCTGCTCCAAGAAGCAGTCATTTATTTCATCTAGGAACTTTATCTCCCTAGCATGTCCTGATGTGACACTGACCCAGTCGATACCGGGGTAATTGAAATCACCCATTATTATTACTGCGCTGTAACTTTTGTTAGCTTCCTTGATTTCTTTGAGCATTTCATCATCCATTTGTTCATTCTGGCCAGGTGCTCGATACCGTAGTACATCCCCACTGCCATCGCCTTCCCCCTTTTATATGGAATTTCAATCCATATAGATTCTACAGCAGATTTTGTTTCCTGCAAAACTTTAATCCTTTCTGAGGCAATGCCCTCTCTAACATAGAGCGCAACCCCTCCACCAATTTGATGAGCTCTATCATTACGATATAGTTTGTACCCAGGTATCACAGTGTCCCACTGGTTGTCCTCCTTCCACCATGTCTCTGATATTCCAATCATATCTAACCTTTCATTTAGTGCTATATATTCTAACTCTCCCATCTTATTCTTTAGACTTCTAGCATTTGTATACAAGCATTTTAGAGAATGTATTTTATTCATGTTGATTTGGCTATTGTTAGACATGGGTAAATTGGGATCTTTAAGCTCTGTCTGCTCCATACTTGAGGGCATTTGGGCTACTTTACTCTTTTGTGGAACCTCTCTGCTTTTGGTATTATCCTTCAAGGATACATTCTTCCGAACCATCCGCTCTTGGGCGACTGTCGGCTTTCCCGTAATATCTAGTTTAGAAGCTGCTCTATCTCCTTTTTAAAGGTTAATGCCAGCAGCCTGGTTCCATCCCGTTTAAGGTGAAGCCTGTCCCTTCGGAAGAACCCCTCCTTTCCCCAGAATGTTCCCCAGTTCCTAACAAATCCAAAACCCTCATCTCTGCACCATTGTCTCGTCCACGCATTGAGAGTCCGGAGCTCTGCCTGCCTTTTGGGTCCTGCGCTTGGAATAGGAAGCATTTCGGAGAATGCTACCCTGGAAGTTCTGGATTTCAACTTCCTACCTAAAAGCTTAAATTTTGCCTCCAGAACCTCCCTACCACATTTTCCTATGTCATTGGTACCGACATGTACCAAGACAGCAGACTCCTCCCCAGCACTATCTAAGACCTTATCTAGGTGGCACGTGAGGTCTGCTACCTTTGCACCAGGCGGGCATGTTACCAGGCGATCCTCACGTCCACCAGCCACCCAGCTATCTACATGCCTAATGATCGAATCACCAACTATATCGGCTGTCCTAACCCTTCCCTCATGGGCACATGGCCCTGGAGAAACATCCTCGGTGCGAGAGGGTTTTACATCACCTGGAGGACAGGTCCTAGTTACAGGATCACTTCCTGCCACACCAGGGTGATGCTCTCCTGTCACGTGACCTCTCTCCTCCATGGCAACAGGGGTGCTGCCAGACTGGAGGTGGGACTTCAGGACTATATCCCTGTAGGTCTCGTCTATGTACCTCTCTGTCTGTCTTATGTTTTCCAAGTCTGCTACTTTAGCCTCTAGAGAACGGACTTGTTCCCTGAGAGAAAAGAGCTCCTTGCACCTAGTGCACACGTAAGACCTCTCACCAACTGGGAGAAAATCATACATGTTACACTCAATGCAAAAGACTGGAAAGCCCCCATCCCGCTGCTGGACTGCTGTCTGCATCTTAGTTTTAAGTTTGTGTCTAGATCTTTAAGTTCTTACTTACTAGGGGTTGCTATGGGTATTTATACCAATAAAACTGTACCTAATACGTTTACTATACCTTGTTCACCTGAAGCTTAATTAATCTCAGGTCTTTAGTGTATGACTGATTTGGGTAATGAGCTTCACCTGAAAGCACCTCCTGTCTTTTAAGATGTGTAAGTACCTATAAAGCTATGATTATCCCAGGGGAGGATAATCCCCTCACAGGAAGTATAAGTGGACAAAGATTTAATAGAAGACATACACAGTATTACCATTAAAGGAGAAGTGCTATTGATAGATGATTTCAATATGCCGGATGTGGCTTGGCACATCCCTGCTGCAGTGACATCTAGAAGTAAGGAGATTCTCTACAGGGAGAACTATTCAGGCAACTGGTAACAGAACTCACACATGTTGGTGCCAGACTGGACTTAGTACTTACCAATGGGGAAAGTGTTTCTGATGTTACAGTGGGAGATCATCTCACATCCGGTGATCACTAGATGGTATTGCTCCATATTAGGACTAAGACTGATAAAATCCATTCAAAAGCAAGGGTCTTAAACTTTAGGAAAACTAAATTTGCCAAGATGGGACAATACCACAAGGAGTTATTAGCAGGATGGGGCAGCTGGGGGATGTAGAAAAACAGTGGGAAAAACTGAAAAGGGATATTTTAAGGGCAACAAACCTTTTTGTTTATTTAAAATGGATTTCTATACCGCCATATCCTATTTAGGTAAATAAAGGTAAAAGGAAAAGGAGGCCACTATCATTCTCAAAAGAAGTAGCTGAAAGGGTGAAGAAAAAGAGGAAGGCCTTCAGGAATATAAGAGATCACAGATAGAGGAAGATAGGCATCTATGTTTGGAAAAGCTTAGAGAAGCTAGCAAAGTAGTCAGGAAAGAAAAGATACAAAAAGAAGAAGAAATAGCCAATGCAATAAAATGCAGGGATAAGACCTTTTTCAGATATGTTAGTGAGAGGGCAAAAGTGATATTGCCAGACTCAAAGGTGAAGGGGTGAAATATGTAGAAACTGATGAGGATAAAGGGGAATTGCTTAACAAATATTTCTGTTCTGTGTTCACAAATGAAGGGCCAGGAGTAGGACCCTCAGAAAACACCCACAAATAGGGATCTGGAACGATTCTCAGAAGACTGTGTTCATGAGGAACTAGCTTAACTGAAAGTAGATAAAGCTATGGGTCAGATGGGATACATCCAAGAATGCTGAGGGAATTTGGGGGACATTCTAGCGGCAACATTGTCTGACCTTTTCAATGCTTCTTTGGAGTCAGGAGTATTGCCAGAGGACTAGAGAGAGGCATATGTGGTTCCTTTCACAAAAGTGGAAGTAAGGATGACATTGAGAACTACAGGTCGGTTAGTCTAACCTCTGAGGTTAGTAAATTATTAGAAAGGCTACTAAAAGAGATAATAGTGAGGTTTCTGGAATCCAGTGGATTGTAAGAACCAAGTCAGTATGGATTCACCAAAGGCAGGTCTTGACAGGCAAATCTGATTGATTTCTTTGACTGGGTGACCGGGGAGTTGGCCTGACGGAGAGCCCTAGATGTAGTGTATTGAGATTTCAGTAAAGCCTTTGATACCATTCCACACAGGCAACTTATAAACATACTGAGCACCCTAGGGATGGACCCTAAAGTTACTGATTGGGTTAGAAATTGGTTGTGTGGGAGGCGACAAAGGGTACAGGTAAATGGAGCTCACTCTGAGGGGAAGGAGGTTACCAGTGGTGTGCCACAGGGATCTGTCCTTGGTCCGATTCTTTTTAACATCCTTGTTAGTGATATTGCGGAAGGGCTATCGGGTAAGGTTTGCTTGTTTGTAGATGATACCAAAATCTGCAATAGAGTAAATACTCAGGAAGGAGTAAATAACATGAGGAGAGATCTAGCTAAGCTTGAAGAATGGGCTAGAATTTGGCAACTGATATTTAATGCTAAAAATACAGGGTCATGCATTTGGGCTGCAAAAATCCAAAGGAGCAGTACAATGTAAGGGGTGAGGTATTTCTGTCCATGAAAGAAGAGTGGGACCTGGGCGTGATGGTGTCTGATGATCTTAAAGTAGCTAAATAGGTAGAAAAGACGACAGTGAAAGCTACAAGGATGCTTGGGTGCAAAGGGAGAGGAATGGCTAGCAGAAAAAAGGAGGTGATAGTGCCTCTGTATAAGTCTTTGGTGCAACTTCATTTGGAGTATTGTGTGCAATTCTGGAGACCACACCTTCAAAAGAAATTAAGCAGGTTGGAGTTCGTGCAGTGGGTGGCTATTAAAATGATTATGCAGTCTTCATTATGAAGCATCTGACGACAAACTTAAAGATCTTAATATGTATACTTTAGAGGAAAGGTGGGATAGGGGTGATATGATAGAGATATTTAAAGACCTCCATGGCATAATTGCACAGGAGGGTCTCTTTCAATTGAAAGCAAGCTTTGCTATGAGGGGACATAGGATGAGGGTGAAAGGGGATAGACTCAGAAGTAATATCTGGAAATATTTCTTTATGGAAAGAGTGGTAGATGAGTGGAATAGTCTCCCAGTAGAGATGGTAGAGACGAGGATAGTATCTGAATTAAAGAAAAGCATAGGGCAAACACAGAGGATCTCTAAAGTCAGAAAGGCCACTATTGTAGTTGATGGATGGGCAGACTAGATAGGTCATGTGGTCTCTTTCTACCGTCATGTTTCTGTTTCTATTATCATACAATAAGTATAGGTTAAACAAGAGTGCAGAAAAAGCTGATTCCTTTAGGCATATGAAAGCAATGGGAACAACCATCCCCAGCCCTCTCCTGTTACTTTCTGCCTAGCAGAGAAGCTTCAGACCAATGGGGTCAGTTTCTCAAATGCCAATGGCTTCAAACATTTGAAGTGACATATTGTGTAGCACCCTATCAAATGCATCAGAGCTATCCAGAAATGCCACTGCTATTGCTTCTGTGGATTCAAGACTGCAAGAGTACCTCTGTGCTTCATCTCACCCTTAAATCAAACTAAAATTCATGTAAAGAAAGCTGTTCTCTTTATGTAATTTTGTCATTGCTGCAAAATGGCCTGCTCTATTAATTTTTCTAAACAAAACAAAATATTACTCCACTCTCTCACTATCACAAAAAATACAAGAATTTCAGGGAACAGGTCTCAGACTGTATTGGGAATGGAACCCAGGAGGTATACCTCTGCTGTGATTACCAAACCGCTCAATTGCATCAAGGACCCCGTATATTCCCTCTTCTTGGATGTTTATCTTTTCAAGGCAGAATTCAGTCCCAACAATAAACTCAATAAAGCTTAACTTTTCCGCTTAAATGCAAAACTCGCTGAGACACAAATTCTGTCACTCAACACTAATGCATGTCCATGATGCACAGTGTGCTGTTGTGCAGGTAGTAGTGAGAATAAGTGTCCACCTGAAGCTACTGAAGCCGAGTCTGTACAGCTGCCGATGGTGGAAATCACCGAGACTGCCTCAGAATGCGATATACCATGTGATAGTAGCTATGTCCCAACAAACATGTTGAAATTTGCAATTTGTAACCCCATACATGTGTGCGCTGGGCCTAGGCAGTACCCCACAGGGCATGAGAGGGACTAAGACATGAACAGACTGATGCAGCTGCAATAGCACAGTGTTAGTAATGTCCACAGAGTTAGTAATGTCTACACTTCTGGCTGTGAAGGTCAGCTTAGGAAATGCACGATCTACACCAAGGGGTGTGGAGTCAGTGGGTACAGCATGGGGACATATAGGATCAGAAACGTCTAACATCCTAGAATACAGTATGTGTGTGGATGTCCCAAACCATTCCCCATGTCCAAGGGCTGGGGCAGCTAAAGAGCATCGGTATGAGCCCCGCAGAACACATGCTCACCCATGGATGCATTGTTGGGTGCAAACGGTCACCGTGTGCACTATAGACATGTCCCTGGGCTGGACATGCACATAATGCAACTGTAGCATGATATGTGAGAAGGGGAACCCATGTCCACATATTGGGCCTGTCCAAAACTCCCCCTCGGACTGCCCACATCCCCCTCTGGGGAATGTTAATGTGGTACGCTGCCTGACAGCAATGTGACAATGAAGAGGGCAAACCCATGTGAATGGCAGTCCATACATGTCATTGCTGCTGCTGTGACACAGGCACACTTCTGAAACAACCCCCCAAACATGTCTGAGAAGATGTGTGCTCACAGGTATATATGACATATGTAACAAAGAAATGGACAAAGAGGATGCACAGAGATTAAGCTGTGCCCCACAAAGAGGATACACAGAGATTGAGCATACCATGTTACCAAGTATGTTATCCCCCGGGGGCAGGCCAGAAATATGCAGATGACAACTGCCAGTGGTGGATGGACGCCCAATGTCTAAATTCCCAGCCATGGTCTGAGAGAACGATACATACCAGAGCTGTGCATGGAAATGTGATACATCTGGAGTGATGTCCATGGTGTGACTGCAGTGAACCAGATGTAGAGTGGCAGTGTGTAGCTGCCATATGTGGACACTTGCTGTAGAGGTTAGTAGGAGGGAACCCCACCCATGCACCATCCACATTGTGTCATGGTGGACTGACAGATTTGCAGGTGTAAGATATGTAATGTCTGTGTCCTGAACACACCAATGGCCCCCTGTGTGTAACCCATGTATGCTCAGGGTGAAAGAGAGCTGCGAATGCCAAGAGCCTGACAGAACATATGGCTGACCAGACCCAACACCGTCGGCCCATGGAAATGCCAGTGGCCAGAGGTATGGGATTGGATGCTGGACAAGGCATCACATCACCCACTTACCTCTCCATGAGGGGCAAAACCTGCCAACTATGATCAGAGTATGATGCCGTCAATGTGGGCTATAGTTACAGGCAGCCATGCATATCACATAGTAGATGTATAGTGCACTGGAAACAGCACTATCTAGGAATATGAAGGCCATGGGTTCACAACCCAATGTGGCAATGTAACAATCCACAGCACCATCTGAGGCGCACATGTCGCACCACATGCAGCCACCTTTCTATGTGTCAGACCAGGCCCAGGAAGATATCTTCACAGCACAGCCAAAGACAAGCAAATGTGTATAAGACAGCCACCACTGCTCACCAAGCAGTACAGGAAGCCCCCGAATGGGTCACAGTGCCACCAGTGTCTGAGGGCTGGGGGTGCATATGCCCTAAGCACAGGCAACAGTCGCAACAGCTGCGATGTGTGCAAAGGGCAGGTAAAGGGCCACCACCACCTTAGCAAGATCAGTTGTGGAGGGTGCCCCATGGCAAGCACCAAATTTTATGGCAGTGGATATGTCCCTAAGCAGACTGAGATGGGAGGAGGGCGTGACAAATGTGACAGTGGGCACAGCACGGACAGGTGTCCCATGCAAGCGTTGATGCTGGCAAATGCTCCCACAGTGTCTTTCTGAGGTGGCACAGAGGGGCACTGGCCAGCAGACTGATGCTACACATACCAGGATCCTGGGCTGGACAGTATGTGGATGTTGAAGACATATACATGTGTGATTCATGCAGCAACACATGAACATAGGTGTCCATGTCATGCAGAGTGGTGTATTCCCTGTGTACCCAATGCCAGACCTATGAGTCAGTGCCACCCCATGGATCCCCCCAACCATCCATGCCTACCCACATGGCACACTCACAAGACAGCCCTGGAACATGACTGACACCCACCCCACACACCCCTGCATAAACCCCCACCACCTGTGCACCCCCTTGAGACCCAAAACCACACACCAAGCATTCTGTACCCAAATCCTGGTGCTAGATGACATCACTGTGTCCTTTCCCCATGCCCAGCCTTTGCCCCTCCCTTTCCCTGAGAGCATATGCACCTGTGCCTCGGTCACCACATTCACAGGTGTGCATGGTGGCATTTCCTTGGACCCCAAGGTGTCACAGCTCATACTGCCTGACTTCATGATACCCTCATGGAATGGGGGAAACAACATCTGGGGAATGGTGCCCCTTGGAACTGGCCCAAGGAGACAAGGAGTCTGTGTAGTGGACTGACCAACAGTGTTGCGGGTATGTGCTGAGGCCCATATTGTGACACCACTGGTGCCTGGCTGTAGAGGCACAGGTGCACATACTGCTGAGGATGCTGCAGCTATGGTAGCTACCCCACCATGCCCCTGTCCAGACCCCACAGGAGGCACATTCATGTGCACGGGGCATTGCAGGCATGGACCAGCCAGGGACATGCTGCAGCTTCATCAGGATCTCCATCATGGTTGCCTGGAGGGTGCTGGTAGCTACGGTCAGCTGCTCTGTGGCCACAACATGCTGTTCCTGCAACACCATGGACTGTTGCAGCAGCTCCAGCTGTTGCTCAGACCGTGCCTGCTGGGCGGTTCTGCATGCGGCAGAAGCTCAGCACATCAATGCAGATGATGCTGTGCACCACTGTGGATGCATCTCTCATGGTCATCACCATCATCAATGGTACGCTGTGGCGAAGGCGATAGGGGACATGAAGCTCCAGATCATCCGGCCCTGGGACATCATGTGGCTGCTGCAGTGCAGCATCAGCAGTGGTGCATGGCAGTGGGGCATCATCTGGGATCTCCCTACCCTCTCCTATGGCATCCTCCATGGACACTATCGGCAGAGCAGTCACCGCTGCCGGTGGAGCTACAGCAGAGGCACTTGTGAAGACACAGACAACATTGTGTGTCATACCTGCACCTGGCAATGGTGCTATCAAAGGGGTGAAAGTGTCACAGCTATGTAGGTTGGGCACGAGGCTACACAGCCTGAGAGGGGCCACTGCCATGGTATGCGACACATCCTGTCCCCCTGTGCAGAGCCAGATGGGCACAGAGGTGTGTGTACAGACACACATCCTGGTGGCCTGTCCACCCAGCCCTGTCACCACCAGCTGGCAGCCATGCTGCCAATGCTCCCAACACACACCCAGCATGCAGCGGCATGACTGGGACACTATGGCAGCCAGTGGTGGTGGCTGCATGTAAGTGTGTGCATGCACACAGCAGGAGGAGATTACATGGGGTAAGGAGCAGGGACACACATGTCACACATGTACCTTGATGGCTCAGGTGTATAGAGAGGGCCTATCCTCCCTGAGGTGACAGAGTCAACTGTAGTGAGGATGCACTGCTCCAGGTCTGTCAGCTGCTCCCCCTGCACACCTGCGGGCCCTTGCTGTGCTTTCCAGCCAGTGTCGCATCACACCTGACACCACCTGCACTTCACATTCTTGATGTCCCGATTCCGGTGATATATGGCATTGATACGGCGGCACACATCAAGCCATAGCTGCTGCTTCTTATAGGCACTCACACATGTGGAGGCATCCCCCACCAATTGTGGAAGCCACTGGAGGATCTCCTCCAGCATGAGGGTCACCTCACTCTCGGAGAACCTTTCCTTCCTGGTAGTGATCTTAGGTGCCATGACATGGACTGTCTGTGTCACGGAGGCAATGCACAGGGGCCTGTGATGGGCCTGTTTGGATGTCCATGCTGGGACATGCCAATGTGTGCATCCCTGCGCCGACATGACCATGCCTCATGCACATGTATCTGCGTACCCACAAAGGTACAGCAGCTGCACAGAGTGGAGGGGATGCCATATGCATGGGATGCAGAGGGTCAGTGGTTCACCTCCTGCAGCTGGCACATTGGAGGGAAATGTGAATGCATGGACAGTAGCCACGAGGGGGGGGGGGAGCAGACATGGTACTTTGGCAATAGGAGATATGGTGAGGCCAGACCACATGCAAACTTTATGGTGCATGGACATGCATGCACATGCTTGCCTACATGTCACCATGCATGTGCATAGCTGTGAACATGCACCCCTGCACATGTGCCGTGTATACGTCTGTGAAAGGCCTGGCCCAAACTGCTTTGTGGCAGGACTGACACAGTGCGTGACAGTGACGGTGCCACCTGCCGCTCTCTGTGACACTCCACTATGTGTGCAATGGCTGCCAATTATTGTACAGCCGGCTGGCTGGACAAGGACAACATGCAGGACATCCAGGGCAGGTATGCTCTTGCCCTGCTGCACAATTGTGCCCATGGTGGATAGGACATGTTTATGTTTATGCAATTTCTTGATATACCATCCAGGCTGAAGGACTTCAGAGCAGTTTACAATCACTACAAGCAGATTATGAGCCCAAAGGGCTCACAATCTGTATGTACCTGATGCAAGGAGTGCCTATAGGACTAGAAACCACAGTCCAGTCTGAGATTGCTGTCCCCAGGTGGGACTTGAACCCCCGGCCCTAGGTACCTTTTCCTAACCACTAGGCCATCCCTCCCTCCATGGGACATGGGCATGGGGTTGCAGGTGTCCCCATGCCCATGTCTCATGGCAGAGGGTCCAGTACATAGACATGAGTGATGCGGTATGTGTGGCAAGATACTGTTTCGACAGGGCAGCCATACATGACCTCTGCCAGCAGCTTGAGCCATGGCTAGAAAGCCCCATGCAGAGGGGCGATCCAATTCCAGTGCACCTGAAGGTGATGATCGCGCTGGCCTTCCTGGTGACAGGATCATTTCAGATAGTGCTCTCGGCTGTGGGGGGACTCAGCTAGCCTGCGGTTTCACAGTGTCTCACTCAGTTTCTGGGTACCTACCTGCAGTCCATGGTGTAGAACATCTGCTTCTCATTAATGCAGCAGGACCAGCACTGGGCCATGCAGGAATTCTACACTGTGGCAAGGATCCCGTCAGTCCTAGGTGTGGTGGATGGCACATGTATCGCCTTCTGGCCACCACAACAGAGTGAGGCTGCATACCGCAACCACAAGGCATTTCACTCTGTCAATGTGCAGGTTGTCTGCAATGTGAATGGGGAGATTACAGATGTATGTGCCTGGTACCCAAGTTCCTGCCATGACATCTATGTCCTGAGCAAGTCAGGGATCCATTTGCGTTTTGAGGGGTACCACATCAGTGGCAGATGGCTGCTAGATGGGCATATGCACAGACACCCTGGGGACTGGGAGGCAGGGTGCAATGCATGGTGGTGGGTCTGCTGGGCAGGTGCTGTTGGCCTCCCATGACCCTGGGGCCCTGTGTGATGACCCCCTGGCCATGGTGGGGGTGGCTGAGCATGTATGGGGAGTGGCCTGCCCCCCACCACCATGGTGGGAGTATGTGCAGGGCACCCCCCTGAGAACTCCCCCACATACATGGGCATGGTATGCTCTGTCCCTGTCCACCTGGGGCTGATCCCAGTCCCCCCCACACCTTCCACATGCATCATGCCCCAGTCCCTCATAGCAGGCACAGTGGCTCTGTGCATGCAGCGGGGGGCCAAGGCAGGTGACCAGGATGGTGACAGCATGCCTGCACATGGTGGTTGTCATGCAGATCCATCTATCGCCACCCAGAGGTATTCTTGCCATGGGCCAAGCACAGAGCAGGGGAACCAGGCACAGGGCAGGGGAACCAGACATACACATGGTGCCCAGGTACCCCCCCAGCAGGGACCATACTGCCTTTGGGGTTGGCCATGCACATGTGGTGGGCTGTGGACCTACAGTGGCCCACTGTTACCCCTGGGACCCTCCATATGGTATCCACAAACTCAAAACTGCACAGTCAGCTGTTCACCACCCACTACATGCCCAGCACACATAGCCCCCTCACCAGCACACCAACTGATTAACGGTTTGCTGTTCTGTCTCCCCCTGCAGGTGACCAGGGCTACCCCCTTTGTGACTGGCTGATGACCCCCATATTCCACCCCAGCATCCCAGCACAGCACCAGTACAACCATGCGCACCAGACCACAAGGAGCATCATAGAAAGGACCTTCGGTTAGCTGAAGTGCTGCATCTTCTGCCTGGACCAGTAGGGGGGGAGCTGTTGTACAGGCCTTGCAAGGTGTGCAAGATCACCATGGCATGCTGCATGCTCCATAACTTTGCCCTATGGTGCAGGCAGCCTCTGCCTGATGAATCTGAGCCAACCATGGATGATAGGGATGAGCCCGACGCCGGTGCAGATGTGCAGGTGGGCGCACCATCCAGATGGGGTGTGTTGGTACATGCTAGCCTTGTCCAGGCACACTTTGCCTGACAGTCTGGTACCTAGGTATCCCACCCATAACAACCAAAGCATATGCCAGTGAATGGGGAGGGGATGGGGTACATGCCGCAACCAGCACGGACCTATGCATATCTACCCCATCCAGACATGGTCTGTGTGTCCAGGCCCCTGTGCATTGTGCACATTGCCTGCTTGTGACATTGCTTATAGCAGTGCTCCACCATGGTCTGCTGGTTTGTGGGCTGCCTCAGCTCCAGGGGTGGTAAGTTTGGGTCCTGCCATAACACTATTTTTGCTGACATGTGCCAGGTGTGTGGTACCTGCCCATCCACATTATGTGCCTCTCAAGATACCACGTATGATATAAAATGTGTTCAGGGGCATTCACTGATGTTGCCCTGCATGGGTGCCCCTATGTCTGGACATGGGCATCTATGGCATGGTGCCCATGGCTGATGCACCAGGAACACACACATTGCATGGTCCACCTGTCCCTTGGCTGTCTGGTACCCACCCATTGCCTGCTGCATGTGGCGCATACCTGTGGGCTATCATGGGGGGTGCATGGTGTGCCACATACACATGGTACCCCCAGCATAGCACCATCCATCTGCCCTGGCCTGTGCCACTCCCATGGGCCACTGGCTGTGCTGCTGTCACATGTTCATGGCTCCCTCACCCCTGTGGCTCCCCACAAAACCCCTGGGTGTTTGCACTGTCTCCTGCTACTGTGGTGGGCCATCTACCTGGCTGTATGCCTCAGACATGCATAGGCAACCATTTACATGTAGTGTGCAGCACAGCATTCCCCCTGTGGCACAACACATATGTCCAGGTCATTGGTGGCCAGGGCCACTTTGGCCGACAGACACATAAGCACACAAGGCACACATGGTGAACTGCATGACACTTTATTTTCCCAGCCAACATGCACAGAACAGACAGAGAATATGGGTGAACAGTGCCCACACACACTGGCCAACAGGTGTTCCCCTGGCAGCCAGCCCCACCTTGCCATACCTTGCCACACCTACAAGGCCATTAACATTGGCAGCCAGTCCGCCCTGGTAGCTATTACTGTACCAGCAGCCACTGTGGCCCAGCCATGGTGCTTAGTGCCACTTCTCTTGGGTGCCTCCCAGATGGCGTGGCCCCCTCAGTGACCCCCAGGGCTGTCCACTGTGTGACTGTGGGGTGGTGTGTGGGGTTGCAGATGGGCCTCCAGCAGCAGGTGCAGGCCCCTGAGCTCACCCCTCAGGTACCACATCTCACCCCTGAGACCCTCCACATAGTGTGAGTGGCGTGAGAGGGCCCTGTGCAGCCATACAAGGCTGTGTGCCCACACAGTCTCCAGATTTGCCAGGGCTGGCATGTCCTTGGGGCCTCCGATGGTCTCCTGGGCCCCTTCATCAGGTCCCACTTCAGATAGAGGTAGGTATGTAACCCACCAACATGGGCATGCTGCTCCCACGTGGACATGGATGATGGCACCTCTGCAGCATTTCCACCCTCATCACTGATGTGACCCAGCATTGACACTGTCTCCTGGCAACCCCAGCTTCCAAAACCTGGCCACCTACTGCCTCCTTGCCATCTGTATCCCCCTCCAGCTGCACTGTCACATCCCTCCCCATACCCCTGCTCATATCCCACTTCCACTCTGCCCATGCACCCTCATCCACAGCCACATACTGCCTCCCCTCCATCCACATGCCCTTGCTCCCCCCTCCTGCCACTCATACCCCCCACATGCTCCTCCTGAATGCACTCTGAGCACTCTCCATCGCTACTCCCCTTCTGCCACTCACACTCCCCCACATGCTCCCCCTGCTGGCACACAGACACCTCACTCTCACCACCCTTCAACCACTCACCTGCCACACCCTCCCCACCCTTGCCTAGCCCCTCAGTCTGTGTCATTACAGCCTCACCCAACACACTCCATGGGGCATCCCCAGCCACCCGCCCTGCCATGACACATGCACCCTCCACAAGGGGCTGCAGGATGAGGGTCCAGATGTCACCCCCTGTCTCCAGGGCTTCTACACATAGCACCTGTGGGACCTGACCAATTCCCTGCTGTGCACTATCCCCCAGGTATGCTGTGGGACATAGGCCCATCTGCCCATTGTCATCAGCTCTGCCCCCTTCAGGGGAGGTGGAGGGGGAGAATGCTGCTTCCCCTGCTGGTCCCTCACCATCCTCCTCTTCATCCACAGATGGTGTTGGGCTGGAAAGGAGGATGGAGCTTTGCTGTGCACTGTTGCTGCCCCCTGCTGCTGTTCGTGTTATTGCTCCTACTGGGCTGGGGGGTGTATCTGCACTGGTGTCCTCCATGGTGTCAGGGTAGAGCCATCTGGGGACAGGGGTAGTGAGTCCTCCTCCAGCTGTGCTGCCACTGTGGGGGATGGAGGTCATGTTTAGCTTCACGACTATCGTTGCTGAGGGACCAGCCACACATACAGGGTGTTCCAGCACATACCATATCTTCAGTGGGTGGGGCAGTGTGGACCAGGACTATGTGTTGTGGGACCCTGGGGTGGGAACATGCTGTTTCTGTGGAGTCCAGGTCACAGCAGTATCTGCTCTTACATGGGATAGCCCGCTTCAGTGTTGGGGGGGCCTGTCGGCCTGCTGCTCAGACAGGGTATCTGCATGGCTACTCACCCTGCTCCTCCTGCAGCTGCTGCCGGATATGCCGTATCAGCTACGGGCATGTGCAGTGGATTGAGTTGTACCACACATGGTAAGCCTCTGTGTCTCGCAGGATCTGGAAATGTCTGTGAGGTAGAGACATACCTTATCATTCACCAGTGCCAGAGCACAGACCTATCTACTCTATGGGGTGGTTCTGCTGGCACTCTGCACATGCCCATCATATGCCGTGGACCATCTGCTCTCAGTGACACATGACCCTGCCATGCTACGCCAGGGAGGAGTAGCAGCTGGTCATTGCATTTGGTGTACATGCACAGGGACATCTTCCCTCACCTCTGGGGACTTGTGAGCATTGACAGCTGTTGCCTCGTGGTTCTGGCCCTGAAACTGAAGTTTTCATAGGATCCCAAAGCTTTTAGGGATTTTTTTTTTTCTGGTGATGGACGCATCGCCTAGAGAAAAACTCCCGATTGAGAAGTCTCTCTTGTTTGTTTAAATAAAGCATTCCTTCAATTGAAGTGTGACAGGAGATGAAGTTCAGAACTCTTTCGGTGAAGTATTATTCCTCCATAATTAACTTTCTAGTTATCATTTTCTTCTGAATTTAAGTGCTTTTAGTTATCGCTATTCTATCACCCTTCAACCAGCGGCGCTGTCTCAATTCCAAGAGGTCTCCACCAAACAAATTGAGGAAATCATCTCATCTATCAACCTCACTACAGCACCTAATGACCCCTGTCCCTCCAGCTGGATAAAAGAGCTGCGAACCACCCTCAGCCCAACCATCAGTAGAATCCTCAACCAATCCTTCATAACAGGCTACTTCCCGCAAAGCTTAAAGTTCACATCAATCCGCCCACTATTAAAAAACTGCAAACTCGACCCATCTAAAGTCGAGTCGTTCAGACCCATCTCAAGCATCCCTCTACTTGCAAAAATTACAGAAAAGGTAGTTCAATTACAAATCCAACAGCACATTGACACTGAAGCACCACTGGACCATTCACAACATGGATTCAGAGAAGCACATGGTATAGAGACCATCCTTACTACATTATTCAACAACCTGGTCATGGGAATCGATGATATACACCAAGGATTCATCCTTATTTTTATGGACATTGCGGCCGCGTTTGATTCCGTGAACCACGAGACACTTTTAATCCGCCTCAAAGAAAAAGGTATACAAGGAACAGCCTTAGCATGGTGCAGGTCATATTTGAGCGACAGGTCACAACAAGTCAGAGTAGGATCCACTACATCCGATCCATTCACACTCAAACAAGGAGTCCCCCAAGGCTCATCCCTTTCATCTCTCATGTTTAATATTTATATGCAACCCATCTGCGACCTGATCCGTTCTTTCAATATTCAGTGCTTAGCATATGCAGACGACATCCTGATGTACTCATCCTTCAAGCTTGACCGACCAGATTTCTCAGCAATAATAAAATGCTTCAATGCTGTCTCCAAATGGCTCCTATCCCAAAACCTGCGCATTAATCACAGCAAGACTGATGTCCTTTTTATCACTCGCAATCAGAACTTCATACCACCGACATCTCTGCGAGTCAACAACTACGACCTCACAGTCAAACCTACCATCCGGTACTTGGGCATCATCCTCGACCAGAAGCTGGACATGTCACCGCATATCAAAAATACTGCCAAATCTATTTACCACAAGATACGTTCACTACGACACCTACGACCACTACTTGATCCGTCTGATTTCCGCACCATATTCCAAGCACTGGTAACCCCCCACCTTGACTTCGCTAACATCATCCTCCTTGGGCTCCCACAAGCAACATTGAACCCCCTGAGGTTAGCCATGAACTCCGCTGCAAGAATACTTTCCGGAATATCTAGATCGGAGCACATAACTCCAGTGCTGATGAACCTACACTGGCTGCCTTTACAAGCTAGAATTGTCTACAAAGCCCTCGTACTAACCTTCAAGGCCTCAAGAAATCAGCCCACCACCCCACTTACCAAGCTTATCCAACATATACCACCAAACAGATACAGATGCTCGTCATGCTTGAACAAATTAGAAGTGCCTAAAGCAATCACAATATGTTCAAAGACAACATCCAATAGAGCCTTTTCACTATTTGTACCAGGAGCATGGAACTCCCTCCCCCCAGAAATTCGTTCCATTACCAATATAATCTCGTTCAAAAAGGCTATCAAACACCATCTTTTCCTAAAACACTATTCCGATCTTATCCCCCTAGCCAACCCCGACATAATACACCTACTCTCCAAGATTCACAATTAACGCAACCCCAACTACAAAAACCGTTAGCCTGATACCCCTCCTGTTACATATCCACTCTTTACATTACAACCCTTAACCATGCCCTCATTTGATCTTTAATCCTCCACTTCTATAACACTGTACATAGTTTTTCCCCTGTTTTTCCAAGTTTGTATCCCATGTTTTATTGTAAACCCAATGTAACTGCTACATTGTTTTATGTTCTGTTCCACTGTAAACCGCACTGATTGTAATAGCGCGGTATATAAGAGATGCAAATAAATAAAATAAATAAATAAATAATAGCTTTCTAGGTATCTTTTTAAATTATTATAGGTAGATAAATTAATTACTTTACACATTCAAGATCAAATTGCTGAAGGACTTGACTGCAGCTGAATTCTGCAGCCGAGAAAGAAAAGAAAAAACTGTTTAGCAAAAAAAAAAATTAGGGACCTGTTTTCTCTCTGGTCTGAGAATAGTTCTGCCTGTACAAAATCCAGGATCTCCTTACTTCTAGATGACAAAGCACTGTTGTTAACAAATACTTAAAATCATGAAAAACAAGTTTGTCATGATTTTAAGTATTTGTTAACAACAGTGCTTTGTCATCTAGAAGTAGGGAGATCCTGAATTTTGTACAGGCAGAACTATTCTGGCAACTGGTAATAGAACCCACATGTGAAGAGGCCATACTAGACTTGGTGCTTACCAATGGTGAAAGAGTTTCTGATGTCATAGTGGGAGATCATCTCGCATCCAGAGAATTGTCTTTTGAATGGATTTTATGAGCCCTAGTCAAGTACTGAACCACATCATCTGGTGATCACTGGATGCGAGATGATCTCCCACTATGACATCAGAAACTCTTTCACCATTGGTAAGCAACAAGTCCAGTATGGCCTCTTCACATGTGGGTTCTATTACCAGTTGCCAGAATAGTTCTGCCTGTACAAAATACAGGATCTCCTTACTTCTAGATGACAAAGCACTGTTGTTAACAAATACTTAAAATCATTTGTTAACAACAGTGCTTTGTCATCTAGAAGTAAGGAGATCCTGGATTTTGTACAGGCAGAACTATTCTGGCAACTGGTAATAGAACCCACATGTGAAGAGGCCATACTGGACTTGGTGCTTACCAATGGTGAAAGAGTTTCTGATGTCATAGTGGGAGATCATCTCGCATCCAGTGATCACCAGATGATGTGGTTCAGTACTTGACTAGGGCTCATAAAATCCATTCAAAAGCGAGAGTCTTAGACTTTAGGAAAACTAACTTTGCCAAGAAACCACAGTGCTTGGGGTCCTGGTTCACCTTCTGCCTGAACTGCTTCATTTTGCATCCTCAACCATTCACACTGGGCCTCCTCTCTGACTTGCCATGCTCTCTCTTTTCCTGCCACCTGGGAGCAATGATAGCTGTAACTTCATGGTTCTGGCTCTGAACCACAGTGCTTGGGGTCCTGGGTTTGCCTCCCACCTCAGGGCAAGTACAGGGCCCTTTTATTCTGCCTCCTCAGGGGGCATCTGTGTGACCTGGGGATGTAGCTGACTTTCTGGGACTGCTTTCTGATATGCGTGTCCCTTCCATCTGTCTCTATGTCCCCCTGTGCCCTCACTGTAGGCCTGTATGCATCCTGTTCTCCCTTGTTTCCTGGCCACTGCTGTCAAGCTGCTCTGTCTGTGCTGTCACTGTCCTGTCATTGTGCAGCCTGCCAGCTTTTTGCCTGTGCCAGATCCTGACTTTCCCTGCCCTTCCTCTCCACCTTGGTGCACACCTGTCTCTGTGCCAACCTGGGTGCTGCTCCAGCCTGCCCACTTCTCTCTGCTTCCAGGGTTGTCTGCTTCTGCTATGCTGTACTTACTGGGTGAGGGCAGTCCTGATATGTTCCCAGCCCCTGCATGCTGTGTGGGCTAGCCGCCTCTGCCCGGTGGGGAGAAGAATCTCCTTCTGCTCCATGACCATGGTTACCAGCAGCTTATCTCCGCCTCACTATAGTTGGGCTTCCTGGTAGCCATGTTGATGTGTATGTTATGTTGGGGGGGGGCCTTCTTCCTGGATCCAATCACACTTGGGCTGCAGGACATGGGTTTGGGGACGTTTTCAGAGTTACAGGTGCATGGAGCGGCTGGGCAGTATGTGCATGGCCTACATGTGTGCTTGGTGCAGGGCAGGCTGATAACGCCAGTTGGATGTGCTTTGCCGGCTACGACCACATGCCAATTCTACACCACCCTGTATGTGTTTGCGTGGGGTTGTAGAATCGGGCCTCTGCATGCACGTCCTATCTGGAGATGTGTACGGGGCCCAGACATACCCTTTTCAGAATTGGGTTCCATGTCAACGAACATTGACGGGGAATGGGGGCTCATGCTATCCCTTTGCTATGCTGCTGAATATCCCCTTATGCTAGCTTGTTTGAGATGGATGTTCCAACCCAAACATCCCTAATGGGGATATCTGGCCGCCCACATGCATGTCCACATCAGGAACGTCTATGTTCCTGATATCAGCTGGAGGCATAGATGTCCATGGTGTTCTTTTGCACATTCTGCCCCTGATTTAACTTGGATATCCTTTCTAAAATTCTCCTCTTAAATTCCAAAATGAGGGCATTGGGATGTCTTATAATAAAATCCATAGCAAGATACATCAAAATGTCTTCAAATTGCAGAAGAAATCACCCTACCCACAAGTCTTCTCATTCATTTAGAGCATTTGCCAAAGTTTACAATTAGTTCTTCATGGCCAAAACCAATTCTTATCTTTTTTGACTTAGCCACAGTTCTTACCACCATTGATCACCACCTATGACATGCTATTGTCACTTGGGACTCATGGCTTAACTCTATCTTGGTTCTCTTCTTTTCCCTTCTATCATACTTTCAGTATTTCTTCTGGCAAGTCTTCTTTACAGTTATCCCACATACAATTAGTGTATTGTAGGGTTCCATTTTTGGCCCTTTTTTAAATCTCTACATGCGTTCCCTTTGTGATCTTAACTCCTTCCATGTTCAGTGCTATCTTGATGCTGATGATGTCCAGATTTACCTCTCTGCATCTGAACTCTCACTAAGAACCACACCCAAATCTCAGCCTGTTATTTGACTTTTGCTGCTTGGATGCCCAGCCGTCACCTGAAACTTATCATTGCCAAGAAACTAATTTTTTCCCAAAATCCACATCTCACATCTTCCCTCTCCTCTTTTTGCATTTCTTTAGATAACACCTTCATCCTCCTAGTCCTATCACATTTGGAGCTATCTTCAACACATCTCTCTTTTCCACACAAGTCAAAAGCAGTGCAAAATCCCATCATCCCTTTTTCTCCAAAATCCATTCCTCCTCCTCAGAGCACACTACAAGAACCCTTATTTATTTCCTCATCACCTCCTACTTAGATTACTCCATCCTGCTGCTAAATAGACTCCCACTAAATTATCTCGTATTCTTTCTGTCTGTTCAAAGCTACATGACTTAATCGCTGTCATCATTACTATAATCATGTAACCTGCTTCTCAAGGCTCTGTATTGGCTCTGCCGCCAGTTCAGGTTTCATTTTGCAGCTCCTCCTCACATACTCTCTCATCTTACTCTATGCTCCTCCTCCTGAACTTTGCTCCTCAGGTAAGTTGCTGCTTTCTGTGCTTCTCTCCTCTGTCTCCAAGGTCTGCCTTTCATCTTTCATCATCAGAGCCTAGAGTAACAATCTTGAATTGGTGCATTTTGCTTTATCCTTAGCCACTTTCAAATCCTGCCTAAAAACCCATCTTTTAGACCTGGGTTTCAATACTAATATACTTTTGGCTGATCTTTCCCTTGTTCACCTACTTTCATGGCTGTCACAGTTCATGTGGGTCATGGTCAGATGGTGGGCTCCATGTTATGGAGAGTGCCTTCTGTGGATGCCTGTGTTATGAGGTTGTGCTGACATTTATCCACAGTAGCAGAAGTTCTGGTAGTTATCATGTACTTCCCCAATGCAGTTGTTTGTGCTATTTTCCCCTCTAATAAAAATTCCTGTTGTAGAGCCCACTGTGGCTTAGTCACCTCTTTAAGAGGAAAGGAGGAGAAGAAGAAATGAGAGAAAATGATGGAATGATGGCCAACTACCCTGACTACACTCTAGCTAAATCAATGGTTCCCAAATCTGTCCCGGAGGCCCTCCACTCAGTTGGATTTGCAGGATATCCCGCATGAATATGTATGAAAGAAATTTCTATGGCAATAGAGGCAATGCATTCAAATCTATCTCATGAATATTCCTGAAAACCCGATTGGCTGAGGGTACCCAGGAGAGTTTTAGGAAACACTGATGTAGACAAACCATGGTTGCACATAGCTTGCCTTAGCTAGATGAAGCAAATGTTCCTACCAGCATAACCTCCCTGGACTGGGACCTGGACCCAGCTCCACATCCATCCCTCTGCCAGTTGCATAAGAAATGCCATACTGGGTCAGACCAAGGTCCATAAAGCCAGTATCCTGTTTCCAACAGTGGCCAGCACAGGTCACAAATACCTGGCAGGTTCTCAAAGGCACACAGGTTCCACAATATTAATCTTGAGGTAAGTAGTGGATTTCTCGGGTCCTCTTTAATAATGGTTTATAGACCTTTCCTCCAGGAATTTTAATCCCAGCTACACTAACAGCTTTTATTACATCCAACAGTAATGAACTCTAAAGTTTGATTACATGTTGAGTGAAAAAATATTTTCTCTTATTAGTCTTAAATGGGTTACATTGTAGCTTCATTGTGTGTCCTCTAGTCTTTCTACTTTTTGATGGTATAAACAACCGATCTACGTTAACCCGTTCCACTCCATTCATTAATTTATAGACTTCTATCATATCTCCCCTCAGTCGTCTCTTTTCCAAATTGAAGAGCCCTAACCTTTTAACCCTTTCCTCATGGGGGTATCCTTCCATCCCGTTTATAATTGTGATGGCTTTTCTCTGTACCTTTTCTAATTCTGCTATATCCTTTTTAAATACAGCAACCAAAATTGCATACAATATTGAAGGCGCAGTTGCACCATGGAACAATACATAGACATTATAATATCCTTGTTTTTATTCTCCATTCCTTTTCTTATGATTCCTAGCATTCTATTTGCTTTCTTGGCCGCTGCTGCACACTGGGTGGAGGGTTTCAATGTATTATCCACGATGATGCCTAAATCTTTTTCCTGGGTGGTGGTTTCTAAGGGTCGTACCTTGCATTGTGTACCCAAAGTTTGGGTTGTTCTTTCCTAGGTGCATAACTTTGCACTTGTCCACATTAAATTTCATCTGCCATTTGGACATCCAGTCTTCCAATTTATTAAGGTCCTCTTGCAATTTTTCACAATCCTCTTGTGTTTTAAGAACTTTGAATAATTTTGTGTCATCTGAAAATTTGATCACTTCACTTGTTATTTTCATTTCCAGGTTATTTATGAATATGTTAAAAAGTGGTGGGCCCAGCACAGATCCCTAGAGTACGCTACTATTTACTTTTCTCCAATGAGAAAATTGGCCAATTAGCCCTACTCTCTGCTTTCTATCTTTTAACCAGTTCCTGATCCATAATACTATACTATTTCCAATCCCATGACTTTTTGATTTCACCAAGAGTCTCTCATGAGGTACCTTGTCAAAGGCTTTTTGAAAATCCAGGTACACTATATCAATCGGCTTACCTTTCTCTACTGTTTATTCATACCTTCAAAAGATAACAGATTAGTAAGACAAGACTTTCCTTGGTTAAATCCATGTTAACTTTCTCCCATTAAACCATCACTATATACATGATCAGTAATTTTATTCTTTATAATGGTTTCTACCATTTTGCCCGGTATTGATGTCAAATTCACCGATCTGTAATTTCCCAGATCACCCCTGGAACCCTTTTTAAATATTGGTGTTACATTGGCCATTCTCCACTCATCCGGTACTACAGATGATTTTAATGGTAGTTCACAGATTACTAATAGTAGGTCTGTAATCTCATATTTCAATTCTTTAATACCCTTGGATGTATACTATCTGGTCCAGGTGATTTGCTACTTTTCAATTTATCAAATAGTTGTAATACATCGTCCTGGTTTATCGATATTTCTTTCAATTCTTCCGATACATGACCTTTATATACCATTTCAGGCATGGGTAAATTCCATATGTCTTCTTCAGTAAAGACCGAAGCAATGAATTCATTCAGTCTCTCTGCTATGGCCTTGCCCTCACTTAGCACCCCTTTTACCCCTCTATTATCAAAGGTTTTTTGCTATGAATGTACTTGAAAAAGTTTTATTATGCATTTCTGCTTCAATGGCTAGCTTTTTTTCAAATTCTCTTTGCTTGCCTTATCAATGTCATGAATCTGACTTGCCGATGCTTATGTTGTTTCCCGTTTTCATCATTTGGCTCCTTTTTTCATTTCCTGAAAGATGCTTTTTTGGCAGCAATAACTTCTCTGACCTCAGCTTTAAACCATGCTGGCAGATTTTTGGTCTTCCTTCCACTTTTCTTAAAGTGTGGAATACACTTTAAATAAGTTATTTTCTCCTGAATCATGTAAATTATTGATTGCAGCACCAGTTATTCTGTTAATATGTCCTATGTGCTTGTTGTCATTTGTAAACTGCTATGATTACCTGATATAGTAGTATAGAAAACACTCAAATAAATAAATAAATAAATCTGTTCTGGGCTTCCAAGATAGTATTTTTAAACAACGTCCACGCTTTATGTAAATCTTTAACCTTTGCAGCTTCTCCTTTTAGTCTTTTCTTAACTATTTTCCTCAATTTATCATAGTCTCCCTTTTGAAAGTTATATGGTAGCACTGTGGATTTCCTTGCCATCATTCCTTTATTTATTAAATCAAATGTGATCATGCTATGATCACTATTGCTAAGTGGCCCCAATACCTTTATCTCTTGCACAAGATCCTGCATGCCACTAAGGACTAGGTCCAATATAACTTCCCCTCTAGTCAGTTCATGAACCAGCTTCTCCAAGAAGCAGTCAGTTATTTTATCTAGAAATGTTATTATCTCCCTAGCATGTCCTGCTGTGACACTGACCTAGTTGATACCCAGGTAATTGAAATCACCCATATATTACTGTGTTGTAACTTTGTTAGTTTCCCTGATTTCAACTAACTTTGTTAGTTTCCCTGATTTCAAGCACTGGCAAGTCAAATGCAAGGCATTGATAAGGCAGGCAAAGAGAGAATTTGAGAAGAAGCTTGCTGCGGAAGCAAAAACGCGAAATAAAGACCTTTTCAAGTACATTCGTAGCAAAAAACCCGTGAGAGAGTCAGTTGGTCCATTAGATGATAAAGGGGTTAAAGGAGCACTAAGAGGCGACAAGGCGATAGCGGAGAGACTGAATGAATTCTTTGCTTCGGTCTTTACTGAGGAAGATGTAGGGATGTTACCCACGACTGAAGTGGTATTTAAAGGTGTGGAAGAATTGAAGGAAATATCGATACATCGGGAAGATGTCTTACAACTATTAGATAAACTGAAGAGTAGCAAATCACCTGGGCCGGATGGTATACATCCAAGGGTGTTGAAAGAACTGAAATATGAGATTGCAGACCTGCTATCAGTAATCTGTGAACTATCATTAAAATCATCTCTAATACCTGAGGATTGGAGGATCGCCAATGTAACACCAATTTTTAAAAAGGGTTCGAGGGGTGATCCGGGAAACTACAGACCGGTGAGCCTGACATCAGTACCGGGAAAAATGGTAGAAACCATCATAAAGAATAAAATTACTCAGCATATAGATAGTCATGACCTAATGGGAGACAGCCAACATGGCTTTAGACAAGGAAGATCTTGTCTTACTAATCTGTTATGTTTTTTTGAAGGAGTGAATAAACAGGTGGACAAAGGTGAGTCGGTTGATATTGTGTATCTGGACTTTCAGAAAGCCTTTGACAAGGTCCCTCATGAGAGACTTTTGGCAAAACTAAAGAGTCATGGGATAGGAGGCAGTGTACTACTGTGGATCAGGAACTGGTTAAAAGATAGAAAGCAGAGGGTAGGGCTAAATGGCCAATTTTCCCAATGGAGAAAGGTGAATAGTGGTGTATCCCAGGGATCTGTGCTGGGTCCGCTGCTTTTTGACATATTCATAAATGACCTGGAAAGTGGAATAACGAGTGAGGTTATCAAATTTGCTGATGACACAAAACCATTTAAAGTTGTTAAAACCCAGGAGGATTGTGGAAAATTGCAAGAGGATCTTGATAAATTGGAAGACTGGGCATCAAAATGGCAGATGAAATTTAATGTGGAGAAGTGCAAGGTTATGCACCTAGGGAAGAACAACCCAAACTATGGTTACACGATGCAAGGTTCCACATTAGGAACCACCACCCAAGAAAAAGATTTAGGCGTCCTTGTGGATACCATGTTAAAACCCTCGGCCCAGTGTGCAGCGGCGGCCAAGAGAGCAAATAGAATGCTAGGTATGATAAGGAAAGAAATGGAAAATAAAACAAAAGATATTATAATGCCTCTATATCGTTCCATGGTGAGACCGCACCTTGAATATTGTGTGCAATTCTGGTCGCCGTATCTTAAAAAGGATATAGCGATTTTAGAAAAGGTTCAGAGAAGAGCCACCAAAATGGTAAAGGGGATGGAAGGCTACTCCTATGAAGAAAGGCTAAAAAGGTTGGGGCTCTTTAACCTGGAAAAGAGACGGCTGAGGGGAGATATGATAGAAGTCTATAAATTAATGAACGGAGTGGAACGGGTAAACGTAGATCGATTGTTTACCTTATCAGAATATAGAAAGACTAGGGGACATGCAATGAAGCTACAGGGTAAACTATTTAAGACTAATAAAAGAAAATATTTTTTCACTCAACGTGTAATCAAACTCTGGAATTTGTTACCGGAGGATGTAGTAAAGGCTGTTAGTGTAGCTGGGTTTAAAAAAGGTTTGGACAAGTTCCTGGAGGAAAGGTCCATAAACCATTATTAAGAAGGGACCCAGGATATCAATGCTTGAACCAATACAAGCATTGTGGAACCTGTGTCCCTTGGGGAAACTGCTAGGTACGTATGACCTAGATTGGCCACTGTTGGAAACAGAATACTGGGCTTGATGGACTTTGGTCTGACCCAGTATGGCATATCTTATGTTCTTATGTTCTTTCAGCATTTCATCATCCATCTGTTCATTCTGGCCAGGCAGTTGGTAGTACACTCCCACTGCCATTGCCTTCCTATTTTTACATGGAATTTCTATCCATAGGTGTCCTACAGCATATTTTGTTTTCTGCAAAACTTTAATCCAATGTGACTCAATGCCCTCTCTAACATGGAGTGCAATCACTCCACTAATTTGATCTACTCTATCATTGCGATATAGTTTGTACCCAGCTGTCACAGTGTCCCATTGGTTGTCCTCCTTCCACCAGGTCTCTGAGATAACAATTATATCTAACCTCTCATTTAGACGTCTAGCATTTGCATACAGGTGTTTGAGAAGTTGTATTTCATTCATATTAATCTGGTTATCAGGAGTAATTTGGAAGCTTTCAGCTCTGTAGTTAAGGGCATCTGGGTTACTTTTATCTTTATTGGATCCTCTCTGGTAGGGTGTCCTAACTTCCCTCTTTTGCTAGTATCCTTCAAGGATACATTTTTCCAGACCATTTGCTTTTGGGCAACTGTCAGCTTTCCCCTATTATCTAGTTTAAAAGCTGCTCTATCTCCTTTTTAAATGTTAATGCCAACAGCCTGGTTCCATCCCAGTTAAGGTGGAGCCCATTCTTTGGAAGAGCCCCTCCCTTCCCCAGAATGTTGCCCAGTTCCTAACAAATCCAAAACCCTCTTCTTTGCACCATCATCTCATCCACACATTGAGACTCCGAAGCTCCACCTGCCTTTTGGGTCCTGCACGTGGCATGGGAAGAATTTCAGAGAATGCTTCCCTGGAAGTTTTGGATTTCAGCTTGCTACCTAAAAGCCTAAATTTGGCCTTCAGAACCTTCCTTCCACATTCTCCTATGTCATTGGTACCAACATGTACCAAGACAGCAGACTCCTCCCCAGCACTATCTAAAACCTTGTTTAGGTGATGCGTGAGGTCTGCTACCTTCATACCAGGCAGACATGTTACCAGACAATCCTCATATCCACCAGCCACCCAGCTATCTACATGCCTAATGATAAATTCACCCCTATAATGGCCATCCTAACCCTTCCCTCATGGGCACATGTCCCTGGAGAAACCTCCTCGGTGTGAGAGGGTATTACATCTCCTGTTGGACAGGTCCTAGCTCTAGGATCACTTCCTGTATCACCAAGGTGATGCTCCCTTTTACGTGACCTCTCTCTTCCATGATAACTGAGAGGCTGCCAGATTGCAGGTGGGGCTTCAATACTACATCCCTGTAAGTCTTGTCTATGTAACTCGCTGACTTCCTTATGTCCTCTAAGTCTGCTTCTCTAGCCTCCAGAGATTGCACTCATTCCCTGAGGGCAAAGAGCTCCTTGTACCTACTGCACATGTAAGACCCCCTCACCAACTAGAAGAAAATCGTACATGTGACACTCAATGCAAAAAATTGGATAACCCCCATCACTCCCTGAGAATTTAGAAGGCAAGGATTCCTGCCCTCACTGTCAACTAGATCAGTAATTTTTATTCCATGGCACACTTTAAAGTTTGCTCTATCCTTATAGCATACTCAATAAATGTTGCACAGTCCTCATTCTCTTCCCGTCCACCAGTAGGAGAAGGACAGCACTTTTTACCTACTTGTGCTAGCTGACTCCAGTCTGGTAGCTTCAGTGTAATGTCTGAATGTGTGAGATTGTAGGAGTTTGTGTATTTAGAAGTCAGAGTGAAACCAGCAGAGGAGGCATATGCAGGTAAAAAACACTGCTCTCCACCTGACTGTGGAAAAAGTAAAGGAGGAAACAGAAGTTTACAAAATTTTGGATGGCTGAATTTGGGCCAATTGCTCCTTATAGTAGTAAGTTACCATTTCATTTGGCAGGGGGTACTGAGTCTGGTGGACAGTCCTCATGGAAAGTAATCTACTATCAGAATATAACTAAAAGCAGGGCTTTCTTTGAGGGTTACTGGCACCTTTTTTTTCTAGGAAAAATGCACTACCTAAAAACACATAATTATAATTTGGTACCATCAAATATTTTTCAGTCCAATAGAGAAACCTCAGTGCTGATTGGTATACCCTCCATATAAGACTATGCACCAGAAAAAATCAAATTGGCCAACCATTCACAAAATGTAAACTCTATGGGGTATGTTTACTAAACCGGGCTAACGGTTAACCCGGGCTATCTGCCACTAGGTCCCATTGAATAATATGGGACCTGGTGGCAGATAGCCCGGGTTAACCGTTAGCCCGGTTTAGTAAACAAACATACCCCTATGTGAGACACATGGTCAGGTCAGAGACTTTGAGCTGGGTACCAGGATATTTTATGCTGATGAGTTATTAATAGTCTTTATCGCTAATAAATATTTCCAGCTTTTGCTGTCTCTGGTTTGCTTTTCTGGCTCAACATGTTTTTTTCTCATTCTCTGCTCTTGCCTCTGTTCCATTTGTTTTCCTCTTTTTCTCTCAGCTGTGTTCCTTCCTTCCTTTTTTGTCTTTTTATCCTTCAGAATAGATATTTTCTCTTAATCTGTCTGTTCTCGTCCTTTGATTCTTCCCTTCCTTCTACCTTGTCCTCTCTTCTTGCTTGCTTTCCTTTCCCCAGTCCTTCTCTTTCTCCTACACTCTCTCCACCATTTCTTATCACCATTCTTCTCAGTTATCTCTAAGGATTCCTCTACCTTCCACTCTTCCAAATCCAAGGTCATCTCTCTCTTCCCTATCACAGATTCTATCTCCATCTCCTTCCACCCAATACCTTGTTTTCTGTCCTCTCACCCATCCAGTATTGTTTATCCCTCTTCCTCCTTCTATTTGCTCCCCATCCCCAGATCTTTTTCCTATTTCTGATCTCTTCTCTCTCTCCCCATGCCCAATTCATTCTCCATTTCCCTTTTCCTAATACCTCGCTTTCTTAGATCTTATTTTTCCTTACCCAGTACTCATTCCCTACCTCCCTTAATCCCAGATTTATTTATTTGACTATTTTCTGTACCACTTTTCTCCAGGTCAAAACGGTTTAGAAGAAACAGTAACAATTTTACATAAAACAAGGAACTGAAAACATGCTAACATAGGATGTATAAGTTATTCATGTTCTTTAACTGGAAAAGAGGGAGGGGAAAACATTGCTAGATTACGTGCTTCTTAACAATAGATGATTGAGTATAGCTAACTGTTGGTGGGGTATGAGATTTATATTATTATGTCTCCAAAGTGCTCCATGAATAGATGAGTATTAGTGCCTTGCGGAATGCTACAAATTTGGATATGTTTCTGGTCTTCTCAGGCAGCGCATTCCATAGTCCTGGAGCAAAAAGGGAGAGTGAGCGGTTGCAGGCATTTTGGTTGCTTTTTGTCTTTCAATTGGTATCATTAGCACACTTTGGGGTATGTTTACTAAACAGTGGTAGCGTCTTCTGTGCGATATCAGAGCTGTGGCCCCATTGAAATCAATGGGACCGTGACTCCGATATCGCACGGAAGCCGCTACCATTGTTTGGTAAACATACCCCTTTCTGTGCTTTGTGTTCTGGCCTTGTTGTTCTGTGTCATGTGTAAGAGCGTGTTTAGGTATTTGGATGATAAGCTATGCGTGATTTTGAATATCAGTAGCAGGATTTTGTGTTAATTCGACTTGTTACTGGGAGCCAGTGCAGTTGTTTCAATATTGGCATAATGTGCTCAAATCTTGATGCTGCTTGGATGATAAGGGCTGCTGTATGTTGTGCCATTTGTAAAGGATGGAGAGTATATTTTGGTAGCCCATGGTATATAATGTTGCCATAGCCAAAATGTGGGAAGACTATTGCCTGAAATATCAAAAGAAATCATATTCAAATTCCACCTCTTTAACAAACATCTTATTGAGCCATTTACACCCATCGACTTCAGTGATTTCTCCCAGCTATTCAGTTCCATGGTATCTCAATAACAGAAATAGGACGAATCGCTTTGTTTATTGAACATATTATTAGCACCTGTTCCTAATAACTTGTAGCCATGCTGTAGTATTATATCTGTAAATAGACTGTAAATAGTTTCCCCTGTTATCCAAGTTCCTTCCCTTGTTATCTGTAAACTCATGCATGTTATTGTACTGAGACTTTTTGTTCTATGTGAACCGCGCTGATGCCGAATAGTGCGGTATATAAGAGAATGTAAATAAATAAATAAAATAAATAAATATGGTTCAAGTAATGGACGTAGGTGTTGCAAGATTCACATATTGTGGTATAATTTCTTGGTGGTTTTCTTGATATGTGCGTTTAGGTTTAATCTTTGGTCTAGAGTTATTCCCAAGTATCTAATTTTGCTTTTTTACTTTTAGCTCTATTGCATTAATTTGCAGCGTTGTTGGTGGGATGAATGTTTCATCTTGAGGAAGCTGCAGTAGGACGGCCACACACCGCTCAGGACTCCATGCCGCCATGCAAGCCTGGGACTCCATGTGCCAAGCGCCATCACAGTGAGCAGCCTCCAGGAAAACGAAGCAGCAGCAGAGGGAATGGAGGTAAGACCCTCCCCCTCTGCCACGTCATTCCCTGCAGTGGCAAATTCCAAAGTGCTCCACCTCCTAGGTGCGTCCATGCCTGGTGGGCCCATGCCTAAGGGCCTCTCCAAAGGGCCCTTAGACGTGGCCCTTAGCGTGACCGTAGTGTGTATACCTAAGATCCTACACTAATAGCAACACACATCCATGGAATCACCAACTAACCCACAGAAGTGACCCACATCATTCAGGGAACAGCTTGCTAGCTGAGTACAACCACTGAACAGACCTCACTCAACTAATGCAGACTGCTCACCAAATGAAAGGGCACTGAGAGTAACAACACACAAACAGAAGGCAGCTAGACCAGCGCAGGACCCTACATCTCCAGCCAGCAGGTATAACAGGATAAGACTCTTCAACCACTCATATATCACTGAGGTAACAAACCAAGCAGCCCAGAACACATAAGTCCAACCTATAGGACAAGAGGGAGGAGTGGCCTAGTGCTTAGGACAAGGTACCTCAGGCTGGAGGGCTGAGGGTTCAATTCCCACCTGGGGACAGCAATCTCAGGCCAGAGGGACTGAGGTTTCTAGTCTTATAGGCACTCCTTGTGGCCTTAGGCAAACCTCAAAACCCTCTGTTGCCTCAGGTACACATACTATAGATTGTGAGCCCTTTGGGGCTGAGGGAATGAATCTAGTACCTGCTTGTAGTGATTGTAAACTGCTCTGATGCCCTTCAGCCTAGGCAGTATATCAAGAAATTACATAAACATAAACAAGAATAGGTCTGTGCCCATTGTATGTCTGCCAGGACATCCCCCATACCTCCAGGCACCACACCCTCACCCTAGCTCTACTGACTATTCCAACAAAACACACTCACATAATACACAAATGAAAATGATGTGGGCTTCCAGAGGACTAATCTTAATACTCCTACTCCCTCTTCTTCTTAATTCCAACACCATAACCATTCTGAGTGGACTGATCCCAATCATACAGACAAAGGGATCTTTTACCAGTGTCCCATGTATATACACAAAATCACAGAAGACATCACTGAATAATTAGAATCAAGCAGATGGCTCCTGCTGCAACTCAGCTGTTAGACATGCAGCAAACTCAGTTCATTAAATGTGCCCTGGTCAATGCCCGTTCAGCACTGAACAAAATCAATATCATCTCAGATTACAAGAAGGAACACAACATCAGTATTCTGTTTGTCACCAAATCATGGCTTACCAACACTGACAATGTGCTCGCAAACCAGCTCATTACATCTATGTTGACCCTCCACTACTGTCCAAGATGGTGCAGAAGAGGTGGAGGTGTCTTCATCCTTGCAGAAAAAACCTCAATACCAAACTTACTACAGCCACCACAACTGACATGACCAACACTCTGGTAGTGTAAAATGAACACTTTTCCATATGTCTGGCATATAGAGCTCCTAATGCAGGCACAGAAGACCTCTCAACACTGCTCAATATAGCACTGCCAAAGATAAGCCCTTTATAATGCTGGATGACTTCAACCTCAACTCGGCACCAGTAACAAATCAGTTCATTCCTCAAGGCCATGGATGCATTGGAACTCTCACAAATCATCAATGTACCCACCCACAAGAGAGGTAATACATTGGATAGCCCTTCCAAAATCGGCACAGTTGAATATTGGGCCCCAAGAGACCAGGGTTCAATTCCCACTAGCACTCCTTGTGGCCTTGGGCAAGTCACTTAACCCTCTATTGCCTCAGAAGAATCCAATCTATCAATGTCCCTATTTAATGTACATTGCCAAGTTTAAGTTACAGTGTAAACTGCTTTGACTAAAAATGATAAAAGCAGTATAAAAAAACCTGTTAAATAAATAAGATACAAAACCCTACAAAAGTCACTGAGGATCTATAGAGCAAATTTCCATACCATATGAGCACCAACTTCCAAAACTCACATAAGGAGCCTACCCAAAAAAAGTATCACTGTAAATACTGCAGCGGGCCCTGGAACATCCAGCACCTGTTTGAAAAGCTGAACAATTCAAATTACTACAGTATAGATCCCTACATACAAACTCCAAAGCTGGAAAAGTCTGGAACTCAGCAACAATGATGCTATTAGGCTACTAAACAAAATTAAACTGAGATGTTGTCTTAAAATTTGAAATTTTCTTGAATCTGAACTTACAAAATATTTTAAATTTCAGTCTGGCAGCATAAAGGACGCAATTCAAATTCTAGTATTCCCTCAACCAGCACCCTACAGTTGACTACACCAAGAACCCAGAATACAGGACCCATAGAGCAAATCTACTATTCCATAACAGCACTAACTTGCAAGTCTCACACAGCATGGAAAGTACTCAGAAAAGGGCAGCACCATAAGTACTGCTGTGGGCCCTAGAACATCCATATTCCTATTCAGAAAACCGAGCAAGCTGGATTACTACAGATTCTTACATAGAAACTCCATGCTAACACCGGGCTGGGGATGGAGGCCTTTTCCTGGCACATCCCATGCCTGGTTGACTCCTTGTAGTAGTGAGTACTGCTTCTGGGCAGGCTCAAAGGTCGACCCTGTGATGTCTGCCATCATTGTGCCCTGGATCTCACCGTGGAGGGATCGTCTGTGGTACAAATGTTCTGCGTGAGTTATTTTTGGCAGGAGTTCTCTTCGTGCCCCAATCCATATTGCCGCATGTGAGACAGGGACTGCATCGATCGGCCAAGAGGAGGCCACAGACCCCCCTGGGTACCTGATTGCAATTCTTTCCTGAAGATAGAGCTCTGGAAGTAAGCATAGGTACAGAAGATTAGATGCAAGTTTAAGATTATACATTTTTAATAGAGGAGAGCAAAGAATCCATTTGCATGGCCGGACGGAAGAACAGACTGAGGTGGGAAGGGGCGGGCACTGTGGTGTGGTGGCTGGCACATGTTCAGAAGGGTTTCAGACTCTTCTGAGTTATTGGAGAGCTATTCTGTCCATGGCGCCATCGGATGACATCACCCATGTGTGGCTGACTCATTCTGCTTGTCTATGGAGAACACACAGACTCAGTCACACTTGCAGAACAGACATGTTCTGCAAGTAGGGAATATAGCAATACAAACTATAAAAAGACACATGTAGACAATAAATGCTTTTACCCCATTACTGTTAGGTTTACAGGATTCTTTCCCAAAATTATACTTTTCTGTACAGTGAGGTGAGAGAAATAACTCTTTCCCACACAGGCATCTGTATTGTTGGCAGAAACTAGCATAATGCTCAGCACAAGTAGCGTAAGTGCAGTTAATGACACCTCATTGTCACCTCAGTGTGTAGTCTTAGTTGCACTGGCAGCCATTTTGCCTCGCTGAAATGCAGTAACTGCAGGGGGATGCAACTGCCTCCCTGCAGTTAGTCTATGGCCCCATGTAATCAAATTCTGGAATTAGTTAAAACTAATAGTAAAAGCTGTTAATATAGATGGTTTTTTTTTAAATTTAATACTTATCATTTTAACATGTAAATCGAGCTTATTACAATACTTGAAGAAATAAGAGGTCAAACAAGATAAAAAACAGAACCTCCCCCCCACCAGAAATAATAATAAACTACTTAGGCAATGCCAAAAGGCTTACAATTTGATCCCTACCCCAGCCCACAACAAAGAGAAAGAACAAAATTAGGCAATAAATACAGTCCAGCAATGCAAGAAATAAGGCAGGTATCAGCCAAGATATAACATAATATCATACAGTGGGGGGATCACTACCCATATTATTTCTATGTGCATTCAGGAGTGCTAGCAGCTGGAATGGATAAAAAAACCCATAAAAGGTGGATTGAAATTTAACCAAGCATTTGCAAGGAAACTTTAGGAAAAGTCCATCCAGTTGCTGGACACCAGGAAGGAGAAGAAGGAACTCCTTCCTTCGCCGTTGTGTTGCCCTAGAAAAATCCGGATATATCCGGATATTAAACCCCTTGAAAGCAATACTCCTCTTAACGAAAATAAATCCTAAAAAAACAGACCTGGTCTGAGGGGAGGGAAAATGTCACAAACAAAGTAGCCCCAAATGTATCATACCCTTTAATTGAAAATAAATTTCAATATACACAAATTCCACTTCACTCTTTAAAGATTTGGATATGTTCTCAGACTTTTTAGCACTGTTTTCACAACCGTCCTGTGAACCAGGACTAGTAATGCTGATTTGCATCAATGACCAATCCTTTTATATAGGGTTTAAAGTTCTAATTCAATATAATTTCATCTCGAAAGATGCTTATCTAAATTAATATCGTATTATCGTCCCACATTAACATCAGAAGATGCTTATCTGAATCCAAATCATATTATCTTCTCGTTATCTTCCCAACGCCACTTAAACAGCGCTTCATCACGTTTCACTTTCTTAAGTTTCCTCAGGGGATAAATCTTCAGGTGTTCTATTATCTTCCAAGGATCATTTCTCCCTTGATGCTGCCTGCGTCCCTTCCATAATCAACCATTAACCAGATTGAAAAAAAGCCGCGATACATGTGGAGTGACTTTGCGGCTTGAGACAGTATACTACACTCTGGAAAGCAGCCCATTTTTGAATCACAAACAAAGTAGCAGCACTAAAAGTCTTTACATCTGATGAGTCCACTGAGTGAACACCATGGATCTCTGCACCACCAGGGGACCTTCTACCAAGAGGGAGATAATAGATCTTTGCCTTTGGAGGATGAGATTTGACTGGTATACCAAGTATCTCCAATAAGTATTGCTTGAACAACTTTCTAGCTGAATGTGGAAAATTAATAATTCGCATATTAGCATATCTAGCACAGTTCTCTAATGTCTCAATCCTAGTGTGAAGAGCAAGAGCATCTTTACAAAAAGTACTAGCATATTCCTCCACAGCAGCCGCCTTAGTTTGAATTTCTGCTGTTAAAAACTGTAAAGAAGAGAGCGCTTCCGTATGTTGTAATTGCAGTTTATGCTCTTGAACTTGCTCAGACAGAGCCTGAACCTGGGGTAACAACTTTTCCCCCAAGCTGGCAATGGTTGTCCAAATTGCCTCCAACATGAAAACCTCTGGATGAGCAAGAGCAAAATTACCTGGAGTTCCAGTAATTCCCTGCCCATTTCCTGAAGCCTGGAGAGTCGTGGGGAGAACACTTAAAGAGGCCATAGAACCAGCCACACCTCCTGCAGTTGATTGCAAAGACCCAGCACCAGCAAGCTGACCTGGGAGAGCTAGCACACTCTTGCCCTTCTCTCCACCGGGCACTGTGAATGTCCCTCCATAAGTCAGTGACTGACCTTCTCAGGCCCCTGCCAATGCTGCCAAGCTCACAGATGCATCTCCGATTGCTGCTGACTTAGGTGGGCACCATTGCTTCGGTGATGTGATCTCTGGCCCCGAGCTGCTGGACAAGCACTCCTGCTCCTCTCTGCTGCTATTGTGGCTCTCAATCACCGCACTCCTCCTAGCTGCCATTCACTGCAAAGCACAAAAGAATCCAAAGTTTCAGCAGGTAACGGAGAAGACAGCACTGGCATCTTAGAGGGCTTGGGAGCCAATTTAGTCTTTCTTTTTCCCATCCATGGGAACGTGGCTCACAGCACATGCCTGCCTGCAGCCATCTTATTCCCCTTTTGCAGCTGGGTTTTATAAAAGGTTTGAACAAGTTGCTGGAGGAAAGGTGCATAAACTTATTAAAGATGACCTAGGAAATCCATTGCTTGTCCCAGAGAGGCATTGTGGAACCTGTGTACCTTTTTGGAAACCTACCAGGTACTTGTGACCTGGATTGGCCATTGTTGGAAAAGGGATACTGGACTTGATAGACTTTGGTCTGACCCAATATGACATTTCTTATGTTCTTATGTTTATATATTAGCAGCACAAAGCTTAGGAAACATACTGCTAAATATGCCAAAAAAGAGGGATTCAGCAGCACCATGCAGCATCTCCCCCTTCCACATAACATGAGTGACTTGCGCCCCAATACAGCACTTCCTACCCTCTGAAAAAACAGGAAATGCAAGATGCTCTTACGCCAAGAAACTAAAAGAAAAAGTGAGAATCATAGCACAGTTTATAATACCGAATTATAAAATTATAACTCATTTTATTTTGTTATAAACTACATTATAGTTCTCTTTCTTTTTGAATATATATTCTGCATCCACAGAAACCTCTCCCTGGAGAATGGGTGCAGAGCTGAGGTAGGACATTCACTCACAGAAGTCAATCTATTAAAAAATATTCTGATTCTGATCATTTTACTAACATAAACATTCTCCAGTACCAGGCATATTGTGAATTAATACAGAACCCTACAAAAGTCACGGATGAACTACAAGACCAAATCAACCACATCATACCAGCATAAACTTTCAAGACTCATACAACAAGGGGCCTACCCAGATAAAAGCAGCATTATAAATACTGTAGTGGGCTCTAGAACATCCATATACATATTGAAAAGCTATACAAGTCAAATTACTACATTACAGGTCCCTTTGTACAAACTCCATGTTAACAGAACGCCTGGCCTCAGTCACACACTCAGAATACAGACTCTCATCAAGCACAGAATAAGTGACAATAACCTGAAATAAAAATAAAAATATGTAGACAAAAATTAAACTGAAAGGCCAAGAAGCCAGACTCTGCATGTAGTGCAATACCAGAGAAATAAAAGAGACTCATTTCCCTGTATTGTGTAAAATATAAAAATAACTCAAAGTCCAATCACTCATTTGAAAATAAAATCATTTTTTCTACCTTTGTTGTCTAACCATTTTATACTCTGATCATGCTGGTCTCGATCTGAGGCTTCTGCTTTCTTCTGGCTTCTCTTAGTTCTCTTTCTATGGTCTCTAGTCCATCTGCCATTTCTTGTCTCTCCTTTTGTTTTCTTCACTTCCTTCCATCTTGGATATTAATTTTTTTCTTTCCACCTTTCTTCCATTTATCTCTCTCTCTCTCTGGTCACCCAGATTTCATTACTCCTTACTATCCAGTTCTCAATCTCCCTCTTTTTTTAAGCCATCTACTTACCGCTTTACAACCTTCACCCCAGTCCTTCCATTGCCCAGCTCTTCTTCCCTGGTCCATTATTCCCCAGTCTTTTGCTCACTCTCCATGTCTAACCTTTCTCATCACCCATCCAGTGTCTCTGGCTTTCTCTTTCCTTCCATCTAGTAGCTCCTCTGTCTCTTTCTTTCCATGTCTGCATCTCCTTTCCTATCACCCCCTGCAACCAGCATCTACCCCATCTCCATTCCACACCATCCCCTCCCTATTACTCACATGTCCAGCATCTCTCCGTCTCCCCCCTCCAGCATTTGTCTTCCTGTCCCCTTCCTCTGTTGCCCAGCATTTGTCCTCCTGTCTCCCCCCATTGTCCATTTGTCCTCCTGTCTCCTTCTCATTGTCCAGCACTTGTCCTCCTGTTCTCCCCCACGATGTCCAGCATTTGTCTCCCTGCTGCCCCCTCTCCAGCATTTGTCTTCCTGCCCTGCTCCCCACTCCCTTGTCCTCCTGTCCCTTGTCCTCCTGTCTCCCCCCCCCGTGTTGTCCAACATTTGTCCTTCTGTCTCCCACCCATTGTTCAGCATTTGTCCCTCTGTCTCCTGCCCCCCACCCCCCCCCATTGTCCAGCACTTGTCCTCCTGTCCCCCCTCCATTCACCTGTACCTCTCTTCCTGCCTCTAGGATGTCCCTGCAAGCCTTCAGGATGATTTGTTCTTTGGCAGCACTCCAGCTGTTTTTATTTTAGATTTTGCTGCCTCTGGCCTGCCACTGCCTTCCCGCTGCTTTTTTTTTCCTCAAGAATGCGTGAGCGAGAATAAAAAAGCAGCGGGAAGGCAGAGGCAGGCCAGAGGCAGCAAAATCTAAAATGAAAACAGCCAGAGTTTCGTTGCTGGACGAATCAGCATGATCGCTTGTGGGAACATTGTGATCAGGCTGATTTGTCCGCCAGAGTTGGAGTGCCGCCGCCGGACGAATCAGGGTTCCTGCAAGCAATCAGGCTGATTCATCCAGTGGCAGCACTCTGGCTCTATTTTACTTTTAGATTTTGCCGTCTCTGTCTTCCCGCATGAGAGGGCAGAGGCAGGGCAGAGGCGGCAAAATCTAATATTAAAAGAGAGCCGGAATGCCGCTGCCGTCGGAGTGCCGCTGCCGTTGGAGTGCCACCGCCGTCAGAGTGCCACTCCCTGCAAACTGCCGCCTGCGGTGACTGTCTCAGGTGGCCTAATGGGTAGAGCCACCCCTGCCTAGGGAGGTCGCCTACTGCCATGTATGTAGTGCTGCATGTCGTCTTGTGCCAGATGGATCACTCTCCACCTGCTTTCCTGTTACATTATAGTGCACTGAGATTGCTTTGAGATGTTCTGGGCATGCCACAGATTAGTCTCTATTGTCCAACTTGCATCCTCCTATGGGTATCATCAACCTACATTGTACTTCTGCCTCATAACAGCACTGTCCATGGCCATAGCTGCTTAAAAGCTGTACATTTTAAAGGGGAGGTGTAGCCGTATGTGGGTATATCGTGGAGATGGGGAGGGTCGCAGACATACATCTTTTCAGAATATGGTGAATGTGGGGACATCCAAAGCCATTGTTGCCATATACCCATCTTCGTACAGTATAGCGCTTTGTGTAGGCTGCGCCTTGTACGTCTATGTGGTCTATTCTGTGCCCACAGCTCCATCTATCCCCATGTGATGTGGAATCTGGTTCTATTCCTACACATTTCCATTCGGACATGCCCGCTGCCCGGACAGGCACGTTTTCAGAATTGCCATCCACGTGCATAGGTATAATGGCATGAATTTTTACTGCGGGCATACACAGGGGCAGAGTGTGGGAGGAGCATGGCCAGAGTACACAAATACACAGGTAAATTGGCAAATCTAGGCACAGGTATTAGGCAGTGGTCATGCCTAGATTTATTATGCATTTTTGAACACATGCTCTTATTTCATGAAGTTATAAAATAGATGTGACATACATGCAGAAGAATGCTCATAAACTATGCAAAACGTTATAAAATTATGATCAGAATGCCCAAAACATGAAAAATATTAAAAAAAAACTTTTTAAACAAGTAAATTAAGAGGGAATATATGTACAGACACTATTAACTTGCTTTTCAATTAGATTCTGGAAGCCCTGACTTCTACTGAACTCAAGTAGTTAGCATTGATTTGTACTATCATTCTCAGGGCTTATGAAAGGGGCTGGAGTGAAGAAATCCTGTGTGGCTTCAGCATCTGATCAGGAATTCAGGGCTGCCTTTGGGGAAGGCATGAACTTACCAATCCACTGCCAAGCCAGCTCCTGTTACTGCAAGTCAATGGACCATTTCCCCATGATTACACATCACTCTTTATTTACAGAAAGAGCACACCCTCCTGACATTGTAGATACAATTTGGAACAACTATTGATTTGAACTGTTGGTACACAGCATCCATGGCCATTCTCTTTTTTTCAGATAGGAGTTCATTAGTTCATTTATCAGGCATGGTGCTGCTTCATTTTCTTGAATTTTTTTTTTGCATAAAGTGCTCTAAAATTTACCTATTCTTTCTCTGTTTTTTTTTTAGCTTGTCTCTTACCAAAAAGTGGAAGCTAGTTATGTGTTGAGATAGTGTCTTCCAAAATGGAAATGGAACATGCTGGAATAAACTGCTTCTTTAAAAGCTGTTTTGCCTACAGGTTTCTCAGGTGCCCTGGAATTATAGATGCATTTCCAACATAGCTATATAAGATTACATTACAGTCTTTGTATAACTTTTTTTCACGCATGGAGTATGAAATTCATTCCACTTGATTTTCAAATGCATTTATTTTGTCTCTCTCTCTCATGCCCTTCTTACAAGTAGTAGTAGTAGTGTGTTGCGCAATTCATACATTCATAACAATCTGATAGGAGCTGCAATGACATGAGGGCTTCTGCTATGGTCCCACAAACTCATCTGACATTGGCCACCTTTACAAAAATGCACTGAGGCTTCTTTTTAGGACACACATCAAAAGGCTGGCTTCGCACAAGTTTGAACGTGTGAGCAGTAACACCAGTTACAGGAAAATGAAATGTACTGTACAAGTCTTGCAAAATATGTGATTATAATTTTAGATGCTATTGCTAGCCAGCACATGTAATTCTGTTTTGATAAATCCATCCTCAAGTTTTTTAGTTTAGCAAATAATATAGCAGAATAGTCCATGAGAGTTGACAACATTTTCGACATTTACTGAAGTACTTAACAAGGCAACATCTGGCTAGACGATGCTTATTCACGTTGTACTTCAATGAATCTTTAAAGGCTAATAACATGAAGGAAAAATTAATGAGAGGAAGGACTGAAGCTGTATATTGTGGCACTAGAAGTCGCTGCCTCTCAAAAAAGATATAATGGAAGAAGAAATGGTAAAGAAAATGGCAACAAAAATGATAAAGGAGCTGGAATGGTTCCCTTGTGATTAAAGGCTAAACAGCTTAGGGTTTTTCACTTTGGAGAAGAGATGACTGCTAGGGCATATGATAGAAGTAGGGCTGTCATGAGCTGCCCAATGTGCCAAATGTGAAGCTCACCATATCACCCTTTTGAGTTGGTCTGTGAGCCTGAAAGGGAAGGGGACACCAGAAGTAATCATTGACTTGGGCATTGTTTTCTGCAACGATTTCCCTGGCTAGAAATATATAAAACCATGGTGGGACAGGTAAAGAGGGAAAGGTTGTTTCCCCTTTCATATAATGCTAAGAATAGGGAACATGACGGGTTTAACACAAATTGGAGAAAGTATTTTTCATTCAGCATTCAATTAAGCTGTGGAGTTTGTTGCTGGAGCATGTAGTCAAAGCACCTAACATAGCTGGGTTTAAAAGGGTTTTGGACAAGTTCCTGGAGGGAAAGTCTATAAAGCATAAGGCAGGCATTCACATTCACCCCTCTAACAGAAAAAATAACACAAACAAATCATTTGTGGTGAAATCAGGGCCACAGCTTTATTGACATGCAAATAGAACATTTAATCAAATAAATCTTTAACCGAGGCATTGTCAATTCAAATTAGACCAAGTCAGCCTTATCATCCACTTTATACTGATACGCCCAGCAATCAACCAAAGGGGGGAGGGGTAGAATTACCCTTTCCTTGTTCTCAGCTAGTTGGCGATGACCTTGCCCAACCAAATAACAGAACTAAACACTAATCCCAGGCCAATGATGTACCTGCGGTGACACAAGATTGCACTGCTCAATCAGCCCTACAGGCTGCTCATGGAAGGCAATCATCCCCCCAGTGGTAACACTACAGAGCTGTCAGGACCTATGGCACAAATCTCATTGAGAACTCCCCCCCTCCCCAGGCTTAGCTTACAAGAACTCACATGTTACCCATCACCACAAGCAAAGACAGTGACTTGCTAGTCCTCCGCTCCCCCAAATTAGCTACAGACATGATACCTGATATCCAACCCTCTCTTCCTTCTCTAGTATCTCTGATGAGGAAACCTCCAGTCTTCTTTCATCAGCTAAACCAACTACTTGCTCCTCTGATTCCATCCCCACTAATCTCCTGAACTCCATCTCCTCCTCCATTATCCCTGCCATTTCTCATATTATCAACCTTTCTCCACTGCCAATTTCCCTATTGCCTATAAACATACTTTGATCACTCCTCTTCTAAAAAAAACCCCCTCTCTTGACCCTACTGCTCTCTCCAATTATTTTCCCATATCCGTTCTCCACTTTATCTTCAAACTCATTGAACGTGCTGTTCTTTGTCGCTGTTTCGATTTTTTCTCCTCACATTCCCTCATTGATCCACTCCAGTCTGGCTTTCGTCCTCTTCATTCCACTGAAACAGTTCTTGCCAAGGTCTCCAGTGACTTGTTCCTAGCCAAGTCTAAATGTCTTTACTCAATTCTTATCCTTCTTGACCTTTCTGTTGCCTTTGATACTGTTGACCACTCTCTCTTCCTTGTCATATTATCCTCTCTCGGTTTTAGAGACTCTGTCCTGTCCTGTTTCACTTCCTATCTCTCAGTTGGTGTACCCCAAGGGTCCACTCCTTTTCTCTCTCTTTACCCAGTCCCTTGGTGCCATCATCTCTTCCCATGGCTTTCAATATCACTTTTATGCAGATGACTCTCAAGTCTATATATCTTCACCTGATATTTCTCCTGCACTTCAGGCACATATCTCTGCTTGTTTGTCCGACATTGCTGCCTGGATGTCTCAGCACTGTCTGAAGTTTAACATTGCTAAAACTGAGCTTCTTGTTTTTTCTCCTAAACCATCCTACATTCTTCCTCCTTTCTCCGTCACTGTTGATAGTACTCTTCTTCTTCCAGTTTCCTCTGCTCGTATCCTTGGGGTCATTTTTGACTCCTCTTTTTCATTCTCCTCACATATTCAACAAATTGCTAAATCCTGTTGTTTATTTCTCTTCAACATTACCAAGAATCATTCTTTCCTCTCTGATTACACTACTAAAACTCTTGTTCACTCCTTAATTACCTCCTGTCTTGACTACTGCAACCTCCTCCATGCTGGTCTTTCTCAGTGATTCATCTCTTCCCTCTTTAATCTATTCAAAACTGTGCTGTGCAGTTAATTCTCCACCAGCCACGTTGCACTCACATTTACCCCTCTTTTAAAATCCCTTCACTGGCTCTCTCTCTGCTATCGTATTCAGTTCAAGCTACTTATCTTGACTTACAAATGCATTCACTCTGCTGCCCCTACTTACTTTTCCTCTCTCCTCTCTCCCTGCATCCCTCCTCATGATCTCCGTTCCTCCTCTGCCTTTCTTCTCTCTATGACCCCCTGTTCTTGTGCCAACTCCAGGCTTCGCTCCTTTCACCTTGCTTGAAACAAGCTGCCCCTGTCTTTATGTCAAATCTCCTCTTTTTCCCTCTTCAAGTCCATGCTCAAGGCTCATCTCTTTGAGGCCGCCTTTGGTTCATAATCTCCTTCCCTTGTGTTTCATCCCCATATCACCCTTATTTCTTGTATTGTATTGTACTGTATTTATTTATTTATTTAAAAGTTTTTTATACCGCTATATCTCCAATTATAAGCCGTGTAAATAGTAACAATGGGGTCAACAGGGCTTTACCTAGAATCATGTTAATATAACAATAACAGAACAGTAATTTACAGCATAACATTGTGATATGTAACTATATTACATTTAACTGAGTGGGAAATTATGTGTATGGGGGGGTGGGGGGGGGTGGGAGTTTCTTAGGTTATGTAGGCCATCAGGTTGAGTCGCTAAGTTGGGTGTGTCAGGTGTGCAAAGTGTCCAATAGAAGGTCCATTCAATTCAGGTGATTACGTTGGGCTATTTAGGTTGGGTCAGCAAAATGTTCAATTATAAGGTGGGTTTTTAGCTTTTTCTGAAATCCGTTAGGTCATTTGTGGAACGTAGGTTTACTGGCAGTGCATTCCAGAGGGTTGGTCCGAATAATGTGAACGCTCTCCTAGAGGTTGTGTGGTTAATCTTGATAATTGTTGAAGGGATGTGTAGCATCTTAAGGGTGCTTACTGTTCTGGTTCTGATTTCTAGCTTTTTTTAACAAGGGGATGTAGCTGATAATCCATGGTTGATTTTGAAAATAATGAGAAGTGCTTTATATCTTATGTGCTCCATGTTGGGTAGCCAGTGGAGTTGTTTGATGTGTTCAGCCCTAGATGCTTTGGTCAGGATTCTCGTAGCGGTATTTAGGGCAAGTTTGTATGTTTGCCTTCTAGACTGCAAGCTCTGTGAGCAGGGACTGTCTCCTTGCGTGTCTGTACAGTGCTGCATATGCTTGGTAGCACTCTATAAATTATTAATAATAAATAAATAAACAAATAAGTAAGCAATTGCTGCTTTATTTAAATTTTTTTTATTGATTTATAAAACATTCATGCATAACAGGAATGAAAGCAAAATGATGATAGTTACATTCACTACCAAAATAAGAAATATTTAAGCAAAAACCAGGAACAAAAAAATAAAACATCCATCATGAACTTTTGTCCACAACTTTAAGGCAATGTTGAGGGGAGGCTAACAGGAAACGTTTTCCTTAAATACACAAACAAATACAAATTTAACAGAGTGGAGACTTAAGCATCAGCCATGTTAATTGTAGTTTGCACCTCAATTCCCTCCCTTGCTATCAGAAAGTCCAATAACTGACTAGGCTCAAAGAAAAGAAAAAATCTTACCATCATAGGAAATTACACATTGAGAGGGAAATCGTAACACAAAACTACCCCCAAGAGAAAGAACCCTAGGACGCAAACCCAGGAATTCTTTTCTCCTTAACTGGGTGACCCGAGAAAGATCAGGAAACATATACACTTTAGTGCCTAGAAAAGTAACATTGAAATTTCTAAAATAAGCACGAAGAACTATAGACTTATCAGGCTCCAAGGCCAGAGTCACAAGCAAGGTAGTGCGACCAGTTACCACATCTAAGAAATCCTCCAGGAACACGGTAAGATCCCCAATTCCTTGGACTGGATTCTCAGAAGTAGGGCCATCCATGCCAGGGCCTACATTTAGATATTGTGCACGCACAATTGGGGGAAAATTATCTCCAGGAAGTTTAAGCACCTCCTGGAAATATTTGTGAACCATCTCAATAGCAGACATAACAGGAGATTTAGGAAAATTTAAGAGTCTCAAATTATTCCTCCGGGTATAATTCTCCAAATGTTCAGCTTTTTTAGATAGTAAGATTTTATCCTTTACTTGAGCAGCACACAGCCCTCAAAGATGTTCCCATTCTTTTTCCACACCAGGCAAACGCCGAGCTTGTTCCTCCTGAAACTTTTTTGCCTCAGTATCATCTTTCCGCAATGATAGAGAATCCATTTTAACAACTCCCACAACTGTTAGCAGAGAGGTATTCATGGTAGCTACTGCATCCCACAGTGCTTCTAAATTTACTACAGATGGTTTAGACAAACCTCTCAGACCTGGAATCACATCCAAACCCCCAATCACTGTTGTAGGGTCCTCAGAAGGTGGGATGGCCTCCACCCTTCCATCTCCATCCACCGCAGCAGCCCCCAGGGGCGAAGAAGATGCCAAAACTGCGCTGGAGCCAGAGCCTTCTTCACTTCCATTAACCAAAGAGCACATCGGCACTCTGGCAGGAAGCACTCTGGCTACTGGCATACCAGTTCCAGGTCGAGGCGGGGGGGGGGGGGGCGCGCTGCTCAGGAGACAGCCACACTCCAGATGCACCCAGCACCGATGATTCCAACACCGCTGGCTCTGTTGAGGACGCCACTCCAATTCCCGCTGGAGAGAAGTCACACGCCACCAAGGTCTTCTGGCCGGTGATATTAGAAGCAGCCAACCCCGAGGGTAGGGCAGCTTGTTTCCTTTTTCGGCATCCCATCTCCTCTCGATAGGCAGCAAAGAAACACCCATCAGGACCGATCAGCGCAGAGCGTCTCAGCAGCAGAAGGACCCTGTCACCATCTTGCCTCCCCCCAGGCAGCGGTGTTCAGAAATTGCTGCTTTAAAGCTGAATGATGATCCAAAACCTTACTGGCATCTTTGTTGGATGATTGCCCAGTTCTGTAGCAAGCAACTGAAAATGGGAGAACTGAGAATGAAACAAAGCATCAGCAATATCATTTTGTTTGCTTGCAATATGATGCGCTCTTAATATCATATTTAAATGCAAACAATGCAAAACAACCATGTGAAAAATATCTACTGACAATAAGCAAGGTGTTGCATTCGATTAATCGTAAGCACAACTGCCATATCATCAGACCTCATCACTACTCTACAATCCTTCAACCTGTCTCCCCACAGCATGAATGTCATCCAAATTAGCAATAACATGAGCAACACCAAATTCCTGGCCTACCCCTTCAAAGAAATCTTGTATATCGGAAGACTCCCAAACCCACAATGGGGATAAGCCCACATTCCTATGTTTGTGCTTCTCAAAATCTAAAAGCTTCACCACACACCTCAAGATATGCAAACATTACTTATCCTTCAAACTTTTGCACAAACCCCCCTCCCCTCAGCATCACCCTTATCACCCATCCCTGCCTCCTTAAAAACCCTTTCTAGGCCGAGCCCAAAACTCTCGGGATCCAAAATTCTGACTAAATATTCCTATCAAATGGTATATAATACATGACCATAGCAGAAGGAAAATCACTATTAGAACATATTGAATAAGACAGGTACAATTTTCCTGAAATATGCAAAAATTAACCCGGCTGCAGAATGTGGATTAAAAATTTAAAGTAGGCCTTCAAAGGGTTAAGAATGCCCCTAGCAGCTAAGAGGTCATCCACAACATCAGAATACTGACTGTCAAAAGAAGCCAAGTCATCCTGCTGCGAAGACTCCAGAGCCTGCTCCTGTACATGAAGATCTTGACTGGAATATGAAGCTGGCTCGCTGACTTTCCTCCTGCCCAACTTCTTGGAAGTCAAAGCAGGTCCACAAAACTCCCTTTATAAACCCCCAACTGACATACACACTTGAAATAAAAGAAATATAAAATAAACCCAACAACCTTACCTCCACCAGAACCCTTTAAACCACCCCAAAATCCTACTAGACTAAAAGAAATTATACCTGCAAAGAAACAGAAAAGAAACGGCAGGCACTAGGATCATCCAAACAACATAACTAATGTCAGACGGCCTGAAAAACCTGCACTGAGCACCCTGTACGGAACCGGGGGGGGGGGGGGGGGAATCTGTTGGCCAGGCGGATGCCACCCCTCCTCCTCTGTGCAAGATGGGAACAAAACCTTGCATACAGGGAGGGCCTACCACCTCCTCCCAATAAACCACACCTCATGCAGATTATACTCGTACCTGGCACAAAATTCTCACAGATTCTTCTTACAAAAAAATCCTTTATTTCTTATATCATAGAAGCAAGCATACAGGTAGCCAACCAAAATTAGCTGAATACAAAGTAACTTGGAGAATTCCCTCACCCTCTTCTTACAAGTTTACAGTTAAAAAGTAATTAAGAGATTTCCTGTCTATCGACAGATCCTAGCACAGTGAAAGAGAAGGATATATGGTTCTTAGCTACACTCAAAGATAAACTAAGGAAACTTTCACACAGACAAGAATCAAAATCATACCCACTCACTCATTAGCAGACATACAGTGGAAATTTACAAACCACCTTCTTCAGAAAATGGGGTGTAAATTCCCAATCTTATATAGTTTTTCCCAATCCCTTATATAGTTTTTCTTTCCAATTAGTCCCTTTACTTTTGATTCCAGGCATCTGGATTCTCTCTTTCATTCCTTGCTTTGTCCTGTCATATCTGCACTCCCATTCCTGCTGACCTGTTGACCCTTATGGCCTTGTGTATAAACATGTGCTCAGGCCTTTGTCAGATTTATTCCTTGTTATCTGACCCTTTTCCCACTTATTCAACCTTCCACCCAGTCTGTCTTTCTATCTCCTATTTTCAAGAAATATATAAAATATGTCTTATTAGTTCTCTGATATTCTGACAGTTTCCACACTAGGCCTCAGGAGGCCCCTATGCCAAACTGGCATAACCATGCTAATGATGCCTTCTCTCTCCTGTGCTCTGTAGATAAGTGTGTTTTTTCTCACATTTTTTCCATCTGATGTCAACTAATACCCCTAGCATCCCACAACGCACATGCAGTACAAATGCCAGCAATTTGGACTGTTAACTCCTTCCCTTCTAGTTCTCACACTCCCCCCTCTTCAGGAGTAGAATGTGGGAGCACATTCGCCCTCATGATTTGGAAAGGCTCATGGGAAACATTGAGTCCAACACTGTCACAAATGGGCAAAGCCTGATTGCGCTGCGGCTTATGAGGATGGTGAACATGGAACATGGTAGACTTACGCTGGGGGCACAGGAGAGGTAAGCACCATGTACAGCATAGCATAAGGGGAACAATAATACAAAACAAGAGGACAAGTAGAATAGCAATGAGAAAAAAGTTCCTGATGCCTTGACCTAAACCAGAAAACCAGCTAAAGGCCCAAGCAAACCAGTCACCTTCAACTGGATCTCCCTCCTTTTTCATTTCATCAGCCAACTCCTGTAAGTGTTTAATAACTTCTGTAATATTATGATGTGATGGGTCAGGAGGAATATAAGTGCAGCATGAGGGACCAAATAACAGTAGAAGCCAGCACATAATCTAAAGCTAAGCTATTCTGATATGACATTAAAGTAACCATATGAAGTTCTTCAGACATGATTTCAAAATCTGCACTTCTGTATCCATTGAAAATGAGTACTAATTTGAAGCCATGGTGCAAAGAGTGTAACTGCAGCAACAGAACTACGACTAAACAATTGAAATTCTTCAGGGATATCACATTTTTTAAAATAATTTGAGCGTTTTCTTCTTACTAAACCTGGGGCAGGAGGAAGGGGGCGGAACAAAAGATCAATAGCATCTGGGATATCATTAATTAATGGAGGAATCTGTGTAGTTAGGGGAGGGGAAATGGTCATGCTCTGAAGCAAGCATTTTAAGGGGAAAGGTGGCTATCAGGTGATGTAAGCGAACAAGCCCACAAACATCAGAAAACTGTGCAGGTAAATAAGCACACGAGAACCACATTAGTAATATACATCCATGAAAGAGGGAGAAGAATTAGAAAAAGGTAACTAATGTTGGCATGAGGGAAAAATTCCCAAAGACTTCATGTTCCCTGAACCCTTGTAACAAAATGTAAAATGTTGGTGCAGCAAGGGAGAATCTTAGGGGTTCTGGTCTAACCCCACCAGAATGATATGGAAATACAATAGAAGCGAGTGGAGGAGTGGCCTAGTGGTTGGGGCAAGGTACTTCGGGCTGGAAGGTCAGGGGTTCAAATCCCACTAGAGGACAGCAACCTTGGGCCGGAAGGACTGGGGTTTCTAGTCCCACAGGTGCTCCTTGTGGTCTTGGGCAAGCCACCTAACCCTCCATAGCCCATGTTCTCTGTGTGCTGTGCTTTCCTGTCTAATCAATGTGTTTATACCTCAAAAATTTCCTGTCATGATTTGACAATTTCCAATCTGTAATCAAAACCGCTGGAAGTAGCGGTATACAAATGTATACTAAATAAAAAAAAAAAAAAAAATGTGTAGAACATCAATTCAAACATTTTGATAAAGAAACAGATTTTTTAGAAAAAACTCTAACCGCTAGGTCAAGGGGATGTTTAAACCACATACCCAAATCCTGATTACAATTAGCATATATCTGCTGAACTGGTATATTAAAAAAATCACGATAGTGAGGCATCTTAGACAGGAGACAGACATAAAGCATCACTAGCAGGCACAGGTTCAGCCGTCAAGTACTCTCCGGAGAGAGCAGAAGGGGCGAAGCTCTGTATACTACTGTATACAGAGCTAACCACGTCAAACAGACGTTCAGCCTGCTCTTTCTGTACAGTTGTAAATAGTTACCCCCTTGTTGTCTATCCAAGTTCTGTTGCCTGTTAATTGTAAACACAAATCAAATGTTTTGAGATGTGTATTTAACTGGTTCTATGTAAACCGCACTGATGGAAAATAGCGCGGTATATAAGTGCATGTAATAAAATAAATAAATAAATAATAAAATACTATTTGTGGTATTGCTCACAAGCTTAGTTTCCTGATACCATGTGTTAGTACCAGATCCAATGATGGAGTATAAGAATGCAACAATGCCCATACCACCCCAAAGAGTCCCACAAAAGTCCAGAGACGTCATGCTGTCTCAATGTAAGGAGCTGGTCGCACTCTGGTAATGTGATGCCACTGCGAAGATCCTTCCACCCGCAAAGCCAAGGGGTTGACCCCAGTAACCTTGTAAGGACCAGCAAAGAATGGCTCAGTCCAACAGGACCGAGTATAGTTCTTTAGATACACATACTCCCCTGGGCTGTACGAGAGATGTTTCTCAGTGTTCGTATTAGGTGGAAGGTGATCTGCAGCTTCTCGTATCACTGCCCATGCTGCCTGGAGAGCTGTCCAGTAGGTGCCACTATTGTCTGCTGGAACAGCTGAGGCTACCTGAAGCTCTGGGGAGGACAGTGATCAACCAGTAACAAGCTGGTGGGGTGTCAGATGAGAAGACTTCAATGGGGAATTCCTGAGAGAAAACAAAGCAAAAGGTAAAGCTGTTAGCCAATTCAAATTTGTAGAATGTAAAATCTTACGAAGCGTTGTCTTAAGTAATCCATTAACTCTCTCCACTAGTCCGTTTGCTTGTGGTCTGTAAATATAAAAAAATAATGTTACACCCCCAACCCCTCAGTAAGTTTTTGAATTAGTTTATTACGAAAACATGTGCCATTATCTGTCTGGATTTTCTGAGGGCAACCAAACCTGGGAAGCCTCGGCTAAAGACATGGTCCAAAAGGCATTGCTTAAATCCACCATAGAAAACCACTCATACAGGGGACTGTCTTCTGTCCACATTCCCACTGGATCTGGTACTACTGGGAACTCCACTACCACCATTTCACTCAACTTCCTTAAATCCTGTACCAACCTCCACTTACCATTAGGCTTACGTACTGGGCATATGGGGGTGTTATAGGGGCTCTGGGTGCAGTATAGAACTCCTTGCTTCACCAATTCTTTTACCTGCTCTCTGAGTCCCCTGCACACTTCTGCTGACAGAGGATACTGCTTCACCCTTGGCCCTTCACACCCTTCCTTAAGAATAATCTCCACTGCTTTTACCTCCCGATGTAATCCCACATCTAGATCGTTCGCTGCCCATACCTCTGGGGGGGCCTGATCCATAATCCTGGATCCTACCTCCCAGGATTTCTCAGGTCCCAAACTGAACTGATGCCATTGATACAGAAAGTATTCATGTGGCTCCAGATAGGGAAAGAAATCCTTGTCCTTAACTGTTCCTCTTAAAACGAATCCCTATAAAGGATATTCTTCTCCTTCTATTTCCCCTCTCATCTCCACTTGGTGCTTCAAAAGCCAAATCAGGTCCTTTGAAGTGCTCCCCCCTCTCCGAAATACTACTGTTACCCACCACATGTCCTCACAGCCCTCTATAGATCCTATTGCATACACTGCTCCACATTCCTCTTGATAATTAAGTGACAATATCTGAACCCGCTTAATCCCTCTCTCCCATCTCTCTGGGCACTGCAAAAGTGACCACATTATCTGGCGGCAAGGTTTTAAATTCACCACCTTATCTCCCCACACCTGAACTACCAACTGCTGCAAGTGTTCTGCTGATTCTTTGTCTAAAATACATACTGGATCCTGTTCTTCCCACCGGTGTGCCTGGGGGATTCTTAACTTTGGTGGCAACATAATTGGGCACATAGTACATTGTATCTGGATATCAAATTTCCCCAACAAATCCCTTCTCAAAAGATTGGCCGGTGACTCTGGTGCATATAGGAGGGGGCTACCACCTAAAGGTTGGGTGTAACTCAGAATTTTGGATTCCCCTGTAAATCCTACTGTTCTTAATTTCTTTGCTGATAAAAGGAATGGCCCCTCTCCTTCTGCCCCTATGGTGGACATAGTGGCTCCAGTGTCCAAAATAAACACAGTTTCCACACCCCCGACCCTCGCCTTAATGTAAGGGTCAGCTTTACCAATTTGTGCCACCAAGGGGTACTGTCCTAGTCAGTATCGCCTGTCCCCTTGTTTCCCTCAATCGCATTTCCTGCTAAAATGTCCCTGATGTCCACAGTTCCAGCATATGGATCCTTCTCTCATAGGTCCTCCTCTTCCCCTATCTCTGAACTCTTCATCCCACCACCCAGGCAGCCGCCTAGGGCCCTCCACCCGAGTTCCTACAGGGCGCTGGTATCTTCTCCTCTCTTCTCCTGCCCCTCTATACATGACCTACGCTAGCTAACATCCTAACTCCTCCACTTGTTGGCCCAATGTCCGAACCTCTTCTCCCCGGGCACCTTTTTCTTTTTTCTCCTTTATGATGGCCCTTTGCTTCACAAAATGATCAATGTGTGATAGAATAACATTCCAGTTCATATGTGGCAATCCCACTACTCCCTCTAAAGCCTTCTGCACCTCCGCCGGCAAGCTGGCTTTCATTATCTGGAAAAACAGAGCATGTCCATTTGCATCCCATGGATGCCCAGTCTCACGCTGCCAAGCCTGTTGTATTTCGCTCACCCACTCATACACTCCTTGTCCCTCTTTCCAGGTCATAGAAGTCACTACCCCAAAATCCTGCACATCTGGGTACTTGACCCAAAGAGCTCCCCACAACCTCTGCCTATATTGAGCCATCCCAGCCCCATGAAATCGGTGATCCTGCAGGGTGACAGCGGGCAATTCTGCCAGCCTAGATACCTCCTCTGTTCTCCCTTGAATTAACCTAGCCAAAATACCTTTCAGATCACCGAGGGCGATCTGATGTCCTGCAGTACATTCCTCAAACTTCGCTATCCAAGAGGAAGCTCCTCTTACTAAGGGGGGGGGGGGGGCAATGCCCTAGCCACATTTTCCATATCCATAAAGCTCCATGGTACATATTTTACTAAAGGTGGATTTCCTGCTGCTCCCAGATGTGGGTTTAACACCAGGGGCAGTGCTTTCACTAATGGTCCCTTCTTTTCATTTTTCCCATACTTCCAACCCTTCCTTCATATATTTAGAGTCCCAATGAGGGTCCCCCATACCCCCTACAATGCATTTCCTAGCCAAATCCATATCCTGGGGTTCAAAACTACCCTGTCTTGGCCACGGCATGAGATGCAAAGATAGACCCTCTGTCCATCTTGCCAAACAATCACTCCACTTCCACACATACTGCCCACTCTGTTCTTTATCCTGCACTTCTTCACAAGGGGTTAAATTTGCCTTCACACACACATTAATTCTCTCTTGACTCACTGATGTATCTAAAGCCTGCAGCCACTTATTGGCTGTCAAAGTAACCCTGTGAGCCTAACAACTCTCCTTTCAATCCCTCTAAGCTCCATTCATGTCTCTGTCTCCTTCCCTCTGACTTAAGGGAGGTGGATTGTAAATCCATATCATATACTGGCTTCCTAAGATTCTGTATCTCCCTTTCTACCTCTCTCAGCTCCCGAGTTAATTGTCTTATCTCCTTTTCCCCTGAGGTGGCGCCACCTTAGTGGATTTCAATGTTCCCTCTACCCTCATCCACTGGGATTCTGCTTCTTGTTGAACCCGATTCCTATTCTCTAATCTCTGCAGCTCTCTCTGGGCTTCCTGATAGGGAGTCTCTGCTGGCTGAATGGGTGCACTAGGCTGCTTTTCCCTAGCTCCACGGGAGTCTTCTACCAGTGTCTGCACCGGCGGCTGCTGATAGCAATCAGCCACCAGTCCGTGCGGAGCAGAGGCACCCTCCTGACCTCTAAGCATCAAGGTTTTTACTGCCGGGGCATAAGGTGGGGTATAACGAAATAACTCAAAACAAAAAATCCCCACAACCAGGTATTCCAATAAACATCAATAAAACAAAAGAATACCCAAACTCCCAACTGCAATCACCAAAAGTTCTTTTGTCGGGCATAAACCGCAAGGCGAGGAGGACACAGCTCAACACCTCACACAGTACATACCCCTTTTTTTATTTTTTGTATATGTATCTCATATCTTTGTTGTATTATTTCTTAAAAACCAGAAAAAAGGCTTCACACTTATCTGCTCAAGCACGACGTGCACGTTTCGAAGCAACCTGCTTCTGTTTCAAGTGTCCCCAAAGCAAAAATAGTGTGTCCATCGCTCACAAATCCAAGAAACGCCGAAATTTTTTGGCGGGTGACGTCAGAAGGCCAATCAGACAGGCCAATTATATAACCGCCTACTAAAGGATAGCCAATCACAAACAGCAGGGAAACCCCACCACAGGGGAACCCCTACCTCGATTGGTCCAAATGTCACAATGTCAGCCAATTGATTTTATTATTATTTAATATTTATTACAGGCTCTTATATACCGCTCTATTCAGCATCAGCGCGGTTCACAATATAACAACAGACCAGAACAACAAACTGTTTGGTTTTACAGAGAACAAGGTCAGAGAACTTGGATAAAACATGGGACGTCATTACTGCAACTATTTACATGAGTATTTACAATGTAATATCCTCTCACATTGAGGAGATGTTTCCATGGCCATGTGCCTATGAGAGAAGGGTTAGGATGGCCATTATAGTTGGTGATTTGATCAGTAGGCATGTAGATAGTTGGGTGGATGATGAATGTGAGAATTGCCTGGTAAATTGCCTGCCTAGTGCGATGGTAGCAGACCTCACATGCCACCTAGATAAGGTTTTAGATAATGCTGGGGAGAGGACTGCTGTTTTGGTATATGCAGTTAACCACAAGGAATCCAACCAATGGAGAATGACCACGGTTAAGACTCTCAAGGGTTTCTTAAACAGGTTCTTTATTTGGGACCCGGCCGACTTTTGGATCCCAAATAAAGAACCTGTTTAAGGAGCACTTGTGAGTCTTAGTCATGGTCATTCTCTGTTGGTTGGTTTCCTTGTGATTTGCATTGTTTGGTTATGGATTGACCCTTCCTTTTACTTTTGTCTTTGGTATATGTTGGTACCAATTACAAAGGAAATTATGGGAGGGAGGTTCTGGAGGCCAAATATGGGCTTTTAGGTAGGAAGTTGAAATCCAGAACTTCCAGGGTAGCGTTCTCAAAAATGCTTCCTGTTTCATGCACAGAACATCAAGAGGCAGGCAGAGCTCCAGAGTCTCAATGCATGGATGTGACAATGCATGGATTTGTTACGAACTAGACAACATTCTGGGGAAAGAGTGGGGGATTTTATGAAAAGATAGACTCCACCTTAATCAGAGTGGAACCAGGAGATGGAGCAGTTTTTAAACTAGATAATGGAGGAAGGTTGACAGTAGCCAAAGAGTGCATGGTTCGTAATTATGTGGAGGATTCTAGCTAAACAGGGAAGTTAGGGCATCTTAACTTAGATTCCAATAAAGGAAAAAGTAACCCAGATGCCTTTAGTTCAAATCATATTTTTTTCAAAACAGTCAACAATACTTCTAGCATGAGGGGATACTTACCCATGCCAATAAGCCCATAATAATCCAATACGGAACCAAAATAATTTTTCATTTTATGTGTATAACCTTCCCTTTTCTCCCACCAACTTTCCCAAGGAGCCCCTACCCCAACTTAGCCCACACCCCCCCCTTTTGGTTACCCTTCGTCAGCACTATCCATCATCTGGGTGAGTGACTCCCCCACCACTAGCCTACTCACTGCCCTTCCACCCCCATTTTCCCCATCCATCCCATATTCATACATACCCCTACATTGTCAAAACCTCATTCTGGGCTCTGAGGGACAGTGAATTCACATATGTACCCCATAAAACAGAAAAGCCTTCCGCTTTTTTGGTGTGCCCTTCAGGGATAAATGTTCCATCAGCATGAAATTATGCCACAGATTTCTTCATTCCCAATGTGAAGGGGGCTCCTCATCCTTCCAATGCTGTGCTACCACATATGTCTTCTGCACCAAAACACTCGCTGCCACCCCTCTCACCCAAAATCCTTGCAAATCATCTAAAAGGGCAAAGCCCAGCAATAATGTCATTCCTTGATTAACCACTCCCCCCAAATACCTAGCCCCAAACCCTTCCAAAAAGGCTGGATCTGCGAGCAACCCCAAAACATGTGCCCTAGATTTGTTGTGCCACACAACCTCTTGGGCACTGAGATAAATCTGCAAATCCAGCCCAGTAGGTCCTCTATAGAGAGATACAGTATACCCCCTGTAAATCAGTTTATATTGGAGCTACCCAGCCTGGAAGTTTTTACTAGCTATGGAATCTGAGCTACTGCCCTTGCCAACTGATCCCCTGTAGTTGGACCCCCAACTCCTCTGCCCACTTAACTGCCAGATCATCCCAGCACTCCTTAAGGTTCAAGTATCACAGTTTTTTAATTCAGCAAAACAGATATCAATTCCTTATCCTCCATTTCAAAGACCTGCTCCAACTGACTCCACAGCTGCCTTTAAGTAAAGAGGAGACAGAGTTGAAAGATTCCAAATTACCCCATCATCTGATAATCAGATTGTTAATATGAACAAATTGCAAACTTTGAAATGCCTGTATACAAATGTTAGAAGTCTAAAAAATAAGATGGAAGAGCTTGAATATAAATGGTTATGGTTATTTTATTTGCTTGACCACCCTTCACATTAGCAGCAAGCAGTGTACAATCTAAAAACAAATTTCTAAAAAAGAATAGAAACAGGAAAAGAACACCATTAAAATTATAGGACAGATAAAATCATTCACACTGGAAATTCAGAAGATTGAGTAGAGAATAGACAAAGAGACATCAAGAGGTAAGGAGCTCAAATGTGGTAGTGAAAAGATGAGTCTTTAGGAGAGATTTGAATCTGTTATAGGAGGATTCTAGTCTTAGAGCAGGGGGGAGGAAATTCCAGGAGGCTGGGGCTATGAGGTAGAAAGCAGAGGCATGGGGAGAAGATAACCAAGCTTGAGAAGGAGAGAGTAGGCGTAAGAAATTGACATGTATACTGTGAAGGGTATGGTGTGAGGAGTGGAGAAGTAGAGACTCAGCCAAATAGTGTAGTGAATCAGTGTAATATGCGGTGGACCAAAGTAAGTAATTTGTACTGTAGATGAAACTTTACTGGGAACCAATGATAGTGGATGAAAAATGGGGTGACGTGATCATGGTGAGGAGCATGGGCAAGAATGCACATGGTGGTATTTTAGACAAGTTGGATTTGGTGGATCTGGTATTGTGGAAGGCCAAGGTTTGCAGTGTTACAGTAGTCAATCTTTGATATCACTAAAGTAAGGAATAAGGTTGTCAAAGAAGAAACATAAAGAAAAGGGCAAACAGGGTGAATTTGATGGAGAGAAAAGAAGCATCAACAGACCAGGGTGGAGAGGTGAGCTTGAAAGGATAGGGTAGGGTCAAGAATAATGCCAAGATAACGGAGGGTAGTAACAAGTTGGATGGGTAAATCCAGAAATGGAAGGAAACATAGTGGAGGTAGAATTGCCGAAAGTGAACCAGAGTGCCATGGATTTGGTAGGGTTCAGGTGAAGAAAGTTAGTGGACAACCAGGTTGCAATGCTGGAGAGACAAGAGTTAAGAGGAGAAATATCGGGGGTAACTGGGCTGGTGTGATAAAGTAGGATAATATCATCTGCATAATAGTGTGCAGAAATACCATGTTGTTGAATCAATAGGGCCAGTGGGATCAGATAAATATTAAACGGCAGAGGAGACAAAACTAAACCCTGAGGAACACCACAGAGAAGCGGCAGAGAAGAAGAGGAAGAACCCAAAGATGAAATTGAAAAAGATTGCTAAGAGAGAAAGGAGCAGAACCATTGGAAAACTATGCCCTGAAGACCGAAATCTTGTAATCTAGTGAGAAGTTTGGCATGGTCTACAAGGTCAAAGGCAAAAGACAGATCAAGAGAAAACACCCCTGAGATGTCACCCCATTTGTGCGATTGGTACAGCTCACTAAGGAAAGACAGAAGAACCATTTTGGTGCTGTGCCCAGGGTGAAAACCATATTGATGTGGATAAAGTGCATGAATAGAGTCTAGACTGGGGTAGAGTTGAGCAAAGACCAATTTCTCAAGAAATTTAGATAGAAATGGTAATGTGGATATGGGACGATAACTAGATGGAGTAGAGGGGTCCAGGGTTGCTGCCTTCAAGATCAGATGGACAGTAGTATGTTTCCAAGCTAATGGAAAAATGCCCGATGATAAATTGGAGTTGAGAATAGATGAGATCAATGGGAGGAGAAAAGAGAAGGGATAGTGAGCCATGAGGACGGAATTGGGTCTGCAGGAGGTGTCTTATGAGATGATTTGACGATGTTAATAACTTCAACGGATGAAACAGGAATGGGAGAGAGAGAGAGGATCGAGGAAAGGTCGGAGTGGTCCAGTTTGGGGGGGGGGGTCAGGCGTGGTGGGATGCAGAGATAACAGGGGAGAGAGTGATGGGGGCAATTAAGAAAGGTAGACTGGAGGGAGGAAACTTTATTATGAAAATAGTTTGACAAGTCCTGAGACGACAGAGGGATGGAATCAGAATACAGAGCAGCTGAAGTGGATGGCTTTGATATTGAGGCAAGAATTGAATACAGATGAGGGGAGTTGTTTGTCGAGGAAGCAATTAGAGCAGAATAATGGTCTTTCTTTGCAGTATGGACAGCAGTACGGTATAAACTATGAATGTCTTTAAAGTGTTTGAGAGAAAAAGGGGAGGGGTGCTTCAACCACAGCTGTTCTGCCCGCCGGAGTTATCATCAAAGTAGTAGAAGTCCGTCATGGAACCATGGCTGGTGGTTCTTAATAGAGTGCCTGTGGGGACAAAGAGGAGCGATAGAGTCTAGAGCAATGGAGAGTGAAGAAAACCTGAGGTTTGCTTGTGACTTGATTGACAGACAAGAAAGGTCAGAGGGAAATATGTCTTTAGCAGAAGGAAAGTACTCGAGGGTTCAGGTAGAAAGATTACGTGTAAGAGAAGGAGTGGGCACATCCTGGGGAGGGGCCAAATACGGAACGATTGGAGAATGTTGGTTTGAAAAAAAGAATACAGAAATGATCTGACCAAGGGACTGGAAAGGCATAGAGGGAGGAGAAGGTCAAGGGAAGGGAAGGGGGAAAACAAATGAGGTCAAGGGTGTGGTTTGGGAAATGAGTGGGGAAAGTAGACATGATGAGTGAGAGCAAGATCAGGGAAAAGTTGGAGTAGGGCCCTATCACGAGAGCTTTGGGGGGGAAATATAGTGGGCATTGAGGGAGGCGTGGTCTAGTGGTTAGGACAAGGTACTTCAGGCCGGAGGGTCGGGGGTTCAAGTCCCACCTGGGGACAGCAATCTCAGGCCGGAGGGATTGGGATTTCTAGTCCTATAGGCGCTCCTTGTGGTCTTGGGCAAGCCACTTAACCCTCCAATGCCCATGTTCCCTGTATGTATTAGTGTGTGTGTCTCATATCCCCTCATGTTAAATGTATCCCCCAATTGACCGCTTTGACCCGGTGAAAAGCGGGATATAAATACAGCTAAATAAATACAGCTAAATAAATAAAATTGCTGTTACCCAGGAGGATAAAATGGGGGTAGCAGTGGTATGCCTCAGAAAGAATAGAAAGGAAAGACTCCCGGAGACAAGGGCGCTTGGAAGAAGAGGCATAAATCAGGAGAAAGTGAAGGGGGGTGGGGCCATCAAGGTGGAGTAATAGGGATTCTGGATAGGACAAACCGGAATTAGTTATCTCAAGATTCAGTAAGGTAGAACGAAGAAGGGCAACCACTCCTCCCTCAGTGCAGCCCACTCGAGATGTGGAAAAGAGGGGAGGCATTGGTGGAGGAGGACATTCTCCCTTTCCTTCAGCTATGACTCTGTTAGAAATAAAACATCCAAGGAATGTTGGACTATGAGGTCTTGTAGAAGCAGAGTCTTTGCCCTCAAGAATCTACAGTTTAAAAGCGCAGAGTGCAAAGCAGCAGATTACGAGGGCTCAGGAAGGGAAGGTGAAAGGAATATCAAAAGGACAGATGGTGGCTACTAAAATGGTTAGTGGTCTTCATTATAAAGCATATGAGGACAGACTTGAGGATCTTAATATGTACACCTTAGAGGAAAGGCGGGAAAGAGGTGATAGGATTGAGATGTTTAAATACCTCCGTGGCATAAATGCACAGGGGGAGAGCTCTTTCGATTGAAAGCAAGTTCTGCAATGAGGGGACATGGGATGAGGGTGAAAGGGGATAGATTCAGGAGTGATATGCGGAAATATTTCTTTAGATAACTAATTCCAGTTTGTCCTATCCAGAAAGAGTGGTGGATCGAAAATTCTCTGGTTTGTCCCTTATGTGCCCTGATGATATGCGGTTAGCACTGGGGCATGTTGGAGCAGAGCGAGGGTGGAGGAAAGGGCTAAGTGGGTAGCAGCGATTTTCAATACTACCGGGTTAGCCCTCGGCGCCTTAAAGATAGGCAAGAGTTTTCCTCGCCTATTTTTGAGGGCCTGGGTTAACTGGGTAGCATTTCGCTGCTACCCACTTAGCCTCGGTGGCTGCCTGCATGTCCAGCCAACCTGGATTTTCATTTCCGTCACTGCAGAAGTGAGATTCCGGGTTAAGAGGGTTGGTAGGCAGGCTATGCGCAGACGCGATGCATAGCCTACCTAAATGAAAATCAGGCCCACTATCTTGAAAATACAGACCAGATGTATTTCATGCTTTAAGAAAGGTGGAAGGAAGGCCAAGCAACCACAGACATGGTTTAAAGATGAGATCAGAAAGCTGTTATAGCCCTAAAAAAAGCATCTTTCAGAAAATGTAAAAAGTGACAAAACAGGAAAACAACATAAGCACTGGCAAATTAGATGTAAGGCATTGATAAGGCAGGCAAAGAGAGAATTTGAAAAGAAGCTTACCGTGAAATTCAAATTCATAATAAAAACTTTTCCAAGTACATTCGTAGCAAAAAACCTGCAGGAGAGGCAGATGGACTTTTAGATGATAGAGGGGTAAAAGGGGCACTAAGAGAGGACAAGGGCATAGCAGAGAGACTGAATGAATTCTTTGGTGTTTTCTGAACAAGATGTAGGCCTGAAATGATATTTATAAACGCTGTATAGGAGGAATTGAAACAAATCTCAATAAACCAGGAAGATGTAATATAGGAATTTGATAAACTAAAGAGTAGCAAATCATCCAGGGGTGCTGAAAGAAATCAAATATAAGAGTGCAGATTTCTCAGTAGTCTGAACTATCATTAAAATCATCTGAAAATTGGAGAGCGGCCAAAGTAACGCCAATTTTCAAAAGTGGTTCCAGGAGTGATCCGGGAAACTACAGACCAGTGATCCTGATGTCAGTACTGTGCAAAATGGTAGAAACCATTATAAAGAACAAATTACTGAATGTTCTTTGTAAACCGTGTTGATTTCAAAATAGTGCGGTATATAAAACCAACTAAGTAAATAAATAAATAAATAAAGATTGTCATGGTTTTATGGGGGAAAGCCAAGATGGATTTAGCCAAAGAATGTCTTGTAATCTGTTATATTTTTTGAAGGTGTGAATAAAGAGGTAGATAAAGGTGAGCCAGTTGATGTGGAGGCCAATTCCATTCAGGCCGTGCAGCCCCTGTATGGCCAATCAGAAGCGGGGAGTACAAAGGTAGACCCTATTCTGATCCCTCGAGAGCTAGACATGCCTATGGGATCAGAATAGGATCTACAGCCTGGACATGCAGGCTGGGCCCCAATTCTGATCGGCCTGAATGCCCAGCCACATACCGACTATCTCAGCTAGGCTCCTGAATGGAGCTGCAGTGCCATGGCATCCCGTTGCCATGGCACTGACCAAGCTCTTGTTTCCCCACAGCCTAACCCCCGATCTGGCCTTCCAAGGCCTGGGTCAGGCTGCGAGGAACCCCCTGCGCCCCTTCACCTGCATCCCCGGGTCCTGTGCTGCAATCCCCCTTTGTCTAGGGGGTCTTATTCCACCTTTGAGATGGAATAAGTCCCCCATCTAGATTCGAGGCCCCAAACATACAGCCCCGGCGGGATTAACAGAGCCGCAAGAAAAGAAACTCTCACGGCTCTGAAAGAAGCCCGCGTTTTGGGACTTGAAGAAAGCTGATGATGCAGGGAGGCTCTGCCGGGCAGGGGGGGGGGCCCCGCGGCAGAGCTCTTGATGCTGCTGCGGCAGAAGCAGCCGGTTTGTTGTTTTTTTTTTAAACTTGGGATGCTGAAGAATGTTTTTTGCGCGGGGCCCCCTGAAACGCGGGGCCCTGTGCAAAAAACATTCTTGCTCAATGGACGGGCCGGCCCTGTCTACACCTTCCTGGGTGTCTACTCTATTGCAGATTTTGGTATCATCTGCAAAGAGGCAAACCTTACCCGACAGCCCTTCCGCTATATCACTAACAAAGATGTTAAAAAGAATCGGACCAAGGACAGATCCCTGGGGCACACCACTGGTAACATCCTTCTCCTCAGAATGAGCTCCATTTACTTGTACTCTTTGTCGCCTCCCACCCAACCAATTTCTAACCCAAGCACTAACTTTAGGGTCCATCCCTAGGGTGCTCAGTTTGTTTATAAGTCGCCTGTGAGGAACAGTGTCAAAGGCTTTACTGAAATCTAAATACACCACATCTAGAGCTCTCCCTCGGTCCAACTCCCTGGTCACCCAGTCAAAGAAATCAATCAGATTTGTCTGACAAGACCTGCCTCTGGTGAATCCATGCTGCCTCGGATCCTGTAATCCGCTGGACTCAAGAAACCTCACTATTTTCTCTTTTAGCAGTGTTTCCAATAATTTACTCACCATCGAAGTTAAACTAACCGGCCTGTAGTTTTCAACCACATCCTTACTTCCACTTTTGTGTAAAGGCACCACATGAGCCTCTCTCCAGTCCTTTGGCACCACTCCCGACTCCAACGAGGCATTGAAAAGGTCAGTCAGTGGAGCTGCTAGAACGTACCCAAGTTTCCTCAGTATTCTAGGGTGTATCCCATCCGGTCCCATCGCTTTGTCTACTTTAAGTTGAGCTAGTTTCTCACAAACACAGTCTTCTGAAAATTGTTCAAGATGTCCCTCGCTTCTGTTCCTATTTGTGGGTGTTTTCTGAGGTCCTGCTCCTGGTTCTTCATCTGTGAACACAGAACAAAAATATTTGTTAAGCAATTCCGCTTTATCCTTATCAGCTTCTACATATTCCCCCCCTGCACCCTTGAGTCTGACAATACCACTTTTGCCCTTCCTCTTCTCACTAATATATCTGAAAAATGTCTTATCCCCCCATTTTATTGCATTGGCTATTTCCTCCTCCTTTTGAATCTTTGCCTTCTTGACTACTTTGCTAGCTTCTCTAAGTTTTTCTAAATACAGATGCCTGTCTTCCTCTCTCTGTGATCTCTTGTATTTCATGAAGGCCTCCCTCTTTTTCTTCACTTTTTCAGCTACTTCCTTCGAAAACCATAGTGGTCTCCTTTTCCTTTTGCCTTTATTTACCATTTTAACAAAAAGGTTGGTTGCCCTTAAAATACCCCCTTTCAGTTTTGCCCACTGTTTTTCTACATCCCCCAGCTGTTCGCATCCCACTAACGACTCCATGAGGTATTGGCCCATCTTCGCAAAGTTAGTCTTCCTAAAGTCTAAGATCCTCACCTTGGAATGGATTCTAACAGCCCTAGTCCTAATACTGAACCACACCATCTGGTGATCACTGGATGCAAAATGATCTCCCACTACAACATCAGAAACACTTTCACCATTGGTAAGCACCAAGTCCAGTATGGCCCCTTCACGTGTGGGGTCTGTTACCAATTGCCTGAATAGTTCTCCCTGTAGAGAATCCAGGATCTCCTTACTTCTAGATGATACTGCAGCAGGAATGTGCCAATCAACATCTGGCATATTGAAATCTCCTATCAGTAGCACTTCCCCTTTCCTAGCAATGCTGCGTATGTTTTCAATTAACTCTCTGTCCACCTCTTCCTCTTGTGAGGGAGGTCTGTATATCACACCAATGCAAATAGATTTCTCTTTCCCTCTTTCTAGTTTAACCCACAATGCCTCCTCTCTCCCTTTTAAGCTCTGTAATTCCAAAGCTTTAATAGTAGTTTTTACATATAGTGCCACTCCTCCTCCCCTTCTTCCTACCCTGTCCTTTCTGAATAAAGTATAGCCAGGTATAGTTACATCCCAATCATGGTTTTCTGTGAACCATGTTTCTGTAACTGCCACTAAATCCAAGTCAGCCACTCCCACCAAAGCTTCAACATCAGGGATCTTATTTCCCATGCTACGGGCATTTATACACACTGCTTTCCATATGTTACCCCTGTTACCCATTTCCATAAAGGTATTTAATGTATCACCTACCTGGGGGCTTTCACTTACCTGTGGGCTTTCTTCACCCATCCTCAATGAATCTAGTTTAAAGCCCTCTTCAGTAGATTAGCCAGTCTACTACCGAAGATGCGTTGACCTTTCTTGGACAGATGGATGCCATCTCTGCTCTGCAACCATTGGAACAGCATCCCATGGTCTAGGAAACCAAAACGCTCTCGATGACACCATCCACGCAGCCATGCATTCATCTCCAGGATGCGAGCCTCTCTGCCTTGGCCTTTACCCTCAACAGGGAGGATTGAAGAGAACACCACCTGTGCACCTAACTGCTTCACCCTCTGTCCCAGAGCCATGAAGTCACTTTTGATACGTTCCGAGGTATACCTGGCAGTATCATTTGTTCCAACATGGATTAGCAACATTGGGTAATAGTCAGTGGGCTTGATGAGTCTCGGCAAACTCTCCGTAACATCTTGGATTTTGGCACCAGGCAGACAGCATACCTCTCTGGACATCAAGTCTGGTCGGCAGATGGACGCCTCTGTACCCCTCAGAAGAGAGTCTCCAACCACCACTACCCTTTGTTTCCTTCTGGTCACTGATTCTGCAACTTTGGGGTACTTGATCTCTGGTTCTTCCCTTTCAAGGGAAAGGTCAGAGAGTGGAACTGCCAGAATTTCCCTACATTCTTTCAATACTCAGATGCATCCCATCTGTTCCCATTTACTTTTAATTTAGCTAGCTCCTCACAAATACAGACCTTGAACAATCTTGAGAAGACTATCTTGCTTCCTTTCTTATTAGTGCTTGTTTGCTTAAGTCCCATTCCCGGCCCTTTATCTATGAACACAGAATATAAATATTTGTTAAGCAATTCTGCTTTATCCTTATCAGCCCCTACATATTTCTCCCCTTCACTCTTGAGTCTCACAATGCCACCCTTGCACTTCCTCCTGTTACTAACTAACCTAAAACACAGCCTTGTCCCTATATTTTACTGTATTGGCTATTTTTCTCCCATTTGCATTTTTGCTTTCCTGACTACTTTACATGATTAATTTAGCTTCTCCAGGTATTTTTGTTTGTCTTTCTCTTTCTGTGATCTCTTATAATTTATGAAGGCTAGCCTTTTTTTCCTTACCTTTTCAGCTATTTTTTTGACAACCATACTGGCCTCCATTTCTTTTTACTTTTATTTACTTTTTAAATAAAAATATTTGTTGCCTTTAAAATGTGTCCTTTCAGTTTTGTCCACTGTTCTACTCCCAGCTATTCCTATCAAGCTAACAGCTCCTTGAGCTGTTCCCCCATCTTGACAATATTAGTTTCCCTGAAGTCTAGGATGCTAGCAATGCAATAGATGTACTCCAGGATCTGGAGTGTCCATTTATTGCAGTACTTGCTCTGGGGAGCAGGTGGTGTGTGCCCTTCCTCACATTTAGGGTGACTGGTGAAAAAGGTCTTTTGCATATATGATAGTTGTTATGTGCAGGAAGAACACAATGTCCCTGCATATTACAGAGCTGATGTGATGGATCACTACATTCTCCATATGGGCAAAGGACTTGAACAGGAAGGCGTATATAAGTATCTCAGAGTAGAAGAAAGAACGACACTCAAGCAGAAATTACTGAGAGAAAAGATAAGTAAAGAATACTACAGAAGATTAAAATCATTATTAAAAAGTGCTTTAACATCACGGAATAAGATACAAGCCATCAATCAGCTGGCAATTCCTCTATTTTCATACAGCTTTGGAGTTGTGGACTGGTCTCTTAAAGATCTTGAAAGACTGGATGTGCGAACACAAAATCTATTCCATGCCCATGAAGTGGTTTACAAGACTGTACATCCCTAGAGCTGAAAGAGGGCTAGGACTCATAGAGATTGATTACACATACAGGGCTACTATCATAGGCCTCCAGGCATACCTAACTGCATCTTCGGATCCAAAAACGCAAAAAGTGCTGAAATATGACAGTAAACTTCCAGATTCTGTCTCTATCATCAAACTTGGACAAGCGTTCTGATGACTAGCGGGAATGAGTGAGAATCCACAAGCATGCACAGGGAAGGCAGTAACAGAATTCGCAAAACAAGAGAAAAATCTCTTCAAGGAATTACAGTAGATCAACAAACAAGGAAAGATAAGTGACAGATGCACAAATGCAGTGGGAAATAGAGTGCTACTCCAGGAACCCTTTGTTGATCAAGAATAGACACATGAATGGTTGAGGAGGTGTGAACTGAAACCGAAGGATAAGAGATTGATAGTTGTAGCCCAAGACAGCGGCTTACAGACAAGATGGTTTATAGCAAGCATTGAAAAAACTGGTAATACAGACATATGTTGATTCTGTAGGAAAGATCTGGAAATGGTGACTCATCTGATAGCTAGCTGTGAAGTTCTGATGGCAGAATATTTCTATACAGAAAGACATAATAAAGTAGTGCGTCTCATCCATTCGAAACTCTGTAAGCACTACAACATCACTGTGTCCGAAAAGCACTGGGATTATGACCCTAAGAGAATTCCAGAGAATGAGGAGGTTATGATCACATGGGATACTTCCATTCCGACTGATAAAATACTGGCTGCGAGGAAGCCAGATATAATGGTTAGGGAGAGAAACACCAGAACAGCATTGATAATAGAGGTGTCAGTTCCAAGCGCCTACTCTGTGAATCATGTGCAGAGGCAGAAGATCCTGAAATACCGGGAAATGCAGTCAGAGACTAAGAAAATGTGGCAGAAAGATATGGAAATATTTCCCATTGTGTTGGGTGCCACCGGCCTGATAAAGAATTTCCAAACCCATCTTGACAAACTACCCATACATGTTACATCTACGAACTCCAGCAGAAGGCTATCTTTGGCACAATTCAAGTATTACACAGAGCCTTAGCAGTAAATTTGAGAGATTGAGATCATACTCCCCATGCCCTGCCTTAGAAGTGAGGTTCATGCCTGTCATGGTATGTGCAAAACTAACCCATTTGGAGAAACTGCCCAAGCAAAGGTTGCATATAGCTGCTCAGATTGTGAGGTACATCATGGGTAATGGAGGGGCTAACCAATACCGGCACACAGAGCCCCATTTGCAGCCATAGTGGTGACTGTAATCATTGGAGCACTGCCAAATGACTGCATGTCTTCTATGATGGTGGAACAAGAGTGTATGGCCCCTCGAAGATGGTAGGATGGTCTGCCATAGACCTCATGGGTCATGAATGAGGTTTGAGTTAGGTACATTTGCACATACACCTATCTTGCAGTATACAGCAGGTCACAAGGGAATGCACACCCTGCACATGTGCTGCCTCAGGGGTTAGTGCCACAATGCAGCCCAGTGGACCTCTGTGTGTGACTGTTGTTTGGCGTTGGAGGTACAGTGGAGGGATGGGTATCTTGCCCTCACATGTGGAAGGGCTGTTGGGTAAGGTTTGCCTTTTTTGTGGATGATATAAAAATCTGCAATAGAGTAGACACCCAGGAAGGTGTAGATAACATGAGGAGGGATCTAGCTAAGCTTGAAGAATGGTCTAGAAATTGGCAGCTGGGATTTAATGTTAAAAAATGTAAGGTCATGCATTTGGGCTGCAGCAATCCAAGGGAGCAATACAGTATAGGGGGTGAAGTACTTTTTGTGGGCTTCTTAGCACCCCCTCACCAGCAACCTGCAGGGCTCTTGGAGACACAGAAAACTACATTCAAAGCAATGAGAAGGTAATCTAAAAGACAGCAATAAAATACCACACACTTATATATATATATATAAATACACCAAAGCTTTGCAGAGAGAAACAAATAGAACCAAAGTTCTCTTTGTTTACTCTAACTGTTAGGCATGGTTCACTTTATTTATAAGGCTCTTTTGGATGATACAGCATAATTTCACTTTATTATTACACGTCAGGCATTACGTATTTATCACATCATAGGTCAACTTCTAATCAGTGTAGGTCAGTATGAGGAGACATACATGTATTCCAAGACATAACTGTTTACTGCTGACTGCTTGATATCTAATAACCCTGAGACAGAAAGGCTAGAGTACAGCCTGCCCTTTTTCTTTATTTACAGGACATGTACCTCTTCACCTACTTAGTAAGCAAATATATGAAGTTTATTTCTAAGCAAAGTTCTGAACAACTTTAACTCTTTCTCAGGTGTACTTAGACAGTCCAATTGTGTACACCACCCTGTACAAACAAACATACTTTCAGTCCCTCCTCTGATTCTGTAAAGAATCATTTCTAAAGTAAGGAAACTCAGACATTGCCATTGAAGTGGAATTACAACTAGATTCTGGGTCAATCTGTAACATCAATGTAGGGATCAGTGATTCCACTGATTTCTTACAGCAAGCTGATAGTACACAGAGAATTAATACTCCTAGAATGAGAATCCCCAGCAAACCAAGCAATGATGCTAACATGCCTTGCAAAGGCCTGGATAATGAATTCCAAAATGAAGAAACAGAATCAAATAGAGCTGAAAAAGAACTTACATAACTCTCGCTTGAAATAAAAGTACGGTTGCTAACTTTATCTAATATGCTTTTTACTACTTCTCCATTATTATCATACTACACCATTTTCCTTTGCTAGGAGATAGTCTAAAGCCATTCGGTTCTGGGCTGAATAAGCTGACGTTTTGTTTACTGGACCTTGCAATACACACTAATTGCCTCAGTAAGAAGCAGAGCAGCCACTATGACTTCATCCTGAGGGGAAACATCCCTTTTTCTTCTTAAAGAATTGTTCAGGATTGATAACAAAGTAATATAGTAAGGTTCAATTCACTATGGGGTATCCATCAGGGCTATATAGCAAGTACCTGACCAACCTCTGGGAAGCTCTGTATATACAAAAGAAGAGCGGGACCTAGGCGTGGTTGAGTCTGATGATCTTAAAGTAGCTAAACAGGTAGAAAAGGCGACGGCAAAAGCTAGAAGAATGCTTGGGTGCATATGGAGAGGAATGGCTAGCAGAAAAAAGGAGGTGATAGTGCCTCTATATAAGTCTTTGGTGCGACCTCATTTGGAGTATAGTGTGCAGTTCTGGAGACCGCACCTTCAAAAGGATGTGAACAAGATGGAGTTGGTGCAGAGGGTGGCTACTAAAATGGTTAGTGGTCTTCATTATAAAGCATTTGAGGACAGACTTAAGCATCTTAATATGTACACCTTAGAGGAAAGGCGGGATAGAGGTGATATGATTGAGATGTTTAAATACCTCCGTGGCATAAATGTTCAGGGGGAGAGCCTCTTTCAATTGAAAGCAAGTTCTGCTACGAGGGGACATGGGATGAGGGTGAAGGGGATAGATTCAGGAGTGATATGCGGAAATATTTCTTTACGGAAAGAGTGGTGGATCCATGGAATAGTCTCCCAGTGGAGGTGGTAGAGATGAGGACAGTAACTGAATTCAAAAAAGCATGGGACAAACACACAGGATCTCTAAAGGAAAAAAGGGAACTGTTGTAGTTGTTGATATGGAAGGACAGACTGATAGGCCATGTGGTCTTTTTCTGTTGTCATATTTCTATGTTTCTATGTGGCTTGGCCTTTGGACAAGAGATTTATTCTGCAGCTGTGTGCCTGTTATGCAGATGCAGTACTGAGTATCCAGTGCAGTCCGTACTGCATGTGTGCTGCTGCAGGAAGGCCTTAAGTGTGGTTTACCATTGTCTCAGAATGTGCCAGCCATGTTGTTTCATGTCCTGGGTTTAGGCCATTACAGTCAGGGAACTGCAGTCTGATTCTAGACAGTGCTATGGAGAAGAATGTGGAGGTGTAGCATAATGGTAAGTAACAGACCAGGGTTTGATTCCCATTAGTTCTCTTTGTGGCTGTGGGAGACTCACTTCAATTTACTACCAGAAAGAGTCTGGAGTATGCATTGACTGGAGGACACACATTATTATTATTTTTTATGTGTTACGATAGTACATTGGGACGGCAAACATTCGCATTGCAATTGTGCCCATCTGACAGCATGATTTTATTGGCTCGGCTGTGGCACACTGCAATTGGTTAGACATGTTCACCCTGCGATGTTCAACACATGACTTGAACATGAATGGACTATTTCATTATAACTGCCACTGAACATCTTTGGCTCCTTCACATGTCTGCAGTACATGCAGACATGTCCCACTCCTGGGATGGCCACCTGCAGAGATCATCACAAGTCCTTACTTGCTTCATATGGCCAATATGAGAGACACTTGTCCTGTTGTTATATGCATATGTGTCAGGAAGATTGTATGGTGGTCAGAAAAGCTGAGGCAACCTCCACAGCCAAATAGCTGGTATTGGAACTTCTCTGTGGCACAGCTAATATTTTTACACACACACTTCAACTGCATTTGCATAGTCACATCAAGTACATCAGGGCAGCAGTCAGCAGTCACATCAAGTACATCACACTCTCATCTACCGCCATCTATCCTTCAGCCCATCCATCAGCATATGCCCATTATGTACAGTCATGTATTCTCCTGCCAGATGCTACACGATGGCCCACACAGGAACATTTTAATCATTGGGATGTATCATTCATAGCTCTCCTATGACTGATCTGCACATCCCCACTCCTACCCAGTCATTCTTTTGATGGTCACATCGTGGCAATGCTGGCTCCTCCAGGGCACCCTTCTTCCCAATCCTCTGCCACACAATGACATTACAGCAGATTAAGTAAGCACCCCTCACTGATACAGTACAAATGCCTCCCACATTATCATTCCACTTACTGTCTAATATGTAGGATGCATATGGATATGACATGTCCAACAGCTCTTACGCTTCCTTCCATCCATCACCTGAAATGTGACTTTCAGAAGAGCTCCCTTATCTTGCAATAAGGTGACTGCCTTTTTCAGGTGTTAAGGTGCACGCTTGGCACCTTACCGCCTGGTGTCCTGTTAGTACCCAATAAGCAGAGCCAAGCTCCCTTTCTGCCGGCACGCCTACTCCCTGCCCCGGCCTTTACTGTACAATAACACCCTTACTGCTGCCATTAACACTTGCTAACCGGTGCACCCTTAATGCTCTTAACGCTTCATTATAAAGCATATGAGGACAGACTTAAGGATCTTAATATGTATACTTCAGAGGAAAGATGGTATAGAGATGATATGATTGTGATGTTTAAATACCTCCATGGCATAAATGCATAGGAGGGGAGCATCTTTTGATTGAAAGCAAGCTCTGGTACGAGGGGACATAGGAGGAGGGTGAAAGGGGATAGACTCAGGAATAATATGGGGAAATATTTATTTATGTTTATTTATTTATTTAACAGGTGTTTTATACCACCTTATCATATAATCAAAGCGGTTTACAGTAAAACTCAACAAACTTTACATAGAATTTGTGGTAAAGATAGGAGGTGGCATGCGGGACATGCTAGAAAGGATAACATATTTACATTGTGAAATATCTACATTAGTTAGTCAACGTGTTAAGAATCGGTGTTTAGGCTCTGAGGGTGGTCCGGGATGTGAACTGCTGTGTGAACTCACTGAAGTGTTCCATGAAAAGGAATGTTTTCAGCTTCTTCCTAAAGTCTTTTAAGTCTGTGGTAGTCCTCACTCACTGCCTGTGAGAGGGAGTTCCAGATGGTGGGTGCTGCTAGAGAGAGAGAACTCTCTTGGTTGTAGAGTTGTTGGATTTGGTGAATGAGCTGGGTGTTTGGATGCTGGGGCATGGTCTCTTGTCTTCGTGGCCTGTTGCTGGGTTGTGTGCAGATTAAGTCCTGGAATATGTTGACTGACAGGTTTTGTCAGATTTTGAAGATGGTCAGAGCCATTTTGTACTTGATACGAGAGGTAATTGGGAGCCAGTGTAGCTGGTGTAAGATAGGTGTTATATGGTCAGAGTTAGCAGAGCTGGAAATGATTCTGACAGCAGTATTTTGTGCCAATTGTAAAGGCCTGGTAGTTTGTTTCGGTAGACCATTGAAAATGGAATTGCTGTAGTCCAGTATAGGTATTGCAGTAGTCCAGTATAGCTATAATGATAGCTTGACAGACTGTGCGGAAGTGGTCTTGGCTGAGGAGAGGTTTGAGTCTATGGATGGTGGCCATTTTGTGGTATAGATTTCTGGTGATTCTGCTGATGTGTGCCTTTAGGTTCAGATTGTGGTCCAGGGTGACTCCCAGGTACCTGACTTCTTCTTTTACTGGCATGGATGTATTTGCCAAGGTGATTGAGTTTGGGGGGGGGGGGGTGTGAAGGAGGTGTTGTGTGTGATAATTAGGGCTTTGGTATTTTTTAAATAGATGCTTAGATTGTTGTTTGATAGCCAGTTGTTAATTTCTTATATGCATTCTGCCATATTTGTGTAGTCTGGTAGGTCTAGTTGTATTGGGGTATATACCATGATGTTGTCTGCATATCTGACATATTGGATGTTATGTTTATTGAAAATTTTGCAGATTGGTTGAATGTAGAGTGGGAAGAGACCCTTGTGGGACTCCCTGTTCTGTGACAAATGGGATGAAGGTGTTTGCTTCTACTTTATTTAACATTGATAAGGCAGGCAAAGGGAGAATTTGAGAAGAAGCTTGCTGCGGAAGCAAAAACGCGAAGTAAAGACCTTTTTAAGTACATTCGTAGCAAAAATCCTGTGAGAGAGTCAGTTGGTCCATTAGATGATAAAGGGGTTAAAGGAGCACTAAGAGGCGACAAGGCGATAGCGGAGAGACTGAATGAATTCTTTGCTTCGGTCTTTACTGAGGAAGATGTAGGGATGTTACCCATGACTGAAGTGGTATTTAAAGGTGCGGGAGAATTGAAGGAAATATCGATACATCGGGAAGATGTATTACAACTATTAGATAAACTGAAGAGTAGCAAATCACCTGGGCCGGATGGTATACATCCAAGGCTGTTGAAAGAACTGAAATATGAGATTGCAGACCTGCTATTAGTAATCTGTGAACTATCATTAAAATCATCTCTAATACCTGAAGATTGGAGGATCGCCAATGTAAAACCAATTTTTAAAAAGGGTTCCAGGGGTGATCCGGGAAACAACAGACCGGTGAGCCTGACGTCAGTACCGGGAAAAATGGTAGAAACCATCATAAAGAATAAAATTATTCAGCATGTAGATAGTCATGACCTAATGGGAGACAGCCAACATGGCTTTAGACAAGGAAGATCTTGTCTTACTAATCTGTTATGTTTTTTTGAAGGAGTGAATAATCAGGTGGACAAAGGTGAGTCGGTTGATATTGTGTATCTGGACTTTCAGAAAGCCTTTGACAAGGTCCCTCATGAGAGACTTTTGGCAAAACTAAAGAGTCATGGGATAGGAGGCAGTGTACTATTGTGGATCAGGAACTGGTTAAAAGATAGAAAGCAGAGGGTAGGGCTAAATGGCCAATTTTCCCAATGGAGAAAGGTGAATAGTGGTGTACCCCAGGGATCTGTGCTGGGTCCGCTGCTTTTTGACATATTCATAAATGACCTGGAAAGTGGAATAACGAGTGAGGTTATCAAATTTGCAGATGACACAAAACTATTTAAAGTTGTTAAAACCCAAGAGGATTGTGGAAAATTGCAAGAGGATCTTGATAAATTGGAAGACTGGGCATCAAAATGGCAGATGAAATTTAATGTGGACAAGTGCAAGGTTATGCACCTAGGGAAGAACAACCCAAACTATGGTTACACGATGCAAGGTTCCACATTAGGAACTACTACCCAGGAAAAAGATTTAGGCGTCATTGTGGATACCATGTTAAAACCCTCGGCCCAGTGTGCAGCAGCGGCCAAGAGAGCAAATAGAATGCTAGGTATGATAAGGAAAGGAATGGAAAATAAAACAAAAGATATTATAATGCCTCTATATCGTTCCATGGTGAGACCGCACCTTGAATATTGTGTGCAATTCTGGTCGCCGTATCTTAAAAAGGATTTAGTGATTTTAGAAAAGGTTCAGAGAAGAGCCACCAAAATGGTAAAGGGGATGGAAGGATACTCCTATGAAGAAAGGCTAAAAAGGTTAGGGCTCTTTAACCTGGAAAAGAGACGGCTGAGGGGAGATATGATAGAAGTCTATAAATTAATGAACGGAGTGGAACGGGTAAACGTAAATCGATTGTTTACCTTATCAGAATATAGAAAGACTAGGGGACATGCAATGAAGCTACAGGGTAAACTATTTAAGACTAATAAAAGAAAATATTTTTTCACTCAGCGTGTAATCAAACTCTGGAATTTGTTACCGGAGGATGTAGTAAAGGCTGTTAGTGTAGCTGGGTTTAAAAAAGGTTTGGACAAGTTCCTGGAGGAAAGGTCCATAAACCATTATTAAGAAAGGACCCAGGATATCAATGCTTGAACTAATACAAGCATTGTGGAACCTGTGTCCCTTGGGGAAACTGCTAGGTACATATGACCTAGATTGGCCACTGTTGGAAACAGAATACTGGGCTTGATGGACCTTGGTCTGACCCAGTATGGCATATCTTATGATCTTATGTTATGTTATGTTCTTATTTCTTATATACTGCCTTTCATGATATCAAGGTGGTTTATATTGAACAACTGAAATTACATTGAACAGGGCATTATAACTTGGAGATAACTATTTTACAGGGAACTTGGGCAATGGAGGGTTAAGTGGCTTGCCCAAGACCACAAGGAGCACCTGTGGGACTAGAAGCCCCAGTCCTTCCAGCCCAAGGTTGCTGTCCTCTAGTGGGATTTGAACCCCTGACCTTCTAGCCTGAGATAACTTGCCTCAACCACTAAGCCACTCCTCTCTCCCTACTTTGGTTTGTTGACGACGATCACTGAGGTAGCACTGAAACCACTTAAGTGGTGTGCTGTGGAGCCCGTTGTCTTTGAGCCTTTCTAGTAGGATGCTGTGTGCAACTGTATCAAATGCGGAAGAGATATCTATGAAGATGAGGAGGACACCCTTTTTTATACTGTCAATCCCTCTGATCAAGTTGTCAAATAACTGCGTGAGAAGGGTTTTGATACTGTGGTTGGGTCGAAAACTGTATTAGTGGGGATTCAGAGGGACGTGGAAGTCAAGGTGGTCCTTTAGTTGTCACTGTACTATCTTTTCAATAATTTTGGATAGAAATGGAAGACTGGATATTGGGCGGTACAATGCGGGGTCTGAATTATCTGCTGATTTGTTTTTGGAAATTGGTCGGATGGTTGCCTGTTTGAGGAAGGGGCAATATATCCTTGAGTTAGAGATGAGCTTATTATCTTGTGGATGTATTGGACCAGCTCTTCCTTGGCTGATTTTATCCATCTTACTGGACATGGATCAGAAGGTGCCGTGCAGGCGTTTAGTTCAGCGATGGTGCGTGCAACATGATCTGTTGTAGGTATGTACATAGGTATGTGGAGGAGTAGCCTAGTGGTAGAGCAACTGCCTAGTATCCAGAAGATCAAGAGTTCATTTCCCACTGGCACTCCTTGTGATCTTGGACAAGTCACTTTACCCTCCATTGCCTTGGAAGAAAAGGCTGGCAATCTACTTCCAGTGATACATTGCCAAGTAAAACCCAGAGGTAGCTGGGTTACTATGAGTCAACACTGACTTGATGGCACAAACTAAAAAAAAAAAAGGTATGTAAAACTCACCCCATATGTGTTTAAGGGAGGATGCTGTGCAGTCTGGGGGATCCACCTGTGGTATGTCTTTCAGAGGGGGCTTGAGCTTGGTGAGTAGGAAATTTGCAAAGCATTGGGGGTGGATTGTGTCTTCTCCAGTCTGGGATGGTTCTTTTGTCAGCATGCAGACAATCTCAAAGAGTTCTCTAGGCTTGTTACTGGATCTTAATATGAGGTTGGTATGATATTCCTGTTTATGTTGGTTGATTATATTGTTGTAGTCACGTTGTTTTATTTGATATTGTCTTAAGGTAGCTTCAGTCTTGTATTGCCACCAGTGCCATGCCAGCTTGCGTAGTGTTTTCTTTGCTTCTCTTATTTCAGCAGAGTATCAGGAAGCTGATGTATGACTGGGGTTTACTCACTCAGGAGCTCTAGCCGCTGCAGCAATGGTGGTGTTCCAGGCTTTGATTGCCTTGTCCAGATTGGTGACGTCGTGTGGGAGTTTATGGAGGGTTTCCTTGAGGAACTGATCCTTATCAAATCCTTTGAATCTTCTCTCTATTTAAGGTGTTTTCTGTGTTGATCTTTGGTGTAGGATATGCAGCTTAACGTGAATAGCATGATGGTCTGACCAGGGTATCGGTGTGACCCGAGGAGGCGTTATGTTGTCTTATTTGAGGAAGTTTTGTGGGGCAAATATGCGTCTGGGGTGGTGCCTAGGCAGTGGGAGGGACCCATGTGTAATAGGTTGAATTGCAGGGACTCCATTGCACTGAGGAAAATGGCAGACTCTTTGCTGGGTGCGGAGTAGAGGTTGCAATCTCCCAGTAATATGAGTGGTTTGTAGGGGGAGTTAGTTGCACATACTGTTTCAGGTATGGTGGATAATTCATCAGCATTGGCGTTGGGGGCTCTGTAGGTAAGGCAGATAGCTAGGTGCCTATTCTTTATGGTGATTATGTTGGCGTGATCCATGCTTGTTGCCTTGGAGGTTTTGAATCTGAGGTCAGATCTGGCCAGGATTAGCACCCCTCCGCCTCTTTTGTTGATATGAGGGCAGTTGAATGCAGTATGAGTGCAAGGTGTAACTTGGCTTATGATAATCTGGTTGGTGTCTTTCAGCCAGGTTTCAGTAATGCAGAATATATGTGCTTGGTGTGACTGAAGGTGGTCTATAATAGTGTTGGTCTTGTTTCGTATAGATCTGGCATTTATGAGTGCTATGTTAATTGGAGAGCTCTGAATGATCTGTTTGTGCTGGTCAGTGGCTTGGATTGTTGGTTGGATTTAGTGGGTCTCTTGTTTGAGTATAGGAATGTGTTTTGCCATGTTGGTTGTTGTAATATGTATAGTGGTGAGGACTGTTGTAGTGGTTGATATGGAAGGGCAGACTCGATAGGTCATATGGTCTTTTCTGCCATCATGTTTCTATGTTTTAGTAAACATACTCCTTAGATTTGCATGGGTGGATATTCAATTGCTGTGGTTGGCATTTGGTTGGCATTTATTTGGCTGTGGCAATTATACAGGGTCCACAATTTCTAAACACCTAAACAGGGCTGGTGCTAGGACTTTTGGTGCTCTCCTGAAATCTTACTTTTTAATGTTTCTTTCAGTTTTTGCCATTTTATTTTTCTCATTTTTCATTTCCTCATTTTATGTTTTTCAGCATTTTGGCACCCGCTGCCATTTATTATTATTTATTTATTACAATTTCTTATATACCGCACTATTCGATATCAGCGCGGTTTACATTATAACAAAATGACCAAAACAACAAGCTGTTTGGTTTTACATAGAACAGGAGTACAAACTTGGATAACAGGGGTGAACTATGTAAATAAAATAATTACAAAGAACAAGATTAAGCAACAATAACATAAGGAAAATATGTGCATCATCTGCAGGCAGGGTGCTGGCACTGTCTCAGAACTAACAATGGTTACTTTCTTAGGTGGGGTTACCTAGATTTCGTTGCTGACTGGGTAGTATTGGAGGAAAAGGTGATATTTGAGTGCCTTCCTGAACTGAGTTAGGTCTACAATGGCCCGAATGTCGGGTGGTAGATCATTCCAGCATTTGGGGACGTAGAGACTGAAGGCCCTGTTTGCCGTTGTAATGTTGCATTTTGTCAATGCCTTCGGGGTTATTAGCAGGTTTACAGCTGTTGCTCTTCTGGATCTGTTGGGGGGCACAGTGTGAATGAGTTCCATGAGTGAGGAAGATGACAAGCCATTGATGGCCTTGAATGAGAGGAGTAAGGTTTTAAAGATAAGCCTTCCGTGGATAGGGAGCCAGTGAAGCTGCTTGAGAATAGGAGTCACGTGGTCACTTCTGGAGGCTCGGTGGAGGACCCTTGCTGCAGCATTCATAGTCAGCTGTAATGGGCTCAGTGTAGATTGAGGGAGACCTTGTAAGATGGCATTTGCAAAGTCAAAATGGGGTAGGATTAGCGCCTGGTATATAGTCCGGAAATCGTCTGGGTCCAATAGGGAGTGCAGATGCCTGAGCGTACGGATTTTGAAATATACAGCTTTGACTATATTGCCTATGTGAGATTTCATATCCAGACGTTGGTCCAAGGTGACTCCAAGGTATTTTATTGTTTCTTTAGTTTGCAAGTCAGCTTCCTTGACACTTACATGGGACGGAGGAATAAAGCACCTCCGTTTTCTTGTGTTGAATGCGGAGGTTTTGGGATTGGAGCCATTCTGAGACCGCATTGAAACAATCTACCAGTGGTGTCAGGTCCATTTGAACTGTAGAGAACGGCATGTATAAGAGTATGTCATCAGCATATATCAAACAGTTCACGCTAAATGATCTAATGCTTGCCTTGCTTACTATGTGGCACCGCTCCTGCACCTAAGAATAGAAACCTGATTTATATTACTATGACTACAGCTGAATGGTTAGAGTTTCCTCAGATGGATGCTTGTTTCTTAATTTTCTTCTTTTCTAATGTTAACTCTTTGTCAGCATCCCACCTGCTGGCTGGGAAAAATCTGAATAGACTGCAATGATGGCCAGAAGGCTGGGGTATGGCATGGGATGTTATCACATGCTTGGCAAATTCTGTAGGGCTCAGAGCAAAATTGATGGAGTTTCAAGATCACTGCTGGCCTGGGGCAGAGGAGGAAGTTTCTGGAAGTACTTGCAACTAAGGCTTCTTCCCACGGTTCTCATGATTAAAATTTGGTAAAGAGTATTCCAGACTAAGGAAATGTAAAGACTCTAAAATGTATTGTTTTTTTATTGTACCTGCAGCTAACACAGGGACTGGGGACAGGGAACAAGAGAGCAAACTGTTAGACCAATAGTCAAAAGAAGTTCATCAGTGACCAGCGAATGTATAATTTCTCTAGATTTTTAAAAATTATACTGATAAGATTGGGCTAAAAATGCCCCATACTAGTTGTATATAATGTGGGGCTGAGTTTGGGACAGAACAAGGGCAGGCATTAAAATTATCTGGATAGTGACAATATTCAGTTGATATGTGGATGACTTATATGTTTAGGCCAAGGTAATTTTATAATCCACTAATAGGCCTCTTATAAAATTATGCCACGCCTAAAAATAATCACAGTGTAAACAGGTGTGTATTTATGATTAGGCATGAATTAGGATGGAACATGGGCAGAGTCATGATTTATGCACATATTTTATAAAATAATCACATGTGCATTTAAAGTATGTGCTAGCATTTACGTTTGCTGGAAAGCAGCAGTAAAATCCATGCCATCAATCTAGGTGAAATTTCTGCAGGATTTGTGCTAGTATGTTATAAAGACACACAGGCACCTTTGTGGTATTTCAAAATAGGCTTAAAATAGATCTCAGTCTCCAAATCTAGGCGTCCTGTTATAGTTACCCTCTTATTTAGGCTGCTGAATAGTGGGCCTAACCCAAATGAGAATAGAATTGGTGTGATGATTGTACTATCCATATAGTTAGTACCACTATGTACATAAATAGCAGTGCAACAAGGGGAACACCCCCCCTGTAGTAAAACTGAGCCCAGAAGAACAGGAAAACAGTACACCACTGGTAGAACTGAGAGCCATTACTGGGTTGTGTCTTGGGTCAGCTCTGCACATGTTTCAGCCAGTTGGCCTTTTTTAGGGGACAACGACCTCAAAAGACAGACATATACATAAATAAAATAATGAAACAAAAGGGAAATATAAAAAAAGCATAAAATACAACATTATCCCTAAAATAATAATTAAAAAATTGATAATATGTTGAAGAACCAAATTCATAAAATGTAATAATGATCAATGACAATAATATAATTGAATATATAACTAGGAAATAATAATTGAAAGTATAAAATTATGAAAATATATAAAAGGACTAAATGTATAACATAGAGCCCTATTCTGTGAGGGGGATGTCTGGGCATCTGGACGTCCTTGCTGAAGACAGGGTTGTTAGGACCCGATTCTGGTCCGTAGGAACAAAATGTTCCCGCGAATGCCAGAAATGGGCCTGTGGACGGCCCAGGGTGCTCCTTCTGCCTGCGGGGACATCCTCCCTGCAGGCGCCTCCATCATCCACAGCTCCGGCCCCCCAATTCCCACTGTCTGACCCATGGCTGGCCTCCCATGGTCTGGATTGGGCGGCAGGGACCTCACCGCACCCAGCCCCGGCCCTGATCCGGCAAATTGTGCTGCTTATACCTCTAAGGTGGTATAAGCAGCTCATCCCAGCAGACCCGGCAGCATGTACAGGGCCGTGACCTGAATCGGGCCTGTACGTGCTGCTGGGCGGCCTGCCCCCGCTCCACCCCCCTTCACTCCCCTCCCCCCCCCCGGTTCTCCCCGTCCTGAAACACAGGTTGTATGGCGAATGCCGGTGGGGGAATAGAGTCTAGGCGGATTACGGGGCTCTACGTCCCTCCGGGACAAGCAGCCCCGCAACCCGCATCGTGAATGAGGGCCATAATGTTTAAATTAATCAACAGACAATTGAATACATTAAAAGACAAAAAGAATAGGAACATATATATACAGAGCTAAGGATGATATTAAAAATAGCATTGAAGGAATATACTTATCTTAAAAGCAATAAAAAGATCAAATTAAAAGCTTGTCTATTGGAGAAAGACACATTGGTATGCTCTCTAATTGTATTGCTCTCTAAATATATTGCAATTCCTATGGAACTGGAGGAAGAAGAACAATAGTTAAAAACAGTAGTTAAAAAAGAAGAAAGGATGACCATTGTCCCTTGATTTCATAAGTAAACCTGGAGGGAGGAGGGACACAAAGAGCCCTCCCAAACACCATCTGAGCTATTACCGATCTTGCCCAATTCAGGAAGGCACTAAAGCACCATATTTTTCTCCTACATTACTCCCAGTCTAGTGAAACATCACAACCCAACATACCCTCCAGCCACCACAACGACACCACCAGCACACTCATGTCATGCTGACGCAACCACATTCAGAAATACTACTGCACAAACCTGTAAATAGTTATCTAAAATGTATACAGTTTCAGAGCGTGTCATGACTCCACAATCATACCTGTGGAACAACAACTCCATTGTATATAGTTACCCCCGCTGAAACCCAAGTTATAATACCTGTTCTCTGTAATGCACATTGCATGTTCTGCCGCATTGTACAAATTGATGTTACCTGTAAATCGCACTGATTTTAAAGAGCATGGTATAGAAATAATTTAAATAAATAAATAAAATTAAAAATTAAAAACAGGTACTATGAATAGCATTAAAATGGGTAAGGAAATGTCAGAGACTATTGGAATCAAAACATTCGAGCATACTTAACCGCACAGCAGAAAGATAAGGAATATGTAGCCATCAACAATATTATCTGCATTTCTGTAATAATCAAATAAAAATGTAAGATAATTAAAAAAAAGATTTATTTAGACCATCCAATCATTTGAAAGCATGGCATTAAGGAATAATAATATTTATTTTTCCAGCATGCATAATTATATTTAATGTAAGGTGATTTGTTGAAACCACAATATGCAAAGATTTTATGCCTTTATTATGTTTACCTGTTGGTTCATTATTTTATTTATGTATATGACTGTCTTTTGAGGTCATTGTTCCCTGAAGAAGGCCAACTGGCTGAAACACATGTAGGGCTGATACAAGACACAACCCAATAAAGGCTCTCGTTTCTACCAGTGGCGTATTGTTTTCCTGCTCTACAGATAGCAGTGCTAAATATATATGAGGGGGGCTTGATAAGTCTCTGTTCTTGTATCAAAACAGAAAGCTATGGGCACATTAGGTTCCGGAAGTCCACCTGATCTCTCTGCAGTTTAGTTTTATTTGGTACCAAATGAAACAAAACTGCATAGAGATCATTTGCATATTAATTTAAGTGCCATTGCTGGCTCGGTATTGAGCCCTATATTTAGGTAATGACATTTTATAAAAGGCGTGTATATGCAGGAATTCATGTGGATGTTGAAAAGTCTGTCAAAACATTTTGAGGAGGGAGGGGTATTCAGCAGTGGCGGCTAACGCGATTTCAGTGACTAACTGTCGCCACTGAAACTTAAACTTGGATATTCAATGCTGGGGTCATATCTGGGCCCCAGTATTGAATATCCAGATTGCCTGGATTGCCAGGAAGCTAACCGGGCAGTGGCAATTTTCAGTTGCCTCCCAGTTAGCTTCTGTGGCAAAAGTTAGGCCAGCCTTTCCTGCGCCTTACTTTTGTTGCTTTGCCATAACTGGGCAGTAGTTCAGTATCGCTGCTGCCAGTTATGGCCGGATGCCACCCCCAATATGCCCCCTGAACACCCCATTGCTAACCAATTAGCATTAGGGCATGCAGTGGCGGCACCTGGGGATATTCAGCAGAGCTAATTGTGTTAATACTGCTGAATATTCCAGATAAGGGGATTAACATGATTAGCAATATTCAGAATATATGCACACATGAGGAAAGGCTAGGGTGCCTTGGAGCACCCTACCTTTTACAAGGGAAGAACAACCTGTGAGGGGATCTTATCAGGGGAGGAATCCTTAGAGAGTGGTAAAATGGAAGAGGAGGAAGAGGAATCATGGTCTTCTCCCCCACTGCCAGGCAGGAGTCAGGCAGGGCATCAGGGTATCATGCCATCGGGAGGCCCCCCCCAGCCCAATAGCCCTGAGCTGACACAACCTAAAGTGGCAGAGAGTTGGGAAGCTGCAGTAGCAGGGGGCCATCTTGAAGAGGATGAGGGTCCTGACTAGGGGGGTGATGTAAGGGAGAGATGGGGAGGGTAGACAGGAAGCAGGTGGACGGCTTGAGGACCCACTTGATGTCCTGGTTGACAAGCCTGTCCATGTTGCCTCCTTGCTGGACCAGATGGGATGCAATGGAAGTGACCATGGAGTTTAAAGATATCTGCTGCACCTAATGTCACTGCAACAGGAGGTACAGCAGGGCTTCACATCGTTCTCAGATTCCATGGGTCTTGGGTGACCTATCTGGAGGGGCTGAAGGCAGAGATATATGACATGCTTGGGGTCATGCAGAAGCAGCTGTCATGTATCTTTGCCCTGCCTACTCCAGAGCAGGATAGGGAGGCGGCCAATAGGGAAAATGTTCTGTTAGTAAGGGATCCTGTCTGTGTATTTTATATGGCAAATTGTACTTTTGTAAAAGAAAAAGTTGCAATGTGTGGAACCCTTTTGGCATGGGCAATAAAAGTAGACTGCAATGTTCACTTTTGATCTTTATTCTTCTGTGATTATCATATCTTGCCGATCACACCGATTCGGAAGTTTCTGTTGGAGTTAATTACACTTGTTCTGACACATAATTATTTTTTGTCAGAAGCGAAATTCTATCAACAAATCTTTGGGATCGCAATGGGGGCAATGGCAGCACCCTCAATTGCCGCTCTCTATATGGCTGATTTTGAAGAGAAATTTTTGTATGGGTCATCCTATTTTGCACATGTAATGTTTTGGAAACGTTTTTTGGACGATATATTCTTTTTATGGAATGGTACTCCTCTTGAATTACAATAATTTCTATCTTGGATAAATAATTTAAAATCTAATCTAACATTCACTGCACACATTGAGAAAAGCCAAATTGAATTTTTGGATGTTATGATACTGAAGGAGGATGACTTTTTTCGAACCTCCTTGTATTGGAAGAGTGTGCAACGAAATAGTCTGCTCAAGTACCAGAGTTTTCATCCGGGACCATTAAGGAGAGGACTTCCGTTCGGGCAATTTTTAAGCTCCGATGCCTCTGTTCATCTTCCCTGGATTTTAAACCTCAGACAGCGGATTTGTGTGAGCGGCTACTTAATAGGGGTTACCCTGAAAAAATAGTGAGATGGCTTACCATCGGGCTCTAGATGTACAACGAGAATGGTTATTGGATGGCGCGTTGAGAAGTGAGAGAGTAGATGAGACCCCAGAAGCATTTGTTGGAGTTCTTCCATATACAAGTCTCAGCACGGAAATAGTTGGAATATTGAAGAAATATTGGCCTATATTGGGGTTACATCCATGCTTTCAGAAATCCCTTATGATTGCATATTCTCGAGGTTCTAATATGAAAGATCTTTTAGTTTGTTCAACAGCTCTGATTGACAGACCAACTTTGCCATCCCCGCATAATCGGGGTCATATTTCTTGTGGATCATGTATATATTGTGCTACAGCATTGACGGGTAATACATAAACACACCCTATCACAGGACGGATAATTAAATGTAGATGGGAGATTGACTGTAATTCATCCTTTGTGGTCTACGTTTTGCATTGCTCCTGTCTTCTTTTATATATAGGCAGGACTACATGAGTGATTAAAACTCGCTTGAGTGAGCATGCGTCAAGAATTCAGCGAAAGATAGTATCTGCCCCGATAGTTGAGCAGTGTATAACACATAATCATGATTTTGCGGACCTGAGATGGTCGGTGATAGACTATATCCCCCCGGATCCTAGAGGGGGTTATCGGACTGCCTTACTCCAACGGCATGAGCAAAGTTGGATATTCAGATTGAATACAGTGATTCCTCTGGGCCTCAATAAGGAAATTGATTGGACCAGTCTCTTTTGATGTCATCTGTGACATGGTGGGGTTTCCCTTGATAAAGTGGGGTTTTCCCGCCGTTTGATTGGTGTTCTACTTTGAGTGAAGGATTATAATAGCCAATGATAAGTAGTGTGCCCTTTAAAACACTGCTGAGTATACTACTTCAGCGTTATATGGCGGTTAAACATTATTTGATGGAAGCAGCACTTGATACAGGGAGAGAATCCTGAAACGTGCACGTCGTGCCTGAGTTTGGATACCGCACTGAGGGATGTTAAAATAAGTTCTTCTAGTAAGCTAAGTTTTTTTTGAAAAATTTTTACAATATGATTAAAATGGATGGTGCCGTCTGGTGGGGATAGACAGTGGTTCTTACCTCCCTTGGCAATATCCGACAAAAAGAAAATTTCACTTAAATGTTTTTTAGGGGGTGTGTTTGGTGATTTTGTTTGTTCTGATCACACCGATTTAACAATCCTCCACCTGTACATTACCTCTGGTACTTTTGCCCTATGTCCTGGGCCATCTTTGCATTTATGTCACCTTTATGGGAGCCCATCACCAATATGAGATTGAAATGCTTTTTTGAACTTCTACCTAAATGCTGAGTGGAGTATTTCTCAGACATGAGGACTTCTCCCCTACTCACTGACAGCAACATGACCACATTTAGGGATGTGTCTCAAACATCTTTGCTAAACACCACACATTAATCTGGTGGCAATGTAGCTTCAACCATGCTTCTGGAGGGATCTGCCTTCTCTCTGACTTGTTGTTACTATCACTTCCACTGCTAGCTCCCTAGAGATGCTCTGCCACATACATGGTGGCATCGTTATACCTTGGCCTTATTCACTCCTATCACAAAGTATAGAGTGTCTAACTACTGCTATCCTTACACACATTCCCTGATCTTGCACTTACCTCAAATCTAGAAGATGGGAGCAACCCAACCTAGGCACAATCCACAAGGTCTAATAGCTCTACTGCTGATATTCTTTCCATAATCTGATAGAGGTTGTTGCCCTTCACATTTCTTGTGTCCCTTGCAACATGACAAAGGCCATGAGTCTTCATGAAGTCAGACCAGCATCTATAGCTGATTATACTACATGTTTGTGGTTGGAAATACAGACCCCACACAAAGTTGCGTAGGCCCCAAGAAAGTCCCCACAGTTATTGGGTTCCTGTAGCTGACATAGCCCATGACAAAGAAAACACCAAAACCTTCTAAACTGAGTCTAAAAAATATGAAAATCCCTAAAAAACCCAGCACACATAAACCAAAAATAACTTTTTTTGTTGGAATAGCCAGCACAGTTAACAGGACTTTACCTGCTACCACAGTGGCCCGTCCATTTTAATCAAATTTGTAAATCAAATTAAAAACAGCTCTTATTCAAAAACGGCTGGTACTTAGCTTTGTAGAAAAGAGCAGGCTGTAGGAACGTTGTTTGCAACGATAAATTGATATCACTCCAGTAGGTCAATATTGCTACGACGTGCCACGTTTCGGGGGTACGCACATCAACCCCCTGCTTCAGGTCAGACCTCTGAGTTGAGTTAAGAATGTCAGCCCTAAATGCACAGCTGAAAAAGTAGTTTTTATATACCCGGCTCGCTGTTGAAAACCACAAAATAGGACACACCTTCCCAATGTGATATGCCAAAGAGGAACCAATCCACACAGAGGGGTGAAGCCACCAATCAGACTTCACCTCCCGATCAGAAAGGTTGATAGGCAGTGAAGAAAAGCCAATGTGCAGAGGGAATCACCATCCAATACCACATCTCAATTCAATGAATGGTATGCCAATCGATCTGTTGATTTAGACCATGTGGAAAAACAGAGTTCAATCGAAATATCCATCTTTGCTCCAAGTTTTGCAAGCGTTGAATCCGGTCACCGCCACAAGGATCCGGGGGTACATGGTCAAGAATTCGCCACCGGAGATCATCAAACTCATGTGAGTGCTCAAGACAGTGACTGACCAAAGGAGCTGTCAATGATTGAGAAGATCCTGGAGACGCTACCCCCTCTGAGTTTTGATACACAATGGGCTGAAATTGAAAAACAACTAACCTCCTTTCGTGATCATGTTTGGGGGCTTAAGATCAATAAATTTAAAAGAGATAAACTAGATTATGACAACAATTGTGTCCAATGTTCCCTCTAATTTTCTGTAGGCTGTGTGCGCATAAAATATCAGTTGTGTGCAGCTTTTGAAGGAAGGTTAAATTTTTGTGCGCCACATAACGACACTCGGAGTTATATACTTTAAAATTTGACTACACGTCAGAATACAGTATGTACACCACATTGATTTTAATCAAATTAAATGAAAATAGACAATTACTAAATGAAACAGGAAATTTCTAGTAATTACAATCATAACTTTTAAATTTTAAGATGTCTGTTTTGTTTTCTATCAGAATCAGAGCCGTAATTTTTGTGCGCTTTGTTGTAAAGTATGTGCGCTTGCTCGGCGAGGTGTGTGCGCGCGCACACGTGCACAGCTTAGAGGGAACAGTGATTGTGTCTATAATTGGCCATCACGTAAACAATTTCGTAAGAAGGTCTCATTTGCGCTTAACTCTGATGAATGCTCTGACACAGACTCTAGTGAGTGAGGTCAATTGACTGGCAGCAAAAAATCACAACCATCGGCAGAGTTCTCCAGAGGGAATTCCCATCGTGCACGACGTCCTAGAGGTACTTACCAGATGGATTTTTGGGAAGGCCCGGACACTCGATCTCGAACGCGGAATCGTCAGTTGTAAACATCTCAGGCATGCCCCTTACATCTCAACAGCTTCAAGTGTTAGAAATGGGCCTATCTTTTGTTCCTTCGCCACGATACGACGGGTTTGCGATGCGAACGGCATTGCATAAATTTTTTCGCAAGCTACGGGTCATACAATATATGGCCGAACAAGGGATTTCGGAAGATGTTTCTTTGGTAAAGAATCCTTCTTATTGGCAACCACCTGGTCAACTGGATGCGGCTATTTCTACATTTCAACAACTTACCCTGCAAGGTCTATTACAATTGGAGCAATCGAAAATGAGGGGATATAACAATTTTATGAGAGATCATCGCATAGCATTACAAGAGTTATCCCAGTCGGCTCTAGTAATTAGACAGGCAGATAAGGGGGGTGCCACAGTGGTACTCTCGAGGGAACAATATGATCATGAGATTCATGTCCATTTAGACAATCGGGCTCATTATGCTCCCATAGAGGATCCCACGGTCCAACTTAAAGACCACATTTTTCAGCTTGTCTCTCAGGCATTTCTTTGCAATTGGCTGACTCGGAAGGAGGCGGATTTTTTGATTAAACGCCATCCCCGGATTCCAATTTTCTATCTTGTGGCCAAAATCCACAAATCGTTAGTTAATTCCCCGGGGCGTCCGATCGTATCGTGTAGAGACTCTATATTGGAACCTCTGTCTCAGTTCTGTGACCTTTTTTTGAAACCACTTGCAACGACTGTGTCATCATATATTAAAGATACGGGGGATTTTTTGAGTCAATTGGCAGCTTATTCTGACATCTCTTTGTGTACATTTTTAGTCACGCTGGATGTTCAGGCCCTATACACCAATATCGATCAAAACGAGGTAATGTCTGGCTTTTCACAATCACCGATTCCATTACCAGATCGTATCCCCAAGCAATTCTTTTTGGATTTACTAGATTTGGTGTTAAATAAAAATTTTTTCTTATACCAGGGGCAATTCTATTTACAGACTTTTGGAATTGCCATGGGAGCGACGGTGGCTCCCTCCATAGCAACGATCTATATGGCCTGGTTTGAGGATTTGTACGTATATTCTCATCCATTGTTTTCCTATGTCATGTGTTGGAAACGATTTCTGGACGACGTTTTTTTCATATGGACTGGTAATAGAGGGGATTTGGATATTTTCCTGGTCTCCCTAAATTCCTTTAAGCCCAATATACAATTTACCTCTCAGGTGGAGACCCAGAGGATCCAATTTTTAGACATCATAATTGAGCGCTCTCAGGCAGGTCTCTCAACCTCCTTGTATAGGAAGCCTGTTCAACGTAATACACTGCTTCAATTTGACAGTTATCATCCTCCAGCCTTGAAACGGGGCTTGCCATACGGCCAGTTTCTGAGACTTCGTAGAAATTGCACTGAATTATCGCAATTTAAATTCCATGCACATGAATTAATTACTCGTCTTTTATCAAGGGGTTACCTATTAAAGGTGGTCCATCTAGCCTATAAAAGGGCATGCAACACCCATCGGGAGTGGCTTTTGACGTCTAAGGCTTCTACACCCTCCGAGGAAAAAACAACGGGGGTTCTTCCTTTTATGCAAGGTACCACTGCGGTGGTTCGCTTAATGCATCAATTTTGGCCCATTCTAGCCATTCATTCATGTTTCCGAAAGCCACTTCAAATTGCCTACTCTCGTGGTTCCAATCTGCGGGACTTTTTGGTTAAGACAAGATCTTTTTTTGACCAACCTCCTAAGAGCCATGATCAGGCTGGTCACTTTACATGTCAAGTTTGTTCATTTTGCTTGGGCACTTTAACAGGTCTCATTTGGATTGACACCCGTACTAACAGATCCTACTATACTCAGTGGCATACCGATTGCAACACTAATCATGTGGTTTACTTGATCGCTTGTCCTTGCCAGCTACCTTATGTTGGGAGGACATCACGGTCTTTTAAGCAAAGATTGACTGAGCATGCTTCTCGGATACGTACTCAATCATTGACAGCTCCTTTGGTCAGTCACTGTCTTGAGCACTCACATGAGTTTGATGATCTCCGGTGGCGAATTCTTGACCATGTACCCCCGGATCCTTGTGGCGGTGACCGGATTCAACGCTTGCAAAACTTGGAGCAAAGATGGATATTTTGATTGAACTCTGTTTTTTCCACATGGTCTAAATCAACAGATCGATTGGCATACCATTCATTGAATTGAGATGTGGTATTGGATGGTGATTCCCTCTGCACATTGGCTTTTCTTCACTGCCTATCAACCTTTCTGATCGGGAGGTGAAGTCTGATTGGTGGCTTCACCCCTCTGTGTGGATTGGTTCCTCTTTGGCATATCACATTGGGAAGGTGTGTCCTATTTTATGGTTTTCAACAGCGAGTCGGGTATATAAAAACCACTTTTTCAGCTGTGCATTTAGGGCTGACATTCTTAACTCAACTCAGAGGTCTGACCTGAAGCAGGGGGTTGATGTGCGTACCCCCGAAACGTGGCACGTCGTAGCAATATTGACCTACTGGAGTGATATCAATTTATCGTTGCAAACAACGTTCCTACAGCCTGCTCTTTTCTACAAAGCTAAGTACCAGCCGTTTTTGAATAAGAGCTGTTTTTAATTTGATTTACAAATTTGATTAAAATGGACGGGCCACTGTGGTAGCAGGTAAAGTCCTGTTAACTGTGCTGGCTATTCCAACAAAAAAAGTTATTTTAGGTTTATGTGTGCTGGGTTTTTTAGGGATTTTCATAGCCCATGACAACGCATGAAAACATGTATCCTTTAGGAAATTCCCCCACCTCTACTCTTCTAATGCTGTCTGCTCATGTAACCTTTGTTCACTGGCCCATCAGGCCAGCTGTAGACAAGGGAAAGTGCAGGTACATCAGATAGGCCATGGTAAGATGTGCAGCAAAAAGGGCTTCACCAGTACATAGTGTAAGTGCAATCCCATCTCACAGTCTACCTCTCATGCATTACAGACATCATAAACTCTAACATATTTGATTGAAAGTCAAATTTTTATTGAGGGTGTGGTGCCAGAAGAACCACATCAGACAGACAGCAGGTATTACACTTTTCAGAATCATATGGATCAATAACATACAAGTTCCAGGGCTAGTGCAAGAAGATGAGGTGTCCTAAGTGAATCTCATCTCTTGCGCCCCTACCCCTCCTGTGGTGCCCATTGCTACCGCTACTGCCCCTCTCTGGGACCTACAATGGCAGCAATTTATTTATTTAACAATTTTTTTATACCGCTTTCCTATGGTCAAAGCGTTTAAATCAAGCAAAACTTAGTACATTATAACAGAATGATGAACTTGTGGAAAAATTAATAAAGGGCCATGGATCATAGGAGTGTAAGAAGGGTGGGGAGGGGGGCTTACAATGAAAATCAGGAAGGGGTTGGAGGCAGGTGACGGAGGTTGATTTGAAGTGAGATCACATCTTGTCTTCAGTAAAGTAAGTTGTAAATAGGTGCGTCTTAGGGCCTTTCAAAATGATAATAGGTCCTTTGTGGCCTGTAGCTTGCATTGGATTGAGTTCCAAAAGTTTGGTGCATAAAGGGAGAAGGTTCTTCTGGATATGGTAGTGCTGGATCTGATGAAGAATACTTGGGTTCTTAGGGTGTTCTGTGAACCTGTTTGCCTTGAGCGGTAGTCTTTGATTTCCTTTAGTACTGTCTGAAGGTAGATGGATGATAGCTGTTGAGTACTCTAAAAATTGTAAGAATGGCTTTAAATCTTGCACATACAATGATTGGTAGCTAGTGCAGTTGTTTTAGTAAGAGAGTTATGTGTTCATTTGTACATATATTGCAAAGGGAACGTGCTGCCATGTTGAGGGCTAGTTGTAGGGGATGGATTACTGTTTTTGGCAGGCCTTGGAGGATGAGGTTGCAGTAACCTAGATGTGGGAAGATGAGCACTTGAAGGACTGTGGGAAAATGTTGGTTTAGAGGGAGCTTGAGATGTTGTACTGTCTTGATCTTATAATCAATATCTCTGGTAATGCTTTTGATGTGAGTAGAGAATGTTAAGTGTTGATCAAGGGTGACACCCAGGTTTTGTATTTCTTATTTTACTTGAAGTTTAGTTCCATTTAGAGTTATCGTATTTGGTGGAGTGAAGCTTGTGTCCCTTGTGATTAAAGGGCTTTGTTTTTTTATGATTTATTGACATTTTTGGGTGGAGAGCCAGGAGCTGATGTTAGTGAAGCAGTTGGTTATATTCGTTATGTCAGGATTATGAGAGTTGATTGGTGCATAAATCATGACTTTGATGGCATTAATGTGATAGTGAATATTGCATGATTGTATGACTGAGCATATTGGTTGGATGAAGACATTGAATATTAAAGCAGAGAGAACTGACCCTTGAGGGATTCCTTGAGTTTGGGTTTATGGTTTTGACTTTGAGGAGCCTGGTTTTACTTGGAGCTATTTGACAGATATGAATGGAACCAGTATAGGGTAGTTTCTGCTAGTCCAATTGCTTGCAGTCTTTTGATTAAACTGTGGGGTATTGAGTCAAATGCTGCCTTGATGTCAAGGAAAATAAGTATATATCTTGTATTTGGTCTGTCAGTTCCTGTTATCAACTTGTCTAGGAGTGCAACCATGAGGGTTTTGACTCCTTGGTGGGGTTGAAATCCATATTGTTGGTGATCGAGAGGGGAATGTGTATCTATATGATTTGTAGTTGGTGGAGCACAACTTTTTCTAATATTTTCATTATGAATGGAAGGCTGGGTCTGTGCTTTTGGTTGATTAATGTCATTGGCAGTTCCCTTTCTTACTGGGAGAATGGAGGCCATTTTGGGCAATGGCCGCAAACAACCTCAAAGCGCTTACCTTACAACTTTGACGCTGTTTGTAAACAGGAAGTCAGCATCGGGTAGTCCAATGGGGCAGAAACAACAGTCTCATGGTGCTGAAGTTGTAAGGTAAGCACCACAGAGCTGTTTGCATCCATTGCTGCTATTGTAGGTCCCGAGAGGGATGACAGTGGTGGCAATGGGTACTACTGAGGCCAGCACTCTAGGCTCCTGCCTAGTTCATCTAATGGTAGTGCTGGCCCTGGCTACAACGCAGTACATATGGCAACCAATACAGGCCAAATACTGGCTTGCCTCACAGACTCCAGAGACAAAACATCCCATCACACATGGGCAGCCTACAAGTCCCAGCCTCTATGCATAATGTACACATGTGTTCCAGATCTCCTACTCTCACCCCTATTATGCGTACATATCTATATTCATCCAGACCTCCATAAGGCCATGAAGCAATAGTTTTTGCATAGTGAGGAATTGGCAGTGTGTTGCCCCCTCCCTTTACCCTAGAGCATTCCCTACCGTCTTGCCAGTCTCCTGCGCTCATGCTACTAATATCCAATTATGGAAAAATTTGGAGACTCTCCATATATAAACTTTGTCAATTGGGCAGTGACCATGATTAGACACCACTGCATATACTTGTAGGTAACCACTACCACCATCATAGAACCAGCTTCAAACTATCATTTCATAAGATCCAGGAAGGAATCCTCCTGCACATGGTGGTAAGCTCCGCCTCACAGACAGCGTCATTGAGCCTGCATGATCCACTATCTTTAAATTAGCTGTGCTGCACAGAGAGCTCATTTTTCATTCCGGTCGCATCGGGGGCATTCAGGGCAATTCTTGGACCGAACAGCCAGCCTCAGGACTCTGAATCAGCACTCAGATGCAACACGACACAGCCCGATACAGGGAGGAACTCCCCTGAACATTTATTTAACCATATTTTTATACTGCCTTATCCTTCAATCAAGGTGGTTTACATCATAACTTACAACTTAAACTGGGAACAATGAACTATAAAGAAGGGGGTTAGCATGCAGGTTAGTTAACATGATAGAACCTATTTATAGTTGGCATGACTTATTTACAGTTTGAGCCGGGTATTTACAGATTGAATGTTTTTTGGAAAGTGATGTCAGAGTAGTCTGTCCGGTTTGGGATGGGGCAGACCATTGTATTTGCTAGACTTTGTGATATTACCATAGAGCTCCATGAACAAGAGGGTCTTAAGTTTCTTCCTAAAGTCTTTGATGTCTCCAGAGGCTCACAGCTCATCGGGGAGAGTGTTCCATAAGCTAGGTGCAGATAGAGAAAGTGCTGTTCTGGAAGTGGATTGTTTGGTTTTCTGGTAATCCCTGGGTATGGTAAGCATATGTTTGTTATTGTTTCACATGGGGTATGTGCCTGGGTATCTTATGATCACTTCCTGTAAGATGTCCACTGAGGAGTGGGTCAGGATTTTGAAAATGTTCAGTATTGTTTTGAACTTGGCACAGGTGTGGACTGGAAGCCAGTGTAGTTGAAGGAGTACAGGTGTGATGTGGTCTTCTTTGGCTATTCCAGTGATGATGTGGGCTGCCATGTTCTGCACTAGCTGTAGAGGATGTATGGTTTGCTTCGGGAGACCTTGGTAGTTACCAAAGTCCAGTATTGGGGTAATGATAGCCTGGCACACTGTATGGAAATGGTCCTGCTTTAGTAGTGGTTTTAGTCTACTAATGAGTTTTAGTCTGTAGTATGCCTTCATAGTGGTTTTGTGTATGTGTGACTGGAGGTTGAGGTTTTTGTCCAGTGTGATTCCTAGATATTGTAGTTCATTCTTCACAGATATTGTCTTGTTTAGTAGATTGATTTCTTGGAGAGGGTTGAAGGTGATGTTTCTGGTGATGTAGAGCTCTTCAGTTTTGCCGTAGTTCAGTGTCAGGTTGTTGTTGCTGAACCTAGTAGTCATATCTTCCAGTTATTGGATTATGGTTGTTAGGTCCGGTGCATCTAGGTCAATTGGGGTGTATACCATGGGGTCATCAGCATATATGTAATATTGTATATTGTATTTCTTGATGATGCTGCAGATAGAGTGTATGAATAAGTTGAAGAAGATTGAGAAGAGTGCAGAACCTTGCAGAATGCCTAGTGGTATAGTGAACAGCATTGATTTGTTTGCTCCGCATTTGACTTCTTGTAATCTGTTGCTTAGGTAGGATGTGAACCATTTTAGTGTGTTGTTACAGATGCCAATATCCTGGAGACGATTCAGCAAAGTATTGTTTGATATGGTATTTTATTTTATTTATTTATTTATTTATTTATTTAACACTTCTTATATACCATGCTATTTCTCATCAGTGCGGTTTACATTGAACATTAAACACTTGGACATACATTTTGTCCTACGTTTACATAAAACAGGGATATAACATGGAATTAACTGGGGAAACTATATACATATGAAATTTAGCCTCAAGCAAAATAGGGTTATAACATGGAGTTAACTGAGAAACTATATACATATGAGAATTTAGCTTAAAGAATATCGGTTTGAATCAAACAGGTTTTACAATCAGGGTCAGATTGCAGCATTTTTGTACTCTGCTGGTGAAGAATAGTTAAAGTGCAGTAATATTATCCTGGATTACGGACTGATTGCAGATCTGGTATGCCTTTGTTCACAGGTGACATAGCTGGATGGGTGTCAGGGGGGGGGATCATCTGTCTGTGTAAAGTGTAAGAGGAACAGGTGATATTTAAGGGCCTTTTTAAATTGCATGAGGTCTCTGATTGCCCTTATGCTAGAAGGGAGTTCGTTCCAATACCTGGGGGCATGGTTTGTGAATGCTCTGTTGATGGTTGATTGGTTACGTTTTATGGATTCGCTTGGTATCACTAGAGTATTTTCCGTGAGTGCTCTTCTGGATCTGTTGTTGGGGGTGTGAATGAACAGCTCGACAATTGAGGAGGGTGATATTTTATTGAATGCCTTGAAGGTAATGAGGAGGGTCTTATAAAGGATTCTGGATCTTATTGGGAGCCAGTGAAGCTCTTTTAATATAGGTGAAATGTGATCCCTCCTGGATGCTCCGCACAGGACACACGCCGCTGCGTTCATGGCCATCTGTAGTGGATTGAGGGTGTTTTTTGGGAGGCCTTGTAGTATTATATTCGCATAATCAAAGTGAGGTGTCACTAGGGCTTGGAAAACAGTTCGGAAGTCATCAGTTTCCATCATGGGTCTGAGGTGGCGGATGGTTTTGATTTTGAAGTAAATAGATTTTACTGTGCGTTTGATGTGATCTTTGAAGTCCAAGTGTTGGTCTAATATCACCCCTAGATAGCGTATGTTGGATTTGACTGGAAGTTCTGCATCTCTGACTTTTAGTGTTGATGGTGGAGAGATATCTTTGTTTCGTGTAATAATTAGCACTTCTGTTTTTTTTAAATTTATACGTAGATTCTGGTTGAGAAGCCAATCTGTTATTGCGTCGAAGCATTTGATTAGTATTGTGAAATCTGGGCATGCGACTGATATAGGTGTGAATAAAAGCACATCATCAGCATACATGAGGCATGATATGCTGAAGGAGCGTGTTATGTCGGAGATTGGCTGCATATAGATGTTGAACAGTAGCGCCGATAATGAAGATCCTTGTAGTACTCCCTGTTTTTGCTAGAAGGGTTCTGATGTCTTGTTGCCAATCCGAACTTGCTGCCATCTGCCTTGGAGGTAAAACTTACACCAATCCCAAGCGCAGTCACGGATTCCCTTTGCGTGTAGTCTCATCAAGAGTTGTTTGTGATCTACTGAGTTGAACGCCGCGGCGATATCAAGAAACATCAACGCAAAGCCTTTTTTGATATTGTCTATCCCATTGGTGATTGTGTTTGTTAATGAGGTTAGTAGGGTTTCTACTCCGTGTGCCTCTCTGAATCCGTGTTGACATGGATCTAACGGGGAAGTTGTGTCTATATGCTGTTGAATCTGTCTTTGGGTTGTCTTCTCAAGTATTTTCGCTAAGAAAGGGATACTGGAGATTGGTCGGTAGGAGTCCTCCTTCTTCGGATCGAGATGGTGTTTTTTTAGTAATGGACGGATGGATGTTTTCTTGAGTGCATCTGGGAAGACTCCAGTTGTAAATGATTGTTTTGCGATGTCAGCAATGATTGGGCTTAGCTCTCAGCGCATTGTTCTGATCCAGTGCGCTGGGCATGGGTCGTTTGGAGCTGTCGTGGTGTTGATGGTGGCAATTATTTCCTCCATGGTTTTGGCTGAAGGGGGTGAGAGCTTAGTGAGTGGAGATTGAATGTGGAGGTTCTGAGAGGATCCTGGAAGTGTAGTAGTACTTATTTTTATTACCTTGGATTGGATGTAATCAGCATAATCCTGAGGTTGTATACATTCCTGTTGTGGCTGAGGTGGTTGATTGGTCAGTGATTTTACTAATTCGAATAGGTCGCGAGGCTTATTTAGTGAGCGGTTGAGGAGCTCGGCATGAAATGTTTTCCTTTCTGCCCATGTTGATTCCCTATGATTTTTCAGATGTTCTAAGTACATAATTTGGTTTGCTGTACTGTGGGACCGTTGCCACTTTCTTTCAAGTTTTCTCAGGTGTAGTAAGGAGGATCGTAGATTGGGGGAGAACCATGGGACATTTTGCTTTTTGGGGGAACGATTATTATTTGTAGGTTTTTTGTCAATACTCGGCTGTTGGGCATATCGAGTGAGGGTATTATTCCAATTGGTGAGCATTTCGTTGAGGTTGGATGATGGTTTAGACAGAATTGGTAGTACATGATGAGTGATCAATTCTCTGTCCAGTTGTTTGAAGCGGGATGTATTCTCTGGTTCACATGTATTTGGACTGCAGTCCATTGTTTGTAGCGATGGTATCTGGAATGTTATTAGGTTATGATCAGACCAGGGGACAGGGGTGACGGATAGTTCAGTTTGGCTTAGTTTGCTCATATCTTTTGGTGGGACAAAGATTAAATCGAGGAGATTGCCTTGTTGATGGGTGGGATCCTTTACGATTTGTTCAAAGCCTAGGCTGGACATTGCCTCTAGGAAAGTGTTAGATAATTCCCGCTGAGTGGAGGCAAGATTAAAGTCTCCCATCAGCCAGTTTGCTTTGGAGGGATCTTGTGGGTTACAGGCTAGGTCGATCACATCAGAGAGCTCATCTAACGCAGTGCCACGTGCTCTGTAAATGAGGTTTAAAGTGTTAAGTTTGTTGGTGACTGTTAGCATATTTATGTGTTGCGTGCTCTTGGTGAAGATAGTGCGGTATTATAGAGCAGTTTTTGCTAAGATGAGGACACCACCTCCTCTTCTGTTTTCTCTGTTGCATGTGAAGATCGAGAAATTGGGTGGGGTAATTTGATTTAGTATGGCGTTATCAGTTTCAGACAACCATGTTTCAGTAACCATTAGGATATCTAGGTTGAGGTTTGATAGTAGGTCTGTGATGGCTGGCCATTTGTTGCGGGCAGAACGTGCATTTATGAGGGCGCATTTGAGGGTTTGTTGGTTCTGTTTTTCCTTGAGTTCAGTTGTTGCTGAGCGTCCAAGTGAGACATAGAGTAAATGAGACTGTCTTCTATGGTAGAGATTTGGGTGTGGTTGGTATTGGTTGTGGTAATATTTTCTACTTGTGTTGAGAAGCAGTGGGATAGGGTTATAATCCTGTGAGAAAGCAGTTGATTCATAAAATGTGCAGGTCAATGTGTAAATTAGAGTGAGGGTAAGCAAAGATATAAAAGGCTGATGAGATGTCCATAAATATGAGAAGGAATCCAGTCTTGATGTTGTATATTTTCTTTATGATGTTATTGAAGAGTGAGGTTAGTAGTGTTTCAACATTATGGCATGATTTGAACCCATGTTAGTGGGGGTCCAATGGCGCGTTGTGGTCTATATGGTCCTGCAGCTGTCTTTGCAGTCTTTTCTATGTTTTTTGCAAGAAATGGTAGGCTGGAGATCGGGCGATATGCCATGACCATGAGATCATTTTTACCAAATGACATATTCTTTAATATTGGTCGTATATTGTTTGAGGGATGATAGCACATATCCTTGTTGGAGGGACATCTTTACTATTTTGTGTATAAATTGAATGAGCTGCTCCTTGGATGATTTTATCCAGTGTACTGGACATGAGTCAGCTGGTGAGGTGGTTGTGTTAATTGAGCTCACTATCTATTCAATTTGTTGAACTGATGGTATGGAGAAATCCCCCCATGGTTTGGGTGGAGGCTGGGTCTACCATGTTGTTGGTAGGTACTGATGGTATGTTCTTATTGCAATTCGTCTGCTTGTCAATTATGTATTTTGCCATGTCTTGCGGATGCACCTCTGGGATACTCTGTTGAGTTGTGTCTCTGCTGAGTGTCCGCACAGTGTCAAATAGTACCCCGGGTTTATTTGCTGATCTCATGATGATATTAGTATGATATTGTTGCTTGCAGCTGTTAATCAGGTTGTTGTAGTCCCGCTGTTTGGTACTATATTGGTCTTGTACTTCTGGGGCTTTATTTTGTCTCCATTTCCTTTCAAGTTTTCTTAACTCCCGCTTTGCTTCCCTGATCTCATTGGAGTACCATGGGGCGGTTGGTCTCTTGTGTGTGTTTGTGCGTTTCCTGTTCAGAGCTGATGCTACTGTGGATATGGTATTAGTAGTATAATGGGTACACTACTCATCAAACTGATTTACAGGTGAGATAAGGATGACAGCAGCAAAATCAGCGCTCCCTTCCAGTGCATGTCCCGCCTCTGGCCATGCCCCTCCCATAGAAATGAATGGTGAGATAGCTCCGCCCATCCATGCCCCCAGGTGTGGCCACACCCCCACTCTGACACGCCCCACCCCATCCCCCAAGGATGACATCAGCCAATCAGCACCCACTTCTGGGTATGTGCCACACCCACACCGAGCCACGCAATGATGGCATTAGCCAAACAGCGCATACTTCCGGGTTTGTGCCAAACCCACACCCTCCCACCCTCAACCATGCCTCCAGCCTACATCATCCGAAATGACATCACCGGAAACAGGGTGTCATCGGAAATGGACAGTGTCGCTTTTTGATGACATCAGCGGAAGCAGAGTGACTGACTCCTGAAATGTGTTTTGGTTCTGGTTTATGCTGACATCAGCAAAAGCAGGAACCCTGGAAAACAAAACAAAAAATGCTTTCTCTCCCCCCGCCCAAGCTTTTTTTTTCTCACAAAGCAGTGCAATGCTTTTGTGTATATTGCAGACTATTTAGAACTGATTGTTAAAAATAACCCATTGGTAGCAACAGGAACACAAACATGTATCTGTAATGTGATGCAAGCACACAGCATTTGGTATACAGGCTTTTCTTTACAAATGCTAAAATGAAATTAACACATCTTTGTTAGAGAAACCAGTGCCGTCCATGTGATAGAATTTTGCTTTTAAGACCTCACTGTTAGAGAGAAGTATTCTGGCAACAGAATAGTTCAGGCTGAAACACAGAGAGAGAGAGAGAGACCTGGGTTCAAATCCCACTACAGCTATTTTTTAGTGGCTTTGAAAAAACAAACAAACCCAATGCAGAGAAACAAGTCTGGGCATGCTTCTAGGAAAAACGTCAACATGTGATTGGTAGAAAGAACAAGCTATACTTTAAAACACACATGATTTGTGGAATAAATCCATTCTGAAGATGTTAGCAAAATAAAAAGAATAGTCAAAGCATGGCAATCATGAAGGAAACCTTATTGAAGAGCATTTACTAAGACCCCAAAGCAATAGGGAGCTTTGGGGGCATAAATCTTCTACTTCAAGCTGTTAAAAAGCATGATAAAACAGTCAACAGAAAAGATGTAGTTAGATGGGCTACAGGACAAGATGCTTATACTTTACACAGACCTGCTAGGGTCCGTTTTAAAAAAAACAAGACGATTCTGTCAGATGTGGATGCGCAATGGCAGGCTGATTTAGTTGATATGGCAGCCTTGTCCCATTATAACAATGGCTACAAATACATCTTAACAGTGGTAGACATCCTGTCAAAATATGCTTGGGCTGCAAGTTTAAAATCAAAAACCGGTCATGAAGTTGCTAAAGCCTTTGAAAAAATATTTAATCTAGGTCGTATACCTCAAAAAATACAGACAGACAAGGGTAAAGAATTTAGTAGTTCAGGCTGAAACAGAGAGAGAGACCTGGGTTCAAATCCCACTACAGCTATTTTTAGTGGCTTTGAAACCCCCCCCCCCCCCAAATACAGAGAAACAAGCTGTAGTGGTGAATAGGATCCTTACTTGGTATATCAGAACTTGTATTAGAAGGAGGGATATGACCAGGGTTGTGCTGTGGATCCACATGTTTGGTGGGGGAGTGCTAGGTTCCTACAGGGGGTACCTTTACTCTGCTGGTATATTTGCTCACTTTTGGGAACCAGGTAACTAATGGCAGGACTGGTCTCTGGTCTTCTTTTCTGTTGGTCCCAGCTTGTCGCTTCTGTATGTTGATCCGTTGGTGCTTGAGGTTGTTTGATTTCTTGTATGGGTTGTGGTAGCCCCCTACTCAGTCTCTGATTAAGAACCACGCCAAAGGACCCTCAGGCACGGGTGCACCCTCAGCACGATAATTTTAAAAGGTGGTAAGCTCCACCTTACCAGCAGCATCATCGAGCCCACATGATCCACTACCTTTAAATTAGCTGTGCTGCAGGTGCATCCGTGCCAGTGTGTTCATGCCTAAGGGCCATGCCAAAGGGCCCTTAGGTGTGGCCCTTGTGTGTGGACCGTTGCATGTTCAAGCACATCTTGCTCCCTGCGGTATGTTCACTAAACTATCTACATACCACAGCCTAATTGGGTAAGAATGCTACCTAACATTGCTTAGTGAGAGACAATTTACTGCTTATTTGCAAAGTACCAAAATGGATATGAAGTTATATATGACCATTTACTGTGTACTCATATCATTTGTACTATATGCTCCTGCTCTGTACCATGCCTTCAATCCATCCCAACAATATTATAACATTCCTATTATTTAATACCAGTACAGTACTACAGTATCTACAGCGAGAGATAAATTTTCTGGGCCAACACAGAGTACAAATGACAGGCTTATCTATATTGCAATGACCTGCCATGCTCCAGGTATTAAGATAGCTGATGCCCCCAGTCCTACAATTCTAAGTTGCTGTCTAATTAATGCTAGATCAGTCAAGAATAAAATCCTTATTCTTATAGATTACATATATGATAATGACCCAGACATCATGCTAATCAGACACTGACATAGTGCTTCTCAATCAAATTATGCCCGGTGAAACAAGTAATCGGGGTCATTTTCAATGTGGAAACTGTGACTTCTGTAAGCAGACTTTGGAGGGTGAAGAGTGGGAACATCCATTTCAACATCGTCGAGTTTACAGTAGGTTTCTCACTACTTGCCAATCCTCTTTTATTGTTTATGTAATGATTTGCCCGTGTTCAAAATTATATGTTGGCATGACCTCTAGAACGATGTAAAGGAGATTATTGGAGATATTGCTCCCGTATAACTACAGGGGTGACGTCAGCCCCAATGGTAGCCCATTGTCAGGAACAAAGTCACCAATTTTCAGACTTATGATGGCGAATTGTGGATCATGTACCAATGAAACCTCAGGGAGGAGATCGAGATTTTATTTTACGTTCCCGTGAACAGTTTTGGATTTATACCTTGGATTCCGTAACACCTATGGGTTTAAATTCTTCTCAGGATTGGTGGAGTATCCTGCGATTCCCCAGTTGGGTGTGGTTAAGCACTGTCGGTTCCATTGGTTTAGGGCCGGTCATGTGATTAAGGCATTCTTTAAAGACCATGGGAATCCGAGTTGGATCAGGAGCAACGAAGTTTGAGGAAGAGCCAAGAGGGTCTAACGGCTTGAAACGCAACATTGGGTTACTATTAGCCCGTGAGTTATCACGGGACAGTTGCTGCTCATGATGGTCTTCGTAGGGAGTTAGCTGTTGAGAAATGGTGAATCCTGAAGTGCTAGGGGTTTTTGAATTGGCGGTGGGAGAGGATTTGATTCCTCCTTTCAGAGAGATTCTACCTCTGGTGAATCATTTCTCTCAAGTGGAGATCTGCTTGTACCAGCTAAGTGGCTCTTTCTTTGTTTTTAAAAAACGTACA